>OZ024750.1:38512571-38595071 GCA_964016885.1 Eledone cirrhosa
ATGATGTAGTAATGTTGTTATGTTTGATTTCCAGCTGTGCAATGGTGTTAAATATCTCCACGATCGAGATATAAGTCATCGAGACCTCAAACTTGAAAACCTTTTACTTGACGAAACGAATTCAATAAAAATTACCGATTTCGGTTTTTCGAAGAAAGTGTCTGGAAAGCATCTGAGTCATACATACTGTGGTTCCAAGTCATATGCCGCTCCAGAAATTTTGACCGGTTGTCCATATAACCCGTTTAAATCAGATGTCTGGGCCATTGGTATTATTCTTTATATCATGAGCACAGGAAAATTCCCATTCGACAAAAAGAAAGACATAAAGAAAATTATAGACGACTACAGAAAGCTACAAATATTTTGGGATCGTTATCCTATTGAAAACGACTGCAAAGAAGCCGTACAGAAACTTCTAGTGTTCCGTTTTGAAGACAGACCATCGATTGATGATGTCTTTAAGATAAAATGGTTTATTACAGAAGAAAGCATTTCGAAGAGCACCTGACAGTTAATGATTCCTTACAATTTTTCCACAACTTCGATTTCTTTCCCTATATCACATTTGATATATTTCCATGTATAGTACATGTGAAGTAAGTATTATGCTGCTCAGAGATACAAACCGCCAAACACAACCAACGTTGGATACAATCCTTGTCTTATTTTTCAATTATTTCAACGAGTTTCTCTTCTTTTTAACTAATTTTCATTTAATTATTGACTTTACTCTTATTGTTATCAACATTTTTTTGTATTATATGTTTATTAAGGAATGGAAAGGAACCGATCATCAGATCAAACCAAGGAAACAATATTTCCATTGGTTTATACATTGCTGATACTATCTGTCGGAAAACAAAGAGCCTGATCAGATACCACAAAGCCTCCCGTTAGACTTTTTAACAATTTCACCAATCCACCACTACTATAATTATCGACCCCGGAAGGACGAAAGGCAAAGTTGACATGGGCGAGATTTGACCTCAGATCGCAGAGAGCTGGAACAAATATCGATACTCTAACAACACTACCAATTAACCGAGTTTATTAAAATACAATGAGTGTTAATTTAAAATAAGATGACCCTCTGTATTTCCTCGTGACATAGAATATTGATTTCTAATTCAGACATAAAACCAGCAAATTGTGGGAAGGGAAAAGATAATTAAACCAAGATTTAAACTCAGAATGTAAATGGCCAGAAGAAATCCCGCTTCTCATAGACTTTTCTCACCCACCCACCCTAAATGATTGGCCTTATCGTTAAAATCAGAAACCCTTATTATTATTACATGGTATATAGGGCGGTGGATTGGTAGAATCGGTAGAGAGTCGGAGACCATGCTTTGCATCATAGAGTTACGGCCCTTTATGGTCTGAGTTCAAATCTTGCCGAGATTAACTTTGCCTTTCATCCTTACGGGTCGATAAAATAAAGTACTAGTCACGCACTGGGGTCGATTTAATCAACTTTCTCTTCCCCCAAAATTTCTGGCCTTAAGCCTATATACGAAATCATTATTATTACATGGTATTGATGTTGTGGCCACTATGCTTACACTTCCTGTCGTGACGCACCACGTGATCTAGGATGGGAAGCAATTGTTGTCCTTTCACCTATTAAGGTTCTTTCATGCTGTTCGTAACTGTGTTTATTTTGCGCCAAGGACTTTCCAGATAATTCTTGTTGATCAAATTAAACAACCATTTTGGGCCGCATTAATTTCCAGGTTAGAATATAACTTTTCAGAGTATCACCATCATCATCATCATCATCACTATCATTATCATCATTATCGTCGTCGTCGTCATCATCATCATCATCGTCATCATTTTGTTTTCGTTTGGTTAGGCTTTGACCGTGTACTGCTAAAAATCAGAGTTCCATTCCTACTTTTCTAAAATCCAGAGCTTGTGCACCAGTCTTAACTTCCACTCTGTGTAGGCTATGGAGATATTTTTCTTACCATCTTATTCACTAGTAAATTTTAGAGTTGCATTTTGCTTACTTTTTGTACCTGCTTTGTTATTTTGTCATTATCTAAAGCAGCGGTCTCTAGCCGGTGGTCCGTGGACCACGGGACCACCGACTGGAGAGAAAATTTTGGTGGTCTGCAGAAAAATTTGAATGTATTTAACATTTAAAAAAACTTCATATTAGTGGTCCACGGGATTTAAAATTATGAATTTAGTGGTCCGTGAAGTCGGAAAGATTGGCGACCACTGATTAGTGGTCCGTGAGGTTGGAAAAATTGGCGACCACTGATTAGTGGTCCATGAGGTCGGAAAGATTGGCGACCACTGATTAGTGGTCCATGAGGTCGGAAAGATTGGCGACCACTGATTAATGGTCCATGAGGTCGGAAAGATTGGCGACCACTGATTAGTGGTCCATGAGGTCGGAAAGATTGGCGACCACTGATTAGTGGTCCATGAGGTCGGAAAGATTGGCGACCACTGATTAGTGGTCCGTGAGGTCGGAAAGATTGGCGACCACTGATTAATTGTCCATGAGGTTGGAAAGATTGGCGACCACTGATTAGTGGTCCATGAGGTCGGAAAGATTGGCGACCACTGATTAGTGGTCCATGAGGTCGGAAAGATTGGCGACCACTGATTAGTGGTCCGTGAGGTCGGAAAGATTGGCGACCACTGATTAATGGTCCATGAGGTCGGAAAGATTGGCGACCACTGATTAGTGGTCCATGAGGTCGGAAAGATTGGCGACCACTGATTAGTGGTCCATGAGGTCGGAAAGATTGGCGACCACTGATTAGTGGTCCATGAGGTCGGAAAGATTGGCGACCACTGATTAGTGGTCCGTGAGGTCGGAAAGATTGACGACCGCTGATCTAAAGTGTATTTAGCCTTCTAGTTTGTATATTATGATTTCTTTATAGATAGTTTCTGTTCTTTTTTCCTTTTTTGTTCCCTTATTACACAAATCAGTTTCCAATTGCTTGCTTCTAAAACACAATTGTAGTCCAAAATGTTGTCTATAATAACTCACAATTTGTATTAGGTTCTGACGTCCTTGTCTATGCTGTAGGTTTATCCAAACTATATTTGTGTGTTCCAAATGCAGTCATTTTTTGTTTTATTTCTGTGGGAGCGCTTGTGTGTTTCATCATCATCATCATCATCATCATCATCATCATCATCATCATCATTTTACGTCCGCTTTTCCCTGCTTGCAAGGGTGGGACGGGTCCTATTCAGCACAGCATCACTCCACTTGTCACGGTCCTTCGTCGTCATCTCCTCTGTGAGCTTCAGCGATCTGAGGTCAGCTCTCACCACCTCAGCCCATGTTTTTCGTTGTTTTCCTCTACTGCGTCTTCCTTCTACTGGGATTTCTTGGCACTTCTTTACCCAGCAGTCATCCTCCATGCGCATCACATGTCCATACCATCTCAGTTTATACCTATTAACTGATTTCTAGCATTGAGTTAAGTTTTTAATACTAGTTTGAATCTTCTGAATTACTCTTTTCTAAGTCTCTCTTTCGTTGTTATGTGCTGTATCGCATCAGTTTTATCTTTCCACGAGAAATGAAGACATTAACAGCCAGACTATATATCTCCTGTCGTCTGTCTTTGCCAGAAATCATTGTTGCTATCATTATTGTTTGTTTTCGGTTCATGCGAGGTTTCCATGGCCCCAGTGCAACTGTTGTACACAATATCGTGTTTTGTGGATGGTGTAGTGAAAATATCTCTTATGTTATATATTGCCCCACCCCACTTTGACCTCCCCCACCCCACTCTAACCTCCCCCGCCGCTGTAACTACCCCCACCCCACTGCAACCTCCCCACCACCCCACTCTAACCTCCTCCATCCCACTCCAACCTCCCCCACCACTGTAACCTCCCCATCCCACTGCAACCTCCCCCACCCCATTCTAAACACCCCCACACCACTTTAACCTCCCCACCACCCCACTCTAACCTCCCCCATTCCACTCCAACCTCCCCCACCACCGTAACCACTCCCACCCTACTGTAACCTCCCTACCACCCTACTGTAACCTCCCCACTCCACTGTAACCAGCCTTACCCCACCCCTACTCCTACCCCTACCCCCTAAAACACACCACCTCACCCCCACCCACCTCCTATTTCACCATCTAACGCTGATGGCGTCTGTAAAACAAAACACCAAACACAGAAACAATGACAACGAACACCTGTGCTTCAAGAGACTATTAAGGAAACCTGGAAACTAGATTGTCTCGCTACTGTGAGCACGGACAAGTAATCTCTTCCACTCTTCCTAGACCTGGGGAGGTGTATATGTGTGAGGTCTGGTGTTGGACTGGAAGCAAGACCACCTCCCCATGTCACTCAATTTAGATATGGTAACCAGCAACGAGACCAGGATTTCTGAGGTATACATACACTGGTGCTCCTTCTCGGCAACTCTGTTGCGTATACACCTTTGGCAGTCCGGAGGGGCGGAGTGACGTACACACATTTGGTGGTCCGGAGTGGCGGAGTGGCGACGTGGCGTACACACCTTTGGTGGTCCGCAGTGGCGGAGTGACGTACACACCTTTGGTGGTCCGGAATGGCGGAGTGGCGGAGTGGCGTACACACCTTTGGTGGTCCGGAGGGGCGGAGTGACGTACACACATTTGGTGGTCCGGAGTGGCGGAGTGGCGACGTGGCGTACACACCTTTGGTGGTCCGGAGTGGCGGAGTGACGTAAACACCTTTGGTGGTCCGGAATGGCGGAGTGGCGGAGTGGCGTACACACCTTTGGTGGTCCGGAGTGGCGGAGTGACGTACACACCTTTGGTGGTCCGGAGTGGCGGAGTGACGTACACACCTTTGGTGGTCCGGAATGGCGGAGTGGCGGAGTGGCGTACACACCTTTGGTGGTCCGGAGTGGCGGAGTGACGTACACACCTTTGGTGGTCCGGAGTGGCGGAGTGACGTACACACCTTTGGTGGTCCGGAGTGGCGGAGTGACGTACACACCTTTGGTGGTCCGGAATGGCGGAGTGGCGGAGTGGCGTACACACCTTTGGTGGTCCGGAGTGGCGGAGTGACGTACACACCTTTGGTGGTCCGGAGTGGCGGAGTGACGTACACACCTTTGGTGGTCCGGAATGGCGGAGTGGCGGAGTGGCGTACACACCTTTGGTGGTCCGGAGTGGCGGAGTGACGTACACACCTTTGGTGGTCCGGAGTGGCGGAGTGACGTACACACCTTTGGCGGTCCGGAGTGACGTACACACCTTTGGTGGTCCGGAGTGGCGGAGTGACGTACACACCTTTGGCGGTCCGGAGTGACGTACACACCTTTGGTGGTCCGGAGTGGCGGAGTGACGTACACATCTTTGGTGGTCCGGATTGGGTTGGGGTGACGTACAGATCTTTGGTGGTCCGGGTTGGTGGGGTGGCGTACACACCTTTGGCGGTCCGGAGTGGTGTACACACCTTTGGTGGTCCGGAGTGGGTGAAGCAATGTACGGTCTGGATCGCCAAAGATTTGTACTCAGAAATGTCTGGATCACTAGATACGAAAATATCTTCCCAAGCCCTGGTCAATCGGTGATCCTAGGTGTGTTCAGCTGTTATGACGGTGCCTTCTCACATCTGCTCGTCTGCGCCCTCACTGGATCAAAAAAAGCCAGATTAGTTCATTTGTTTAGAGGTATTCTTGGTAACGTCTTGTTCATTTGTGCTTTTGGCCGGTTGATATATCATATTGGACGTACGATGGAATTGTATAGAAGCAAACTTGCTGGGACATTTTCAACAGTAAGACACGTATATAGATTTCTCGTATATACAAAAATGTATTGAATCGTCCAGATCGTATCTCGATAGAGTATTTATTAGGTCAGCAGATAATGATAGCACAGGGTAGTGGCAATTTATATTAGATAAACCAGAGTCAGCCGAGATAAGATTATTTAAACAGGAATTTAATTACTGCCCACAGCGACTGTACAGCGTGTACAGCCTACAGCGACTGGATTAGAAAACTACCTAAGCAGCGTGATCGTCAACAACCAGTGGCGAGTCTCTCTGTAGAGAGCCATTAGAGTAGAATAAATCTTGAAAGCATTACATTAAAAATAGGAGAGGCGATAAAAAGACATTGTGACCAACAAGTACGAAAATGGAGCGTGACCATTCCTTCTTCAAGAAAGACAATGGCTGCTATAACAGAAATAAGGTGAGTGTTGTTTGATACGATCAAACAAAAAATGTTTAATGGGTCGGACTAAATGTGGCGGAACGGTTTCGAATCCCTCACTAGGTTCATTGGGGATGTCTTCTCTCATTGCTTCTCTATGATTTGATTCTTGTTGCTCTCGAATTAGAGAGTGGGACGCTGGAAGGCCGTATGGTCATACGTAGATGTCACTGTTACAGTGTGGAATCCTGTAGAAATGGTGATGACCGGCATCACACTGAAGAAATAGGAAATGGTAACAGCTGCACATATTAACCAAGCTGAAGTCGGTTGAATTATTACAGAGCATCTGGAAAGAGAAGTCAATGCTAACAAACGTCGTAGGGGTGGGGGGCGTTGACCAATGGACTAGTTGTTTGGGGTCTATTTTAGTCAAGATATTCAAGTGTATAGGAAATGTTATGAGGTTTCTAGTAGGGGAGATGGGAACAGTCTAGACTTACGATTGTTAACCTTTCCGACCTCACGGACCACTAAATTCATAATCTTAAATCCCACGGACCACTAATATGAATTTAAAAAAAAAGATAAATACATTTGTAAAATAATTGTTTCTACTATTGGCACAAGGCCAGCAATTACCCAGTGTATTACTGGTACTTTATTTTATCAACCCCATAAGGATGAAAGGCAAAGTTAATCTCGGCGGGATTTGAACTCAGAATGGCAAGGGCCGTAACTCTATACGTCAAAGCATGGCGTCCGACCCTCTACCGATACGGCCAATCCACCGCCCGTTGTATACAGTTGTAAAATAGTGATCAGAGAACTTCCATCTTAAACAATACTGAAGTGTACCTGTGTCATATTGTCGATAGATGATATATATTTGTAAAATTCTTTCATGGAAGTTAGTTCTTTACTGATGAGAAACATGTTTTAGGGGTGTTATAAAATATATTTTACCCGAATATTATTTTTAGTTTATTATTGATAAAATATAAAAATTGCAAATAATGTCCAAATTTTTCTGCGGATCACCAAAAGTTTCTCTCGGACCACCAGAGGTCCATGGATCACTGGTTGGCGACCGCTACTCTAATCCATAAATGGGTTGAGAAGCTGTACTTAAAAGGTCGAACGAATAAATCGTTTCTGTTATAATTAGCCGCAAGACCGTCATGCTTTGCTACAATTTTCATCTAACAATATTGGACTGTCTGCTCTTTCGTTTCTTATGGAAGGAGCAGGTTCAAGTGATAAGATATTACAAGAAGTCTCCACTGCCAAGGGTACAACCGCAAACCTGTCGGAGAGCGACCGGTACTTGAAGAGCTTGGCCTCCTCAGCCTGACGTGCAGCAGAACCTGGGTTAGTCGCAGACTGCACCAGGTTGCAGCTGCAGAAAGTGTCGGTGCAAGTGATATCCCAGACGAGGGGTTTGCCACCGCGGAACGGGAAGGGGGTCATGCCATCTGGCCTTTTGCCGCACCCTCGGTCCAGCCCCACCGGCTCGAGCCGGGAAGGGAAGCCTGCAGCGTCCAAGCCATACTTTGTGATCTCGTTGAGGGCAGCATGGCGTGGAAGGCGGCCGGCACTGTGGCGACAGGAAAGCGGGTGGAGGCCGACAGCACCTTCTGTGCATGGAGTTCAGTATTCTCATGATATGTAAGCATGCGCCGAGGCTGCAGTATCTGCAGGTGTTACTCAACAGTGAGCAAGTCTTGTCACCGTGTGTCATGTACATTTTCCATGATTCATTTCATTAGTAAAGCTAAAATAACGGGTCAAGACTAAACGCCAAGCATTTGGAATGTTTTCAATCATTCTCAGTTTTTACCAGACGTAATGAATCCTGTGTCACATTTACTTTAGTATTCTATAAAAAAACTAGGAGTACGACGGCATTTTGGGAAGCCGTGGACGTTCTCAGAATCAAATGGCTGCTCTGGTGCCGAGGTTTTCCTAACCAGATACTATAACTTTCAGAGATTTTTTTTTTCGCAGTGCTAATGGAGTGTGTATGTGAGAAGGGAACATTGTGGGTCTCAGGTAAACTGTAAAGGCACGGAAATACCATCTGTCAAGGTTTGTCCGGACAACTGTTGTTGTGTGCAGAACGGATCCGACAACAGTTATAATCCATCGTGATGACCGCATCACAGTTCTCTTATGACTGAGAAAAAGAGGCACTTGTCCCCTGTCTGGTAGTTATAGCGGTAGAGGTAAGAGTGGCAGGAACAGCCATATTAAATGGGTTTACTGTTAGTATACACCTGTAGAGCGAAGAATGTCATCTGGGAGAGAGCAATTCACCTTCGTAGACAGGGTAATACAAGCTCTGTGGACTTCCTTGATTAATCCCGGGTGACAGACCTACTCTCGAAACCACTGCAACATATTTTTGCAAATAAAGGAGTCATTTTTACTAGACTAACATTTGGATCAGGAATAATAGGGAAGGTAAGAATCTAATCTGGCTTTCTTGAATTAGCGAAACTAAGTGAATGTTAGTCAGTGAAGAATGTTCTGTACTCGAGGAGATGTGTTTAAGTCTTACCTTTGCAAGAGGAGATGTGTTTAAGTCTTGCCTTACCAAGAGGAGATGTGTTTAAGTCTTACCTTTTCAGGATGTAGCAAGATGAAATGAGGTGAGACCAAAATATATCCCGTTTCTTCGTGGAATTTGTAAGAAATATTTTCTCAAGATGACAACATTTATGAATCGTTAAAGTGTTATGGTTGCTTAGTGAAAGGTAGGAAGGGGACAAACATCCTGTTTTTTACCTTATTTTCCTATTTCTATTTATTTATTTATTTATTTATTGCACAATCGGAATCTCCGATGTCCAAAACATGGAAATCCGAAGACTGTTTAGAAGAGAAATAAAATCAAAAGTATAAACCTCAGCGGTGGATTGGCAGTATCGGTAGAGGGTTGGACGCCATGCTTTGCAGCACAGTTACGTCCCTTTACGGACTGAGTTCAAATCCCGCCGAGGTTAACTTTGCCTTTCATCCTTACGGGGGTCGATAAAATAAAGTACCAGTAATGTACTGGGTAATTGCTGGCCTTGTGCCAAAAGTAGAAACAATTATTTACTAAGAAATATTCTCTTATTTGTTTCGGTCATCTGTTGTCAACATCTGTTGTGTAGGGGGGTTAGGTCATCTGTTGTGTAGGGGTTAGGTCATCTGTTGTCAACATCTGTTGTGTAGGGGGTTAGGTCATCTGTTGTGTGGGAGGTTAGGTCATCTGTTACAAACATCCCTTGTGTTGAGGGCTCGGTCATCTGTTGTCAACATCCCTTGTGTTGAGGGCTCGGCTATGATATCGCTGACATATGCTGACATATGCTGTGACTGAAATATATTCAGAGATTCTTGGATAGTCAGCAGGTTTAGTCGCTGTTTCTCACGTCAGTTTCTTTTGTGAGCCGTCACTTTCATGAAGCTAGTCATGGTCAAGTGAAGTCTGTCACTAGACGCCAGGCATTCGGAATGTTGTTGAACGTTCTCAATCTCTACCAGTGGAGTATTTAGGGGACACCTTTTCCTGTATTCGACTTTGTTCTCTACGTTTCTGTGGGGTTTTTTTTTGCTTCGTCAGGGAAGGAAGGGCAACACCCAAGGCTTCATTATTTCGAGGCCTTCATGTCTAGTGGGAGGAAGTTATTCAGAAACCTCACCCAAATACTTGTAACAGAAAGAACTTCTCTACAAGTACCCAAGAATAAAGAGGTAATCTTAAACTGGGTGACGGATTAAAACCACCACCCAAGAAAACAAAACACAGAGAACCAGAACAAAAACCTCAAGGTATCTCGTCTACTGCTCTAACAATTCTGCCGATCTACCATTCAGGACTGGCTCTTTATTTTATTGACCCTCAAAAGATGAACGGCAAAGTTGACCCCGTCGGTATTCGAACTGAAAGCTCAGAGTGCCGGAGTAAGTATTTTATTAATTAAAGCGCCATTAAGTAGCACGATGAGCGCCTAATCTTTCTATCAACGTTATCTTGCGGCTTCATATCAATGAACGCTCACAATCAACTTCTTTTCATTTACAAACAATTTAAATCGAGCAGTATGCTGGAAAACATTGTAAACCGCAACAAATGCAAACTGGAAAACGAAACTAAATGTCGTATTAAAGTATTAAATGGCAACTGTTATGGACGATTCAGCTGTAAATAAAAAAATACTCCAGCGGAATTACGAAGTTGACTATTCCGACACTAAATCAGAAAATACAAATATCCTCAACAAGAATGATTCTACCAAATATGTTTTGAATTACCGCATACCATTGTTGAAGCGTGATTATATTGTTACAAGATCACTGGGTAAGTCAATAGTTTCTTGAAAACTTAGTTGAGGTTTAAAGGCCCAACACAGCGCCCCTGTGACATCACCAACAGTTAAAAGACGATGGCAGGGTAAAGCATAGTATGGCATGGTATGGCATGGTATGGTATGGTGTGGTATGGTGTGGTATGGTGTGGCATGGTATGGTATGGTGTGGTATGGTGTGGTATGGTGTGGCACGGTATGGTATGGTATGGTGAGGTGTGGTATGGTGTGGTGTGGTATGGTATGGTGTGGTGTGGTGTGGTATTGGTGTGGTATGGTGTGGCACGGTATGGTATGGTGTGGTGTGGTGTGGTATGGTGTGGTGTGGTATGGCACGGTATGGTATGGTATGGTATGGTATGGTGTGGTATGGTGTGGTATGGTGTGGTATGGTGTGGCACGGTATGGTATGGTGTGGTGTGGTGTGGTATGGTGTGATATGGTGTGATATGGTGTGGCACGGTATGGTATGGTATGGTGTGGTGTGGTATGGTGTGGTGTGGTATGGTATGGTGTGGTGTGGTATGGTGTGGTGTGGTATGGCACGGTATGGTATGGTATGGTATGGTGTGGTATGGTGTGGTATGGTGTGGCACGGTATGTCATGGTGCGGTGTGGTGTGGTATGGTGTGGCACGGTATGGTATGGTATGGTGTGGTGTGGTATGGTGTGGTGTGGTATGGTATGGTGTGGTGTGGTATGGTGTGGTGTGGTATGGTATGGTGTGGTGTGGTGTGGTGTGGTATTGGTGTGATATGGTGTGGTGTGGTATGGTGTGGTGTGGTATGGTATGGTGTGGTGTGGTGTGGTATTGGTGTGGTATGGTGTGGCACGGTATGGTATGGTGTGGTGTGGTATGGTATGGTGCGGTGTAGTATGGTATGGTGTGGTGTGGTATGGTGTGGCACGGTATGGTATGGTATGGTGCGGTGTGGTATGGTATGGAGTGGTGTTGTGTGGTATGGAGTGGTGTGGTGTGGTATCCTATGGTATGGTGTGGTATGGTGTGGTGTGGTGTGGTGTGGTATCGTATGGTATGGTGTGGTATGGTGTGGTGTGGTGTGGTGTGGTGTGGTGTCGTATGGTATGGACGCACACATATACAACATATATATCGTGTGGTATGGTATGGTGTGGCGTGGCGTGGTGTGGTGTGGTGTGGTGTGGTGTGGTGTGGTGTGGTGTGGTATGGCATGGTGTGGTGTGGTGTGGTGTGGTGTGGTGTGGTATGGTATGGTGTGGTGTGGTGTGGTGTGGTATTGGTGTGTTATGGTATGCTGTGGTGTGGTATGGTATGGTGTGGTATGGTGTGGTATTGTATGGTATGGTGTGGTATGGCATGGTGTGGTATGGTGTGGTGTGGTATGGCATGGTGTGGTATGGTGTGGTATGGCATGGTGTGGTATGGTGTGGTGTGGTATGGCATGGTGTGGTATGGTGTGGTATGATCGTTACATTTGCACACATACACGCATGTGTGTTTATATATATCTACACACACACACACACACACACACACACCACGTAATAAAAAAAAGAAATTATTTATACACATATTTACCAAAATTAACCTCTATTCCAATTCCTGATTGAAAGCCGCCATTACTATACTGTGGTTTTTAAATTACCCACCACAAAAAGATCTGTGACAAACAAATAAACTGAAACACACACACACACACACACACACACACACACACACACACACACACACACACACACACAAACACACACACACACACACACACCACTACAAATGTAAACAAAAATATATATACAACATCTATATATATATATATATAATATACATAAAAACCTTTTCTTTCTTTACCTAAAAAATATTTCTCTGACTACGTTTTGATCCCATCACACTTACAATAAGACATACACACACACATATATATAAATGTGTGTGTGTGTACCTACACTCACACACGCACGCACACATATACAACATATATATATCGTGTGGTATTGGTGTGGTGTGGTGTGGTGTGGTGTGGTGTGGTATTGGTGTGGTGTGGTGTGGTGTGGTGTGGTGTGGTGTGGTATTGGTGTGGTGTGGTGTAGTGTGGTGTGGTGTGGTGTGGTGTGGTGTGGTAATGGTGTGGTGTGGTATGGCATGGTGTGGTATGGCGTGGCGTGGTGTGGTGTGGTGTGGTGTGGCATGGTGTGGTGTGATGGGGTGTGGTGTGGTGTGGTATGGTGTGGTATGGCATGGTGTAGTGTGGTGTGGTGTGGTATGGTGTGGTGTGACATGGTGTGGTGTGATGGGGTGTGGTGTGGTGTGGTATTGGTGTGGTGTGATGTGGTGTGGTGTGGTGTGGTGTGGTATGGTGTGGTGTGGTGTGGTGTGGTGTGGTGTGGTGTGGTGTGGTGTGGTGTGGTGTGGTGTGGTGTGGTGTGGTGTGGTGTGGTGTGGTGTGGTGTGGTATGGTGTGGTGTGGTGTGGTATGGTGTGGTATGGTGTGGTGTGGTGTGGTATGGTGTGGTATGGTATGGTGTGGTGTGTTGTGGTATGGTGTGGTATGGTGTGGTGTGGTGTGGTGTGGTGTGGTGTGGTGTGGTGTGGTATGGTGTGGTGTGGTATGGTATGGTGTGGTGTGGTGTGGTATGGTGTGGTGTGGTGTGGTGTGGTGCGGTGTGGTATGGTGTGGTGTGGTATAGTGTGGTTTGGTGTGGTGTGGTGTGGTGTGGTGTGGTGTGGTGTGGTACGGTGTGGTGTGGTGTGGTGTGGTGTGGTGTGGTGTGGTGCGGTGTGGTATGGTGTGGTGTGGTATGGTGTGGTGTGGTGTGGTGTGGTGCGGTGTGGTGTGGTCTGGTCTGGTATGGTGTGGTGTGGTGTAGTGTGGTGTGGTGTGGTGTGGTGTGGTGTGGTGTGGTGTGGTGTGGTGTAGTGTGGTGTGGTGTGGTGTGGTGTGGTGTGGTGTAGTGTGGTGTGGTCTGGTCTGGTATGGTGTGGTGTGGTGTGGTGTGGTGTGGTGTGGTGTGGTGTGGTGTGGTGTGGTGTGGTGTGGTGTGGTGTGGTGTGGTGTGGTGTGGTGTGGTGTGGTGTAGTGTGGTGTGGTGTGGTGTGGTGTGGTGTGGTGTGGTGTGGTGTGGTGTGGTCTGGTCTGGTCTGGTATGGTGTGGTGTGGTGTGGTGTGGTGTGGTATGGTGTGGTGTGGTGTGGTGTGGTATGGTATGGTGTGGTATGGTATGGTGTGGTGTGGTGTGGTGTGGTGTGGTGTAGTGTGGTGTGGTGTGGTGTGGTATGGTGTGGTGTGGTGTGGTGTGGTGTGGTATGGTATGGTATGGTGTAGTATGGTGTGGTGTGGTGTGGTGTGGTGTGGTGTGGTGTGGTGTAGTGTGGTGTGGTGTGGTGTGGTGTGGTGTGGTGTGGTGTGGTGTGGTGTGGTATGGTATGGTGTGGTGTGGTGTGGTGTGGTGTGGTATGGTATGGTATGGTGTAGTATGGTGTGGTGTGGTGTGGTGTGGTGTGGTGTGGTGTGGTGTGGTGTGGTGTGGTGTGGTGTGGTGTGGTGTGGTGTGGTATGGTGTGGTGTAGTGTGGTGTGGTGTGCTGTGGTGTGGTGTGGTGTGGTGTGGTGTGGTATGGTGTGGTGTGGTATGGTGTGGTGTGGTATGGTATGGTATGGTATGGTATGGTGTAGTGTGGTGTGGTGTGGTGTGGTGTGGTGTGGTGTGGTGTGGTGTGGTGTGGTGTGGTGTGGTGTGGTATGGTGTGGTGTGGTGTGGTGTGGTGTGGTGTGGTATGGTATGGTATGGTGTAGTATGGTGTGGTGTGGTGTGGTGTGGTGTGGTGTGGTGTGGTGTGGTGTGGTGTGGTGTGGTGTGGTGTGGTGTGGTGTGGTGTGGTATGGTGTGGTGTGGTGTGGTGTGGTATGGTGTGGTGTGGTGTGGGGTGGTGTGGTATGGTGTGGTGTGGTGTGGTGTGGTGTGGTGTGGTGTGGTGTGGTGTGGTGTGGTGTGGTGTGGTATGGTGTGGTGTGGTGTGGTGTGGTATGGTGTGGTGTGGTATGGTGTGGTGTGGTATGGTGTGGTGTGGTATGGTATGGTATGGTATGGTGTGGTGTAGTGTGGTGTGGTGTGCTGTGGTATGGTGTGGTATGGTATGGTATGGTATGGTGTAGTGTGGTGTGGTGTGCTGTGGTGTGGTGTGGTGTGGTGTGGTGTGGTGTGGAGTGGTGTGGTGTGGTATGGTATGGTGTGGTGTGGTGTGGTGTGGTGTGGTGTGGTATGGTGTGGTGTGGTATGGTATGGTGTGGTGTGGTATGGTATGGTATGGTATGGTGTAGTGTGGTGTGGTGTGGTGTGGTGTGGTGTGGTGTGGTGTGGTGTGGTGTGGTGTGGTGTGGTGTGGAGTGGTGTGGTGTGGTATGGTATGGTGTGGTGTGGTGTGGTATGGTATGGTATGGTGTGGTGTGGTGTGGTGTGGTGTGGTGTGGTGTGGTGTGGTGTGGTGTGGTGTGGTGTGGTGTGGTGTGGTGTGGTGTGGTGTGGTATGGCATGGTGTAGTGTGGTGTGGTGTGGTGTGGTGTGGTGTGGTGTGGTGTGGTGTGGTGTGGTGTGGTGTGGTGTGGTGTGGTGTGGTGTGGTGTGGTGTGGTGTGGTGTGGTGGTGAGGTGTGGTGTGGTGTGGTGTGGTGTGGTGTGGTGTGGTGTGGTGTGGTGTGGTGTGGTGTGGTGTGGTGTGGTGTGGTATGGTGTGGTGTGGTGTGGTGTGGTGAGGTGTGGTGAGGTGTGGTGTGGTGTGGTGTGGTGTGGTGTGGTGTGGTGTGGTGTGGTGTGGTGTGGTGTGGTGTGGTGTGGTGTGGTGTGGTGTGGTGTGGTGTGGTATGGTGTGGTGTGGTGTGGTGTGGTGGTGAGGTGTGGTGTGGTGTGGTGTGGTGTGGTGTGGTGTGGTGTGGTGTGGTGTGGTGTGGTGTGGTGTGGTGTGGTGTGGTGTGGTGTGGTGTGGTGTGGTGGTGAGGTGTGGTGTGGTGTGGTGTGGTGTGGTGTGGTGTGGTGTGGTGTGGTGTGGTGTGGTGTGGTGTGGTGTGGTGTGGTGTGGTGTGGTGTGGTGAGGTGAGGTGTGGTGTGGTGTGGTGTGGTGTGGTGTGGTGTGGTGTGGTGTGGTGTGGTGTGGTGTGGTGTGGTGTGGTGTGGTGTGGTGTGGTGTGGTGTGGTGTGGTGTGGTATGGTGTGGTTTGGTGTGGTGTGGTGTGGTGTGGTGTGGTGTGGTGTGGTGTGGTGTGGTGTGGTGTGGTGTGGTGTGGTGTGGTGTGGTGTGGTGTGGTGTGAAACATGTATGATAAAATAATCTGGTATTATAAAGTCATTTTCTTTTAATAATATTGTTCCACCATAAGACAACACTTGCTTCATGATCCTGTAAATACACAGGCGAAACTCCAGACAAACAAGACTTGGCTTTAATAAATTATATATATATATATATATACACACAGCTGTTGAAACGACCGGAGCTCAGCCGTCGGGGTCCTGAATCTTTTCATATTACCCACTCTGCTACATCAAGATCCAGTACTCTGGTGCGTTATGATCCACCTGTTATCTTACCACACTCTCTTTGTTATACATATATATATATATATATATATATATATATATATATATGAACAAGTAAGACCCCGACGGCTGAGCTCAAGCCGTTTCGGCGGCTAATTCTGTACAGAATTAGCCGTCGAAACGGCTTGAGCTCAGCTGTCGGGGTCTTACTTGTTCCTATTACCCACTCTACTACCCTAAGTATTGAGTACTTTGGTGCGTTATGGTCCGCCTGGTTCCTTACCACATTTCCTTCGTTATATATATATATATATATATATATATATATATATATATATATATATATATATATATATATAAATTTTAGTACAGCATTGACGAAGCTTTAGAATACGGCCAAGCTAGCGTATATGCATAATCGGTCTGTAGCTTGAGCACTCAGATGAGGAAAGACCCCAGAGTAATAACATTACTTTCAGACAGCTTAGCAAATCAGATATAGCGGTCGGCAGTCCAGCCGCATCACTAGAGCAACGAAAATACAGGACCCAGGAAAAGATTTTATACTGACCCGGACATAGCGGTGAGGCTGAGTGCAAAATATATAACTTACATATATAGCATCCAACATCAGTGCTAAGTTTCTGCAAATCCAAGATCGACAAATTCCTATTGCAGGAGTCTGCAATATGATGGTTTTTGACGACAGAACATAGGATTTACTTCTTCAGCAAGTCTTTCGTTCTTAGCCTGAGCATATATATATATAAATATATATATATATATTTAACAAAGAAAGGGTGCTAAGAAACCAGGTGGACCATAACGCACCAGAATACTCGATACTTAGGGTAGTAGAGTGGGTAATAGGAAAAGAGTCAGGACCCCGACGGCGGAGCTAGATTCCCGCCGTTCTAATACTGCTGGCATAGTTCGGATCTAGCTGTCGAAACGGCCGGAGCTCTACATGGCTGAATACAATAAATGTAATCTGAGTTTTCCGAATATTAATAATAATATTCGATTCGTTTGCAATCATGCAAACACACTCTTTTAAGCCATATCAGTAGAATGAACCCATCATTCTTCCTCTTGTGTTGGCATGTAAACAGAACTGCAGACACTAATGTTTCTGGGGGATTACTCTTCATCAGTGCAGTATACTGCCTAACTGCCAACTGTCAGAGCTATTGGTAATATATGATATTTTCTAAAATATACAGTGACTGATCGGCTTGATTTGCATATTATCAGATCCACTGATCAGTCAGGTTAGAATATCAGCAGATAGGCCAGTCAGTTTCATGTATACGAGCGCGATTAAATATATTCAAATATATATATATATACGATATTAACAAATGGAAACTATATTTATAAAACCATATTTATTTCATGAAATAAATATGGTTTTATAAATATAGTTTCCATTTGTTAATATCGTATTTTTACTCCAAATATTTGTCGAAAACGATAAACGGAAAAAATGAAACAAAATTTCATTTCTCACTCTTAGTACGGCTGTTACATAAATATAAGTATGTATACGTACATACATATATGTATACAGACGTGCAGTAGTATGTATATATATATATATACATGCACACATATATATGTACGTATGAATTCACCGAACATTTATTATAATGCTCGGTGTGTTTGTAAACAAACATCCCAAATTAAGCCGTACAGTGTCTAGCAAACATCGTTGCTCATTTGTTCAACACTGACAAAGGAACGCTGTACTAGTTTCAAGCTTATTAGCTATCGTCAGCAACGTATAGCTTCCTGCCAGATGATTGAACTTCTGAAAGTATATACTTTCCTTATGCATATTAACGGCTGAGCAGCCTAATTTGCATATCGAGTGAGTTAATCGGCCGGGCGCACCGGGCGCACTCGGGAGGTTTGTTTACAAACACACCGAGCATTATAATAAATGTTCGGTGAATCCATACGTACATATATATGTGTGCATGTATGTATATATATATACATACTACTGTACGTCTGTATACATATATGTATGTACGTATACATACTTATATATATATATATATATATATATATATATATATATATATATATATATATATATATATATATATATATATATATATATATATATATATATATATATATATATATATAAAGAATTTATATCTAGTAACATTTATATACATACAGATGCATATCAATGCTAGCAAATATATAGGTTTTGTCTTAGTAACATTGTGGTTCAATGCATGGGGTTGCAGAACAATAATATGAGAGACGTAAGATAAGAAAATTATAAAATTATAAAAAAATTATAAAATTGACTTACTTACTAAAATATCACTTCCAACTAATTAGTTTCTGAATGGAGTAAATATATTTTCCGAAGAATATATAGAAAAGCATTCCGTCGTCAGGAAAAGTCTCTTTTCATGTAAGTTTCCAGGCATAGCGAGGACTCTGGAAACTTATTAAAAAAATAATTCAGTGGAAAGGAAATAGCGAAGCGTGGACTGAAATCCTAGCCATTGAGAAAATCACTGCCTCTACGTCTGTGCAAATTCAAAAGAATCAATCACGTGACATCGAACGGAATGCTTTTCTATATATTCTTCGGAAAATATATTTACTCCATTCCAGAACTAATTAGTTGGAATGATATTTTAGTAAGTAAGTCAATTTTATAATTTTTTTATAATTTTATAATTTTCTTATCTTACGTCTCTCATATATATATATATATGTATGTATATATATATATATGTATGTATATATATAGGTCACCAGTGGTGCTAATGGTAACATGTATCCCAGTACAACCTGTCCCATGGTCGGGTCGTTGGCGACTAAACTGGCAACCCCACAAGGTTCCTTCGTGGGGAGGGTGACTTTGGACATCCTGCAGGACTAAAAACAAAACCTGTCAAAGAGCAAAAGAGCTCTTAAAAGTCAATGGCCATCCAAAATCACCGGGAGAGATGACCCCTTAGCCTTTGTCAAGGCAGAATTCTAGGAGAAGGAAAACTCTGATATAACACCTGCAACCCTGATGGTATCAATGATGTTGACTTGTTCTTCTTTTGGTAAATATCATCTTGGTTTAAAAGAGTGGGACTGGCTTTGTGCAGTGCCTTTGCTCACTACAAAAGCTTCACGGCACAGGCCATTGCTTTATATCTGGAGATCTCTCTGCACTTGTCGTCACATGGTACCATGGGCCCAGCACTATGTTTCAATAATTGTCACAGGTGTAGTGTTTGTACCAGAGTTTTCAAGTCGCTGGCTGACTAAAATGTCACACTCGTTCAGCGCATCGGTAGGGGTTCTCCTACATGGATATAAAGTAGTGGCCGTACTCGAAAACGAGTTGGCAGCCACCATATATATATGTATGTATATATATGTATATATATATGTATGTATATATATATGTATGTAACATATGTATGTTATGTATGTATATATATATATGTAAGTATATATATATGTATGTATATATATATCTATGTATATATATATATATATCTATGTATATATATATGTATATATATATATATGTATATATATGTATGTATATATATATATATATGTATATATATGTATGTATATATATATGTATGTATATATATATGTATGTATATATATATATATGTATGTATATATATATATGTATGTATATATATATAAATATATATATATGTATGTAGGTATGTATATATATATCTATACATATATATATACACACACACATATATATATATATATATATATATATATATATATATATATATATATATATATATATATATATATATATATATATATATATAATATAAGATCAAAAGATGGTTAAAGGAGTTCCATATATTTTATTATGCGCATTTCAAAAACAAACATCATCAAACAATAATATTTGTGTTTTCATCAGATAAAACAGGAGAACATGATATGAAGGCTAAAAAAAAACACTTGTTGATAGTGCAGTTTTAAATCAACATATGTTGATTTAAAACTGCACTATCAACAAGTGTTTTTTTTTAGCCTTCATATCATGTTCTCCTGTTTTATCTGATGAAAACACAAATATTATTGTTTGATGATGTTTGTTTTTGAAATGCGCATAATAAAATATATGGAACTCCTTTAACCATCTTTTGATCTTATATTATGCATACTCCAGTCCCACAAACTGTAGAGTGCTTCTTATCCGATATCTGCATTGCTTTATTGTACTACAATAAAACTCACCTCCTACATTATATATATATATATATATATATATATATATATATATAGGTATACGAGGTATCGTTTTCGGTTCCTCTAGTTCGGTTCCTCTAGCCTATAACGAGGACTGTTTCAGCATACAGTGGTAGTTGACCCAACAAGATGTTTACTTCAAAAGGTCGATCGCAGGTTTATCCTTTGATGGTACCATAATCAGTCCTCCTTGGAGTAGTTACAAATAGACAAATAAGAAAGGGACATGAAACCTGACAACATCCCTTCTTCCTGTTGGGAGAGACAGGCAGGAGACCGCGATGAGATGGCATCAGACTGTCCGTAAGAGTATCAGACTGTCCGTAAGAGTATCAGACTGTCCATAAGAGTATCAGACTGTCCATAAGGGTATCAGACTGTCCGTAAGAGTATCAGACTGTCCGTAAGAGTATCAGACTGTCCATAAGGGTATCAGACTGTCCGTAAGATTATCAGACTGTCCGTAAGAGTATCAGACTGTCCGTAAGGGTATCAGACTGTCCGTAAGAGTATCAGACTGTCCATAAGAGTATCAGACTGTCCGTAAGAGTATCAGACTGTCTGTAAGAGTATAAGACTGACCATAGGGGTATCAGACTGTCCGTAAGAGTATCAGACTGTCCGTAAGAGTATCAGACTGTCCGTAAGAGTATCAGACTGTCCATAAGAGTATCAGACTGTCCGTAAGAGTATCAGACTGTCTGTAAGAGTATAAGACTGACCATAGAGGTATCAGACTGTCCGTAAGAGTATCAGACTGTCCACATCAGACTGTCCATATCAGACTGTCCATATCAGACTGTCCATATCAGACTGTCCATAAGAGTATCAGACTGTCCGTAAGAGTATCAGACTGTCCGTAAGAGTATCAGACTGTCCATAAGAGTATCAGACTGTCTGTAAGAGTATCAGACTGTCCGTAAGAGTATCAGACTGTCCGTAAGAGTATCAGACTGTCCGTAAGAGTATCAGACTGTCCATAAGAGTATCAGACTGACCATAGGGGTATCAGACTGTCGTAAGGGCATCAGACTGTCTGTAAGGACATCACACATGCAGATGTGAAGAAAGGTCAACTAGCGGTTGAAAAGTGGGACCGAAAAAAGCGCATCGCAGACATACCAACAACCCAATATTTCACATGTATCTGCACTAAGTGCAATAAAGACTGCCACTCATGCATCGGTCTGCACAGTTAGAGCAGACGATGCCAGTAACTAGACATAACTCCAAGTGCATTAAGCATGGTCTTCCGAGACTGAGCTGCCATTAAGGAGTATGTAAATTTGGGGATGGGTAGCTAGTGTTGGTTAAAGCAACCTCAGTACTTGACTGTTACTTTATTTATCGACCCCAGAAGAATGAGAGGAAAAGTTGACCTCGGTGGGGTTTGAGCTCAGGGTGTAAAGAACCAGAACATATACCGCAATGTATTTTATCCGGCGCTCTAACGATTCTGTCAGTCCGCGCCCTGATTGATGTTAGTATTGCTATGTAGTGTCCAGAGAGTGCGGCATTGTCCTTTTGTAATTGAAGAACAGAAGACAGCTACCAAATGTCTGAGACAATGAAGCGATTATACATCACAATATGTTATCGAAAAAGGCTCATTGTCACATATGTCACGTGTCATCTCTTCCACGTGATCTGTAAATGCTCCAAAATGTGACATGCTGATATGTGCTGACTAGGGAGGACTCACAACTACCATTAATATTACTATTAAACGTTCAAATCCCGCCGAGGTTAACTTTGCCTTTCATCCTCACGGGATCGATAAAATAAAGTACCAGTAATGTACTGGGGTCGATTTAATCAAATTTACAGCACTCCACCCCTGTTTCCAGAGAGACCTACATACACGCAAATTGTAAATAATATATAATCAATAAAATCGTTAATTTGTATATAATAAATAATATATTTTTTATTTTACTATATTTATATATAATATATATCATTTGATATTTAATATACTATTATATCATCTCTACCCCCATCCTCAAGAGGTCCCACCGCTCCCTTAGGCCCCAGTACCCTCTGGACCTTCTTAACGCCTCCGGGGGGGTGGGCGTACCTCCGCTTTTAGAACCTCTTCTTTAGACGTTTACCTTATTGTACAGGTTTTGTTATGACTAGTCTAAGATCTTTACCCTATCAACCATTTACATTTTGACTTCAAATCCCGCCGAGGTAAACTTTGCCTTTCATCCTTACAGGGTCGATAAAATAAAGTACCAGTAACGCATTGGGGTCGATTTAATCGACTTTCCCCTCCCCTAAAAGTGTTGGCCTTGTGCCCAAATCAGAACCCATTATTCTATCATTTATTTCAGTTATATAAACTGGAACTCAGAAAATTCTAATTCTCATTTCATTACGGGTGTTGGACATACGATCATAATGTCGTGGGTTCGATTCCTGGGTTGTGTGTTGTGTTCTTGAGCAAAATACTTCATTTCACGTTGCTCCAGCATACTTAGCTGAAAAGGATTACCAGCAATAGTTGGGGGTTTAACTCTGCGATGAACTGGCGTCTTGTCCAGGGAAGAGTCTTGTACTCTTTCTGTCGCTTAACGTCACAAAGAATTGGAATAAGCACTAGCCTGGTGAGCCTCCTGGTTTGAGACAGACTTTAGACTTTAGATCTAACTACCACCAATTTCACATGTCACGACACGTGTTTCACTGCGTTAGCTACTTTCATTGGTTTTGTTTTCTTAGAAACCCTAGCTGTTTCCGGGCCCAAGACAGACTTTAGAGTTTTAGATATCCTTGGCTCGAGGTTAATCCGAGACTGTCATAGAAGTTATTTCCTTATGGCGTCGCCGCCCAAAAGGTTTGAACAGTGAACCAGTAGTGTGCCACGCAGACTTCTTTACCACTGAGCCACCACTCTAATCTATTTAGTTGCTCAGATTCTTTTTATCTCTTCTAGGTAATGGTAGTTTCTCAAAAGTCAAACTACTGCGTAGTCTGACGAACCACTCGGAACATTATGCTGTGAAAATCGTAAACCGTTCGAGAGCTCCACGAGACTTCTTAACTCGGTTCTTGCCAAGAGAATTGGAATTCTGGCCCAGTTTGAATCATCCAAATATTATAAAATTTCATGAAACATTTGAAGAAATGCATCTTGTATATATGGTGCTTGAATACGCCAGTCGGGGCGATTTGTTAGCACACATTCAGAAATATGGCTCTTTACCAGAACACAGAACAAAAGTACTTACACGGCAGGTAAAGTTTTTAATCTTTTTTTAAAGATGTATGAGCCCAACACCCTAACTACTAGACCACGGGCCTTCAAAGCACCTCTGCACTAACCATGACTGTAAATAGTCAAATAAAAAATACTGGCAATGAAGTAGGCTTGACTCGTGTTTATGAAATAATCAGATCATTTTTTTTGGGGGGGGGGGGGGGGGTCAGGTTTATAGATAGTAATGTGTTATATATGAGGATATAAATGTTTCTACTTTTGGCACAAGGCCAACAATTATCCCAGTGCATTACTGGTACTTTCTTTTATCGACCCCGTAAGGATGAAAGGCAAAGTTAACCTCGGCGGGATTTGAACTCAGATCGTAAAGGGACGTAATAATGCTGCAAAGCATGGCGTCGTACCGTCTACCGAAACTGCCAATCCGCCGCCTTTTGTATCAGGATATAATGGAACAAAAGGAGTTATGACTGAATATCTTGCTGGAAAACCAGACTTAAATAAAAAGTCAGCAACCACAGCCCTCATAAGCAGACTTCTTTTTGTCTTGTCTAGTATAACCAAGTTACATTATTGATTGGATTGGCAGTATCGGTAGAGGGTCGGACGCCATGCTTTCCAGCATAGTTACGTCCCTTTACGATCTGAGTTCAAATCCCGCCGAGGTTGACTTTGCCTTTCATCCTTACGGGGTCGATAAAATAAAGTACCAGTAATGCACTGGGTAATTGCTGGCCTTGTGCCTAAAGTAGAAACAATTATTGATGGCAGCAAATAAACTAATCTTGCTCAATGACACAACACCCATCTCTCCTCACCCAGCCAGATTTCGAGGTCAGTTCGTAAACCGAACATCTTAACCGCTGTACCACGTTCTTTCACAGAAACATCATACATACTTATATTCCTTCATTATTATCGGTAGAGAGTTGGAGACCATGCTTTGCAGCATAGAGTTATGGCCCTTTATTATCTGGGTTCAAATCCCGCCGAGATTAACTTTGCCTTTCATCCTTGCGGGTCGATAAAATAAAGTACCAGTCACGCACTGGGGTCGATTTAATCGACTTTCCTCTTCCCAAAAATTGCTGGCCTTGTGCCTATATAAGAAACCATTATTATTGGCATAATCGGTAGAGCGTCGGACAACATGCTTCGTGGCATAGAGTTACGGCCTTTTATTTTCTGAGTTGAAATCCTGCTGAGGTTAGCTTTGCCTTTTACCCTTACGGGGGTCGATAAAATAAGGTACCAGTAATGCACTGGAGTAGATTTAATTAACTCCCCACCCCCTCCCTTCAAATTGCTACCAAAACTAGAAACAATTATTCAAAGTATTTTTCTAAGACGTTTCGGCGGTATGACTTGATAGAGAGTTGACTGCAGTTTCTAGCAAGCCAAATGACCATATATAAGTCTCCTTGTTGTTGCTGTAATTTTTCACTGTTTGTTACTATTGCCACTAGCTGGCCCGGTGACGTCAGAAATGACGACTAATTGTAATATATATACATAATATAAAAAAAGAGATGTTTGTTGGCTGGTTAGTTGGTTCCTTTGCTCTCACTCACACAAGTGATCCAAACATACAAACACACAGCTGTGACGAACCTTATGTATGTGTAGATGTGTGTGTTTGTAATTCTATTGTCTATGTATCTTTCTAAATAAACACGCACAAACATATATACACTCACACAAATATTATATATGGATATATTTTGCACACACACATACATACACACACACACAAACACTAACATAATCATAACAGCCAATGTGTGTAACAAATTCTCTATATATATACACATACGGGTGTAGCGAATATTGGACACTGACACCCCTTTCTTCCTCAGTCGACGTTATCCCCCTTCTTTCCTCAGTGACGTAATCACCCCTTCCTTCCTCAGTCGACATCATTACCCCTCCTTTCTCAGTCGACGTCACCACCCTGCCTTCCTCAGTCGACGTCACCACCCTGCCTTCCTCAGTCGACGTCATCACCTCTGTCTTCCTCAGTGACGTAATCACCCCTTTCTTCCTCAGTCAACGTAATCACCCCTTCCTTCCTCAGTCGACATCATTACCCCTCCTTTCTCAGTCGACGTCACCACCCTGCCTTCCTCAGTCGACGTCATCACCTCTGTCTTCCTCAGTGACGTAATCACCCCTTTCTTCCTCAGTCAACGTAATCACCCCTTCCTTCCTCAGTCGACATCATTATCCCTCCTTTCTCAGTCGACGTCATCATCCTGCCTTCCTCAGTCGACGTCATCACCTCTGTCTTCCTCAGTGACGTAATCACCCCTTTCTTCCTCAGTCAACGTAATCACCCCTTCCTTCCTCAGTCGACATCATTATCCCTCCTTTCTCAGTCGACGTCATCATCCTGCCTTCCTCAGTCGACGTCATCACCTCTGTCTTCCTCAGTGACGTAATCACCCCTTTCTTCCTCAGTCAACGTCATCACCTCTTCCTTCCTCAGTCGACGTCATCACCCCTTCCTTCGTCAGTAGACGTTATCCCCCTTCCTTCCTCGGTGACGTAATCACCCCTTCCTTCCTCAGTCGACATCATTATCCCTCCTTTCTCAGTCGACGTCATCACCCTGCCTTCCTCAGTCGACGTCATCACCTCTGTCTTTCTCAGTGACGTAATCACCCCTTTCTTCCTCAGTCAACGTCATCACCTCTTCCTTCCTCAGTCGACGTCATCACCCTTTCCTTCGTCAGTCGACGTTATCCCCCCTTCCTTCCTCAGTCTACGTCATCACCCCTTCCTTCCTCAGTCGAAGTCACCACCCCTTCCTTCCTCAGTCGACATTATCACCCCCTCCTTATTCAGTCATCTCTAGTGTGTGACGGACAAATACACATTGGTTTTTGTTATGTAACTAATTATTATTATTTTTTCATTGGTCTAGATTTGCCAGGCGATCCATTACCTTCATAGTCAGAACATTACCCATCGTGATCTGAAGCTGGAAAATCTTTTATTAGATGAGTTCGGCAACATCAAAATTACAGACTTTGGTTTCGCAAAACGTAACTATTTAGGTGAATTAAGTCAAACATTTTGTGGTTCAAAGTCATACGCAGCTCCCGAAATTCTACTTGGTAAACCGTATGATCCCCGAAAAGCAGATACATGGGCTATAGGTTCAATACTTTATATCATTAGTACAGGTAAGATGCCCTTTGACGAAAACAAAAGCATAAAAAGTATCCTTGAAGAGCAGCAGAGACTAGACTTTCCTTTATATAACTATCGAAAACTGAGCGACAGCTGTAAAGACCTTTTGAAAACTTTATTTACATTTGAATATACCCAAAGACCAACAGTCTTAGAAGCGCTTTCTTGTCAATGGTTTAAAGAAAAATGAAAAATGACAATATAAAATTCTTGTGTGAGAAAATACGATGGGAATAGTTTTAGAACATGTTTTTATAATAATGGGATTCAATAATTAAAATAAACGAAACCGATAAGAAGAATTAAATAAAAAATATCAAACACAATGAACTTACTTTTTATGTTTTCACTTGTTTCACGGTTTCATACGGTTGTTCTTCCTGTTCCGTATAACCATGACCAGTACGAGCTGAGGATCCGCTAAGGTGAAACAATTGTTCTCGGTATGGTGAACTAACTGTTGTGTTACTACTTCTACCTAACTCGTCCCATGGTCTGAGTGCTCTACCACTACGGATATTACCTTCCAGAGTTCTCTCTCTCTCTCTCTCTCTCTCTCTCTCTCTCTCTCTCTCTCTCTCTCTGTATATATATATATATAAATATATATATATATATACAATATATTAATAAATGGAAACTATATTTATAAAACCATATTTATTTTATTATACATATTTCAAGGGCAACCAAGGCAAATTATGGTGCGCTTTCATCAGATAAAATACAGATTTGTTTTATAAATAAATATTGACATACCCGGAAAGCTCCAACCGTTAAGGTTGTCTTTTTTCCGGGTATGTCAATATTTATTTATAAAACAAATCTGTATTTTATCTGATGAAAGCGCACCATAATTTGCCTTGGTTGCCCTTGAAATATGTATAATAAAATAAATATGGTTTTATAAATATACTTTTCATTTATTAATATATTGTGTATTTACTCCACTAACTTGTTGAGTGCTTTATATTAGTTATAAAATGTTTTTAAGCTTGTTGAATCCCAACAAATTAAATATAACCTCTGCATATATATATATATATATATATATATATATATATATATATATATATATATATATATATATATATATATATATATATATATATAGGACGAGTTTGGTATAAATAGTTACAACAGTGACATAAACAGGTACTTAAGTTTCGTTGAGTTCTGGACCCCAACTCATTATTCAGCCTGTTATAAAAATAATAAAGAAATACAGGTGGGCCCCGGAGGTTGAATTTGGTTTCCTTTCAGAGGAATATATATATATATATATATAAAAATAAAAATAATATAAATATATATATATTTATATTATTTTTATTTTTATATTTATATATATGTCATCAATGTCCCCTCATCCAATGATCTCAAATTAAAACCTATAATAACAGGCCCCGCTTGCGAAACCCACCGCCTTAGCAGCTTCATTGATACTCTTCTCAAGCCTTTTCTCAAACACATCAAAAGCTATATAAGGGACGACATAGATATGCTCAATCACCTCCCTAATATTCCCCTTTCTGAACAAACCCTACCAGTGACGTTCGATGTAGTCAACCTATACTCCGACATCCCCCACAACGGATAATTACCACAATGAACTCCCACAACGTATCAAAAAAGAATTCGTGATAGAGGGACTCAAATTTATCCTGGAGAACAATTACTTCGTTTTCAATAACAAATCCTACAGGCAGAAATCTGGGACCGCTATGGGAACGAAAACAGTCCCCACTTATGCCAACCTAGTCAAGGAATACCTGGAAATCACCCTCTACATTAAAGTACTAAACAAATTTGGAAACACTCTCCACTTACACATAGAAAGGAACTGGAAGCGATATCTAGATGACTGCTTCATCCTTTGGCCCGAAAACATCGAGAAACTTAAAGAATTTCACACCCTTATAAATGGGCTCAACACGAATATTAACTTTACGATGGAATACAGCCATCAACAACTCCCTTTCCTCGACATCCTCATTAACATTCATAACAAAAAAATAGAAACAGACATATACTACAAGCCCACAGACTTTAAGCAATATCTTCCTTTCAACTCTTGCCACCCTAGACACGTTAAAATTAATATTCCCTACAACTTAGCCAAGAGAATCTGTACTATAATCTCCAATAAAAACACCTGTTACTTACGGCTACAAGAAATAAAGGACACACTCATAGGCAGGGACTACCCTGCATCACTAATTGACAATGGAATCCAACGTGCCCTAAAACTCAGTACCCAGGACCTTAGACACCCTAAAGTAAATCAACCGAAACTAAAAGCTCTTCCAAACATCTCCACACACAACCCCCTCAACAATGAAGCCTTTGACACCATCCTCCAGAACATCCCTGTGTTAAAAAAGGACCATAGAATGAACCAAATCCTACGAACACACGCTATCATAAAGAGCAAAAGACAATCTAAGTCAATTAAAAACATCCTAACACATGCCAAAGTACTGCCAACCACAACAACGAAACCCACAGTAAAAAAATGCGATAGACCCAACTGTGGCATATGCATCAACCTAATAGAGGGTTCGGAATTCTATTTCAAAGAAGGACAACGTTTTATAGTAAAACACAATTTCACCTGCGCATCAGAAAATGTAATATATGTATTAACTTGCTCAGGTTGTCGAGAACAATACATAGGCCAGACCAAAAGCAGCCTCCGCCAACGCATGACTGTCCATAGATCCCAAATTAAAATACGGGAATACAGGAAAATACCACTGAGTGAACACATTGATACCTGTGCCGCCCAAAATCATCCCAACTTCAGAATCTTTCCCCTCTACAAATTTAAAGATAATGCCACCCACACCCAGCGCATCAGCAAGGAATCTCACTTTATTAACAAATACGGACCCCGTCTAAACACTTCTCCCTAAGACGAACCCACAACATACACACGTCAACATACATACCTACATCAGCATACATCCTACATACATCTCTATCCACATATAAACACAATGACATACGTAAACACACGTTCTATGGTGCAACACAAATATACACAAATTTGCATACCTTTTGATGTCTATAGATATAAACGTGCCGACACACACACATACATATGCGCACACATGCATTGTACACAAGTATTCCAATACGGCAGGGCCTAATGGATTCCCCTTGCAGTACGTACAATCTGGACACTCACACACACCTTGGTGTTATGACAATACTATATATCATTTCACACCTTTTATTATTAAGGTTTTTGATGTTCTATTGAGAGAATCGTTTTTACTGAAAATATCGAATAATGTACACCATTTTTACCAGTATCACAAAAATACTGGTCCACCCATACACACACACATACACATACACACATATACACACACACACACATATATATACACACGCGTACACTAACATAAAAAGAGACACACACACACACACACACACACACACACACACACACACACACACACACACACACACACACACACACACACACACACACACACACACACACACACACACACACACTTCTCCGTATAAGACAAGAGCTGAAAAATATCTTTTAACATGTTAAAATAACCCCCACACACGTACAGACACATTCCTACTGACCAATCCCTCCACCACGAATTACTCTGCTACACACACACACACACACACACACACACACACACACACACACACACTTATCTTAATAGGCACCTGAACTGTTGACCTGTCAACATGACTGCAATTCACACACACATCCCTACTGACCATTATCACAACAATGAACCTCTTTACTACTACTACTACACACACACACACACACACACACACACACACACACACACACACACACACATATTTGTCTTAAAAGAGTTATTTTTCAGTGACTTCTCAATCAGCCGAGACAAACCTACATTTGGCACAAAATCGATTTTTAACATTCACATGACCTCTACCGACCAATCAAAATTGTTTTGACCACAAGAATTTTTGCAACACGAATTGGCGCGAAACTTATTTTAATACATCTGGAGCCACTTTTTTCACATAAAACAGGTAGAATTTCCAAAACTAATCAGATTAGAGCAAACATCACGGGCGCTCTATCTCAAAATTATTTTTGAAAAGCATTAGAAATGCGCAACCGGTAAAAACTTAAAACCTAAACTGAATACTAACCAATACTTATTACTAATTTTTACTTATTCCTAATTAAACTATTTTTCGCTGGAAACAATTTGTCAGCATTTTCTTTTCCTTTTACCAATATATCATAATTCGTGTGTTACACCTCTATTCTTTTAAATATATATATATATATATATATATATATATATATATATATATATATATATATATATATTTTTTTTTTTTTTTTTTTTTTCAATTCAAGCACTCTACTTACTTTTTCCACATTAGAATGACGGAGTATAATTAGAATAAGAAAAATGTAAAATCCCTTATTTTCCTGAACAACCTGCATTTCGCTCAGAGGCCTGAAACCGAAATCCCCTCTCACTTCATCCGATAACGGGTGGACAATGAATTTTATGCGCGCTTTACATGGACAACATTTACCAATATTCTCACAACATTTGATCTAGGACCTCAAGGATAGGAACCTGAAATACCAGATCAAATGGTCCGCAAGGAGACGTGTGGCCCAACATTCCACTGGAGGAAGCCACTGCAGGTTGTGCCTGACAGAATCGGCAGAGATTAAATTAAAATCGGCTATTAATTTGAGATCCGAAATCCTCATAAACTTGATAATTGAATTCAGAGGTCAGAGAGCCGGAACTCACTCAGGCATTTTGAAGTCTTAACTGCTTTTAGTTCAATTAGTTTCTGATAGTGGTTATAGAGTTGGATTCATAATCGTGAGGTGGTGAGTTCAACCAGTAGTTGGGGAGCCACTCAAGACACCTTTGCAGTTAGTTGTCGTCATTAGTCTTCATCCTCCGTCATGTGTAAGCTATAAAAAGAAAGGTTTGAACACTTTAATGATTAAAAGTCACCAGTCGAGTTTTTTTAGGTCGTCAGATAACTACTGGATTATTTCAAACATTCTTTATTGTAAACTGATATTTTATCCTGCGTTTATGTTACCTTAACTCATGCATGATCACATATATTCTGTATGTGTTGAGAACGAACAATGCGTTACATATTTTGATGGTCAACCAAGCGAATGCTGCAATATAAAAACTGGTGTTCCCGTTCTATATCTAACTTTAAACCTTCTCATTACACTTCTTACGTACGAAACAACATGCTAGAAGTGAGATTTTAATTTTTTTTTTCAGCCATCAGCAATCTGTCTATGTTTTACAGTCAGAGCAGATTTACACATGTTTGTAAGTACACAGTTACAACACTTGTATACAACTTTGTTAGTATTCCATATAAGCCTCTCCAACTGATTTCCCCTCTGTTGTGTGGTCTGCCATCATTAACCTGTTGACCGCTGCGTATATTTTACACAGCTACAGTTGCTGTGTCGGTATTTTTGTTGTTTTTTCCAGTAAAATGACTATTTTTGATTGACAAATGTCACATCAATAAACTAGTAACCCCATCTAGCTTTGAAGTTACGAACTGTTGGAAACGAGTTCATAACTTTCAAGTTATGAACTGTTGGAAACAAGTTCACAACTTTCAAGTTATGAACTGTTGGAAACGAGTTCGAAACTTTGAAGTTATGAACTGTTGGAAACAAGTCACAACTTTGAATTTATGAACTGTTGGAAAGGAGTTCAAACATGTTAGGACGAATTATCTCGTCTGTGGCACTGAAGAGGTTAAATATTCCACTTGCCAATTACAAACAGGGACAGATTGGGGGAGGGGGAAATGACTGAGTTCTAATCAGGGGTCTCACAATATTAAAAGGGCTCTAAATTAATTAATTATTATTACTACTATTCCTCTTCGGCCAAGCCCTGATCAACTTTTTCAGGTTTTCGCATTGACCATTGTCACACACATGGACAGACCAATATTCCATTCTAATATCTTCTGAGAAAATAGACACTGTATACACTAAGTTCTCTAATTCTTTCTTATTCTTCTGATACAGCTTTAAGTCATCCATAAATAATAAATGATTCAGCTTTCCTTTTCCATTTCCAAAGTCATATCCTAGCTTTGTTTTCTGCAAAATATCACTTAGAGGGATTATCGCCAGGAGAGACAGAAGAGACGACAAACTATCGCAGAAATATTCTTCGTCTAATTCGTACATTAGATAATTGTTTCTACTTTAGGCACAAGGCCAGCAATTACCCAGTGCATTACTGGTACTTTATTTTATCGACCCCGTAAGGATGAAAGGCAAAGTCAACCTCGGCGGGATTTGAACTCAGATCGTAAAGGGACGTAACTATGCTGGAAAGCATGGCGTCCGACCCTCTACCGATACTGACAATCCACTTTTGGCACAAGGCCAGCAATTATCCCAGTGAATTACTGGTACTTTATTTTATAGACCCCGTAAGGATGAAAGACAAAGTTAACCTCGGCGGTATATTTCAGCTGTGCCCCGTTGACAAAATGACGAAGGCACTGCCGCAGAGAGTGGCCAGCGACGCCCACTCCAACAGCCATCCCACCTCACGGGGTTCCTTTCTCAGGCGGGATACAGCGGGCTGCATCTTCTAATCTCTAAACAAGTGTGAGTGTTAAAGATGCGTTTGTATTTTTAAGAAAGCTCCAAATCATATTAAACTGTTACGTGTTGTTGTTCTGACTTGTAACGCAGCCGTTCTAGATGTGTTCAACAAACGCTTTACTTGTGAAAATCTTCAAATTATTTTGAACTAAGGCTGATGCCCTAACCGCTTTACATATGTATTCGTTCTAAAAAGATCTTTCCCATGATTGGTGGCATTAGGAATCGGGCTTCTATAAAGAAGCATCTGAAACATCAACCCAAGCATGTTGACATGATGAAACCCGATTCAAAACGGAAAGAAAAAGACCGACCAAACACTTGTACGACCAACAAAGAAGTACTGTTAGACCACCACTATATGGTCATAAAAACCCTAGGTAAGCAACTGGTTAACACCAATAAGGAAATTTCCCTAATTTCAAAGTTTTAATCATATACGTTCTCACACATACACATATACACACATATACACACACATACACACATACTTCACACACATACATACTTCACACACATACACACTTACACACACTTCACACGCATACACACACATACACACATACACACACATACACACGCTTCACACACATACACACACTTCCATACACACACTTCACACACATACACACACATACACACACATACACACACTTCACACAGATACACATGCACACGCATACACACACTTCACACACACACACACACATACACACACTTCACACACATACACATACTTCACACACATACTCTTTATAATACATTCGCACGAACACACCCCACCACATACTTATGTACACTCGATTTGCTAGAAATAGAACCAAATCACCCTCAAATCCCTCATTACTATCTTTAAAAAAAAAAAAAGAAGGGAATTTTGAATACTCTATTTCAGAAAACAGATCAGGGTGGTCAGGGCGGGAATGGATTTCTATATTGGTCTGTTCAATCATATGGACCTCACAAACTTTCTTTCGTTCTCTTCTCTCACTCTCACTCTCTCTTTCTCTCTCTCAATATCTCTCTCTTTATCTCTCAATCTCTTTACCTATCTCTCTCTCTCTCTATCTATCTTTCTATCTATCTATCTATCCGGCCAACAACTGATTCTTTTTTTCAAATACCACTTTGGAAGAAGAATCAGGATGGCGAGAGAGGTGCCGTACCCCAGCAAGTTTTATGAAAGATGGGTGAAAGTGGCGAGAATGGCCCGAGTGAAAGGGCCTTCTCTCTATATCAGCCTGTAGGTTGAGGAAAAAGAGGAAGAGAAGAAAGGGGTACAAACTCTTCGTACTCCTGGAGATGAGGGTGGCACATTTTTTCGGGTGTATGTGTTACCCATATGTAATGTCTCCCCCTATTCGGGAAAATCGATTGATTTTTAAATTGCATTTGTGATAGTATTTTACACGTTTTTATTGTATGTAAACTTCCCCCTTTGTATTTGTCCCCTTCTTTTGTGCCCCTGTGGCTAATAAAGAAACATATCTATCGCTCTACCTATCTATCTATCTATCTACCTAAACCCATTTGTGGCGCCTCCCCCCTATTGGGGATTTCGATTGTTGAAATTGTTTGTTTTTATATTTTTTACACGACTGTATGTAAAATCCCCGGCATGTCTTTGTATTGTCCCCTTTCTTGTTGCGCCCTTGTGGCTAATAAAGAAATCTATCTACCTATCTCTCTATCTATCTATCTATCTCTCTATCTATCTATCTATCAAGAATCAGAGTGGAGAGAGAGGTGCTGCACCCCAGCAAATTTTACGAAAGGTGGGTGAATGTGGCAAGGATGGCCCGAGTGGTTGGGCCTTCTCTTTATATAAGCCTGTAGGTCGAGGAAGAAGAGGAAGAAAGGAGAGGAGTGCTCGCTCTTCGTGCTCCTGGAGATGAGGGTTGTACATTTTTGGGGGGGTGTATGCAACCCATTTGTAACGCCTCCCCACTATTGGGGATTTCGTTTGTTTTATTCATTATTTTTGTTATACATTTTTACACGCCTTGCATGTAAACTTCCCAATTGTATTTGTCCCCTTCTTTTGCGCCCTTTTGGCTAATAAAGAAATATATCTATCTATCTATCTATCTATCTATCTATCTATACTAAAGGAATACGAAAGTCTCACAGGAGCGAAGCTGAACCGGGACAAGTCCATCGGTTTGCAACTCGGATCGTGGAGAGGCAGACCGATGCCTTCCGATGGCGTCGTCGGACGCTGGACGGAAGGACCGGTAAAGCTGCTCGGGGTCTGGTTTGGTCCGGACCTCCAGGTGGAAAAGAACTGGAACGAAGTGACGGCCAAGGTGTTTGCACTCACCCAGAAGTGGGCCGAGTGCAAACTATCCTTGAAAGGTCGAGCGGAGGTGGCGAACACTTTTATAGCGTCCGCCATCTACTACCGCTTGACCGTCGTGCCTTGTCCAGCCAAAACGCTCGCCAAAATGGAGCGCGCCCTCTTCCGATTCCTTTGGAAGAGGCGGGCTCCTTTGGTAAGAAGATCCATCTGCTGCCAACACCCTTCTAACGGAGGGCTGGGGATGCCGTGGTTGACGATGCGCAAACACGCGCTCAGGCTGCGGCATCTCTACGTATTCCTCACCGGACAACCGGTGTGGGCCCCGTTCGTGAGGCGAGCCTTCCCACGACTCGTCTCGCTGACCGAGCTGCAGTCCTGGGTCAAGCAGAGACCGAGGAAAATGGGCGACTGGCACATCGAATGTGCTCAGGCGCTCACAGCCCTCTGGCAGGCGGACCCGGCGATCAGTGGAGACTCCACTTCGTCATTCTATAGAGGGTTGGTCCGCAGCAAGTGCGACGACGCGCTCGGTGAAACTCTAGGCGTGGAGGAAGATGAACTGGCCAGTCTGTTCGGTAGGACCTTCCGCCCGGGACCGATGGACAACTTCCAAAAGTCCCTGGCCTGGCAGTGCTACCGAGGAGCTCTACCAGTTCGAGACAAGCTCTACAGACATGGGCGCCCGGGCAGGGACCCTGCAAAAAAGATCTGTCCGAGGTGCGTGCGAGACGAAGAAACCGTCGCGCACGCATTTATACACTGCCCGGGCGTCACTGACCTGTGGGGCTATGTAGAACGACTATTGTCGCGGGTGGGACCAATCCAGTTGACCACCGAGTCCATTGTCATGATCAAACCGCCACCCTCCTTCAAAAACGAAGGAGAGGCGGTTTTCCTTTGTGTGATAGCTATGGCGAAAGAGGTTGTATGGTGGACAAGGTTGAAAGGGCTGAGGTCAGACACCTTTCTCTCCGGCCAACAACTGATTCTTTTTTTCAAATACCACTTTGGAAGAAGAATCAGGATGGAGAGAGAGGTGCTGTACCCCAGCAAGTTTTATGAAAGGTGGGTGAAAGTGGCGAGAATGGCCCGAGTGAATGGGCCTTCTCTCTATATCAGCCTGTAGGTTGAGGAAAAGGAGGAGGAGAGGAAAGGAGTACAAGCTCTTCGTACTCCTGGAGATGAGGGTTGCACATTTTTTTCGGGGGTCTGTGTTACCCATATAAACTGTCTCCCTCTATTGGGGAAAATCGACTAACTTTTAAATTCCATCTGTGATAACATTTTACACGTTTTTATTGTATGTAAACTTCCCCCTTTGTATTTGTCCCCTTCTTTTGTGCCCCTGTGGCTAATAAAGAAATATATCTATCTATCTATCTATCTATCTATCTATCTATCTATCTATCTATCTAGCTATCTATATAACTATCTCAGCATCCCCTCATTGTCAACGATATTTTCTGGCCTTCTTTTTTATCTTGTTGATGTTAATGTTACCATTTTCCATGTATTCCAATGTTGGACAATGAATCATTAAATGAACCAACAATTGAATCTACGAAGCTGATTCCGTCTCAGTCCCTCTTGTTGCGTTCTTTTATTTCTTCCAGTTATGTTTTCTTCTATTTGATCATGTCGTATCTGCTCCACCGCAATTCCCTCCAGGTCTTCAGCCTCGTTCCCTTTTTGGTTGGATGACGTCTCCAATGATGTTTCTTTCTTAGTTGCACCTCTTCAACGTAGACATTCCGTAAGATCCGAGTACAGAGGCTGTATCATCATCATCATCATCATCATCATCATCATCATAATTTAACGTCCATCTTCCACGCTAGCATGGGTTAGACAGTTTTGTTCCATTGATGCGGGAATGGTCGGGGAACCGTGTCTCGCTCGTACGGAAGTGTTTCTACGGCTGGATGCCCTTCCTAACACCCACCACATTTACAGTGTGGACTGGGAGCCTTTTCACCGTGTCTCCTACACGGCCACCTTACAGTGTGGACTGTTGTGTCATCGACACAGTGGACGGAACGGGAAAGGGAGGATGGGTGGGGGTGGGGTGTACATTGGCTTAAGAGGTGCCTACTGACTGTAGGTTTGTATGCAAGGGGAGGCGGGTCTTCTGTACAGCTGCATGGCGCCAAAGGTCTCGATCCAGTGACATTGTCTTAGAGAAGTGTAAGTGAGCAAGGTCAATTTTTATCACCTCGTCCCAGGTTTTTCTTGGTCTACCCACTCCGTAGCTTCCATTAAATTTTCATTGCCCTGCACTTTTTTATATATTTCTTATATATGTTAGTATATTGAAATAGTTTACAAGCCTCTTTTGCCCACAGCATTTAACAGCTGAAGTAGAAACTGCTGAGCTGCACAATCCCCACTCCGTCTCAACGTCCTCAGGGAGTTCTATGAATTTGGATGCAATAGTCTCTACATACCTGGTCCTGACTTCCTTATCCACCAATGTTTATCCACCACTTTATCCTGTAGGTCCTCCTGGACCTGCCAGTTATGAGCTTCTTTGGCTTTAGGTAGTCTCAAGCTGCAGATAACTAGATGGTGATCAGCTAACAGCTCAGCCCTCCTCTTAACACAAACATCCAGCACAGAATCAGAGATCAGAGACAATCATCATCACCATCATCATTTTACGTCCGCTTTTCCCTGCTTGCAAGGGTGGGACAGGTCATATTCAGCACAGCATCTCTCCACTTGTCACGGTCCTTCGTCATCTCCTCCGTGAGTTTTAGCGACCTGTGGTCTGCTCTCACCACCTCCGCCCATATTTTTCGTGGTCTTCCTCTACTGCGTCTTCCTTCTACTGGGATTTCTTGGCACTTCTTTACCCAGCGGTCATCCTCCATGCGCATCACATGTCCATACCAACGCAATCTTCTCTCCCGCACACTACAACTTATCTCGCTTATACACAGTTTCTCTCTCAACTCGACTATGCTTGGTCGTTCATGTACATTAACATTGCACATCCAACGGAGCATGCTTGCTTCATTTCTCTCCAGTCGTCGCATATCCTCTGCAGTTGCTGCCCATGTCTCACTACCATGCAGCATCGCGCATCTCACACAGGCATCATATAACCGGCCTTCCGTTCGTAGGGAGAAACCCTTCTTTGTCAACAGAGGAAGCAGCTCCCTAAACTTCTTCCAACCCATCCTTATTCTAGATACTATGGCCTCTGAGCACCCTCCTCGCTTGCTAATCTGATCACCTAGGTACCGGAAGCTATCAACCACCGCTATAGATCCTGCCTGCATTTGAAAAATGTGTCTATCACTACGACTTCTACTGTCAAATTTCCCTGTACATCTACAGCATACATATTTCTCCCTACCTGTTAGTTTGCCTGCTATCCCACTACATCTCTTGCGTACCCAAGATCTGCATTGTGTACATTTTATAGAATTTATGCCAATTCCTTTTCTACATATCGAACATGGCTATTTCCCTGGTGGAATCAGTTTTGTCCTCTTTTACACTTTAATCTTAGCTAGGTTCACTCTCAGTTCTCTTGATTCCAACTGCTGTTTTCATAGCCAGAATTTATTCACTAGCTCCTCTATTGGTTCTGCTATAAGTACCAGATCGTCAGCACAGAGAAGTTCCCATGTGCAGCCAGTCTTAAACTCCTCTGTTATGGCTTGGAGAACTATAATGAACAAGAGTGGGCTGAAGACCGAACCATGATGTACTCCTACTTGTATCTGGAATTCCTCACTAAACTCCATTCCTACTCTCACTTTACTGACAGCACCCCTGTACATAGCTTGCACTGTCCTCACAAGCCATTCCTCTACACCTAGTTTCCTTAGGGACCACCAGATGACAGATCGAGGTAACCTATCAAAGGCCTTCTCTAGGTCAACAAAAGCTAAGTATAGTGGCTTATTCTTCTCTAAGAACCTCTCTTCTAATTGTCTCACCAAGAAGAGGGAATCTGTTGTACTTTTTCCAGGCACAAAACCAAACTGCATCTCATCTAATTTGACCCTTTCTCTAATTAGTTGCGCTAGTATTCTTTCTGCCACTTTCATAACCTGATCCATCAGTTTTATGCTCCTATAATTGCTCCTCTCCAGAGCACCCCCTTTACTTTTGTAGCAATTTATGAGAATACTGCTGCACCAGTCTTTGGGTATGATTCCGCCATATATAGCTAGGTTGACGATGCGTGCAACCAGTTTCGTTCTTACTTCTCCTGATGCCTTCAGCATCTCAGCAACTATCCCCGACGGTCCAGCGGCCTTACCACTTTTCATTTCCTTAATCGCCTCTTTGGCCCTACAGCCGTCAATCTCAATAGCTGGTCTCTCTGTCGGGTCTACTGGGGGTAGTTTCTCTCTCTCCCATTCGTTCTCAATATCAATCAGTCTCTCATAATGACATTTCCAGGCCTTTTTTTTCTGAGCATCAGTGACACTAAGTGCACTAGCATCATTTCGGACAAACTTATTTCCAACAACATCCTGATTTGCACTGACACACTGCCTTACAATGCAGAACAGCGCACATCTCTGATCTTCGCGTCGCAAAACATTGGCACACCCCGGCTCAGACTCCCTGCGTGGTAAGTACACCTGACCTCTAGCTTCTCTTTTAGCGGCTGAATATCGGTCTCTACTCCCACCATTTTTCCAAGCATTCTATGCTTGTCTTTTGTCTATAAATATGAATATTGAATGTTTAAACAAATCTTTTTAAATTAAAGTCCAATATTAAATTTATGTATAATATAATTTTAAACAAGTTAATTATTTCTTTGCGGCCCAGTAGCAAATTATCCACGGACTGGTACCGGTCCATGGCCCGGTGGATGGGGATCGCTGTCCTAGGTAACAAAGTGTTTCCACAACTTCCATCTTTATACAATTCCCAACATCCTCTCCATCTCCAGCTCTCCCCCATCTACAACTCTCCTCCATCTCCAGCTCTCCTCCATCTCCAGCTCTCCTCCATCTCCAGCTCCCCTCCATCTCCAGCTCGCCTCCATCTACAACTCTCCTCCATCTCCAACTCTCCTCCATCTCCAACTCTCCCCCATCTCCAGCTCTCCCCCATCTCCAACTCTCCCCCATCTCCAACTCTCCCACATCTACAACTCTCCTCCATCTCCAGCTCCCCTCCATCTCCAGCTCTCCTCCATCTCCAGCTCTCCTCCATCTCCAACTCTCCTCCATCTCCAACTCTCCTCCATCTCCAACTCTCCCCCATCTCCAGCTCTCCCCCATCTACAACTCTCCTCCATCTCCAACTCTCCTCCATCTCCAGCTCTCCTCCATCTCCAACTCTCCCCCATCTCCAGCTCTCCCCCACCTCCAACTCTCCCCCATCTCCAACTGTCCCCCATCTCCAACTCCCCTCCATCTCCAGCTCACCTCCATCTCCAGCTCCCCTCCATCTCCAGCTCCCCTCCATGTCCAGCTCTCCCCCATCTACAACTCTCCTCCATCTCCAACTCTCCTCCATCTCCAACTCTCCCCCATCTCCAGCTCTCCCCCATCTACAACTCTCCTCCATCTCCAACTCTCCTCCATCTCCAGCTCTCCTCCATCTCCAACTCTCCCCCATCTCCAGCTCTCCCCCACCTCCAACTCTCCCCCATCTCCAACTGTCCCCCATCTCCAACTCCCCTCCATCTCCAGCTCACCTCCATCTCCAGCTCCCCTCCATCTCCAGCTCCCCTCCATGTCCAGCTCTCCCCCATCTACAACTCTCCTCCATCTCCAACTCTCCCCCATCTCCAGCTCCTCCTCCATCTCCAGCTCTCCTCCATCTCCAACTCTCCCCCATCTCCAGCTCCTCCTCCATCTCCAGCTCTCCTCCACCTCCACCTCTCCTCCATCTCCAGCTCCCCTCCATCTCCAACTCTCCTCCATCTCCAACTCTCCTCCATCTCCAACTCTCCCCCATCTCCAGCTCTCCCCCATCTCCAACTCTCCCCCATCTCCAACTCTCCCCCATCTACAACTCTCCTCCATCTCCAGCTCTCCTCCATCTCCAGCTCCCCTCCATCTCCAGCTCTCCTCCATCTCCAGCTCCCCTCCATCTCCAGCTCTCCTCCATCTCCAGCTCTCCTCCATCTCCAACTCTCCTACATCTCCAACTCTCCTCCATCTCCAACTCTCCCCCATCTCCAGCTCTCCCCCATCTACAACTCTCCTCCATCTCCAACTCTCCTCCATCTCCAGCTCTCCTCCATCTCCAACTCTCCCCCATCTCCAGCTCTCCCCCACCTCCAACTCTCCCCCATCTCCAACTGTCCCCCATCTCCAACTCTCCTCCATCTCCAGCTCTCCTCCATCTCCAGCTACTCCATCTCCAGCTCACCTCCATTTCCAGCTCTCCTCCATTTCCAGCTCTCCTCCATCTCCAGCTCTCCTCCATCTCCAGCTCTCCTCCATTTCTATCTCTCCCCCATCTCCAGCTCTCCTCCATCTCCAGCTACTCCATACACTCATTACACTTAAAGGAAGCTGTCACATCATTTACGATGTTCCCAACTTGTGTACATGCTACATTTAATACAGTCTCTTGTGTACATCCTACATTTAATACAGTCTCTTGTGTACATCCTACATTTAATACAGTCTCTTGTGTACATCCTACATTTAATACAGTCTCTTGTGTACATCCTACATTTAATACAGTCTCTTGTGTACATCCTACATTTAATACAGTCTCTTGTGTACATCCTACATTTAATACAGTCTCTTGTGTACATCCTACATTTAATACAGCCTCTTGTGTACATCCTACATTTAATACAGTCTCTTGTGTACATCCTACATTTAATACAGTCTCTTGTGTACATCCTACATTTAATACAGTCTCTTGTGTACATCCTACATTTAATACAGTCTCTTGTGTACATCCTACATTTAATACAGTCTCTTGTGTACATCCTACATTTAATACAGTCTCTTGTGTACATCCTACATTTAATACAGTCTCTTGTGTACATCCTACATTTAATACAGTCTCTTGTGTACATCCTACATTTAATACAGTCTCTTGTGTACATCCTACATTTAATACAGTCTCTTGTGTAAATCCTACATTTAATACAGTCTCTTGTGTACATCCTACATTTAATACAGTCTCTTGTGTACATCCTATATTTAATACAGTCTCTTGTGTACATCCTACATTTAATACAGTCTCTTGTGTACATCCTACATTTAATACAGTCACTTGTGTACATTCTACATTTAATACAGTCTCTTGTGTACATCCTACATTTAATACAGTCTCTTGTGTACATCCTACATTTAATACAGTCTCTGGTGTACATCCTACATTTAATACAGTCTCTTGTGTACATCCTACATTTAATACAGTCTCTTGTGTACATCCTACATTTAATACAGTCTCTTGTGTACATCCTACATTTAATACAGTCTCTTGTGTACATCCTACATTTAATACAGTCTCTTGTGTACATCCTACATTTAATACAGTCTCTTGTGTACATCCTACATTTAATACAGTCTCTTGTGTACATCCTACATTTAATACAGTCTCTTGTGTACATCCTACATTTAATACAGTCTCTTGTGTACATCCTACATTTAATACAGTCTCTTGTGTACATCCTACATTTAATACAGTCTCTTGTGTACATCCTACATTTAATACAGTCTCTTGTGTACATCCTACATTTAATACAGTCTCTTGTGTACATCCTACATTTAATACAGTCTCTTGTGTACATCCTACATTTAATACAGTCTCTGGTGTACATCCTACATTTAATACAGTCTCTTGTGTACATCCTACATTTAATACAGTCTCTTGTGTACATCCTACATTTAATACAGTCTCTTGTGTACATCCTACATTTAATACAGTCTCTTGTGTACATCCTACATTTAATACAGTCTCTTGTGTACATCCTACATTTAATACAGTCTCTTGTGTACATCCTACATTTAATACAGTCTCTTGTGTACATCCTACATTTAATACAGTCTCTTGTGTACATCCTACATTTAATACAGTCTCTTGTGTACATCCTACATTTAATACAGTCTCTGGTGTACATCCTACATTTAATACAGTCTCTTGTGTACATCCTACATTTAATACAGTCTCTTGTGTACATCCTACATTTAATACAGTCTCTTGTGTACATCCTACATTTAATACAGTCTCTTGTGTACATCCTACATTTAATACAGTCTCTTGTGTACATCCTACATTTAATACAGTCTCTTGTGTGCATCCTACATTTAATACAGTCTCTTGTGTACATCCTACATTTAATACAGTCTCTTGTGTACATCCTACATTTAATACAGTCTCTTGTGTACATCCTACATTTAATACAGAGTCTCTTGTGTACATCCTACATTTAATACAGTCTCTTGTGTACATCCTACATTTAATATAGTCTCTTGTGTACATCCTACATTTAATACAGTCTCTTGTGTACATCCTACATCTAATACAGTCTCTTGTGTACATCCTACATTTAATACAGTCTCTTGTGTACATCCTACATTTAATATAGTCTCTTGTGTACATCCTACATTTAATACAGTCTCTTGTGTACATCCTACATTTAATACAGTCTCTTGTGTACATCCTACATTTAATATAGTCTCTTGTGTACATCCTACATTTAATACAGTCTCTGGTGTACATCCTACATTTAATACAGTCTCTGGTGTACATCCTACATTTAATACAAAGTCTGTTGTGTACATCCTACATTTAATATAGTCTCTGGTGTACATCCTACATTTAATACAGTCTCTTGTGTACATCCAACATTTAATACAGTCTCTTGTGTACATCCTACATTTAATACAGTCTCTGGTGTACATCCTACATTTAATACAGTCTCTGGTGTACATCCTACATTTAATACAGTCTCTGGTGTACATCCTACATTTAATACAGTCTCTGGTGTACATGCTACATTTAATACAGAGTCTCTTGTGTACATCCTACATTTAATATAGTCTCTGGTGTACATCCTACATTTAATACAGTCTCTGGTGTACATCCTACATTTAATACAAAGTCTCTTGTGTACATCCTACATTTAATATAGTCTCTGGTGTACATCCTACATTTAATACAGTCTCTTGTGTACATCCTGCATTTAATACAGAGTCTCTTGTGTACATCCTACATTTAATACCGTCTCTGGTGTACATCCTACATTTAATATAGTCTCTTGTGTACATCCTACATTTAATACAGTCTCTGGTGTACATCCTACATTTAATATAGTCTCTTGTGTACATCCTACATTTAATACAGTCACTTGTGTACATCCTACATTTAATACAGTCTCTTGTGTACATCCTACATTTAATACAGTCTCTGGTGTACATCCTACATTTAATACAGTCTCTTGTGTACATCCTACATTTAATACAGTCTCTGGTGTACATCCTACATTTAATACAGTCTCTTGTGTACATCCAACATTTAATACAGTCTCTTGTGTACATCCTACATTTAATACAGTCTCTGGTGTACATCCTACATTTAATACAAAGTCTCTTGTGTACATCCTACATTTAATATAGTCTCTGGTGTACATCCTACATTTAATACAGTCTCTGGTGTACATCCTACATTTAATACAGTCTCTTGTGTACATCCTACATTTAATACAGTCTCTTGTGTACATCCTACATTTAATATAGTCTCTTGTGTACATCCTACATTTAATACAGTCTCTTGTGTACATCCTACATTTAATACAGAGTCTCTTGTGTACATCCTACATTTAATACAGTCTCTTGTGTACATCCTACATTTAATACAGTCTCTTGTGTACATCCTACATTTAATACAGTCTCTTGTGTACATCCTACATTTAATACAGTCTCTTGTGTACATCCTACATTTAATACAGTCTCTGGTGTACATCCTACATTTAATATAGTCTCTTGTGTACATCCTACATTTAATACAGTCTCTTGTGCACATCCTACATTTAATATAGTCTCTTGTGTACATCCTACATTTAATACAGTCTCTTGTGTACATCCTACATTTAATACAGTCTCTTGTGTACATCCTACATTTAATATAGTCTCTTGTGTACATCCTACATTTAATACAGTCTCTTGTGTACATCCTACATTTAATACAGTCTCTTGTGTACATCCTACATTTAATATAGTCTCTGGTGTACATCCTACATTTAATACAGTCTCTTGTGTACATCCTACATTTAATACAGTATCTTGTGTACATCCTACATTTAATATAGTCTCTTGTGTACATCCTACATTTAATACAGTCTCTTGTGTACATCCTACATTTAATACAGTCTCTTGTGTACATCCTACATTTAATATAGTCTCTTGTGTACATCCTACATTTAATACAGTCTCTTGTGTACATCCTACATTTAATACAGTCTCTTGTGTACATCCTACATTTAATATAGTCTCTTGTGTACATCCTACATTTAATACAGTCTCTGGTGTACATCCTACATTTAATACAGTCTCTGGTGTACATCCTACATTTAATACAGTCTCTGGTGTACATCCTACATTTAATACAGAGTCTCTTGTGTACATCCTACATTTAATATAGTCTCTGGTGTACATCCTACATTTAATACAGTCTCTGGTGTACATCCTACATTTAATACAAAGTCTCTTGTGTACATCCTACATTTAATATAGTCTCTGGTGTACATCCTACATTTAATACAGTCTCTTGTGTACATCCTGCATTTAATACAGAGTCTCTTGTGTACATCCTACATTTAATACCGTCTCTGGTGTACATCCTACATTTAATATAGTCTCTTGTGTACATCCTACATTTAATACAGTCTCTGGTGTACATCCTACATTTAATATAGTCTCTTGTGTACATCCTACATTTAATACAGTCACTTGTGTACATCCTACATTTAATACAGTCTCTTGTGTACATCCTACATTTAATACAGTCTCTGGTGTACATCCTACATTTAATACAGTCTCTTGTGTACATCCTACATTTAATACAGTCTCTGGTGTACATCCTACATTTAATACAGTCTCTTGTGTACATCCAACATTTAATACAGTCTCTTGTGTACATCCTACATTTAATACAGTCTCTGGTGTACATCCTACATTTAATACAAAGTCTCTTGTGTACATCCTACATTTAATATAGTCTCTGGTGTACATCCTACATTTAATACAGTCTCTGGTGTACATCCTACATTTAATACAGTCTCTTGTGTACATCCTACATTTAATACAGTCTCTTGTGTACATCCTACATTTAATACAGTCTCTTGTGTACATCCTACATTTAATACAGTCTCTTGTGTACATCCTACATTTAATACAGTCTCTTGTGTACATCCTACATTTAATACAGTCTCTGGTGTACATCCTACATTTAATACAGTCTCTTGTGTACATCCTACATTTAATACAGTCTCTTGTGTACATCCTACATTTAATACAGTCTCTGGTGTACATCCTACATTTAATACAGTCTCTTGTGTACATCCTACATTTAATATAGTCTCTTGTGTACATCCTACATTTAATACAGTCTCTTGTGTACATCCTACATTTAATACAGAGTCTCTTGTGTACATCCTACATTTAATACAGTCTCTTGTGTACATCCTACATTTAATACAGTCTCTTGTGTACATCCTACATTTAATACAGTCTCTTGTGTACATCCTACATTTAATACAGTCTCTTGTGTACATCCTACATTTAATACAGTCTCTGGTGTACATCCTACATTTAATATAGTCTCTTGTGTACATCCTACATTTAATACAGTCTCTTGTGCACATCCTACATTTAATATAGTCTCTTGTGTACATCCTACATTTAATACAGTCTCTTGTGTACATCCTACATTTAATACAGTCTCTTGTGTACATTCTACATTTAATATAGTCTCTTGTGTACATCCTACATTTAATACAGTCTCTTGTGTACATCCTACATTTAATACAGTCTCTTGTGTGCATCCTACATTTAATATAGTCTCTGGTGTACATCCTACATTTAATACAGTCTCTTGTGTACATCCTACATTTAATACAGTCTCTTGTGTACATCCTACATTTAATATAGTCTCTTGTGTACATCCTACATTTAATACAGTCTCTTGTGTACATCCTACATTTAATACAGTCTCTTGTGTACATCCTACATTTAATATAGTCTCTTGTGTACATCCTACATTTAATACAGTCTCTTGTGTACATCCTACATTTAATACAGTCTCTTGTGTACATCCTACATTTAATATAGTCTCTGGTGTACATCCTACATTTAATACAGTCTCTTGTGTACATCCTACATTTAATACAGTCTCTTGTGTACATCCTACATTTAATATAGTCTCTGGTGTACATCCTACATTTAATACAGTCTCTTGTGTACATCCTACATTTAATATAGTCTCTTGTGTACATCCTACATTTAATAAGTCTCTTGTGTACATCCTACATTTAATACAGTCTCTTGTGTACATCCAACATTTAATACAGTCTCTTGTGTACATCCTACATTTAATACAGTCTCTGGTGTACATCCTACATTTAATACAGTCTCTGGTGTACATCCTACATTTAATACAGTCTCTGGTGTACATCCTACATTTAATACAGTCTCTGGTGTACATCCTACATTTAATACAGAGTCTCTTGTGTACATCCTACATTTAATATAGTCTCTGGTGTACATCCTACATTTAATACAGTCTCTGGTGTACATCCTACATTTAATACAAAGTCTCTTGTGTACATCCTACATTTAATATAGTCTCTGGTGTACATCCTACATTTAATACAGTCTCTTGTGTACATCCTGCATTTAATACAGAGTCTCTTGTGTACATCCTACATTTAATACCGTCTCTGGTGTACATCCTACATTTAATATAGTCTCTTGTGTACATCCTACATTTAATACAGTCTCTGGTGTACATCCTACATTTAATATAGTCTCTTGTGTACATCCTACATTTAATACAGTCACTTGTGTACATCCTACATTTAATACAGTCTCTTGTGTACATCCTACATTTAATACAGTCTCTGGTGTACATCCTACATTTAATACAGTCTCTTGTGTACATCCTACATTTAATACAGTCTCTGGTGTACATCCTACATTTAATACAGTCTCTTGTGTACATCCAACATTTAATACAGTCTCTTGTGTACATCCTACATTTAATACAGTCTCTGGTGTACATCCTACATTTAATACAAAGTCTCTTGTGTACATCCTACATTTAATATAGTCTCTGGTGTACATCCTACATTTAATACAGTCTCTGGTGTACATCCTACATTTAATACAGTCTCTTGTGTACATCCTACATTTAATACAGTCTCTTGTGTACATCCTACATTTAATATAGTCTCTTGTGTACATCCTACATTTAATACAGTCTCTTGTGTACATCCTACATTTAATACAGAGTCTCTTGTGTACATCCTACATTTAATACAGTCTCTTGTGTACATCCTACATTTAATACAGTCTCTTGTGTACATCCTACATTTAATACAGTCTCTTGTGTACATCCTACATTTAATACAGTCTCTTGTGTACATCCTACATTTAATATAGTCTCTTGTGTACATCCTACATTTAATACAGTCTCTTGTGTACATCCTACATTTAATACAGTCTCTTGTGTACATCCTACATTTAATATAGTCTCTTGTGTACATCCTACATTTAATACAGTCTCTGGTGTACATCCTACATTTAATACAGTCTCTGGTGTACATCCTACATTTAATACAAAGTCTGTTGTGTACATCCTACATTTAATATAGTCTCTGGTGTACATCCTACATTTAATACAGTCTCTTGTGTACATCCAACATTTAATACAGTCTCTTGTGTACATCCTACATTTAATACAGTCTCTGGTGTACATCCTACATTTAATACAGTCTCTGGTGTACATCCTACATTTAATACAGTCTCTGGTGTACATCCTACATTTAATACAGTCTCTGGTGTACATCCTACATTTAATACAGAGTCTCTTGTGTACATCCTACATTTAATATAGTCTCTGGTGTACATCCTACATTTAATACAGTCTCTGGTGTACATCCTACATTTAATACAATGTCTCTTGTGTACATCCTACATTTAATATAGTCTCTGGTGTACATCCTACATTTAATACAGTCTCTTGTGTACATCCTGCATTTAATACAGAGTCTCTTGTGTACATCCTACATTTAATACCGTCTCTGGTGTACATCCTACATTTAATATAGTCTCTTGTGTACATCCTACATTTAATACAGTCTCTGGTGTACATCCTACATTTAATATAGTCTCTTGTGTACATCCTACATTTAATACAGTCACTTGTGTACATCCTACATTTAATACAGTCTCTTGTGTACATCCTACATTTAATACAGTCTCTGGTGTACATCCTACATTTAATACAGTCTCTTGTGTACATCCTACATTTAATACAGTCTCTGGTGTACATCCTACATTTAATACAGTCTCTTGTGTACATCCAACATTTAATACAGTCTCTTGTGTACATCCTACATTTAATACAGTCTCTGGTGTACATCCTACATTTAATACAAAGTCTCTTGTGTACATCCTACATTTAATATAGTCTCTGGTGTACATCCTACATTTAATACAGTCTCTGGTGTACATCCTACATTTAATACAGTCTCTTGTGTACATCCTACATTTAATACAGTCTCTTGTGTACATCCTACATTTAATATAGTCTCTTGTGTACATCCTACATTTAATACAGTCTCTTGTGTACATCCTACATTTAATACAGAGTCTCTTGTGTACATCCTACATTTAATACAGTCTCTTGTGTACATCCTACATTTAATACAGTCTCTTGTGTACATCCTACATTTAATACAGTCTCTTGTGTACATCCTACATTTAATACAGTCTCTTGTGTACATCCTACATTTAATACAGTCTCTGGTGTACATCCTACATTTAATATAGTCTCTTGTGTACATCCTACATTTAATACAGTCTCTTGTGCACATCCTACATTTAATATAGTCTCTTGTGTACATCCTACATTTAATACAGTCTCTTGTGTACATCCTACATTTAATACAGTCTCTTGTGTACATCCTACATTTAATATAGTCTCTTGTGTACATCCTACATTTAATACAGTCTCTTGTGTACATCCTACATTTAATACAGTCTCTTGTGTACATCCTACATTTAATATAGTCTCTTGTGTACATCCTACATTTAATACAGTCTCTTGTGTACATCCTACATTTAATACAGTCTCTTGTGTACATCCTACATTTAATATAGTCTCTTGTGTACATCCTACATTTAATACAGTCTCTGGTGTACATCCTACATTTAATACAGTCTCTGGTGTACATCCTACATTTAATACAGTCTCTGGTGTACATCTTACATTTAATACAGAGTCTCTTGTGTACATCCTACATTTAATATAGTCTCTGGTGTACATCCTACATTTAATACAGTCTCTGGTGTACATCCTACATTTAATACAAAGTCTCTTGTGTACATCCTACATTTAATATAGTCTCTGGTGTACATCCTACATTTAATACAGTCTCTTGTGTACATCCTGCATTTAATACAGAGTCTCTTGTGTACATCCTACATTTAATACCGTCTCTGGTGTACATCCTACATTTAATATAGTCTCTTGTGTACATCCTACATTTAATACAGTCTCTGGTGTACATCCTACATTTAATATAGTCTCTTGTGTACATCCTACATTTAATACAGTCACTTGTGTACATCCTACATTTAATACAGTCTCTTGTGTACATCCTACATTTAATACAGTCTCTGGTGTACATCCTACATTTAATACAGTCTCTTGTGTACATCCTACATTTAATACAGTCTCTGGTGTACATCCTACATTTAATACAGTCTCTTGTGTACATCCAACATTTAATACAGTCTCTTGTGTACATCCTACATTTAATACAGTCTCTGGTGTACATCCTACATTTAATACAAAGTCTCTTGTGTACATCCTACATTTAATATAGTCTCTGGTGTACATCCTACATTTAATACAGTCTCTGGTGTACATCCTACATTTAATACAGTCTCTTGTGTACATCCTACATTTAATACAGTCTCTTGTGTACATCCTACATTTAATACAGTCTCTTGTGTACATCCTACATTTAATACAGTCTCTTGTGTACATCCTACATTTAATACAGTCTCTTGTGTACATCCTACATTTAATACAGTCTCTGGTGTACATCCTACATTTAATACAGTCTCTTGTGTACATCCTACATTTAATACAGTCTCTTGTGTACATCCTACATTTAATACAGTCTCTTGTGTACATCCTACATTTAATATAGTCTCTTGTGTACATCCTACATTTAATACAGTCTCTTGTGTACATCCTACATTTAATACAGAGTCTCTTGTGTACATCCTACATTTAATACAGTCTCTTGTGTACATCCTACATTTAATACAGTCTCTTGTGTACATCCTACATTTAATACAGTCTCTTGTGTACATCCTACATTTAATACAGTCTCTTGTGTACATCCTACATTTAATACAGTCTCTGGTGTACATCCTACATTTAATATAGTCTCTTGTGTACATCCTACATTTAATACAGTCTCTTGTGCACATCCTACATTTAATATAGTCTCTTGTGTACATCCTACATTTAATACAGTCTCTTGTGTACATCCTACATTTAATACAGTCTCTTGTGTACATTCTACATTTAATATAGTCTCTTGTGTACATCCTACATTTAATACAGTCTCTTGTGTACATCCTACATTTAATACAGTCTCTTGTGTGCATCCTACATTTAATATAGTCTCTGGTGTACATCCTACATTTAATACAGTCTCTTGTGTACATCCTACATTTAATACAGTCTCTTGTGTACATCCTACATTTAATATAGTCTCTTGTGTACATCCTACATTTAATACAGTCTCTTGTGTACATCCTACATTTAATACAGTCTCTTGTGTACATCCTACATTTAATATAGTCTCTTGTGTACATCCTACATTTAATACAGTCTCTTGTGTACATCCTACATTTAATACAGTCTCTTGTGTACATCCTACATTTAATATAGTCTCTGGTGTACATCCTACATTTAATACAGTCTCTTGTGTACATCCTACATTTAATACAGTCTCTTGTGTACATCCTACATTTAATATAGTCTCTGGTGTACATCCTACATTTAATACAGTCTCTTGTGTACATCCTACATTTAATATAGTCTCTTGTGTACATCCTACATTTAATAAGTCTCTTGTGTACATCCTACATTTAATACAGTCTCTTGTGTACATCCAACATTTAATACAGTCTCTTGTGTACATCCTACATTTAATACAGTCTCTGGTGTACATCCTACATTTAATACAGTCTCTGGTGTACATCCTACATTTAATACAGTCTCTGGTGTACATCCTACATTTAATACAGTCTCTGGTGTACATCCTACATTTAATACAGAGTCTCTTGTGTACATCCTACATTTAATATAGTCTCTGGTGTACATCCTACATTTAATACAGTCTCTGGTGTACATCCTACATTTAATACAAAGTCTCTTGTGTACATCCTACATTTAATATAGTCTCTGGTGTACATCCTATATTTAATACAGTCTCTTGTGTACATCCTGCATTTAATACAGAGTCTCTTGTGTACATCCTACATTTAATACCGTCTCTGGTGTACATCCTACATTTAATATAGTCTCTTGTGTACATCCTACATTTAATACAGTCTCTGGTGTACATCCTACATTTAATATAGTCTCTTGTGTACATCCTACATTTAATACAGTCACTTGTGTACATCCTACATTTAATACAGTCTCTTGTGTACATCCTACATTTAATACAGTCTCTGGTGTACATCCTACATTTAATACAGTCTCTTGTGTACATCCTACATTTAATACAGTCTCTGGTGTACATCCTACATTTAATACAGTCTCTTGTGTACATCCAACATTTAATACAGTCTCTTGTGTACATCCTACATTTAATACAGTCTCTGGTGTACATCCTACATTTAATACAAAGTGTCTTGTGTACATTCTACATTTAATATAGTCTCTGGTGTACATCCTACATTTAATACAGTCTCTGGTGTACATCCTACATTTAATACAGTCTCTTGTGTACATCCTACATTTAATACAGTCTCTTGTGTACATCCTACATTTAATATAGTCTCTTGTGTACATCCTACATTTAATACAGTCTCTTGTGTACATCCTACATTTAATACAGAATCTCTTGTGTACATCCTACATTTAATACAGTCTCTTGTGTACATCCTACATTTAATACAGTCTCTTGTGTACATCCTACATTTAATACAGTCTCTTGTGTACATCCTACATTTAATACAGTCTCTTGTGTACATCCTACATTTAATACAGTCTCTGGTGTACATCCTACATTTAATATAGTCTCTTGTGTACATCCTACATTTAATACAGTCTCTTGTGCACATCCTACATTTAATATAGTCTCTTGTGTACATCCTACATTTAATACAGTCTCTTGTGTACATCCTACATTTAATACAGTCTCTTGTGTACATCCTACATTTAATATAGTCTCTGGTGTACATCCTACATTTAATACAGTCTCTTGTGTACATCCTACATTTAATACAGTATCTTGTGTACATCCTACATTTAATATAGTCTCTTGTGTACATCCTACATTTAATACAGTCTCTTGTGTACATCCTACATTTAATACAGTCTCTTGTGTACATCCTACATTTAATATAGTCTCTTGTGTACATCCTACATTTAATACAGTCTCTTGTGTACATCCTACATTTAATACAGTCTCTTGTGTACATCCTACATTTAATATAGTCTCTTGTGTACATCCTACATTTAATACAGTCTCTGGTGTACATCCTACATTTAATACAGTCTCTGGTGTACATCCTACATTTAATACAGTCTCTGGTGTACATCCTACATTTAATACAGAGTCTCTTGTGTACATCCTACATTTAATATAGTCTCTGGTGTACATCCTACATTTAATACAGTCTCTGGTGTACATCCTACATTTAATACAAAGTCTCTTGTGTACATCCTACATTTAATATAGTCTCTGGTGTACATCCTACATTTAATACAGTCTCTTGTGTACATCCTGCATTTAATACAGAGTCTCTTGTGTACATCCTACATTTAATACCGTCTCTGGTGTACATCCTACATTTAATATAGTCTCTTGTGTACATCCTACATTTAATACAGTCTCTGGTGTACATCCTACATTTAATATAGTCTCTTGTGTACATCCTACATTAAATACAGTCACTTGTGTACATCCTACATTTAATACAGTCTCTTGTGTACATCCTACATTTAATACAGTCTCTGGTGTACATCCTACATTTAATACAGTCTCTTGTGTACATCCTACATTTAATACAGTCTCTGGTGTACATCCTACATTTAATACAGTCTCTTGTGTACATCCAACATTTAATACAGTCTCTTGTGTACATCCTACATTTAATACAGTCTCTGGTGTACATCCTACATTTAATACAAAGTCTCTTGTGTACATCCTACATTTAATATAGTCTCTGGTGTACATCCTACATTTAATACAGTCTCTGGTGTACATCCTACATTTAATACAGTCTCTTGTGTACATCCTACATTTAATACAGTCTCTTGTGTACATCCTACATTTAATACAGTCTCTTGTGTACATCCTACATTTAATACAGTCTCTTGTGTACATTCTACATTTAATACAGTCTCTTGTGTACATCCTACATTTAATACAGTCTCTGGTGTACATCCTACATTTAATACAGTCTCTTGTGTACATCCTACATTTAATACAGTCTCTTGTGTACATCCTACATTTAATACAGTCTCTTGTGTACATCCTACATTTAATATAGTCTCTTGTGTACATCCTACATTTAATACAGTCTCTTGTGTACATCCTACATTTAATACAGAGTCTCTTGTGTACATCCTACATTTAATACAGTCTCTTGTGTACATCCTACATTTAATACAGTCTCTTGTGTACATCCTACATTTAATACAGTCTCTTGTGTACATCCTACATTTAATACAGTCTCTTGTGTACATCCTACATTTAATACAGTCTCTGGTGTACATCCTACATTTAATATAGTCTCTTGTGTACATCCTACATTTAATACAGTCTCTTGTGCACATCCTACATTTAATATAGTCTCTTGTGTACATCCTACATTTAATACAGTCTCTTGTGTACATCCTACATTTAATACAGTCTCTTGTGTACATTCTACATTTAATATAGTCTCTTGTGTACATCCTACATTTAATACAGTCTCTTGTGTACATCCTACATTTAATACAGTCTCTTGTGTGCATCCTACATTTAATATAGTCTCTGGTGTACATCCTACATTTAATACAGTCTCTTGTGTACATCCTACATTTAATACAGTCTCTTGTGTACATCCTACATTTAATATAGTCTCTTGTGTACATCCTACATTTAATACAGTCTCTTGTGTACATCCTACATTTAATACAGTCTCTTGTGTACATCCTACATTTAATATAGTCTCTTGTGTACATCCTACATTTAATACAGTCTCTTGTGTACATCCTACATTTAATACAGTCTCTTGTGTACATCCTACATTTAATATAGTCTCTGGTGTACATCCTACATTTAATACAGTCTCTTGTGTACATCCTACATTTAATACAGTCTCTTGTGTACATCCTACATTTAATATAGTCTCTGGTGTACATCCTACATTTAATACAGTCTCTTGTGTACATCCTACATTTAATATAGTCTCTTGTGTACATCCTACATTTAATAAGTCTCTTGTGTACATCCTACATTTAATACAGTCTCTTGTGTACATCCTACATTTAATACAGAGTCTCTTGTGTACATCCTACATTTAATACAGTCTCTTGTGTACATCCTACATTTAATACAGTCTCTTGTGTACATCCTACATTTAATACAGTCTCTGGTGTACATCCTACATTTAATACAGAGTCTCTTGTGTACATCCTACATTTAATACAGTCTCTTGTGTACATCCTACATTTAATACAGTCTCTTGTGTACATCCTACATTTAATACAGTCTCTTGTGTACATCCTACATTTAATACAGTCTCTGGTGTACATCCTACATTTAATATAGTCTCTTGTGTACATCCTACATTTAATACAGTCTCTTGTGTACATCCTACATTTAATATAGTCTCTTGTGTACATCCTACATTTAATACAGTCTCTTGTGTACATCCTACATTTAATACAGTCTCTTGTGTACATCCTACATTTAATACAGAGTCTCTTGTGTACATCCTACATTTAATACAGAGTCTCTTGTGTACATCCTACATTTAATACAGAGTCTTTTGTGTACATCCTACATTTAATACAGAGTCTCTTGTGTACATCCTACATTTAATACAGAGTCTCTTGTGTACATCCTACATTTAATACAGAGTCTCTTGTGTACATCCTACATTTAATAGTCTTTTGTGTACATCCTACATTTAATATAGTCTCTTGTGTACATCCTACATTTAATACAGTCTCTTGTGTACATCCTACATTTAATACAGTCTCTTGTGTACATCCTACATTTAATATAGTCTCTTGTGTACATCCTACATTTAATACAGTCTCTTGTGTACATCCTACATTTAATACAGTCTCTTGTGTACATCCTACATTTAATATAGTCTCTTGTGTACATCCTACATTTAATACAGTCTCTGGTGTACATCCTACATTTAATACAGTCTCTGGTGTACATCCTACATTTAATACAGTCTCTGGTGTACATCCTACATTTAATACAGAGTCTCTTGTGTACATCCTACATTTAATATAGTCTCTGGTGTACATCCTACATTTAATACAGTCTCTGGTGTACATCCTACATTTAATACAAAGTCTCTTGTGTACATCCTACATTTAATATAGTCTCTGGTGTACATCCTACATTTAATACAGTCTCTTGTGTACATCCTGCATTTAATACAGAGTCTCTTGTGTACATCCTACATTTAATACCGTCTCTGGTGTACATCCTACATTTAATATAGTCTCTTGTGTACATCCTACATTTAATACAGTCTCTGGTGTACATCCTACATTTAATATAGTCTCTTGTGTACATCCTACATTTAATACAGTCACTTGTGTACATCCTACATTTAATACAGTCTCTTGTGTACATCCTACATTTAATACAGTCTCTGGTGTACATCCTACATTTAATACAGTCTCTTGTGTACATCCTACATTTAATACAGTCTCTGGTGTACATCCTACATTTAATACAGTCTCTTGTGTACATCCAACATTTAATACAGTCTCTTGTGTACATCCTACATTTAATACAGTCTCTGGTGTACATCCTACATTTAATACAAAGTCTCTTGTGTACATCCTACATTTAATATAGTCTCTGGTGTACATCCTACATTTAATACAGTCTCTGGTGTACATCCTACATTTAATACAGTCTCTTGTGTACATCCTACATTTAATACAGTCTCTTGTGTACATCCTACATTTAATACAGTCTCTTGTGTACATCCTACATTTAATACAGTCTCTTGTGTACATCCTACATTTAATACAGTCTCTTGTGTACATCCTACATTTAATACAGTCTCTGGTGTACATCCTACATTTAATACAGTCTCTTGTGTACATCCTACATTTAATACAGTCTCTTGTGTACATCCTACATTTAATACAGTCTCTTGTGTACATCCTACATTTAATATAGTCTCTTGTGTACATCCTACATTTAATACAGTCTCTTGTGTACATCCTACATTTAATACAGAGTCTCTTGTGTACATCCTACATTTAATACAGTCTCTTGTGTACATCCTACATTTAATACAGTCTCTTGTGTACATCCTACATTTAATACAGTCTCTTGTGTACATCCTACATTTAATACAGTCTCTTGTGTACATCCTACATTTAATACAGTCTCTGGTGTACATCCTACATTTAATATAGTCTCTTGTGTACATCCTACATTTAATACAGTCTCTTGTGCACATCCTACATTTAATATAGTCTCTTGTGTACATCCTACATTTAATACAGTCTCTTGTGTACATCCTACATTTAATACAGTCTCTTGTGTACATTCTACATTTAATATAGTCTTTTGTGTACATCCTACATTTAATACAGTCTCTTGTGTACATCCTACATTTAATACAGTCTCTTGTGTACATCCTACATTTAATATAGTCTCTGGTGTACATCCTACATTTAATACAGTCTCTTGTGTACATCCTACATTTAATACAGTCTCTTGTGTACATCCTACATTTAATATAGTCTCTTGTGTACATCCTACATTTAATACAGTCTCTTGTGTACATCCTACATTTAATACAGTCTCTTGTGTACATCCTACATTTAATATAGTCTCTTGTGTACATCCTACATTTAATACAGTCTCTTGTGTACATCCTACATTTAATACAGTCTCTTGTGTACATCCTACATTTAATATAGTCTCTGGTGTACATCCTACATTTAATACAGTCTCTTGTGTACATCCTACATTTAATACAGTCTCTTGTGTACATCCTACATTTAATATAGTCTCTGGTGTACATCCTACATTTAATACAGTCTCTTGTGTACATCCTACATTTAATATAGTCTCTTGTGTACATCCTACATTTAATAAGTCTCTTGTGTACATCCTACATTTAATACAGTCTCTTGTGTACATCCTACATTTAATACAGAGTCTCTTGTGTACATCCTACATTTAATACAGTCTCTTGTGTACATCCTACATTTAATACAGTCTCTTGTGTACATCCTACATTTAATACAGTCTCTGGTGTACATCCTACATTTAATACAGAGTCTCTTGTGTACATCCTACATTTAATACAGTCTCTTGTGTACATCCTACATTTAATACAGTCTCTTGTGTACATCCTACATTTAATACAGTCTCTTGTGTACATCCTACATTTAATACAGTCTCTGGTGTACATCCTACATTTAATATAGTCTCTTGTGTACATCCTACATTTAATACAGTCTCTTGTGTACATCCTACATTTAATATAGTCTCTTGTGTACATCCTACATTTAATACAGTCTCTTGTGTACATCCTACATTTAATACAGTCTCTTGTGTACATCCTACATTTAATACAGAGTCTCTTGTGTACATCCTACATTTAATACAGAGTCTCTTGTGTACATCCTACATTTAATACAGAGTCTTTTGTGTACATCCTACATTTAATACAGAGTCTCTTGTGTACATCCTACATTTAATACAGAGTCTCTTGTGTACATCCTACATTTAATACAGAGTCTCTTGTGTACATCCTACATTTAATAGTCTTTTGTGTACATCCTACATTTAATATAGTCTCTTGTGTACATCCTACATTTAATACAGTCTCTTGTGTACATCCTACATTTAATACAGTCTCTTGTGTACATCCTACATTTAATATAGTCTCTTGTGTACATCCTACATTTAATACAGTCTCTTGTGTACATCCTACATTTAATACAGTCTCTTGTGTACATCCTACATTTAATATAGTCTCTTGTGTACATCCTACATTTAATACAGTCTCTGGTGTACATCCTACATTTAATACAGTCTCTGGTGTACATCCTACATTTAATACAGTCTCTGGTGTACATCCTACATTTAATACAGAGTCTCTTGTGTACATCCTACATTTAATATAGTCTCTGGTGTACATCCTACATTTAATACAGTCTCTGGTGTACATCCTACATTTAATACAAAGTCTCTTGTGTACATCCTACATTTAATATAGTCTCTGGTGTACATCCTACATTTAATACAGTCTCTTGTGTACATCCTGCATTTAATACAGAGTCTCTTGTGTACATCCTACATTTAATACCGTCTCTGGTGTACATCCTACATTTAATATAGTCTCTTGTGTACATCCTACATTTAATACAGTCTCTGGTGTACATCCTACATTTAATATAGTCTCTTGTGTACATCCTACATTTAATACAGTCACTTGTGTACATCCTACATTTAATACAGTCTCTTGTGTACATCCTACATTTAATACAGTCTCTGGTGTACATCCTACATTTAATACAGTCTCTTGTGTACATCCTACATTTAATACAGTCTCTGGTGTACATCCTACATTTAATACAGTCTCTTGTGTACATCCAACATTTAATACAGTCTCTTGTGTACATCCTACATTTAATACAGTCTCTGGTGTACATCCTACATTTAATACAAAGTCTCTTGTGTACATCCTACATTTAATATAGTCTCTGGTGTACATCCTACATTTAATACAGTCTCTGGTGTACATCCTACATTTAATACAGTCTCTTGTGTACATCCTACATTTAATACAGTCTCTTGTGTACATCCTACATTTAATACAGTCTCTTGTGTACATCCTACATTTAATACAGTCTCTTGTGTACATCCTACATTTAATACAGTCTCTTGTGTACATCCTACATTTAATACAGTCTCTGGTGTACATCCTACATTTAATACAGTCTCTTGTGTACATCCTACATTTAATACAGTCTCTTGTGTACATCCTACATTTAATACAGTCTCTTGTGTACATCCTACATTTAATATAGTCTCTTGTGTACATCCTACATTTAATACAGTCTCTTGTGTACATCCTACATTTAATACAGAGTCTCTTGTGTACATCCTACATTTAATACAGTCTCTTGTGTACATCCTACATTTAATACAGTCTCTTGTGTACATCCTACATTTAATACAGTCTCTTGTGTACATCCTACATTTAATACAGTCTCTTGTGTACATCCTACATTTAATACAGTCTCTGGTGTACATCCTACATTTAATATAGTCTCTTGTGTACATCCTACATTTAATACAGTCTCTTGTGCACATCCTACATTTAATATAGTCTCTTGTGTACATCCTACATTTAATACAGTCTCTTGTGTACATCCTACATTTAATACAGTCTCTTGTGTACATTCTACATTTAATATAGTCTTTTGTGTACATCCTACATTTAATACAGTCTCTTGTGTACATCCTACATTTAATACAGTCTCTTGTGTACATCCTACATTTAATATAGTCTCTGGTGTACATCCTACATTTAATACAGTCTCTTGTGTACATCCTACATTTAATACAGTCTCTTGTGTACATCCTACATTTAATATAGTCTCTTGTGTACATCCTACATTTAATACAGTCTCTTGTGTACATCCTACATTTAATACAGTCTCTTGTGTACATCCTACATTTAATATAGTCTCTTGTGTACATCCTACATTTAATACAGTCTCTTGTGTACATCCTACATTTAATACAGTCTCTTGTGTACATCCTACATTTAATATAGTCTCTGGTGTACATCCTACATTTAATACAGTCTCTTGTGTACATCCTACATTTAATACAGTCTCTTGTGTACATCCTACATTTAATATAGTCTCTGGTGTACATCCTACATTTAATACAGTCTCTTGTGTACATCCTACATTTAATATAGTCTCTTGTGTACATCCTACATTTAATAAGTCTCTTGTGTACATCCTACATTTAATACAGTCTCTTGTGTACATCCTACATTTAATACAGAGTCTCTTGTGTACATCCTACATTTAATACAGTCTCTTGTGTACATCCTACATTTAATACAGTCTCTTGTGTACATCCTACATTTAATACAGTCTCTGGTGTACATCCTACATTTAATACAGAGTCTCTTGTGTACATCCTACATTTAATACAGTCTCTTGTGTACATCCTACATTTAATACAGTCTCTTGTGTACATCCTACATTTAATACAGTCTCTTGTGTACATCCTACATTTAATACAGTCTCTGGTGTACATCCTACATTTAATATAGTCTCTTGTGTACATCCTACATTTAATACAGTCTCTTGTGTACATCCTACATTTAATATAGTCTCTTGTGTACATCCTACATTTAATACAGTCTCTTGTGTACATCCTACATTTAATACAGTCTCTTGTGTACATCCTACATTTAATACAGAGTCTCTTGTGTACATCCTACATTTAATACAGAGTCTCTTGTGTACATCCTACATTTAATACAGAGTCTTTTGTGTACATCCTACATTTAATACAGAGTCTCTTGTGTACATCCTACATTTAATACAGAGTCTCTTGTGTACATCCTACATTTAATACAGAGTCTCTTGTGTACATCCTACATTTAATAGTCTTTTGTGTACATCCTACATTTAATACAGAGTCTCTTGTTTACATCCTACATTTAATACAGAGTCTCTTGTTTACATCCTACATTTAATACAGTCTCTGGTGTACATCCTACATTTAATACAGAGTCTCTTGTGTACATCCTACATTTAATATAGTCTCTGGTGTACATCCTACATTTAATACAGTCTCTTGTGTTCATCCTACATTTAATACAGAGTCTCTTGTGTACATCCTACATTTAATACAGAGTCTCTTGTGTACATCCTACATTTAATACAGAGTCTTTTGTGTACATCCTACATTTAATACAGAGTCTCTTGTGTACATCCTACATTTAATACAGAGTCTCTTGTTTACATCCTACATTTAATACAGAGTCTTTTGTGTACATCCTACATTTAATACAGACTCTCTTGTGTACATCCTACATTTAATACAGAGTCTCTTGTGTACATCCTACATTTAATACAGTCTCTGGTGTACATCCTACATTTAATATAGTCTCTGGTGTACATCCTACATTTAATACAGTCTCTGGTGTACATCCTACATTTAATACAGTCTCTGGTGTACATCCTACATTTAATACAGTCTCTTGTGTACATCCTACATTTAATACAGTCTCTGGTGTACATCCTACATTTAATACAGAGTCTCTTGTGTACATCCTACATTTAATACAGTCTCTTGTGTACATCCTACATTTAATACAGTCTCTGGTGTACATCCTACATTTAATACAAAGTCTCTTGTGTACATCCTACATTTAATATAGTCTCTGGTGTACATCCTACATTTAATACAGTCTCTGGTGTACATCCTACATTTAATAGTCTCTTGTGTACATCCTACATTTAATACAGTCTCTTGTGTACATCCTACATTTAATACAGTCTCTTGTGTACATCCTACATTTAATACAGTCTCTTGTGTACATCCTACATTTAATACAGTCTCTTGTGTACATCCTACATTTAATACAGTCTCTGGTGTACATCCTACATTTAATACAGTCTCTTGTGTACATCCTACATTTAATACAGTCTCTTGTGTACATCCTACATTTAATACAGTCTCTGGTGTACATCCTACATTTAATATAGTCTCTTGTGTACATCCTACATTTAATACAGTCTCCTGTGTACATCCTACATTTAATATAGTCTCTTGTGTACATCCTACATTTAATACAGTCTCTTGTGTACATCCTACATTTAATACAGTCTCTTGTGTACATCCTACAATTAATATAGTCTCTTGTGTACATCCTACATTTAATACAGTCTCTTGTGTACATCCTACATTTAATACAGTCTCTTGTGTACATCCTACATTTAATATAGTCTCTGGTGTACATCCTACATTTAATACAGTCTCTTGTGTACATCCTACATATAATACAGTCTCTTGTGTACATCCTACATTTAATATAGTCTCTTGTGTACATCCTACATTTAATACAGTCTCTTGTGTACATCCTACATTTAATACAGTCTCTTGTGTACATCCTACATTTAATATAGTCTCTTGTGTACATCCTACATTTAATACAGTCTCTTGTGTACATCCTACATTTAATACAGTCTCTTGTGTACATCCTACATTTAATATAGTCTCTGGTGTACATCCTACATTTAATACAGAGTCTCTTGTTTACATCCTACATTTAATACAGTCTCTGGTTTACATCCTACATTTAATACAGAGTCTCTTGTGTACATCCTACATTTAATATAGTCTCTGGTGTACATCCTACATTTAATACAGTCTCTTGTGTTCATCCTACATTTAATACAGTCTCTTGTGTTCATCCTACATTTAATACAGAGTCTCTTGTGTACATCCTACATTTAATACAGAGTCTCTTGTGTACATCCTACATTTAATACAGAGTCTCTTGTGTACATCCTACATTTAATGCAGTCTCTTGTGTACATCTTACATTTAATACAGTCTCTTGTGTACATCCTACATTTAATACAGAGTCTCTTGTGTACATCCTACATTTAATACAGAGTCTCTTGTGTACATCCTACATTTAATACAGAGTCTCTTGTGTACATCCTACATTTAATACAGAGTCTCTTGTGTACATCCTACATTTAATACAGAGTCTCTTGTGTACATCCTACATTTAATACAGAGTCTCTTGTGTACATCCCACATTTAATACAGAGTCTCTTGTGTACATCCTACATTTAATACAGAGTCTCTTGTGTACATCCTACATTTAATACAGAGTCTTTTGTGTACATCCTACATTTAATACAGAGTCTCTTGTGTACATCCTACATTTAATACAGAGTCTCTTGTTTACATCCTACATTTAATACAGAGTCTTTTGTGTACATCCTACATTTAATACAGACTCTCTTGTGTACATCCTACATTTAATACAGAGTCTCTTGTGTACATCCTACATTTAATACAGTCTCTGGTGTACATCCTACATTTAATACAGAGTCTCTTGTGTACATCCTACATTTAATACAGACTCTATTGTGTACATCCTACATTTAATGCAGAGTCTTTTGTGTACATCCTACATTTAATACAGAATCTCTTGTGTACATCCTACATTTAATACAGAGTCTTTTGTGTACATCCTACATTTAATACAGTCTCTTGTGTACATCCTACATTTAATACAGAGTCTCTTGTGTACATCCTACATTTAATACAGACTCTATTGTGTACATCCTACATTTAATGCAGAGTCTCTTGTGTACATCCTACATTTAATACAGTCTCTTGCGTACATCCTACATTTAAGACAGTCTCTTGTGTACATCCTACATTTAATACAGTCTCTTGTGTACATCCTACATTTAATACAGTCTCTGGTGTACATCCTACATTTAATATAGTCTCTTGTGTACATCCTACATTTAATACAGTCTCTTGTGTACATCCTACATTTAATATAGTCTCTTGTGTACATCCTACATTTAATACAGTCTCTTGTGTACATCCTACATTTAATACAGAGTCTCTTGTGTACATCCTACATTTAATACAGAGTCTCTTGTGTACATCCTACATTTAATACAGAGTCTCTTGTGTACATCCTACATTTAATACAGAGTCTCTTGTGTACATCCTACATTTAATACAGAGTCTCTTGTGTACATCCTACATTTAATACAGAGTCTCTTGTGTACATCCCACATTTAATACAGAGTCTCTTGTGTACATCCTACATTTAATACAGAGTCTCTTGTGTACATCCTACATTTAATACAGAGTCTTTTGTGTACATCCTACATTTAATACAGAGTCTCTTGTGTACATCCTACATTTAATACAGAGTCTCTAGTTTACATCCTACATTTAATACAGAGTCTTTTGTGTACATCCTACATTTAATACAGACTCTCTTGTGTACATCCTGCATTTAATACAGAGTCTCTTGTGTACATCCTACATTTAATACAGTCTCTGGTGTACATCCTACATTTAATATAGTCTCTGGTGTACATCCTACATTTAATACAGTCTCTGGTGTACATCCTACATTTAATACAGTCTCTGGTGTACATCCTACATTTAATACAGTCTCTTGTGTACATCCTACATTTAATACAGTCTCTGGTGTACATCCTACATTTAATACAGTCTCTTGTGTACATCCTACATTTAATACAGTCTCTTGTGTACATCCTACATTTAATACAGTCTCTGGTGTACATCCTACATTTAATACAAAGTCTCTTGTGTACATCCTACATTTAATATAGTCTCTGGTGTACATCCTACATTTAATACAGTCTCTGGTGTACATCCTACATTTAATACAGTCTCTTGTGTACATCCTACATTTAATACAGTCTCTTGTGTACATCCTACATTTAATACAGTCTCTTGTGTACATCCTACATTTAATACAGTCTCTTGTGTACATCCTACATTTAATACAGTCTCTTGTGTACATCCTACATTTAATACAGTCTCTGGTGTACATCCTACATTTAATACAGTCTCTTGTGTACATCCTACATTTAATACAGTCTCTTGTGTACATCCTACATTTAATACAGTCTCTTGTGTACATCCTACATTTAATATAGTCTCTTGTGTACATCCTACATTTAATACAGTCTCTTGTGTACATCCTACATTTAATACAGTCTCTTGCGTACATCCTACATTTAAGACAGTCTCTTGTGTACATCCTACATTTAATAAAGTCTCTTGTGTACATCCTACATTTAATACAGTCTCTGGTGTACATCCTACATTTAATATAGTCTCTTGTGTACATCCTACATTTAATACAGTCTCTTGTGTACATCCTACATTTAATATAGTCTCTTGTGTACATCCTACATTTAATACAGTCTCTTGTGTACATCCTACATTTAATACAGTCTCTTGTGTACATCCTACAATTAATATAGTCTCTTGTGTACATCCTACATTTAATACAGTCTCTTGTGTACATCCTACATTTAATACAGTCTCTTGTGTACATCCTACATTTAATACAGAGTCTCTTGTGTACATCCTACATTTAATACAGAGTCTCTTGTGTACATCCTACATTTAATACAGAGTCTCTTGTGTACATCCTACATTTAATACAGAGTCTCTTGTGTACATCCTACATTTAATACAGAGTCTCTTGTGTACATCCTACATTTAATACAGAGTCTCTTGTGTACATCCTACATTTAATACAGAGTCTTTTGTGTACATCCTACATTTAATACAGAATCTCTTGTGTACATCCTACATTTAATACAGAGTCTTTTGTGTACATCCTACATTTAATACAGTCTCTTGTGTACATCCTACATTTAATACAGAGTCTCTTGTGTACATCCTACATTTAATACAGACTCTATTGTGTACATCCTACATTTAATGCAGAGTCTCTTGTGTACATCCTACATTTAATACAGTCTCTTGCGTACATCCTACATTTAAGACAGTCTCTTGTGTACATCCTACATTTAATACAGTCTCTTGTGTACATCCTACATTTAATACAGTCTCTGGTGTACATCCTACATTTAATACAGAGTCTCTTGTGTACATCCTACATTTAATATAGTCTCTGGTGTACATCCTACATTTAATACAGTCTCTTGTGTTCATCCTACATTTAATACAGAGTCTCTTGTGTACATCCTACATTTAATACAGAGTCTCTTGTGTACATCCTACATTTAATACAGAGTCTTTTGTGTACATCCTACATTTAATACAGAGTCTCTTGTGTACATCCTACATTTAATACAGAGTCTCTTGTTTACATCCTACATTTAATACAGAGTCTTTTGTGTACATCCTACATTTAATACAGACTCTCTTGTGTACATCCTACATTTAATACAGAGTCTCTTGTGTACATCCTACATTTAATACAGTCTCTGGTGTACATCCTACATTTAATATAGTCTCTGGTGTACATCCTACATTTAATACAGTCTCTGGTGTACATCCTACATTTAATACAGTCTCTGGTGTACATCCTACATTTAATACAGTCTCTTGTGTACATCCTACATTTAATACAGTCTCTGGTGTACATCCTACATTTAATACAGAGTCTCTTGTGTACATCCTACATTTAATACAGTCTCTTGTGTACATCCTACATTTAATACAGTCTCTGGTGTACATCCTACATTTAATACAAAGTCTCTTGTGTACATCCTACATTTAATATAGTCTCTGGTGTACATCCTACATTTAATACAGTCTCTGGTGTACATCCTACATTTAATAGTCTCTTGTGTACATCCTACATTTAATACAGTCTCTTGTGTACATCCTACATTTAATACAGTCTCTTGTGTACATCCTACATTTAATACAGTCTCTTGTGTACATCCTACATTTAATACAGTCTCTTGTGTACATCCTACATTTAATACAGTCTCTGGTGTACATCCTACATTTAATACAGTCTCTTGTGTACATCCTACATTTAATACAGTCTCTTGTGTACATCCTACATTTAATACAGTCTCTGGTGTACATCCTACATTTAATATAGTCTCTTGTGTACATCCTACATTTAATACAGTCTCCTGTGTACATCCTACATTTAATATAGTCTCTTGTGTACATCCTACATTTAATACAGTCTCTTGTGTACATCCTACATTTAATACAGTCTCTTGTGTACATCCTACAATTAATATAGTCTCTTGTGTACATCCTACATTTAATACAGTCTCTTGTGTACATCCTACATTTAATACAGTCTCTTGTGTACATCCTACATTTAATATAGTCTCTGGTGTACATCCTACATTTAATACAGTCTCTTGTGTACATCCTACATATAATACAGTCTCTTGTGTACATCCTACATTTAATATAGTCTCTTGTGTACATCCTACATTTAATACAGTCTCTTGTGTACATCCTACATTTAATACAGTCTCTTGTGTACATCCTACATTTAATATAGTCTCTTGTGTACATCCTACATTTAATACAGTCTCTTGTGTACATCCTACATTTAATACAGTCTCTTGTGTACATCCTACATTTAATATAGTCTCTGGTGTACATCCTACATTTAATACAGAGTCTCTTGTTTACATCCTACATTTAATACAGTCTCTGGTTTACATCCTACATTTAATACAGAGTCTCTTGTGTACATCCTACATTTAATATAGTCTCTGGTGTACATCCTACATTTAATACAGTCTCTTGTGTTCATCCTACATTTAATACAGTCTCTTGTGTTCATCCTACATTTAATACAGAGTCTCTTGTGTACATCCTACATTTAATACAGAGTCTCTTGTGTACATCCTACATTTAATACAGAGTCTCTTGTGTACATCCTACATTTAATGCAGTCTCTTGTGTACATCTTACATTTAATACAGTCTCTTGTGTACATCCTACATTTAATACAGAGTCTCTTGTGTACATCCTACATTTAATACAGAGTCTCTTGTGTACATCCTACATTTAATACAGAGTCTCTTGTGTACATCCTACATTTAATACAGAGTCTCTTGTGTACATCCTACATTTAATACAGAGTCTCTTGTGTACATCCTACATTTAATACAGAGTCTCTTGTGTACATCCCACATTTAATACAGAGTCTCTTGTGTACATCCTACATTTAATACAGAGTCTCTTGTGTACATCCTACATTTAATACAGAGTCTTTTGTGTACATCCTACATTTAATACAGAGTCTCTTGTGTACATCCTACATTTAATACAGAGTCTCTTGTTTACATCCTACATTTAATACAGAGTCTTTTGTGTACATCCTACATTTAATACAGACTCTCTTGTGTACATCCTACATTTAATACAGAGTCTCTTGTGTACATCCTACATTTAATACAGTCTCTGGTGTACATCCTACATTTAATATAGTCTCTGGTGTACATCCTACATTTAATACAGTCTCTGGTGTACATCCTACATTTAATACAGTCTCTGGTGTACATCCTACATTTAATACAGTCTCTTGTGTACATCCTACATTTAATACAGTCTCTGGTGTACATCCTACATTTAATACAGTCTCTTGTGTACATCCTACATTTAATACAGTCTCTTGTGTACATCCTACATTTAATACAGTCTCTGGTGTACATCCTACATTTAATACAAAGTCTCTTGTGTACATCCTACATTTAATATAGTCTCTGGTGTACATCCTACATTTAATACAGTCTCTGGTGTACATCCTACATTTAATACAGTCTCTTGTGTACATCCTACATTTAATACAGTCTCTTGTGTACATCCTACATTTAATACAGTCTCTTGTGTACATCCTACATTTAATACAGTCTCTTGTGTACATCCTACATTTAATACAGTCTCTGGTGTACATCCTACATTTAATACAGTCTCTTGTGTACATCCTACATTTAATACAGTCTCTTGTGTACATCCTACATTTAATACAGTCTCTTGTGTACATCCTACATTTAATATAGTCTCTTGTGTACATCCTACATTTAATACAGTCTCTTGTGTACATCCTACATTTAATACAGTCTCTTGCGTACATCCTACATTTAAGACAGTCTCTTGTGTACATCCTACATTTAATAAAGTCTCTTGTGTACATCCTACATTTAATACAGTCTCTGGTGTACATCCTACATTTAATATAGTCTCTTGTGTACATCCTACATTTAATACAGTCTCTTGTGTACATCCTACATTTAATATAGTCTCTTGTGTACATCCTACATTTAATACAGTCTCTTGTGTACATCCTACATTTAATACAGTCTCTTGTGTACATCCTACAATTAATATAGTCTCTTGTGTACATCCTACATTTAATACAGTCTCTTGTGTACATCCTACATTTAATACAGTCTCTTGTGTACATCCTACATTTAATATAGTCTCTGGTGTACATCCTACATTTAATACAGTCTCTTGTGTACATCCTACATTTAATACAGTCTCTTGTGTACATCCTACATTTAATATAGTCTCTTGTGTACATCCTACATTTAATACAGTCTCTTGTGTTCATCCTACATTTAATACAGAGTCTCTTGTGTTCATCCTACATTTAATAAAGAGTCTCTTGTGTACATCCTACATTTAATACAGAGTCTCTTGTGTACATCCTACATTTAATACAGAGTCTCTTGTGTACATCCTACATTTAATACAGTCTCTTGTGTACATCCTACATTTAATACAGTCTCTTGTGTACATCCTACATTTAATACAGAGTCTCTTGTGTACATCCTACATTTAATACAGAGTCTCTTGTGTACATCCTACATTTAATACAGAGTCTCTTGTGTACATCCTACATTTAATACAGAGTCTCTTGTGTACATCCTACATTTAATACAGAGTCTCTTGTGTACATCCTACATTTAATACAGAGTCTCTTGTGTACATCCTACATTTAATACAGAGTCTTTTGTGTACATCCTACATTTAATACAGAATCTCTTGTGTACATCCTACATTTAATACAGAGTCTTTTGTGTACATCCTACATTTAATACAGTCTCTTGTGTACATCCTACATTTAATACAGAGTCTCTTGTGTACATCCTACATTTAATACAGACTCTATTGTGTACATCCTACATTTAATGCAGAGTCTCTTGTGTACATCCTACATTTAATACAGTCTCTTGCGTACATCCTACATTTAAGACAGTCTCTTGTGTACATCCTACATTTAATACAGTCTCTTGTGTACATCCTACATTTAATACAGTCTCTGGTGTACATCCTACATTTAATATAGTCTCTTGTGTACATCCTACATTTAATACAGTCTCTTGTGTACATCCTACATTTAATATAGTCTCTTGTGTACATCCTACATTTAATACAGTCTCTTGTGTACATCCTACATTTAATACAGAGTCTCTTGTGTACATCCTACATTTAATACAGAGTCTCTTGTGTACATCCTACATTTAATACAGAGTCTCTTGTGTACATCCTACATTTAATACAGAGTCTCTTGTGTACATCCTACATTTAATACAGAGTCTCTTGTGTACATCCTACATTTAATACAGAGTCTCTTGTGTACATCCCACATTTAATACAGAGTCTCTTGTGTACATCCTACATTTAATACAGAGTCTCTTGTGTACATCCTACATTTAATACAGAGTCTTTTGTGTACATCCTACATTTAATACAGAGTCTCTTGTGTACATCCTACATTTAATACAGAGTCTCTAGTTTACATCCTACATTTAATACAGAGTCTTTTGTGTACATCCTACATTTAATACAGACTCTCTTGTGTACATCCTGCATTTAATACAGAGTCTCTTGTGTACATCCTACATTTAATACAGTCTCTGGTGTACATCCTACATTTAATATAGTCTCTGGTGTACATCCTACATTTAATACAGTCTCTGGTGTACATCCTACATTTAATACAGTCTCTGGTGTACATCCTACATTTAATACAGTCTCTTGTGTACATCCTACATTTAATACAGTCTCTGGTGTACATCCTACATTTAATACAGTCTCTTGTGTACATCCTACATTTAATACAGTCTCTTGTGTACATCCTACATTTAATACAGTCTCTGGTGTACATCCTACATTTAATACAAAGTCTCTTGTGTACATCCTACATTTAATATAGTCTCTGGTGTACATCCTACATTTAATACAGTCTCTGGTGTACATCCTACATTTAATACAGTCTCTTGTGTACATCCTACATTTAATACAGTCTCTTGTGTACATCCTACATTTAATACAGTCTCTTGTGTACATCCTACATTTAATACAGTCTCTTGTGTACATCCTACATTTAATACAGTCTCTTGTGTACATCCTACATTTAATACAGTCTCTGGTGTACATCCTACATTTAATACAGTCTCTTGTGTACATCCTACATTTAATACAGTCTCTTGTGTACATCCTACATTTAATACAGTCTCTTGTGTACATCCTACATTTAATATAGTCTCTTGTGTACATCCTACATTTAATACAGTCTCTTGTGTACATCCTACATTTAATACAGTCTCTTGCGTACATCCTACATTTAAGACAGTCTCTTGTGTACATCCTACATTTAATAAAGTCTCTTGTGTACATCCTACATTTAATACAGTCTCTGGTGTACATCCTACATTTAATATAGTCTCTTGTGTACATCCTACATTTAATACAGTCTCTTGTGTACATCCTACATTTAATATAGTCTCTTGTGTACATCCTACATTTAATACAGTCTCTTGTGTACATCCTACATTTAATACAGTCTCTTGTGTACATCCTACAATTAATATAGTCTCTTGTGTACATCCTACATTTAATACAGTCTCTTGTGTACATCCTACATTTAATACAGTCTCTTGTGTACATCCTACATTTAATACAGAGTCTCTTGTGTACATCCTACATTTAATACAGAGTCTCTTGTGTACATCCTACATTTAATACAGAGTCTCTTGTGTACATCCTACATTTAATACAGAGTCTCTTGTGTACATCCTACATTTAATACAGAGTCTCTTGTGTACATCCTACATTTAATACAGAGTCTCTTGTGTACATCCTACATTTAATACAGAGTCTTTTGTGTACATCCTACATTTAATACAGAATCTCTTGTGTACATCCTACATTTAATACAGAGTCTTTTGTGTACATCCTACATTTAATACAGTCTCTTGTGTACATCCTACATTTAATACAGAGTCTCTTGTGTACATCCTACATTTAATACAGACTCTATTGTGTACATCCTACATTTAATGCAGAGTCTCTTGTGTACATCCTACATTTAATACAGTCTCTTGCGTACATCCTACATTTAAGACAGTCTCTTGTGTACATCCTACATTTAATACAGTCTCTTGTGTACATCCTACATTTAATACAGTCTCTGGTGTACATCCTACATTTAATATAGTCTCTTGTGTACATCCTACATTTAATACAGTCTCTTGTGTACATCCTACATTTAATATAGTCTCTTGTGTACATCCTACATTTAATACAGTCTCTTGTGTACATCCTACATTTAATACAGTCTCTTGTGTACATCCTACAATTAATATAGTCTCTTGTGTTCATCCTACATTTAATACAGTCTCTTGTGTACATCCTACATTTAATACAGTCTCTTGTGTACATCCTACATTTAATATAGTCTCTGGTGTACATCCTACATTTAATACAGTCTCTTGTGTACATCCTACATTTAATACAGTCTCTTGTGTACATCCTACATTTAATATAGTCTCTTGTGTACATCCTACATTTAATACAGTCTCTTGTGTTCATCCTACATTTAATACAGAGTCTCTTGTGTTCATCCTACATTTAATACAGAGTCTCTTGTGTACATCCTACATTTAATACAGAGTCTCTTGTGTACATCCTACATTTAATACAGAGTCTCTTGTGTACATCCTACATTTAATACAGTCTCTTGTGTACATCCTACATTTAATACAGTCTCTTGTGTACATCCTACATTTAATACAGAGTCTCTTGTGTACATCCTACATTTAATACAGAGTCTCTTGTGTACATCCTACATTTAATACAGAGTCTCTTGTGTACATCCTACATTTAATACAGATTCTCTTGTGTACATCCTACATTTAATACAGTCTCTTGTGTACATCCTACATTTAATACAGTCTCTTGTGTACATCCTACATTTAATACAGTCTCTTGTGTACATCCTACATTTAATACAGTCTCTTGTGTACATCCTACATTTAATACAGTCTCTGGTGTACATCCTACATTTAATACAGTCTCTTGTGTACATCCTACATTTAATACAGTCTCTTGTGTACATCCTACATTTAATACAGTCTCTGGTGTACATCCTACATTTAATATAGTCTCTTGTGTACATCCTACATTTAATACAGTCTCCTGTGTACATCCTACATTTAATATAGTCTCTTGTGTACATCCTACATTTAATACAGTCTCTTGTGTACATCCTACATTTAATACAGTCTCTTGTGTACATCCTACAATTAATATAGTCTCTTGTGTACATCCTACATTTAATACAGTCTCTTGTGTACATCCTACATTTAATACAGTCTCTTGTGTACATCCTATATTTAATATAGTCTCTGGTGTACATCCTACATTTAATACAGTCTCTTGTGTACATCCTACATATAATACAGTCTCTTGTGTACATCCTACATTTAATATAGTCTCTTGTGTACATCCTACATTTAATACAGTCTCTTGTGTACATCCTACATTTAATACAGTCTCTTGTGTACATCCTACATTTAATATAGTCTCTTGTGTACATCCTACATTTAATACAGTCTCTTGTGTACATCCTACATTTAATATAGTCTCTGGTGTACATCCTACATTTAATACAGAGTCTCTTGTTTACATCCTACATTTAATACAGTCTCTGGTTTACATCCTACATTTAATACAGAGTCTCTTGTGTACATCCTACATTTAATATAGTCTCTGGTGTACATCCTACATTTAATACAGTCTCTTGTGTTCATCCTACATTTAATACAGAGTCTCTTGTGTTCATCCTACATTTAATACAGAGTCTCTTGTGTACATCCTACATTTAATACAGAGTCTCTTGTGTACATCCTACATTTAATACAGAGTCTCTTGTGTACATCCTACATTTAATGCAGTCTCTTGTGTACATCCTACATTTAATACAGAGTCTCTTGTGTACATCCTACATTTAATACAGAGTCTCTTGTGTACATCCTACATTTAATACAGAGTCTCTTGTGTACATCCTACATTTAATACAGAGTCTCTTGTGTACATCCTACATTTAATACAGAGTCTCTTGTGTACATCCTACATTTAATACAGAGTCTCTTGTGTACATCCCACATTTAATACAGAGTCTCTTGTGTACATCCTACATTTAATACAGAGTCTCTTGTGTACATCCTACATTTAATACAGAGTCTTTTGTGTACATCCTACATTTAATACAGAGTCTCTTGTGTACATCCTACATTTAATACAGAGTCTCTTGTTTACATCCTACATTTAATACAGAGTCTTTTGTGTACATCCTACATTTAATACAGACTCTCTTGTGTACATCCTACATTTAATACAGAGTCTCTTGTGTACATCCTACATTTAATACAGTCTCTGGTGTACATCCTACATTTAATATAGTCTCTGGTGTACATCCTACATTTAATACAGTCTCTGGTGTACATCCTACATTTAATACAGTCTCTTGTGTACATCCTACATTTAATACAGTCTCTTGTGTACATCCTACATTTAATACAGTCTCTTGTGTACATCCTACATTTAATACAGTCTCTTGTGTACATCCTACATTTAATACAGTCTCTTGTGTACATCCTACATTTAATACAGTCTCTGGTGTACATCCTACATTTAATACAGTCTCTTGTGTACATCCTACATTTAATACAGTCTCTTGTGTACATCCTACATTTAATACAGTCTCTTGTGTACATCCTACATTTAATATAGTCTCTTGTGTACATCCTACATTTAATACAGTCTCTTGTGTACATCCTACATTTAATACAGTCTCTTGCGTACATCCTACATTTAAGACAGTCTCTTGTGTACATCCTACATTTAATAAAGTCTCTTGTGTACATCCTACATTTAATACAGTCTCTGGTGTACATCCTACATTTAATATAGTCTCTTGTGTACATCCTACATTTAATACAGTCTCTTGTGTACATCCTACATTTAATATAGTCTCTTGTGTACATCCTACATTTAATACAGTCTCTTGTGTACATCCTACATTTAATACAGTCTCTTGTGTACATCCTACAATTAATATAGTCTCTTGTGTACATCCTACATTTAATACAGTCTCTTGTGTACATCCTACATTTAATACAGTCTCTTGTGTACATCCTACATTTAATATAGTCTCTGGTGTACATCCTACATTTAATACAGTCTCTTGTGTACATCCTACATTTAATACAGTCTCTTGTGTACATCCTACATTTAATATAGTCTCTTGTGTACATCCTACATTTAATACAGTCTCTTGTGTTCATCCTACATTTAATACAGAGTCTCTTGTGTTCATCCTACATTTAATACAGAGTCTCTTGTGTACATCCTACATTTAATACAGAGTCTCTTGTGTACATCCTACATTTAATACAGAGTCTCTTGTGTACATCCTACATTTAATACAGTCTCTTGTGTACATCCTACATTTAATACAGTCTCTTGTGTACATCCTACATTTAATACAGAGTCTCTTGTGTACATCCTACATTTAATACAGAGTCTCTTGTGTACATCCTACATTTAATACAGAGTCTCTTGTGTACATCCTACATTTAATACAGAGTCTCTTGTGTACATCCTACATTTAATACAGAGTCTCTTGTGTACATCCTACATTTAATACAGAGTCTCTTGTGTACATCCTACATTTAATACAGAGTCTTTTGTGTACATCCTACATTTAATACAGAATCTCTTGTGTACATCCTACATTTAATACAGAGTCTTTTGTGTACATCCTACATTTAATACAGTCTCTTGTGTACATCCTACATTTAATACAGAGTCTCTTGTGTACATCCTACATTTAATACAGACTCTATTGTGTACATCCTACATTTAATGCAGAGTCTCTTGTGTACATCCTACATTTAATACAGTCTCTTGCGTACATCCTACATTTAAGACAGTCTCTTGTGTACATCCTACATTTAATACAGTCTCTTGTGTACATCCTACATTTAATACAGTCTCTGGTGTACATCCTACATTTAATATAGTCTCTTGTGTACATCCTACATTTAATACAGTCTCTTGTGTACATCCTACATTTAATATAGTCTCTTGTGTACATCCTACATTTAATACAGTCTCTTGTGTACATCCTACATTTAATACAGTCTCTTGTGTACATCCTACAATTAATATAGTCTCTTGTGTTCATCCTACATTTAATACAGTCTCTTGTGTACATCCTACATTTAATACAGTCTCTTGTGTACATCCTACATTTAATATAGTCTCTGGTGTACATCCTACATTTAATACAGTCTCTTGTGTACATCCTACATTTAATACAGTCTTTTGTGTACATCCTACATTTAATATAGTCTCTTGTGTACATCCTACATTTAATACAGTCTCTTGTGTTCATCCTACATTTAATACAGAGTCTCTTGTGTTCATCCTACATTTAATACAGAGTCTCTTGTGTACATCCTACATTTAATACAGAGTCTCTTGTGTACATCCTACATTTAATACAGAGTCTCTTGTGTACATCCTACATTTAATACAGTCTCTTGTGTACATCCTACATTTAATACAGTGTCTTGTGTACATCCTACATTTAATACAGAGTCTCTTGTGTACATCCTACATTTAATACAGAGTCTCTTGTGTACATCCTACATTTAATACAGAGTCTCTTGTGTACATCCTACATTTAATACAGATTCTCTTGTGTACATCCTACATTTAATACAGTCTCTTGTGTACATCCTACATTTAATACAGTCTCTTGTGTACATCCTACATTTAATACAGTCTCTTGTGTACATCCTACATTTAATACAGTCTCTTGTGTACATCCTACATTTAATACAGTCTCTTGTGTACATCCTACAATTAATATAGTCTCTTGTGTACATCCTACATTTAATACAGTCTCTTGTGTACATCCTACATTTAATACAGTCTCTTGTGTACATCCTACATTTAATATAGTCTCTGGTGTACATCCTACATTTAATACAGTCTCTTGTGTACATCCTACATATAATACAGTCTCTTGTGTACATCCTACATTTAATATAGTCTCTTGTGTACATCCTACATTTAATACAGTCTCTTGTGTACATCCTACATTTAATACAGTCTCTTGTGTACATCCTACATTTAATATAGTCTCTTGTGTACATCCTACATTTAATACAGTCTCTTGTGTACATCCTACATTTAATACAGTCTCTTGTGTACATCCTACATTTAATATAGTCTCTGGTGTACATCCTACATTTAATACAGAGTCTCTTGTTTACATCCTACATTTAATACAGTCTCTGGTTTACATCCTACATTTAATACAGAGTCTCTTGTGTACATCCTACATTTAATATAGTCTCTGGTGTACATCCTACATTTAATACAGTCTCTTGTGTTCATCCTACATTTAATACAGAGTCTCTTGTGTTCATCCTACATTTAATACAGAGTCTCTTGTGTACATCCTACATTTAATACAGAGTCTCTTGTGTACATCCTACATTTAATACAGAGTCTCTTGTGTACATCCTACATTTAATGCAGTCTCTTGTGTACATCCTACATTTAATACAGTCTCTTGTGTACATCCTACATTTAATACAGAGTCTCTTGTGTACATCCTACATTTAATACAGAGTCTCTTGTGTACATCCTACATTTAATACAGAGTCTCTTGTGTACATCCTACATTTAATACAGAGTCTCTTGTGTACATCCTACATTTAATACAGAGTCTCTTGTGTACATCCTACATTTAATACAGAGTCTCTTGTGTACATCCCACATTTAATACAGAGTCTCTTGTGTACATCCTACATTTAATACAGAGTCTCTTGTGTACATCCTACATTTAATACAGAGTCTTTTGTGTACATCCTACATTTAATACAGAGTCTCTTGTGTACATCCTACATTTAATACAGAGTCTCTTGTTTACATCCTACATTTAATACAGAGTCTTTTGTGTACATCCTACATTTAATACAGACTCTCTTGTGTACATCCTACATTTAATACAGAGTCTCTTGTGTACATCCTACATTTAATACAGTCTCTGGTGTACATCCTACATTTAATATAGTCTCTGGTGTACATCCTACATTTAATACAGTCTCTGGTGTACATCCTACATTTAATACAGTCTCTGGTGTACATCCTACATTTAATACAGTCTCTTGTGTACATCCTACATTTAATACAGTCTCTGGTGTACATCCTACATTTAATACAGTCTCTTGTGTACATCCTACATTTAATACAGTCTCTTGTGTACATCCTACATTTAATACAGTCTCTGGTGTACATCCTACATTTAATACAAAGTCTCTTGTGTACATCCTACATTTAATATAGTCTCTGGTGTACATCCTACATTTAATACAGTCTCTGGTGTACATCCTACATTTAATACAGTCTCTTGTGTACATCCTACATTTAATACAGTCTCTTGTGTACATCCTACATTTAATACAGTCTCTTGTGTACATCCTACATTTAATACAGTCTCTGGTGTACATCCTACATTTAATACAGTCTCTTGTGTACATCCTACATTTAATACAGTCTCTTGTGTACATCCTACATTTAATACAGTCTCTTGTGTACATCCTACATTTAATATAGTCTCTTGTGTACATCCTACATTTAATACAGTCTCTTGTGTACATCCTACATTTAATACAGTCTCTTGCGTACATCCTACATTTAAGACAGTCTCTTGTGTACATCCTACATTTAATAAAGTCTCTTGTGTACATCCTACATTTAATACAGTCTCTGGTGTACATCCTACATTTAATATAGTCTCTTGTGTACATCCTACATTTAATACAGTCTCTTGTGTACATCCTACATTTAATATAGTCTCTTGTGTACATCCTACATTTAATACAGTCTCTTGTGTACATCCTACATTTAATACAGTCTCTTGTGTACATCCTACAATTAATATAGTCTCTTGTGTACATCCTACATTTAATACAGTCTCTTGTGTACATCCTACATTTAATACAGTCTCTTGTGTACATCCTACATTTAATATAGTCTCTGGTGTACATCCTACATTTAATACAGTCTCTTGTGTACATCCTACATTTAATACAGTCTCTTGTGTACATCCTACATTTAATATAGTCTCTTGTGTACATCCTACATTTAATACAGTCTCTTGTGTTCATCCTACATTTAATACAGAGTCTCTTGTGTTCATCCTACATTTAATACAGAGTCTCTTGTGTACATCCTACATTTAATACAGAGTCTCTTGTGTACATCCTACATTTAATACAGAGTCTCTTGTGTACATCCTACATTTAATACAGTCTCTTGTGTACATCCTACATTTAATACAGTCTCTTGTGTACATCCTACATTTAATACAGAGTCTCTTGTGTACATCCTACATTTAATACAGAGTCTCTTGTGTACATCCTACATTTAATACAGAGTCTCTTGTGTACATCCTACATTTAATACAGAGTCTCTTGTGTACATCCTACATTTAATACAGAGTCTCTTGTGTACATCCTACATTTAATACAGAGTCTCTTGTGTACATCCTACATTTAATACAGAGTCTTTTGTGTACATCCTACATTTAATACAGAATCTCTTGTGTACATCCTACATTTAATACAGAGTCTTTTGTGTACATCCTACATTTAATACAGTCTCTTGTGTACATCCTACATTTAATACAGAGTCTCTTGTGTACATCCTACATTTAATACAGACTCTATTGTGTACATCCTACATTTAATGCAGAGTCTCTTGTGTACATCCTACATTTAATACAGTCTCTTGCGTACATCCTACATTTAAGACAGTCTCTTGTGTACATCCTACATTTAATACAGTCTCTTGTGTACATCCTACATTTAATACAGAGTCTCTTGTGTACATCCTACATTTAATACAGAGTCTCTTGTGTACATCCTACATTTAATACAGAGTCTCTTGTGTACATCCTACATTTAATACAGAGTCTCTTGTGTACATCCTACATTTAATACAGAGTCTCTTGTGTACATCCTACATTTAATACAGAGTCTCTTGTGTACATCCCACATTTAATACAGAGTCTCTTGTGTACATCCTACATTTAATACAGAGTCTCTTGTGTACATCCTACATTTAATACAGAGTCTTTTGTGTACATCCTACATTTAATACAGAGTCTCTTGTGTACATCCTACATTTAATACAGAGTCTCTTGTTTACATCCTACATTTAATACAGTCTCTTGTGTACATCCTACATTTAATATAGTCTCTTGTGTACATCCTACATTTAATACAGT
>OZ024750.1:38597571-39155071 GCA_964016885.1 Eledone cirrhosa
ATATATATATATATACGATATATTAACAAATGGAAACTATATTTATAAAACCATATATATATATATATATATATATATATATATATATATATATATATATATATATATATAAATATATATATATATATATATATATATATATATATATACCTGCTATGGTTATATAGCTTCTAATTGAATGGAAGGAAGCATGGGTGGCATGTTAGTGTATGGTAACATATTGGTCTGGAAAATCAAAGATGTGGTTTCGTGTTCCATGTACGTCAATACTCAACCTTTTTGCCATCCAGAGGGTTTTATTAAAATCCCAACTAGCAGACTAATTCTATTTAGTCAAATACGGCATAAGCACATGTTACTACCTAATTTTCAAATTCGATAGCCGTTTTTAAACAAAGCTTGCTTTATATCTCCCTATTTATATATATATATATATATATATATATATATATATATATATATATATATATATATATATGTGTGTGTGTGTGTGTGTGTGTATGTGTGTGTGTGTATATACATCGCCATGAAATTATATATCAACAAAACAATTGTATATTTCCTCATTAAATTATATAATCCCGAAACAATTTTATATCCCCCCCCCATTAAATTATATAATCCCGAAACAATTGTATATTTCCCCATTAATTATATAATCCCGAAACAATTGTATAGCTCCCCCCATTAAATTATATAATCCCGAAACAATTGTATATTTCCCCATTAAATTATATAATCCCGAAACAATTTTATATTCCCCCCCCATTAAATTATATAATCCCGAAACAATTGTATATTTCCCCATTAATTATATAATCCCGAAACAATTGTATAGTTCCCCCATTAAATTATATAATCCCGAAACAATTGTATATTCCCCCCATTAAATTATATAACCCCCGAAACAATTGTATATTTCCCCATTAATTATATAATCCCGAAACAATTGTATATTTCCCCCATTAAATTATATAACCCCCGAAACAATCGTATAGTTCCCCCATTAAATTATATAACCCCCGAAACAATTGTATATTTCCCCCATTAAATTATATAATCCCGAAACAATTGTATATTTCCCCCCATTAAATTATATAATCCCGAAACAATTGAATATTTCCCCCATTAAATTATATAACCCCCGAAACAATTGTATATTTTCCCCATTAAATTATATAACCTCGAAACAATTGTACGTTTCCCCATTAAATTATATAACCCCGAAACAATTGTATGTTTCAACTAGGCTATGGTAGTTTCTCCATTGTGAAATTGGCTCGCCACCAGTGCAAGAAACCTGATTTAGTAGCCATTAAAATTATCAGCCTTTCAAAAGTTCCTGTCACATACCAGAAGCATTTCCTATCAAGGGAACTGGAATTCTGGCCCAAACTGGATCATCCACACATTGTTAAGTTCTATGAAAGTTTCGAAGAATTAGAACGAGTCTATATTGTATTGGAATATGTGTCCAACGGTGATATGATGTCTTATATACAGAAGTTTGGAGCTCTTTCGGAGTTGAAGAGTAAAAAATATATTACCCAGGTTAGTATTTTTTTCGTTTCCTTTCTTTGTATTCTTTACTCTTAACATCCTGTACCACATGAAACCACATTAATAAGACATTCTTGGAAAATACAAAACAGCACTATGACTGAATCACATTAAAAATTAAAGCCTTTATTCCGTACTAATAATGTCCACAATATGTCTTCTAAAGACACTCTAGAAGGTCAGATAGAATGGTAGAGTGGTTAGAAGGTCAGATAGAATGGCAGAGTTGTTAGAACGTCAGATAGAATGGCAGAGTTGTTAGAACGTCAGATAGAATGGTAAAGTCGTTAGAACGTCAGATAGAATGGTAGAGAGGTTAGAACGTCAGATAGAATGGTAGAGTCGTGAGAACGTCAGATGGAATGGTAGAGTGGTTAGAAGGTCAGATAGAATGGCAGAGTTGTTAGAACGTCAGATAGAATGGTAGAGTGGTTAGAACGTGAGATAGAATGGTAGAGTGGTTAGAACGTCAGATAGAATGGTAGAGTGGTTAGAAGGTCAGATAGAATGGTAGAGTGGTTAGAACGTCAGATAGAATGGTAGAGTGGTTAGAAGGTCAGATAGAATGGTAGAGTGGTTAGAACGTCAGATAGAATGGTCGAGTGGTTAGAACGTCAGATAGAATGGTAGAGTGGTTAGAACGTCAGATAGAATGGTCGAGTGGTTAGAAGGTCAGATAGAATGGCAGAGTTGTTAGAATGTCAGATAGAATGGTAGAGTGGTTAGAAGGTCAGATAGAATGGTAGAGTGGTGAGAACGTCAGATAGAATGGTAGAGTGGTTAGAACGTCAGATAGAATGGTAGAGTGGTTAGAAGGTCAGATAGAATGGTCGAGTAGTTAGAAGGTCAGATAGAATGGTCGAGTGGTTAGAAGGTCAGATAGAATGGTAGAGTGGTTAGAACGTCAGATAGAATGGTAGAGTGGTTAGAAGGTCAGATAGAATGGTCGAGTGGTTAGAAGGTCAGATAGAATGGTAGAGTGGTTAGAACGTCAGATAGAATGGTAGAGTGGTTAGAAGGTCAGATAGAATGGTCGAGTGGTTAGAAGGTCAGATAGAATGGTAGAGTGGTTAGAACGTCAGATAGAATGGTAGAGTGGTTAGAACGTCACATAGAATGGTAGAGTGGTTAGAACGTCAGATAGAATGGTAGAGTGGTTAGAACGTCAGATAGAATGGTAGAGTGGTTAGAAGGTCAGATAGAATGGTAGAGTGGTTAGAACGTCAGATAGAATGGTCGAGTGGTTAGAACGTCAGATAGAATGGTAGAGTGGTTAGAACGTCAGATAGAATGGTCGAGTGGTTAGAAGGTCAGATAGAATGGCAGAGTTGTTAGAATGTCAGATAGAATGGTAGAGTGGTTAGAAGGTCAGATAGAATGGTAGAGTGGTTAGAACGTCAGATAGAATGGTAGAGTGGTTAGAACGTCAGATAGAATGGTAGAGTGGTTAGAAGGTCAGATAGAATGGTCGAGTAGTTAGAAGGTCAGATAGAATGGTCGAGTGGTTAGAAGGTCAGATAGAATGGTAGAGTGGTTAGAACGTGAGATAGAATGGTAGAGTGGTTAGAAGGTCAGATAGAATGGTCGAGTGGTTAGAAGGTCAGATAGAATGGTAGAGTGGTTAGAACGTCAGATAGAATGGTAGAGTGGTTAGAAGGTCAGATAGAATGGTCGAGTGGTTAGAAGGTCAGATAGAATGGTAGAGTGGTTAGAACGTCAGATAGAATGGTAGAGTGGTTAGAACGTCACATAGAATGGTAGAGTGGTTAGAACGTCAGATAGAATGGTAGAGTGGTTAGAAGGTCAGATAGAATGGTCGAGTGGTTAGAAGGTCAGATAGAATGGTCGAGTGGTTAGAACGTCAGATAGAATGGTAGAGTGGTTAGAACGTCAGATAGAATGGTAGAGTGGTTAGAAGGTCAGATAGAATGGTAGAGTCGTTAGAACGTCAGATAGAATGGTAGAGTGGTTAGAACGTCAGATAGAATGGTAGAGTCGTTAGAAGGTCAGATGGAATGGCAGAGTTGTTAGAACGTCAGATAGAATGGCAGAGTTGTTAGAATGTCAGATAGAATGGCAGAGTTGTTAGGATGTCAGATAGAATGGCAGAGTTGTGAGAATGTCAGATAGAATGGCAGAGTTGTGAGAATGTCAGATATATTGCTTTGCAGTATTCGTTTCGACCCTCTGCTTTCTGAGTTCAAATCCCGCCGAGGTCAATTTTGCCTTTCATCCATTCAAGATAGATTAAAGTACCAGTCTAATACTGGGGTCAATTCTTCCTCTATATCTGTTTCTTACTTCCATTCTCTCACTTTCTGTATTCTTCTCTTGAAGAAATCTGCTGAAAATGGGTTCCACCAGGTTTTAAAATGCTTTAGAAACGCCGTATATCAATATAGTGCCCCTACGGTTCTCTCGAGAGTTACGAGACCATACAAATATATATATATATATATATATATATATATATATATAGGACGGGTAAAATTCCCGAGATCCACGGTCGAGTTCTCTCCAGTGGTCTCTGTCCCTGCCATGTCCTGCGTCTCCAAGAGACCAGTGTCTGTCCTTAGGGCATCAACATATGTCAACCTCGGTCTTCCTCTGCCAGTGTGTCAATGCAGGGGCTCCCGCGGGAGTACTGAGTGCAGTGTCAACTCTGGATGTCGGTGAGCATGTCCAGCTAACCTCAGTCTCCTCTGTGTCACTTTTGAGCTGACTTTTGGGAGGCTCCCGTACAGCTCTGAGTTCTTCATCCTCAGTGTATACTGATTAATGTTCAGAGCTATCCTCAGCATTCTCGTGTAGCACCCTTCCACCATGCAAATCCGTGTATAACTCTTTGTAATTTACACACACACACAAACACAAACACACATAAACACAAGTCATATTCTACCTCAGTCATACTGCTACAATACGAAGACGCCTTTCCAATCACAATGTTTTGGGTTCTAATCCTACATTTCACCTTCATTATCATCATCACCGTTTAACATCTATTTTCCACATTAGCATGAATTAGATGAATTCTCCCGTTGTGAGACGGATCTGGTGACAGTGTGCTGTTCACAAACAACTCTTCCTTGTCTGTAAATTCTTATTTCTCCAAAATTACTCATATATTGTATCCTATGTCATTGGTACATAAATTGTTTCTACTTTAGGCACAAAGCCAGCAAATACCCAGTGCATTACTGGTACTTTATTTTATCGACCCCCGTAAGGATGAAAGGCAAAGTCAACCTCGGCGGGATTTGAACTCAGACCGTAAAGGGACGTAACTATGCTGGAAAGCATGGCTAATAATAATAATAATTGTTTCTACTTTAGGCACAAGGCCAGCAATTACCCAGTGCATTACTGGTACTTTATTTTATCGACCCCGTAAGGATGAAAGTCAAAGTCAACCTCGGCGGGATTTGAACTCAGATCGTAAAGGGACGTAACTATGCTGGAAAGCATGGCGTCCGACCCTCTACCGATACTGCCAATCGTACATATATACAATTACATAAATATACAAATATGTATGTAATTATAACCTATAAATAGAATATTACAATGTTGTTCTTATCTTTAATGAAATTCCCATGTCAGTAAGTCCGTAATCACATAAACTATAGGACCTCTCTTATGCAGACCTTAAATTTACCAAACGCAAATTTCTTAGTTTATGTGACTGTTCATATATCTGGTAATCATAGCATAAACAGACTCTCAAACTTAGAAACATTCGGCAATATATATATATATATATATATCCATTGGGTGTAACTAGGAGTTACTGCAGGTTCACCCGGGTGAGCACTCGATGTTTAGGTTCACTTCTGTGATGATGTGTAGAGCTATACAGAGTGTACAGATTATTGAGTCGAGTAGGATCGACATAGATCGAACCTTGAGCTGATCAGTGGCGAAACGTGCGTCACCTATCAATAAATACAATGAAGAAATAATCAATATATATATATATATATATATATATATATATATATATATATATATATATATATATATATATATATATATATATATATATATGTGTGTATATATATATGTATGTATGTATGTATGTATGTATGTATGTATGTATGTATGTATGTATGTATGTATATATATATATATATATGTATATATGTGTGTGTGTGTGTGTGTGTGTATATATATATATATTCTACGGACATGTTGTCAGAAGGTCTAAGGAAAGAAACGCTGGAATAGATTTTACGGGCGAAACCAGACCAGCCGGCGAGCGACCCAGGAAGTCTCTATGTGGAAGATCAACCTACAAGTAAGAGAGTCCAAGTGTCCCTCAAATCAGACCGTCACCCCTTATCTTGAATATAGAAGGAGATATTGTACAATGAGTTGTATGTATGGTCTCGTTTTTTAAAACTTGGTGGAGCTCATCTCCTCTGCAGGTCTGAGTCTGAATACACCAGATTTCTTTCAGAGAGAGATAGAGAGTGAGAGAACGGAAGATATATATATATATAGAGAGAGAGAGAGAGAGAGAACGGAAGAGAGAGAGATATATATATAGAGAGAGAGAGAAGAAGAATCTACCCCAGTACAAGACTGGTACTTTTTTATCGACCTTAAATGGATGAAAGGCAAAGTTGACCTCGGTGGGATTTGAACTGAGAGTAGAGAGTCGGAACAAATATCACAAAACACTCTATCCAACGTTCTAACGACTCTGCCATTTTGTCGCCTGGTACAATGAGTTTCTGATATACAAAAACAAGGGCGGAGGAAGCATTTCTAAATCGGGAGGACAGAGGGGGTCGATGTAGTTGTAGTGATTAGTTTAGCTGTTATCAAATATCAACCAAGATATATAAAATCTTCGATATGCGATAAACATAGCATGTAGATAAATTGTAGCGTATATACAAATAGATGTGTGTTTTGGTAGTTTGGGGAGAAAAATATAATTATGGGGGGAGGGGGGGAGGGCATGCCACAACATATATTGCAGCATATAGTTATGCCTCTTTACGTTCAGAGTTCGAATCCCACCGAGGTTTAGCTTTGCCTTTCATCCTTACGGGGTCGATAAAATAAAGTACCAGTAATACATTGCGGTCGATGTAATCGACTCTCCCCATCCCTCTGGCTTTGTACCAATTATTTTCCTATGAAAATGATATCTGTTCCTGTATTTGGAAGTAACAATGACGTTTTAAAACTGAGAAATAATATATACAGGCTTGAGGGTGGAAAGAAACTTCCTATTGGAAATTACTTACAACGTTTAGCCTATTGTGACCATTGGGGACAACATCCATATCCTCATATTCGTACAAGATGGACCCCCCCCCCCTCCCCATCTTGCACACACTGTCCGTGAGTGGCTTGATGTACAATTTCCTTTTACATTCTGAGTTCAAATCTCGCTGTGGTTAACTTTACCTTTCATCCTTACAGGGTCGGTAGTGTAAAGTACCAGTAATGCACTGGGATCGATCTAATAGACTTTCCCATTCCCCAAAATTGCTGGCCTTGTGCCTTAACGCCCCGAGGTTAACTTTGTATTTCGTCTTTACGCAGTCGATAAAGTAAAGTACCAGTAATGCACTGGGATCGATCTAATAGACTTTCCCATTCCCCAAAATTGCTGGCCTTGTGCCTTAACGCCTCGAGGTTAACTTTGTATTTCGTCTTTACGCAGTCGATAAAGTAAAGTACCAGTAATGCATGGGACTCAATCTAATAGACTTTCCCCTCCCCCAAAATGGTTGGCCTTATGTCTAAATCAGAAACCATTGTTTGTTTTGCTGTTGATGTATTTTTGTTAATTGTTTGTTATGTTTTGTTTTGTTTTATTTACTAATACAGACGATCAATAGGTTTTCTAAGGTGCTACAGTTGTTGTGTTTTGTTTAGAGTTTTTGTATGTTTTCTTACTAAATTTTGACCGTTTTTTTTTTGGTTTTTTTTTTCTATTCGACACAGGTATGTAAAGCTGTTGACTACTTACATAGCCAAAATATTACTCACCGTGATTTAAAGCTTGAAAACCTACTTTTAGATCAAAACTACAACATTAAAATTACTGATTTCGGTTTCGTAGCAGGTAATAAAACTTGTGAGTTAAGCCAAACATATTGCGGTACTAAGTCGTATGCTTCGCCGGAGATACTTCGCGGTGAACCATACGACCCGCGCAAGGCGGACACATGGGCAATCGGCGTAATACTTTACATAATGGGCACCAGTCGAATGCCGTTCGACGAGAGTAAAGGAATAAAACGCATAATAGAAGACCAAAAGCGGCTTAGTTTGTCGTGGGGAAAGACCCATAAGATCAGTCGAGATTGTCGGCACTTGATTAAACGTCTGTTTACATACACCTATAAGAATCGACCGTCAGTACATGACATTCAATCATATAAGTGGTTTAATCCTGAAATCAACAGAGAGAAACTAACAATAGAGAAAGAATGCTCAGAAATTAAGGAAGAAACGTTTGAATTTGATGATAACGTCAGCAAAGATGAACCGCAAAACACTGCAGAAGAGATAAGCTCAGTCGTCGTGCAGAAACAAGTGGATTTAAAAACAAGTACAATAAAAAGACCTGGATAGATATTTGCTAATATATAACAACATGTCACATACGTTATATACTGCACATCATCACAACACTAGGAAATCGTATTTAGATTTATCAACAATACATATCTCCTTTTCCAAAACATTTCTTTGAAAAAGCCATCACAACTTTTCTTTTAACTGACTCAATAAAAAATAAAAACCAAATGTAAGATTATATGTATAAATGTATATATATATATATACTTATATATATACCTATATACTTATATATATGTATGTGTGTGTGTGTATATATATATATATATATAGTTGAAAATGAACGAACAAAACACAGGAGGCAATTGTAGTTATATTAGGTTCACACACACACACACACACACACACACATATATATATATACATTTACACACACACATACAGATATATGTATATTGTTGATGCATCATTTGATTCATCAACCAATGGAACCACCTCTTTGTGAAATTAATGTGTAATTGGCTCAGCATTCGAAAGACACTTGTTTCGTTAAAGTGTACTCGGGGGAGATTCAACGTGACACAATCTGTGACAATTCTGGCCCCATTGAATTACAGGTGAGTGGACTTGCAATATGAAATAAAGTGTCTGGTTTAAGGACACAACGCGCCGCTCTAATATATATATTGTTATTGTTCTTTTGTTGAAGCAAGCCTGTGATCAAAGGAATTACATCCGTGGCCATCCCAGTTGTCGTTTTGTTTGTTTGTTTGTTTTGTTTTTTCAAAATGTATCTAGGACTCCATTATCCAATGTGTACTTCCATCTTTTTAAGATCATAGGGTGTGATTTCAGGGACATTTTGCTTGTATTTCTAGCAAATTTAGCAACCTCATATAAGCGTCTTTCTGAGACCAGTAAGATGTAACATTGTATTGTTATCTATATCTAAGTGAAGGCGCGTGGCTTACTGGTTAGGAGAGGGGTGTCTCAACTCGCGTCTATAAGGTGATGAGTTCGATTCCAGGTAGTGCATTGTGTCCTTGAGCAAGAGACTTTATTTTACGTTACCCCAGTCCACGCAGCTGCAAAGAATTAGCTGTAGCTGTAATTCCAAAGGCCAGTCATGTCACATTCTGTGACCCTCTGAATTTCATTAAAGCTACACGTGTCTGTGGAATGCTCAGCTATTTGTATGTTAATTAAAACACTCATTATCAGAAGGCAAACAAACCTACACCTATCTGGGATATTGTTATTCAATAAAATATATTTACCAGCTGTTTCGTTGATAAAGGCTGTATCTTAAAGTTAAGGTAAATCGTGAGATTCATTAGGCTAGAGCAGAGCTTCTTAAATTTTTGAGGCCACCACACCTCTCACGGCCACATAATACCCTCAGATCCCCAACCTGATTTCCAGATTTGTAAATAATTGTAAAATTGTAAATAATATATAATAAATAAAATCGTTAATTTATATATAATAAATAATATAATATATACCATGTATAAATAAATATATATATATATATTTTTTTACTATATTTATAGAGTGAAGGCGCTGAGTGGTTAAAGAATTGGATTCACAATCGTGAGGTTGTGAGTTCGATTCCCAGACCGGGTGATGCGTTATGTCCTTGAACAAGACACTTTATTTCATGTTGCTCCTTCTACCTGGAGTTGCGACCGATAGATAGTACTAGCAATAGGAAAGACCAATGGAAACATGGTTTCCTCGATCGACTGTCAATTTATATATAATATGTATAATTTGATATTCAATATACTATTATATCATCTCTAGCGGCCACTTAGGCTCCAACGCACTCTGAACATTCTCAAGCACCTACTTTAGGTAGGCTAGTGTTTTAAACAGCTTCACTGGAGTTAAGTGACTTGGACTCCATCATTAGATCTACCAATGCTGCTGTTCGTAGTCTCCTTGTTTCTGGACAGGAGTATCATGAAAAGACACAACCTACCACTGAGTCTGAGAACTGAACTCACGATTTTAGATTCTAATTAGCAGGCCTTCATCATTTAGAATCTCCATCTTTGCATTTAACATATTAAATGATGTTTCACTTCATAGGAGAGTTGAATTAATTTTCTCTTATTTTTTTTTATTTTATCCAGTCACTTTTATATAAATAATTATTTGCCCCGGCTAATTGTAATATCTATACAGAATATAAAAAAGAGATGTTGGTTGGTTGGTTGGTTGGTTGGTTGGTTGGTTCCTTCGCTCACTCACATAAGTGATACAAATATATAAACACACAGATGTGACAAATCTTAGAACGCTGCACTTCTATAGTTTCTCACACACACCTACTTTCTCAGTGATCACATAGGTGTGTGTATTAGACACCCCTTCCTTCCTCAGTCATCTCCAGTGTGTGATAGACAAATACACAAGGCTATTATATGAGTAGATAAATGGAGAATGGAAGAAAAAAAGGAAATAAAATGAAAGAAAAAATTAAACAACGAAAGAAGGGAAAGAGTGAGACTCTACACCGCAGTCTGAGGGAGTGAGGGAGTGACAGACTCTACACCCCAGTCTGAGGGAGTGAGGGAGTGACAGACTCTACACCGCAGTCTGAGGGAGTGAGGGAGTGACAGACTCTACACCTCAGTCTGAGGGAGGGAGTGACAGACTCTACACCCCAGTCTGAGGGAGGGAGTGACAGACTCTATACCCCTGTCTGAAAGAGGGAGTGACAGACTCTACACCCCTGTCTGAGGGAGGGAGGGAGTGACAGACTCTACACCCCTGTCTGAGGGAGTGAGGGAGTGACAGACTCTACACCGCAGTCTGAGGGAGTGAGGGAGTGACAGACTCTACACCCCTGTCTGAGGGAGGGAGGGAGTGACAGACTCTACACCCCTGTCTGAGGGAGGGAGGGAGTGACAGACTCTACACCCCTGTCTGAGGGAGGGAGTGACAGACTCTACACCCCTGTCTGAGGGAGGGAGGGAGTGACAGACTCTACACCCCAGTCTGAGGGAGGAAGGGAGTAACAGACTCTACACCGCAGTCTGAGGGAGTGAGGGAGTGACAGACTCTACACCCCTGTCTGAGGGAGGGAGTGACAGACTCTACACCCCTGTCTGAGGGAGGGAGTGACAGACTCTACACCCCTGTCTGAGGGAGGGAGGGAGTGACAGACTCTACACCCCAGTCTGAGGGAGGAAGGGAGTAACAGACTCTACACCCCAGTCTGAGGGGGGAGGGAGTGACAGACTCTACACCCCAGTCTGAGGGAGGGAGTGACAGACTCTACACCCCTGTCTGAGGGAGGGAGTGACAGACTCTACACCCCAGTCAAAGAGAGGGAGGGAGTGACAGACTCTACACCTCAGTCTGAGGGAGGAAGGGAGTGACAGACTCTACACCCCAGTCTGAGGGAGGGAGTGACAGACTCTACACCCCTGTCTGAGGGAGGGAGTGACAGACTCTACACCCCAGTCAAAGAGAGGGAGGGAGTGACAGACTCTACACCTCAGTCTGAGGGAGGGAGGGAGTGACAGACTCTACACCCCAGTCTGAGGGGGGGGAGGGAGTGACAGACTCTACACCCCAGTCTGAGGGAGGGAGTGACAGACTCTACACCCCAGTCTGAGGGAGGGAGTGACAGACTCTACACCCCTGTCTGAGGGAGGGAGTGACAGACTCTACACCCCAGTCAAAGAGAGGGAGGGAGTGACAGACTCTACACCTCAGTCTGAGGGAGGAAGGGAGTGACAGACTCTACACCCCAGTCTGAGGGAGGGAGGGAGTGACTCTACACCCCAGTCTAAGTGGTATATCTCTCAGCTTCATCCTATGTAGGTGAAGACATTACCAAGGAGAACAGCCAGTGACACCCACTGCACTAGCCACTCCACCTCACAGGCGGCCATTTTTCCAATTACACTAAATATATTACTATTAAAGAACTAACTAAAAACACTTCCACTGATGAAGTCAGAATAATATAAAAAATGTCAGTTCTTTTTCTTTTTCTTCACCCGCTTATTCCTGAGAGGGTTGTGGGGGAAGACCCATCAAACACTCCCTGCAGTGGGTCCTGGATGTTATCGAACCCTTTTGTTCAGGGTTTACCCCTAGGTCTCTTGCTGGTTGGTTTTGCCCGTAAAATCTATCCAGTGATTCTTTTCTGAGACATTCTAACCCATGGCCATAGTATCAGAGCTGTGATCCCTCAATTTGGAGAGTTGTCTTTCATAATTGCAGAAAGAGGAAAATAATATTAGTCTTTAACTGATGTTTTGTGGGGATTCCATTCACCACATAATTATTTCTACTTAGATTTTTCATGCTCCATACATTACAATTCCTCGCTTTCCTCCTCATTTATAATCTTTTGCAATGGTCATTTCCTTTTCTTTGTCTAAATATTAAATTCTTTATATGGGTGGGGGCAGCACTTCTATCTCCACCCTCACCTTCCTTTCCAAGGGAAACTTGAAGAAGTTGATGAGGGATTGGCTGAAGAGAAAAGTGTCTGTCTTCAGTCCTTTCAACCTGGTCCACCATAAATAATATTAATATGAGTTTACATAAAAAAAACATTATGACAGTACAGAACGAAAACGTAGTGTGTGTGTGTGTGTGTGTGTGCAGGTTGGTGTGTGGGTTTTGTGTGTAAACAAATTATAACAATGTTTAAAAAAATAATAACACGAGAAAGAGGCTTGAATGTTGTGAAGTTTTATTGCCTTTTAATATACAAATATGGGCAGAAATTAATATATAAAGCAAGGATACTTACCCCAGGATATAAACAATGATAGAAATATATTAATGACAGGAACAGCAATAACAGAGCTTTAAGTGTTTGGATATTGGACAAAATGTGCTTAGTATTGTGGGTATTGTACAAACAGACTCTAGTAGTGTGGGTATTGAACTCATAGTGTAGGTATTGAACTGACAGATCCTAGTATAGTGGGTAGTGGACAGTGTCTAGTAATGTAAGAACAGGACAGTGTCCAGTAATGTAGGTACTGGACAGTGTCTAGTAATGTAGGTACAGGACAGTGTCTAGTAATGTAGGTAGTCGACAGTGTCTAGTAGTGTAGGTACAGGACAGTGTCTAGTAATGTAGGTACTGGACAGTGTCTAGTAATGTAGGAACTGGACAGTGTGTAGTAATGTAGGTACAGGACAGTGACTAGTAATGAAGGAACTGGACAGTGTCTAGTAATGTAGGTACAGGACAGTGTCTAGTAATGTAGGTACTGGACAGTGTCTAGTAATGTAGGTACAGGACAGTGTCTAGTAATGTAGGTACTGGACAGTGTCTAGTAATGTAGGTACTTGACAGTGTCTAGTAGTGTAGGTACAGGACAGTGTCTAGTAATGTAGGTACTGGACAGTGTCTAGTAATGTAGGTACTGGACAGTGTCTAGTAATGTAGGTACAGGACAGTGTCTAGTGTACTGGACAGTGTCTAGTAGTGTAGGTACTGGACAGTGTCTAGTAATGTAGGTACAGGACAGTGTCTAGTAATGTAGGTACTGGACAGTGTCTAGAATGTAGGTACAGGACAGTGTCTAGTAATGTAGGTACAGGACAGTGTCTAGTAATGTAGGTATTGGACAGTGTCTAGTAATGTAGGTACAGGACAGTGTCTAGTAATGTAGGTATAGAACAGTGACTAGTAATGTAGGTACTTGACAGTGTCTACTAATGTAGGTACTTGACAGTGACTAGTAATGTAGGTACTGGACAGTGTCTAGTAGCGTAGGTACAGGACAGTGTCTAGTAATGTAGGTACTGGACAGTGTCGAGTAATGTAGGTACTGGACAGTGTCTAATAGTGTAGGTACTGGACAGTGTCTAGTAATGTAGGAACTGGACAGTGTCTAGTAATGTAGGTACTGGACAGTGTCTAGTATGTAGGTACAGGACAGTATCTAGTAGAGTAGGTACAGGACAATGTCTAATAATGTAGGTACAGGACAGTGTCTAGTAATGTAGGTACAGGACAGTGTCTAGTAGTGTAGGTACAGGACAGTGTCTAGTAGCGTAGGTACAGGACAGTGTCTAGTAATGTAGGTACTGGAGAGTGTCTAGTAATGTAGGTACAGGACAGTGTCTAATAGTGTAGGTACTGGACAGTGTCTAGTAATGTAAGTACAGGACAGTGTCTAGTAATGTAGGTACAGGACAGTGTCTAATAGTGTAGGTACTGGACGGTGTCTAGTAATGTAAGTACAGGACAGTGTCTAGTAATGTAGGTACTGGACAGTGTCTAGTAGTGTAGGTACAGGACAGTGTCTAGTAATGTAGGTACAGGACAGTGTCTAGTTATGTAGGTACTGGACAGTGTCTAGTAATGTAGGTACTGGACACTGTCTAGTAATGTAGGTACCGGACAGTGTCTAGTAATGTAGGTACAGAAGAGTGTCTAGTAATCTAGGTACTTGACGGTCTCTAGTAATGTAGGTACTGGACAGTGTCGAGTAATGTAGGTACTGGACAGTGTGTAATAGTGTAGGTACAGGACAGTGTCTAGTAATGTAGGTACTGGACAGTGTCTAGTAATGTAGGTACTGGACAGTGTGTAGTAATGTAGGTACAGGACAGTGACTAGTAATGTAGGTACTGGACAGTGTCTAGTAATGTAGGTACAGGACAGTGTCTAGTAATGTAGGTACTGGACAGTGTCTAGTAATGTAGGTACAGGACAGTGTCTAGTAATGTAGGTACTGGACAGTGTCTAGTAATGTAGGTACTGGACAGTGTCTAGTAATGTAGGTACAGGACAGTGTCTAGTGTACTGGGCAGTGTCTAGTAGTGTAGGTACTGGACAGTGTCTAGTAATGTAGGTACAGGACAGTGTCTAGTAATATAGGTACTGGACAGTGTCTAGAATGTAGGTACAGGACAGTGTCTAGTAATGTAGGTACAGGACAGTGTCTAGTAATGTAGGTACAGGACAGTGTCTAATAGTGTAGGTACTGGACAGTGTCTAGTAATGTAAGTACAGGACAGTGTCTAGTAATGTAGGTACAGGACAGTGTCTAATAGTGTAGGTACTGGACGGTGTCTAGTAATGTAAGTACAGGACAGTGTCTAGTAATGTAGGTACTGGACAGTGTCTAGTAGTGTAGGTACAGGACAGTGTCTAGTAATGTAGGTACAGGACAGTGTCTAGTTATGTAGGTACTGGACAGTGTCTAGTAATGTAGGTACTGGACACTGTCTAGTAATGTAGGTACCGGACAGTGTCTAGTAATGTAGGTACAGAAGAGTGTCTAGTAATCTAGGTACTTGACGGTCTCTAGTAATGTAGGTACTGGACAGTGTCGAGTAATGTAGGTACTGGACAGTGTGTAATAGTGTAGGTACAGGGCAGTGTCTAGTAATGTAGGTACTGGACAGTGTCTAGTAATGTAGGTACTGGACAGTGTGTAGTAATGTAGGTACAGGACAGTGACTAGTAATGTAGGTACTGGACAGTGTCTAGTAATGTAGGTACAGGACAGTGTCTAGTAATGTAGGTACTGGACAGTGTCTAGTAATGTAGGTACAGGACAGTGTCTAGTAATGTAGGTACTGGACAGTGTCTAGTAATGTAGGTACTGGACAGTGTCTAGTAATGTAGGTACAGGACAGTGTCTAGTGTACTGGGCAGTGTCTAGTAGTGTAGGTACTGGACAGTGTCTAGTAATGTAGGTACAGGACAGTGTCTAGTAATATAGGTACTGGACAGTGTCTAGAATGTAGGTACAGGACAGTGTCTAGTAATGTAGGTACAGGACAGTGTCTAGTAATGTAGGTATTGGACAGTGTCTAGTAATGTAGGTACAGGACAGTGTCTAGTAATGTAGGTATAGAACAGTGACTAGTAATGTAGGTACTTGACAGTGTCTAGTAATGTAGGTACTTGACAGTGACTAGTAATGTAGGTACTGGACAGTGTCTAGTAGCGTAGGTACAGGACAGTGTCTAGTAATGTAGGTACTGGACAGTGTCGAGTAATGTAGGTACTGGACAGTGTCTAATAGTGTAGGTACTGGACAGTGTCTAGTAATGTAGGAACTGGACAGTGTCTAGTAATGTAGGTACAGGACAGTATCTAGTATGTAGGTACAGGACAGTATCTAGTAGAGTAGGTACAGGACAATGTCTAATAATGTAGGTACAGGACAGTGTTTAGTAATGTAGGTACAGGACAGTGTCTAGTAGTGTAGGTACTGGAGAGTGTCTAGTAGTGTAGGTACAGGACAATGTCTAGTAATGTAGGTACAGGACAGTGTCTAGTATGTAGGTACAGGACAGTATCTAGTAGAGTAGGTACAGGACAATGTCTAATAATGTAGGTACAGGACAGTGTCTAGTAATGTAGGTACAGGACAGTGTCTAGTAGTGTAGGTACTGGAGAGTGTCTAGTAGTGTAGGTACAGGACAATGTCTAGTAATGTAGGTACAGGACAGTGTCTAGTAGTGTAGGTACAGGACAGTGTCTAGTAGTGTAGGTACAGGACAGTGTCTAGTAGCGTAGGTACAGGACAGTGTCTAGTAATGTAAGTACTGGAGAGTGTCTAGTAATGTAGGTACAGGACAGTGTCTAATAGTGTAGGTACTGGACAGTGTCTAGTAATGTAAGTACAGGACAGTGTCTAGTAATGTAGGTACAGGACAGTGTCTAGTAATGTAGGTACTGGAGAGTGTCTAGTAATGTAGGTACAGGACAGTGTCTAATAGTGTAGGTACTGGACGGTGTCTAGTAATGTAAGTACAGGACAATGCCTAGTAGTGTAGGTACTGGACAGTGTCTAGTAGTGTAGGTACAGGACAGTGTCTAGTAATGTAGGTACAGGACAGTGTCTAGTAATGTAGGTACCGGACAGTGTCTAGTAATGTAGGTACAGAAGAGTGTCTAGTAATCTAGGTACTTGACAGTCTCTAGTAATGTAGGTACTGGACAGTGTCGAGTAATGTAGGTACTGGACAGTGTGTAATAGTGTAGGTACTGGACAGTGTCTAGTAATGTAGGAACTGGACAGTGTCTAGTAGTGTAGGTACTGGACAGTGTCTAGTATGTAGGTACAGGACAGTGTCTAGTAATGTAGGTACAGGACAATGTCTAGTAATGTAGGTACAGGACAGTGTCTAGTAATGTAGGTACAGGACAGTGTCTAGTAATGTAGGTACTGGACAGTGTCTAGTAGTGTAGGTACAGGACAGTGACTAGTAATGTAGGTACAGGACAGTGTCTAGTAGTGTAGGTACAGGACAGTGACTAGTAATGTAGGTACAGGACAGTGACTAGTAATGTAGATACAGGACAATGTCTAGTAATGTAGGTACTGGACAGTGTCTAGTAATGTAGGTACAGGACAGTGTCTAGTATGTAGGTACAGGACAGTATCTAGTAGAGTAGGTACAGGACAATGTTTAATAATGTAGGTACAGGACAGTGTCTAGTAATGTAGGTACAGGACAGTGTCTAGTAGTGTAGGTACTGGAGAGTGTCTAGTAGTGTAGGTACAGGACAATGTCTAGTAGTGTAGGTACAGGACAGTGTCTAGTAGTGTAGGTACAGGACAGTGTCTAGTAGTGTAGGTACAGGACAGTGTCTAGTAGCGTAGGTACAGGACAGTGTCTAGTAATGTAGGTACTGGAGAGTGTCTAATAGTGTAGGTACTGGACAGTGTCTAGTAATGTAAGTACAGGACAGTGTCTAGTAATGGAGGTACAGGACAGTGTCTAGTAATGTAGGTACTGGAGAGTGTCTAGTAATGTAGGTACAGGACAGTGTCTAGTAATGTAGGTACAGGACAGTGTCTAGTAATGTAGGTACAGGACAGTGTCTAGTAGTGTAGGTACAGGACAGTGACTAGTAATGTAGGTACAGGACAGTGACTAGTAATGTAGATACAGGACAATGTCTAGTAATGTAGGTACTGGACAGTGTCTAGTGTATGTAGGTACTTGACAGTGACTAGTAATGTAGGTACAGGACAGTGACTAGTAATGTAGGTACAGGACAGTGTCTGGTAATGTAGGTACTGTACAGTGTCTAGTAGCGTAGATACAGGACAATGTCTAGTAATGTAGGTACTGGAGAGTGTCTAGTAATGTAGGTACAGGACAGTGTCTAATAGTGTAGGTACTGGACGGTGTCTAGTAATGTAGGAACTGGACAGTGTCTAGTAGTGTAGGTACTGGACAGTGTCTAGTATGTAGGTACAGGACAGTGTCTAGTAGAGTAAGTACAGGACAATGTCTAATAATGTAGGTACAGGACAGTGTCTAGTAATGTAGGTACAGGACAGTGTCTAGTAGTGTAGGTACTGGAGAGTGTCTAGTAGTGTAGGTACAGGAAAATGTCTAGTAATGTAGGTACAGGACAGTGTCTAGTAGCGTAGGTACAGGACAGTGTCTAGTAGTGTAGATACAGGACAGTGTCTAGTAGTGTAGGTACAGGACAGTGTCTAGTAATGTAGGTACAGGACAGTGACTAGTAATGTAGGTACTGGACAGTGTCTAATAATGTAGGTACAGGACAGTGTCTAGTAATGTAGGTACAGGACAGTGTCTAGTAGTGTAGGTACAGGACAGTGTCTAGTAATGTAGGTACTGGACAGTGTCTAGTAATGTAGGTACTGGACAGTGTCTAGTAATGTAGGTACAGCACAGTGACTAGTAATGTAGGTACTGGACAGTGTCTAGTAATGTAGGTACAGGACAGTGTCTAGTAATGTAGGTAGTGGACAGTGTCTAGTAATGTAGGTACAGGACAGTGTCTAGTAGTGTAGGTACTTGACAGTGTCTAGTAGCGTAGGTACAAGACAGTGTCTAGTAATGTAGGTACTCTACAGTGACTAGTAATGTAGGTACAGGACAGTGGCTAGTAATGTAGGTACTTGACAGTGACTAGTAATGTAGGTACTTGACAGTGTCTAGTAATGTAGGTACTTGACAGTGTCTAGTAATGTAGGTACTGGACAGTGTCGAGTAATGTAGGTACTGGACAGTGTGTAATAGTGTAGGTACTGGACAGTGTCTAGTAACGTAGGAACTGGACAGTGTCTAGTAGTGTAGGTATTGGACAGTGTCTAGTATGTAGGTACAGGACAGTGTCTAGTATTGTAAGTACAGGACAATGTCTAATAATGTAGGTACAGTACAGTGGCTAGTAATGTAGGTACAGGACAGTGTCTAGTAGTGTAGGTACTGGAGAGTGTCTAGTAGTGTAGGTACAGGACAATGTCTAGTAATGTAGGTAAGGGACAGTGTCTAGTAGCGTAGGTACAGGACAGTGTCTAGTAGTGTAGGTACAGGACAGTGTCTAGTAGTGTAGGTACAGGACAGTGTCTAGTAATGTAGGTACAGGACAGTGACTAGTAATGTAGGTACTGGACAGTGTCTAATAATGTAGGTACAGGACAGTGTCTAGTAGTGTAGATACAGGACAGTGTCTAGTAATGTTGGTACTGGACAGTGTCTAGTAATGTAGGTACAGGACAGTGTCTAATAGTGTAGGTACTGGACAGTGTCTAGTAATGTAGGAACTGGACAGTGTCTAGTAGTGTAGGTACTGGACAGTGTCTAGTATGTAGGTACAGGACAGTGTCTAGTAGAGTAAGTACAGGACAATGTCTAATAATGTAGGTACAGGACAGTGTCTAGTAATGTAGGTACAGGACAGTGTCTAGTAGTGTAGGTACTGGAGAGTGTCTAGTAGTGTAGGTACAGGACAATGTCTAGTAATGTAGGTACAGGACAGTGTCTAGTAGCGTAGGTACAGGACAGTGTCTAGTAGTGTAGGTACAGGACAGTGTCTAGTAGTGTAGGTACAGGACAGTGTCTAGTAATGTAGGTACAGGACAGTGACTAGTAATGTAGGTACTGGACAGTGTCTAATAATGTAGGTACAGGACAGTGTCTAGTAATGTAGGTACAGGACAGTGTCTAGTAGTGTAGGTACAGGATAGTGTATAGTAATGTAGGTACTGGACAGTGTCTAGTAATGTAGGTACTGGACAGTGTCTAGTAATGTAGGTACTGGACAGTGTCTAGTAATGTAGGTACAGCACAGTGACTAGTAATGTAGGTACTGGACAGTGTCTAGTAATGTAGGTACAGGACAGTGTCTTGTAATGTAGGTAGTGGACAGTGTCTAGTAATGTACGTACAGGACAGTGTCTAGTAATGTAGGTACTTGACAGTGTCTAGTAGTGTAAGTACTTGACAGTGTCTAGTAGCGTAGGTACAAGACAGTGTCTAGTAATGTAGGTACTCTACAGTGACTAGTAATGTAGGTACAGGACAGTGTCTAGTAATGTAGGTACTTGACAGTGACTAGTAATGTAGGTACTTGACAGTGTCTAGTAATGTAGGTACTTGACAGTGTCTAGTAATGTAGGTACTGGACAGTGTCGAGTAATGTAGGTACTGGACAGTGTGTAATAGTGTAGGTACTGGACAGTGTCTAGTAACGTAGGAACTGGACAGTGTCTAGTAGTGTAGGTAGTGGACAGTGTCTAGTATGTAGGTACAGGACAGTGTCTAGTATAGTAAGTACAGGAAAATTTCTAATAATGTAGGTACAGGACAGTGGCTAGTAATGTAGGTACAGGACAGTGTCTAGTAGTGTAGGTACTGGAGAGTGTCTAGTAGTGTAGGTACAGGACAATGTCTAGTAATGTAGGTACAGGACTGTGTCTAGTAGCGTAGGTACAGGACAGTGTCTAGTAGTGTAGGTACAGGACAGTGTCTAGTAGTGTAGGTACAGCACAGTGTCTAGTAATGTAGGTACAGGACAGTGACTAGTAATGTAGGTACTGGACAGTGTCTAATAATGTAGGTACAGGACAGTGTCTAGTAGTGTAGATACAGGACAGTGTCTAGTAATGTAGGTACTGGAGAGTGTCTAGTAATGTAGGTACAGGACAGTGTCTAATAGTGTAGGTACTGGACAGTGTCTAGTAATGTAAGTACAGGACAGTGTCTAGTAATGTAGGTACAGGATAGTGTCTAGTAATGTAGGTAGTGGACAGTGTCTAGTAATGTAGGTACAGGACAGTGTATAGTAATGTAGGTACAGGACAGTGTCTAGTTATGTAGGTACTGGACAGTGTCTAGTAATGTAGGTACTGGACACTGTCTAGTAATGTAGGTACCGGACAGTGTCTAGTAATGTGGGTACAGAAGAGTGTCTAGTAATCTAGGTACTTGACAGTGTCTAGTAATGTAGGTACTGGACAGTGTCTAGTAATATAGGTACAGGACAGTGTCTACTAATGTAGGTACAGGACAGTGTCTAGTTATGTAGGTACCGGACAGTGTCAAGTAATGTAGGTACAGAAGAGTGTCTAGTAATCTAGGTACTTGACAGTGTCTAGTAATGTAGGTACTGGACAGTGTCTAGTAATGTAGGTACAGGACAGTGTCTAGTGTACTGGACAGTGTCTAGTAGTGTAGGTACTGGACAGTGTCTAGTAATGTAGGTACAAGACACTGTCTAGTAGTGTAGGTACAGGACAGTGTCTAGTAATGTAGGTATAGGACAGTGTCTAGTAATGTAGGTACTGGACAGTGTCTAGTAGTGTAGGTACAGGACAGTGTCTAGTAATGTAGGTACTGGACAGTGTCTAGTAATGTAGGTACTGGACAGTGTCTAGTAATGTAGGTACTGGACAGTGTCTAGTAGTGTAGGTACAGGACAGTGTCTAGTAATGTCGGTACAGGACAGTGTCTAGTAGTGTAGGTACAGGACAGTGTATAGTAATGTAGGTATAGGACAGTGTCTAGTAATGTAGGTACTGGACAGTGTCTAGTAATGTAGGTACTGGACAGTGTCTAGTAGTGTAGGTACAGGACAATGTCTAGTAATGTAGGTACTGGACAGTGTCTAGTAATGTAGGTACTGGACAGTGTCTAGTAATGTAGGTACTGGACAGTGTCTAGTAATGTAGGTACAGGACAGTGACTAGTAATGTAGGTACAGGACAGTGTCTAGTAATGTAGGTACAGGACAGTGTCTAGTAATGTATATACAGAAGAGTGTCTAGTAATCTAGGTACTTGACAGTGTCTAGTAATGTAGGTACTGGACAGTGTCTAGTAGTGTAGGTACAGGTCAGTGTCTAGTAGTGTAGGTACAGGACAGTGTCTAGTAGTGTAGGTACAGGACAGTGTCTAGTAATGTAGGTACTGGACAGTGTCTAGTAATGTAGGTACTGGACAGTGTCTAGTAATGTAGGTACTGGACAGTGTCTAGTAGTGTAGGTACAGGACAGTGTCTAGTAATGTAGGTACCCGACAGTGTCTAGTAGTGTAGGTACAGGACAGTGTCTAGTTATGTAGGTATAGGACAGTGTCTAGTAATGTAGGTACTGGACAGTGTCTAGTAATGTAGGTACTGGACAGTGTCTAGTAGTGTAGGTACAGGACAGTGTCTAGTAATGTAGGTACAGGACAGTGTCTAGTAGTGTAGGTACAGGACAGTGTCTAGTAATGTAGGTACAGGACAGTGACTAGTAATGTAGGTACAGGACAGTGTCTGGTAATGTAGGTACTGTACAGTGTCTAGTAGCGTAGATACAGGACAATGTCTAGTAATGTAGGTACTGGAGAGTGTCTAGTAATGTAGGTACAGGACAGTGTCTAATAGTGTAGGTACTGGACGGTGTCTAGTAATGTAGGAACTGGACAGTGTCTAGTAGTGTAGGTACTGGACAGTGTCTAGTATGTAGGTACAGGACAGTGTCTAGTAGAGTAAGTACAGGACAATGTCTAATAATGTAGGTACAGGACAGTGTCTAGTAATGTAGGTACAGGACAGTGTCTAGTAGTGTAGGTACTGGAGAGTGTCTAGTAGTGTAGGTACAGGACAATGTCTAGTAATGTAGGTACAGGACAATGTCTAGTAGCGTAGGTACAGGACAGTGTCTAGTAGTGTAGGTACAGGACAGTGTCTTGTAGTGTAGGTACAGGACAGTGTCTAGTAATGTAGGTACAGGACAGTGACTAGTAATGTAGGTACTGGACAGTGTCTAATAATGTAGGTACAGGACAGTGTCTAGTAATGTAGGTACAGGACAGTGTCTAGTAGTGTAGGTACAGGACAGTGTCTAGTAATGTAGGTACTGGACAGTGTCTAGTAATGTAGGTACTGGACAGTGTCTAGTAATGTAGGTACAGCACAGTGACTAGTAATGTAGGTACTGGACAGTGTCTAGTAATGTAGGTACAGGACAGTGTCTAGTAATGTAGGTAGTGGACAGTGTCTAGTAATGTAGGTACAGGACAGTGTCTAGTAATGTAGGTACTTGACAGTGTCTAGTAGTGTAGGTACTTGACAGTGTCTAGTAGCGTAGGTACAAGACAGTGTCTAGTAATGTAGGTACTCTACAGTGACTAGTAATGTAGGTACAGGACAGTGTCTAGTAATGTAGGTACTTGACAGTGACTAGTAATGTAGGTACTTGACAGTGTCTAGTAATGTAGGTACTTGACATTGTCTAGTAATGTAGGTACTGGACAGTGTCGAGTAATGTAGGTACTGGACAGTGTGTAATAGTGTAGGTACTGGACAGTGTCTAGTAACGTAGGAACTGGACAGTGTCTAGTAGTGTAGGTAGTGGACAGTGTCTAGTATGTAGGTACAGGACAGTGTCTAGTATAGTAAGTACAGGACAATGTCTAATAATGTAGGTACAGTACAGTGGCTAGTAATGTAGGTACAGGACAGTGTCTAGTAGTGTAGGTACTGGAGAGTGTCTAGTAGTGTAGGTACAGGACAATGTCTAGTAATGTAGGTAAGGGACAGTGTCTAGTAGCGTAGGTACAGGACAGTGTCTAGTAGTGTAGGTACAGGACAGTGTCTAGTAGTGTAGGTACAGGACAGTGTCTAGTAATGTAGGTACAGGACAGTGACTAGTAATGTAGGTACTGGACAGTGTCTAATAATGTAGGTACAGGACAGTGTCTAGTAGTGTAGATACAGGACAGTGTCTAGTAATGTTGGTACTGGACAGTGTCTAGTAATGTAGGTACAGGACAGTGTCTAATAGTGTAGGTACTGGACAGTGTCTAGTAATGTAGGAACTGGACAGTGTCTAGTAGTGTAGGTACTGGACAGTGTCTAGTATGTAGGTACAGGACAGTGTCTAGTAGAGTAAGTACAGGACAATGTCTAATAATGTAGGTACAGGACAGTGTCTAGTAATGTAGGTACAGGACAGTGTCTAGTAGTGTAGGTACTGGAGAGTGTCTAGTAGTTTAGGTACAGGACAATGTCTAGTAATGTAGGTACAGGACAGTGTCTAGTAGCGTAGGTACAGGACAGTGTCTAGTAGTGTAGGTACAGGACAGTGTCTAGTAGTGTAGGTACAGGACAGTGTCTAGTAATGTAGGTACAGGACAGTGACTAGTAATGTAGGTACTGGACAGTGTCTAATAATGTAGGTACAGGACAGTGTCTAGTAATGTAGGTACAGGACAGTGTCTAGTAGTGTAGGTACAGGACAGTGTATAGTAATGTAGGTACTGGACAGTGTCTAGTAATGTAGGTACTGGACAGTGTCTAGTAATGTAGGTACAGCACAGTGACTAGTAATGTAGGTACTGGACAGTGTCTAGTAATGTAGGTACAGGACAGTGTCTTGTAATGTAGGTAGTGGACAGTGTCTAGTAATGTACGTACAGGACAGTGTCTAGTAATGTAGGTACTTGACAGTGTCTAGTAGTGTAGGTACTTGACAGTGTCTAGTAGCGTAGGTACAAGACAGTGTCTAGTAATGTAGGTACTCTACAGTGACTAGTAATGTAGGTACAGGACAGTGTCTAGTAATGTAGGTACTTGACAGTGACTAGTAATGTAGGTACTTGACAGTGTCTAGTAATGTAGGTACTTGACAGTGTCTAGTAATGTAGGTACTGGACAGTGTCGAGTAATGTAGGTACTGGACAGTGTGTAATAGTGTAGGTACTGGACAGTGTCTAGTAACGTAGGAACTGGACAGTGTCTAGTAGTGTAGGTAGTGGACAGTGTCTAGTATGTAGGTACAGGACAGTGTCTAGTATAGTAAGTACAGGAAAATTTCTAATAATGTAGGTACAGGACAGTGGCTAGTAATGTAGGTACAGGACAGTGTCTAGTAGTGTAGGTACTGGAGAGTGTCTAGTAGTGTAGGTACAGGACAATGTCTAGTAATGTAGGTACAGGACTGTGTCTAGTAGCGTAGGTACAGGACAGTGTCTAGTAGTGTAGGTACAGGACAGTGTCTAGTAGTGTAGGTACAGGACAGTGTCTAGTAATGTAGGTACAGGACAGTGACTAGTAATGTAGGTACTTCACAGTGTCTAGTAATGTAGGTACTTGACAGTGTCTAGTAATGTAGGTACTGGACAGTGTCGAGTAATGTAGGTACTGGACAGTGTGTAATAGTGTAGGTACTGGACAGTGTCTAGTAACGTAGGAACTGGACAGTGTCTAGTAGTGTAGGTAGTGGACAGTGTCTAGTATGTAGGTACAGGACAGTGTATAGTATAGTAAGTACAGGACAATGTCTAATAATGTAGGTACAGTACAGTGGCTAGTAATGTAGGTACAGGACAGTGTCTAGTAGTGTAGGTACTGGAGAGTGTCTAGTAGTGTAGGTACAGGACAATGTCTAGTAATGTAGGTAAGGGACAGTGTCTAGTAGCGTAGGTACAGGACAGTGTCTAGTAGTGTAGGTACAGGACAGTGTCTAGTAGTGTAGGTACAGGACAGTGTCTAGTAATGTAGGTACAGGACAGTGACTAGTAATGTAGGTACTGGACAGTGTCTAATAATGTAGGTACAGGACAGTGTCTAGTAGTGTAGATACAGGACAGTGTCTAGTAATGTTGGTACTGGACAGTGTCTAGTAATGTAGGTACAGGACAGTGTCTAATAGTGTAGGTACTGGACAGTGTCTAGTACTGTAGGAACTGGACAGTGTCTAGTAGTGTAGGTACTGGACAGTGTCTAGTATGTAGGTACAGGACAGTGTCTAGTAGAGTAAGTACAGGACAATGTCTAATAATGTAGGTACAGGACAGTGTCTAGTAATGTAGGTACAGGACAGTGTCTAGTAGTGTAGGTACTGGAGAGTGTCTAGTAGTGTAGGTACAGGACAATGTCTAGTAATGTAGGTACAGGACAGTGTCTAGTAGCGTAGGTACAGGACAGTGTCTAGTAGTGTAGGTACAGGACAGTGTCTAGTAGTGTAGGTACAGGACAGTGTCTAGTAATGTAGGTACAGGACAGTGACTAGTAATGTAGGTACTGGACAGTGTCTAATAATGTAGGTACAGGACAGTGTCTAGTAATGTAGGTACAGGACAGTGTCTAGTAGTGTAGGTACAGGACAGTGTATAGTAATGTAGGTACTGGACAGTGTCTAGTAATGTAGGTACTGGACAGTGTCTAGTAATGTAGGTACTGGACAGTGTCTAGTAATGTAGGTACAGCACAGTGACTAGTAATGTAGGTACTGGACAGTGTCTAGTAATGTAGGTACAGGACAGTGTCTTGTAATGTAGGTAGTGGACAGTGTCTAGTAATGTACGTACAGGACAGTGTCTAGTAATGTAGGTACTTGACAGTGTCTAGTAGTGTAGGTACTTGACAGTGTCTAGTAGCGTAGGTACAAGACAGTGTCTAGTAATGTAGGTACTCTACAGTGACTAGTAATGTAGGTACAGGACAGTGTCTAGTAATGTAGGTACTTGACAGTGACTAGTAATGTAGGTACTTGACAGTGTCTAGTAATGTAGGTACTTGACAGTGTCTAGTAATGTAGGTACTGGACAGTGTCGAGTAATGTAGGTACTGGACAGTGTGTAATAGTGTAGGTACTGGACAGTGTCTAGTAACGTAGGAACTGGACAGTGTCTAGTAGTGTAGGTAGTGGACAGTGTCTAGTATGTAGGTACAGGACAGTGTCTAGTATAGTAAGTACAGGAAAATTTCTAATAATGTAGGTACAGGACAGTGGCTAGTAATGTAGGTACAGGACAGTGTCTAGTAGTGTAGGTACTGGAGAGTGTCTAGTAGTGTAGGTACAGGACAATGTCTAGTAATGTAGGTACAGGACTGTGTCTAGTAGCGTAGGTACAGGACAGTGTCTAGTAGTGTAGGTACAGGACAGTGTCTAGTAGTGTAGGTACAGGACAGTGTCTAGTAATGTAGGTACAGGACAGTGACTAGTAATGTAGGTACTGGACAGTGTCTAATAATGTAGGTACAGGACAGTGTATAGTAATGTAGGTACAGGACAGTGTCTAGTAGTGTAGATACAGGACAGTGTCTAGTAATATAGGTACTGGAGAGTGTCTAGTAATGTAGGTACAGGACAGTGTCTAATAGTGTAGGTACTGGACAGTGTCTAGTAATGTAAGTACAGGACAGTGTCTAGTAATGTAGGTACAGGATAGTGTCTAGTAATGTAGGTAGTGGACAGTGTCTAGTAATGTAGGTACAGGACAGTGTATAGTAATGTAGGTACAGGACAGTGTCTAGTTATGTAGGTACTGGACAGTGTCTAGTAATGTAGGTACTGGACACTGTCTAGTAATGTAGGTACCGGACAGTGTCTAGTAATGTGGGTACAGAAGAGTGTCTAGTAATCTAGGTACTTGACAGTGTCTAGTAATGTAGGTACTGGACAGTGTCTAGTAATATAGGTACAGGACAGTGTCTACTAATGTAGGTACAGGACAGTGTCTAGTTATGTAGGTACCGGACAGTGTCTAGTAATGTAGGTACAGAAGAGTGTCTAGTAATCTAGGTACTTGACAGTGTCTAGTAATGTAGGTACTGGACAGTGTCTAGTAATGTAGGTACAGGACAGTGTCTAGTGTACTGGACAGTGTCTAGTAGTGTAGGTACTGGACAGTGTCTAGTAATGTAGGTACAAGACAGTGTCTAGTAGTGTAGGTACAGGACAGTGTCTAGTAATGTAGGTATAGGACAGTGTCTAGTAATGTAGGTACTGGACAGTGTCTAGTAGTGTAGGTACAGGACAGTGTCTAGTAATGTAGGTACTGGACAGTGTCTAGTAATGTAGGTACTGGACAGTGTCTAGTAATGTAGGTACTGGACAGTGTCTAGTAGTGTAGGTACAGGACAGTGTCTAGTAATGTCGGTACAGGACAGTGTCTAGTAGTGTAGGTACAGGACAGTGTCTAGTAATGTAGGTATAGGACAGTGTCTAGTAATGTAGGTACTGGACAGTGTCTAGTAATGTAGGTACTGGACAGTGTCTAGTAGTGTAGGTACAGGACAATGTCTAGTAATGTAGGTACTGGACAGTGTCTAGTAATGTAGGTACTGGACATTGTCTAGTAATGTAGGTACTGGACAGTGTCTAGTAATGTAGGTACAGGACAGTGACTAGTAATGTAGGTACAGGACAGTGTCTAGTAATGTAGGTACAGGACAGTGTCTAGTAATGTATGTACAGAAGAGTGTCTAGTAATCTAGGTACTTGACAGTGTCTAGTAATGTAGGTACTGGACAGTGTCTAGTAGTGTAGGTACAGGACAGTGTCTAGTAGTGTAGGTACAGGACAGTGTCTAGTAGTGTAGGTACAGGACAGTGTCTAGTAATGTAGGTACTGGACAGTGTCTAGTAATGTAGGTACAGGACAGTGTCTAGTAATGTAGGTACAGGACAGTGTCTAGTAGTGTAGGTACAGGACAGTGTCTAGTAATGTAGGTACTGGACAGTGTCTAGTAATGTAGGTACTGGACAGTGTCTAGTAATGTAGGTACTGGACAGTGTCTAGTAATGTAGGTACAGGTCAGTGACTAGTAGTGTAGGTACAGGACAGTGACTAGTAATGTAGGTACTGGACAGTGTCTAGTAATGTAGGTACAGGACAGTGTCTAGTAATGTAGGTACTGGACAGTGTCTAGTAATGTAGGTACAGGACAGTGTCTAGTAATGTAGGTACTTGACAGTGTCTAGTAGTGTAGGTACTTGACAGTGTCTAGTAATGTAGGTACTCGACAGTGTCTAGTAATGTAGGTACAGGACAGTGTCTAGTGTACTGGACAGTGTCTAGTAGTGTAGGTACTGGACAGTGTCTAGTAATGTAAGTACAGGACAGTGTCTAGTAATGTAGGTACAGGATAGTGTCTAGTAATGTAGGTAGTGGACAGTGTCTAGTAATGTAGGTACAGGACAGTGTATAGTAATGTAGGTACAGGACAGTGTCTAGTTATGTAGGTACTGGACAGTGTCTAGTAATGTAGGTACTGGACACTGTCTAGTAATGTAGGTACCGGACAGTGTCTAGTAATGTGGGTACAGAAGAGTGTCTAGTAATCTAGGTACTTGACAGTGTCTAGTAATGTAGGTACTGGACAGTGTCTAGTAATATAGGTACAGGACAGTGTCTACTAATGTAGGTACAGGACAGTGTCTAGTTATGTAGGTACCGGACAGTGTCTAGTAATGTAGGTACAGAAGAGTGTCTAGTAATCTAGGTACTTGACAGTGTCTAGTAATGTAGGTACTGGATAGTGTCTAGTAATGTAGGTACAGGACAGTGTCTAGTGTACTGGACAGTGTCTAGTAGTGTAGGTACTGGACAGTGTCTAGTAATGTAGGTACAAGACAGTGTCTAGTAGTGTAGGTACAGGACAGTGTCTAGTAATGTAGGTATAGGACAGTGTCTAGTAATGTAGGTACTGGACAGTGTCTAGTAGTGTAGGTACAGGACAGTGTCTAGTAATGTAGGTACTGGACAGTGTCTAGTAATGTAGGTACTGGACAGTGTCTAGTAATGTAGGTACTGGACAGTGTCTAGTAGTGTAGGTACAGGACAGTGTCTAGTAATGTCGGTACAGGACAGTGTCTAGTAGTGTAGGTACAGGACAGTGTCTAGTAATGTAGGTATAGGACAGTGTCTAGTAATGTAGGTACTGGACAGTGTCTAGTAATGTAGGTACTGGACAGTGTCTAGTAGTGTAGGTACAGGACAGTGTCTAGTAGTGTAGGTACAGGACAGTGTCTAGTAGTGTAGGTACAGGACAGTGTCTAGTAATGTAGGTACTGGACAGTGTCTAGTAATGTAGGTACAGGACAGTGTCTAGTAATGTAGGTACAGGACAGTGTCTAGTAGTGTAGGTACAGGACAGTGTCTAGTAATGTAGGTACTGGACAGTGTCTAGTAATGTAGGTACTGGACAGTGTCTAGTAATGTAGGTACTGGACAGTGTCTAGTAATGTAGGTACAGGTCAGTGACTAGTAGTGTAGGTACAGGACAGTGACTAGTAATGTAGGTACTGGACAGTGTCTAGTAATGTAGGTACAGGACAGTGTCTAGTAATGTAGGTACTGGACAGTGTCTAGTAATGTAGGTACAGGACAGTGTCTAGTAATGTAGGTACTTGACAGTGTCTAGTAGTGTAGGTACTTGACAGTGTCTAGTAATGTAGGTACTCGACAGTGTCTAGTAATGTAGGTACAGGACAGTGTCTAGTGTACTGGACAGTGTCTAGTAGTGTAGGTACTGGACAGTGTCTAGTAATGTAAGTACAGGACAGTGTCTAGTAATGTAGGTACAGGATAGTGTCTAGTAATGTAGGTAGTGGACAGTGTCTAGTAATGTAGGTACAGGACAGTGTATAGTAATGTAGGTACAGGACAGTGTCTAGTTATGTAGGTACTGGACAGTGTCTAGTAATGTAGGTACTGGACACTGTCTAGTAATGTAGGTACCGGACAGTGTCTAGTAATGTGGGTACAGAAGAGTGTCTAGTAATCTAGGTACTTGACAGTGTCTAGTAATGTAGGTACTGGACAGTGTCTAGTAATATAGGTACAGGACAGTGTCTACTAATGTAGGTACAGGACAGTGTCTAGTTATGTAGGTACCGGACAGTGTCTAGTAATGTAGGTACAGAAGAGTGTCTAGTAATCTAGGTACTTGACAGTGTCTAGTAATGTAGGTACTGGATAGTGTCTAGTAATGTAGGTACAGGACAGTGTCTAGTGTACTGGACAGTGTCTAGTAGTGTAGGTACTGGACAGTGTCTAGTAATGTAGGTACAAGACAGTGTCTAGTAGTGTAGGTACAGGACAGTGTCTAGTAATGTAGGTATAGGACAGTGTCTAGTAATGTAGGTACTGGACAGTGTCTAGTAGTGTAGGTACAGGACAGTGTCTAGTAATGTAGGTACTGGACAGTGTCTAGTAATGTAGGTACTGGACAGTGTCTAGTAATGTAGGTACTGGACAGTGTCTAGTAGTGTAGGTACAGGACAGTGTCTAGTAATGTCGGTACAGGACAGTGTCTAGTAGTGTAGGTACAGGACAGTGTCTAGTAATGTAGGTATAGGACAGTGTCTAGTAATGTAGGTACTGGACAGTGTCTAGTAATGTAGGTACTGGACAGTGTCTAGTAGTGTAGGTACAGGACAATGTCTAGTAATGTAGGTACTGGACAGTGTCTAGTAATGTAGGTACTGGACAGTGTCTAGTAATGTAGGTACTGGACAGTGTCTAGTAATGTAGGTACAGGACAGTGACTAGTAATGTAGGTACAGGACAGTGTCTAGTAATGTAGGTACAGGACAGTGTCTAGTAATGTATGTACAGAAGAGTGTCTAGTAATCTAGGTACTTGACAGTGTCTAGTAATGTAGGTACTGGACAGTGTCTAGTAGTGTAGGTACAGGACAGTGTCTAGTAGTGTAGGTACAGGACAGTGTCTAGTAGTGTAGGTACAGGACAGTGTCTAGTAATGTAGGTACTGGACAGTGTCTAGTAATGTAGGTACTGGACAGTGTCTAGTAATGTAGGTACTGGACAGTGTCTAGTAGTGTAGGTACAGGACAGTGTCTAGTAATGTAGGTACCCGACAGTGTCTAGTAGTGTAGGTACAGGACAGTGTCTAGTTATGTAGGTATAGGACAGTGTCTAGTAATGTAGGTACTGGACAGTGTCTAGTAATGTAGGTACAGGACAGTGTCTAGTAGTGTAGGTACAGGACAGTGTCTAGTAATGTAGGTACTGGACAGTGTCTAGTAATGTAGGTACTGGACAGTGTCTAGTAATGTAGGTACTGGACAGTGTCTAGTAATGTAGGTACAGGACAGTGACTAGTAGTGTAGGTACAGGACAGTGACTAGTAATGTAGGTACTGGACAGTGTCTAGTAATGTAGGTACAGGACAGTGTCTAGTAATGTAGGTACTGGACAGTGTCTAGTAATGTAGGTACAGGACAGTGTCTAGTAATGTAGGTACTTGACAGTGTCTAGTAGTGTAGGTACTTGACAGTGTCTAGTAATGTAGGTACTGGACAGTGTCTAGTAATGTAGGTACAGGACAGTGTCTAGTGTACTGGACAGTGTCTAGTAGTGTAGGTACTGGACAGTGTCTAGTAATGTAGGTACAGGACAGTGTCTAGTAATGTAGGTACTGGACAGTGTCTAGTATGTAGGTACAGGACAGTGTCTAGTAATGTAGGTACAGGACAGTGTATAGTAATGTAGGTACTGGACAGTGTCTAGTAATGTAGGTACTGGACATTGTCTAGTAATGTAGGTACAGGACAGTGTCTAGTAATGTAGGTATAGGACAGTGTCTAGTAATGTAGGAACTGGACAGTGTCTTGTATGTAGGTACAGGACAGTGTCTAGTAGCGTATCTACAGGACAGTGTCTAGTAATGTAGGTACTGGACAGTGTCGAGTAATGTAGGTACTGGACAGTGTGTAATAGTGTAGGTACTGGACAGTGACTAGTAATGTAGGTAGTGGAGAGTGTCTAATAATGTAGGTACAGGACAGTGTCTAGTAGTGTAGATACAGGACAGTGTCTAGTAATGTAGGTACTGGAGAGTGTCTAGTAATGTAGGTACAGGACAGTGTCTAATAGTGTAGGTACTGGACAGTGTCTAGTAATGTAAGTACAGGACAGTGTCTAGTAATGTAGGTACAGGATAGTGTCTAGTAATGTAGGTAGTGGACAGTGTCTAATAATGTAGGTACAGGACAGTGTATAGTAATGTAGGTACAGGACAGTGTCTAGTTATGTAGGTACGGGACATTGTCTAGTAATGTAGGTACTGGACACTGTCTAGTAATGTAGGTACCGGACAGTGTCTAGTAATGTGGGTACAGAAGAGTGTCTAGTAATCTAGGTACTTGACAGTGTCTAGTAATGTAGGTACTGGACAGTGTCTAGTAATATAGGTACAGGACAGTGTCTAGTAATGTAGGTACAGGACAGTGTCTAGTTATGTAGGTACTGGACAGTGTCTAGTAATCTAGGTATTTGACAGTGTCTAGTAATGTTGGTACTGGACAGTGTCTAGTAGTGTAGGTACAGGACAGTGTCTAGTAGTGTAGGTACAGGACAGTGTCTAGTTATGTAGGTACTGGACATTGTCTAGTAATGTAGGTACTGGACACTGTCTAGTAATGTAGGTACCGGACAGTGTCTAGTAATGTAGGTACAGAAGAGTGTCTAGTAATCTAGGTACTTGACAGTGTCTAGTAATGTAGGTACTGGACAGTGTCTAGTAGTGTAGGTACAGGACAGTGTCTAGTAGTGTAGGTACAGGACAGTGTCTAGTAATGTAGGTACAGGACAGTGTCTAGTAATCTAGGTATTTGACAGTGTCTAGTAATGTTGGTACTGGACAGTGTCTAGTAGTGTAGGTACAGGACAGTGTCTAGTAGTGTAGGTACAGGACAGTGTCTAGTAATGTAGGTACTGGACAGTGTCTAGTAATGTAGGTACTGGACAGTGTCTAGTAGTGTAGGTACAGGACAGTGTCTAGTAATGTAGGTACAGGACAGTGTCTAGTAGTGTAGGTACAGGACAGTGTCTAGTAATGTAGGTATAGGACAGTGTCTAGTAATGTAGGTACTGGACAGTGTCTAGTAATGTAGGTACTGGACAGTGTCTAGTAGTGTAGGTACAGGACAGTGTCTAGTAATGTAGGTACTGGACAGTGTTTAGTAATGTAGGTACTGGACAGTGTCTAGTAATGTAGGTACTGGACAGTGTCTAGTAATGTAGGTACAGGACAGTGACTAGTAATGTAGGTACAGGACAGTGTCTAGTAATGTAGGTACAGGACAGTGTCTAGTAATGTATGTACAGAAGAGTGTCTAGTAATCTAGGTACTTGACAGTGTCTAGTAATGTAGGTACTGGACAGTGTCTAGTAGTGTAGGTACAGGACAGTGTCTAGTAGTGTAGGTACAGGACAGTGTCTAGTAGTGTAGGTACAGGACAGTGTCTAGTAATGTAGGTACTGGACAGTGTCTAGTAATGTAGGTACTGGACAATGTCTAGTAATGTAGGTACTGGACAGTGTCTAGTAGTGTAGGTACAGGACAGTGTCTAGTAATGTAGGTACAGGACAGTGTCTAGTAGTGTAGGTACAGGACAGTGTCTAGTAATGTAGGTATAGGACAGTGTCTAGTAATGTAGGTATTGGACAGTGTCTAGTAATGTAGGTACTGGACAGTGTCTAGTAATGTAGGTACTGGACAGTGTCTAGTAATGTAGGTACTGGACAGTGTCTAGTAATGTAGGTACAGGACAGTGACTAGTAGTGTAGGTACAGGACAGTGACTAGTAATGTAGGTACTGGACAGTGTCTAGTAATGTAGGTACAGGACAGTGTCTAGTAATGTAGGTACTGGACAGTGTCTAGTAATGTAGGTACAGGACAGTGTCTAGTAATGTAGGTACTTGACAGTGTCTAGTAGTGTAGGTACTTGACAGTGTCTAGTAATGTAGGTACTGGACAGTGTCTAGTAATGTAGGTACAGGACAGTGTCTAGTGTACTGGAGAGTGTCTAGTAGTGTAGGCACTGGAGAGTGTCTAGTAATGTAGGTACAGGACAGTGTCTAGTAATGTAGGTACTGGACAGTGTCTAGTATGTAGGTACAGGACAGTGTCTAGTAATGTAGGTACAGGACAGTGTCTAGTAATGTAGGTACTGGACAGTGTCTAGTAATGTAGGTACTGGACAGTGTCTAGTAATGTAGGTACAGGACAGTGTCTAGTAATGTAGGTATAGGACAGTGTCTAGTAATGTAGGAACTGGACAGTGTCTAATAGTGTAGGTACTGGACAGTGTCTTGTATGTAGGTACAGGACAGTGTCTAGTAGCGTAGCTACAGGACAGTGTCTAGTAATGTAGGTACTGGACAGTGTCTAGTAGTGTAGGTACAGGACAGTGTCTAGTAATGTAGGTACTGGACAGTGTCTAGTAATGTAGGTACTGGACAGTGTCTAGTAATGTAGGTACTGGACAGTGTCTAGTAATGTAGGTACAGGTCAGTGACTAGTAGTGTAGGTACAGGACAGTGACTAGTAATGTAGGTACTGGACAGTGTCTAGTAATGTAGGTACAGGACAGTGTCTAGTAATGTAGGTACTGGACAGTGTCTAGTAATGTAGGTACAGGACAGTGTCTAGTAATGTAGGTACTTGACAGTGTCTAGTAGTGTAGGTACTTGACAGTGTCTAGTAATGTAGGTACTCGACAGTGTCTAGTAATGTAGGTACAGGACAGTGTCTAGTGTACTGGACAGTGTCTAGTAGTGTAGGTACTGGACAGTGTCTAGTAATGTAAGTACAGGACAGTGTCTAGTAATGTAGGTACAGGATAGTGTCTAGTAATGTAGGTAGTGGACAGTGTCTAGTAATGTAGGTACAGGACAGTGTATAGTAATGTAGGTACAGGACAGTGTCTAGTTATGTAGGTACTGGACAGTGTCTAGTAATGTAGGTACTGGACACTGTCTAGTAATGTAGGTACCGGACAGTGTCTAGTAATGTGGGTACAGAAGAGTGTCTAGTAATCTAGGTACTTGACAGTGTCTAGTAATGTAGGTACTGGACAGTGTCTAGTAATATAGGTACAGGACAGTGTCTACTAATGTAGGTACAGGACAGTGTCTAGTTATGTAGGTACCGGACAGTGTCTAGTAATGTAGGTACAGAAGAGTGTCTAGTAATCTAGGTACTTGACAGTGTCTAGTAATGTAGGTACTGGATAGTGTCTAGTAATGTAGGTACAGGACAGTGTCTAGTGTACTGGACAGTGTCTAGTAGTGTAGGTACTGGACAGTGTCTAGTAATGTAGGTACAAGACAGTGTCTAGTAGTGTAGGTACAGGACAGTGTCTAGTAATGTAGGTATAGGACAGTGTCTAGTAATGTAGGTACTGGACAGTGTCTAGTAGTGTAGGTACAGGACAGTGTCTAGTAATGTAGGTACTGGACAGTGTCTAGTAATGTAGGTACTGGACAGTGTCTAGTAATGTAGGTACTGGACAGTGTCTAGTAGTGTAGGTACAGGACAGTGTCTAGTAATGTCGGTACAGGACAGTGTCTAGTAGTGTAGGTACAGGACAGTGTCTAGTAATGTAGGTATAGGACAGTGTCTAGTAATGTAGGTACTGGACAGTGTCTAGTAATGTAGGTACTGGACAGTGTCTAGTAGTGTAGGTACAGGACAATGTCTAGTAATGTAGGTACTGGACAGTGTCTAGTAATGTAGGTACTGGACAGTGTCTAGTAATGTAGGTACTGGACAGTGTCTAGTAATGTAGGTACAGGACAGTGACTAGTAATGTAGGTACAGGACAGTGTCTAGTAATGTAGGTACAGGACAGTGTCTAGTAATGTATGTACAGAAGAGTGTCTAGTAATCTAGGTACTTGACAGTGTCTAGTAATGTAGGTACTGGACAGTGTCTAGTAGTGTAGGTACAGGACAGTGTCTAGTAATGTAGGTATAGGACAGTGTCTAGTAATGTAGGAACTGGACAGTGTCTTGTATGTAGGTACAGGACAGTGTCTAGTAGCGTATCTACAGGACAGTGTCTAGTAATGTAGGTACTGGACAGTGTCGAGTAATGTAGGTACTGGACAGTGTGTAATAGTGTAGGTACTGGACAGTGACTAGTAATGTAGGTAGTGGAGAGTGTCTAATAATGTAGGTACAGGACAGTGTCTAGTAGTGTAGATACAGGACAGTGTCTAGTAATGTAGGTACTGGAGAGTGTCTAGTAATGTAGGTACAGGACAGTGTCTAATAGTGTAGGTACTGGACAGTGTCTAGTAATGTAAGTACAGGACAGTGTCTAGTAATGTAGGTACAGGATAGTGTCTAGTAATGTAGGTAGTGGACAGTGTCTAATAATGTAGGTACAGGACAGTGTATAGTAATGTAGGTACAGGACAGTGTCTAGTTATGTAGGTACGGGACATTGTCTAGTAATGTAGGTACTGGACACTGTCTAGTAATGTAGGTACCGGACAGTGTCTAGTAATGTGGGTACAGAAGAGTGTCTAGTAATCTAGGTACTTGACAGTGTCTAGTAATGTAGGTACTGGACAGTGTCTAGTAATATAGGTACAGGACAGTGTCTAGTAATGTAGGTACAGGACAGTGTCTAGTTATGTAGGTACTGGACAGTGTCTAGTAATCTAGGTATTTGACAGTGTCTAGTAATGTTGGTACTGGACAGTGTCTAGTAGTGTAGGTACAGGACAGTGTCTAGTAGTGTAGGTACAGGACAGTGTCTAGTTATGTAGGTACTGGACATTGTCTAGTAATGTAGGTACTGGACACTGTCTAGTAATGTAGGTACCGGACAGTGTCTAGTAATGTAGGTACAGAAGAGTGTCTAGTAATCTAGGTACTTGACAGTGTCTAGTAATGTAGGTACTGGACAGTGTCTAGTAGTGTAGGTACAGGACAGTGTCTAGTAGTGTAGGTACAGGACAGTGTCTAGTAATGTAGGTACAGGACAGTGTCTAGTAATCTAGGTATTTGACAGTGTCTAGTAATGTTGGTACTGGACAGTGTCTAGTAGTGTAGGTACAGGACAGTGTCTAGTAGTGTAGGTACAGGACAGTGTCTAGTAATGTAGGTACTGGACAGTGTCTAGTAATGTAGGTACTGGACAGTGTCTAGTAGTGTAGGTACAGGACAGTGTCTAGTAATGTAGGTACAGGACAGTGTCTAGTAGTGTAGGTACAGGACAGTGTCTAGTAATGTAGGTATAGGACAGTGTCTAGTAATGTAGGTACTGGACAGTGTCTAGTAATGTAGGTACTGGACAGTGTCTAGTAGTGTAGGTACAGGACAGTGTCTAGTAATGTAGGTACTGGACAGTGTTTAGTAATGTAGGTACTGGACAGTGTCTAGTAATGTAGGTACTGGACAGTGTCTAGTAATGTAGGTACAGGACAGTGACTAGTAATGTAGGTACAGGACAGTGTCTAGTAATGTAGGTACAGGACAGTGTCTAGTAATGTATGTACAGAAGAGTGTCTAGTAATCTAGGTACTTGACAGTGTCTAGTAATGTAGGTACTGGACAGTGTCTAGTAGTGTAGGTACAGGACAGTGTCTAGTAGTGTAGGTACAGGACAGTGTCTAGTAGTGTAGGTACAGGACAGTGTCTAGTAATGTAGGTACTGGACAGTGTCTAGTAATGTAGGTACTGGACAATGTCTAGTAATGTAGGTACTGGACAGTGTCTAGTAGTGTAGGTACAGGACAGTGTCTAGTAATGTAGGTACAGGACAGTGTCTAGTAGTGTAGGTACAGGACAGTGTCTAGTAATGTAGGTATAGGACAGTGTCTAGTAATGTAGGTATTGGACAGTGTCTAGTAATGTAGGTACTGGACAGTGTCTAGTAATGTAGGTACTGGACAGTGTCTAGTAATGTAGGTACTGGACAGTGTCTAGTAATGTAGGTACAGGACAGTGACTAGTAGTGTAGGTACAGGACAGTGACTAGTAATGTAGGTACTGGACAGTGTCTAGTAATGTAGGTACAGGACAGTGTCTAGTAATGTAGGTACTGGACAGTGTCTAGTAATGTAGGTACAGGACAGTGTCTAGTAATGTAGGTACTTGACAGTGTCTAGTAGTGTAGGTACTTGACAGTGTCTAGTAATGTAGGTACTGGACAGTGTCTAGTAATGTAGGTACAGGACAGTGTCTAGTGTACTGGAGAGTGTCTAGTAGTGTAGGCACTGGAGAGTGTCTAGTAATGTAGGTACAGGACAGTGTCTAGTAATGTAGGTACTGGACAGTGTCTAGTATGTAGGTACAGGACAGTGTCTAGTAATGTAGGTACAGGACAGTGTCTAGTAATGTAGGTACTGGACAGTGTCTAGTAATGTAGGTACTGGACAGTGTCTAGTAATGTAGGTACAGGACAGTGTCTAGTAATGTAGGTATAGGACAGTGTCTAGTAATGTAGGAACTGGACAGTGTCTAATAGTGTAGGTACTGGACAGTGTCTTGTATGTAGGTACAGGACAGTGTCTAGTAGCGTAGCTACAGGACAGTGTCTAGTAATGTAGGTACTGGACAGTGTCTAGTAGTGTAGGTACAGGACAGTGTCTAGTAATGTAGGTACTGGACAGTGTCTAGTAATGTAGGTACTGGACAGTGTCTAGTAATGTAGGTACTGGACAGTGTCTAGTAATGTAGGTACAGGTCAGTGACTAGTAGTGTAGGTACAGGACAGTGACTAGTAATGTAGGTACTGGACAGTGTCTAGTAATGTAGGTACAGGACAGTGTCTAGTAATGTAGGTACTGGACAGTGTCTAGTAATGTAGGTACAGGACAGTGTCTAGTAATGTAGGTACTTGACAGTGTCTAGTAGTGTAGGTACTTGACAGTGTCTAGTAATGTAGGTACTCGACAGTGTCTAGTAATGTAGGTACAGGACAGTGTCTAGTGTACTGGACAGTGTCTAGTAGTGTAGGTACTGGACAGTGTCTAGTAATGTAAGTACAGGACAGTGTCTAGTAATGTAGGTACAGGATAGTGTCTAGTAATGTAGGTAGTGGACAGTGTCTAGTAATGTAGGTACAGGACAGTGTATAGTAATGTAGGTACAGGACAGTGTCTAGTTATGTAGGTACTGGACAGTGTCTAGTAATGTAGGTACTGGACACTGTCTAGTAATGTAGGTACCGGACAGTGTCTAGTAATGTGGGTACAGAAGAGTGTCTAGTAATCTAGGTACTTGACAGTGTCTAGTAATGTAGGTACTGGACAGTGTCTAGTAATATAGGTACAGGACAGTGTCTACTAATGTAGGTACAGGACAGTGTCTAGTTATGTAGGTACCGGACAGTGTCTAGTAATGTAGGTACAGAAGAGTGTCTAGTAATCTAGGTACTTGACAGTGTCTAGTAATGTAGGTACTGGATAGTGTCTAGTAATGTAGGTACAGGACAGTGTCTAGTGTACTGGACAGTGTCTAGTAGTGTAGGTACTGGACAGTGTCTAGTAATGTAGGTACAAGACAGTGTCTAGTAGTGTAGGTACAGGACAGTGTCTAGTAATGTAGGTATAGGACAGTGTCTAGTAATGTAGGTACTGGACAGTGTCTAGTAGTGTAGGTACAGGACAGTGTCTAGTAATGTAGGTACTGGACAGTGTCTAGTAATGTAGGTACTGGACAGTGTCTAGTAATGTAGGTACTGGACAGTGTCTAGTAGTGTAGGTACAGGACAGTGTCTAGTAATGTCGGTACAGGACAGTGTCTAGTAGTGTAGGTACAGGACAGTGTCTAGTAATGTAGGTATAGGACAGTGTCTAGTAATGTAGGTACTGGACAGTGTCTAGTAATGTAGGTACTGGACAGTGTCTAGTAGTGTAGGTACAGGACAATGTCTAGTAATGTAGGTACTGGACAGTGTCTAGTAATGTAGGTACTGGACAGTGTCTAGTAATGTAGGTACTGGACAGTGTCTAGTAATGTAGGTACAGGACAGTGACTAGTAATGTAGGTACAGGACAGTGTCTAGTAATGTAGGTACAGGACAGTGTCTAGTAATGTATGTACAGAAGAGTGTCTAGTAATCTAGGTACTTGACAGTGTCTAGTAATGTAGGTACTGGACAGTGTCTAGTAGTGTAGGTACAGGACAGTGTCTAGTAGTGTAGGTACAGGACAGTGTCTAGTAGTGTAGGTACAGGACAGTGTCTAGTAATGTAGGTACTGGACAGTGTCTAGTAATGTAGGTACTGGACAGTGTCTAGTAATGTAGGTACTGGACAGTGTCTAGTAGTGTAGGTACAGGACAGTGTCTAGTAATGTAGGTACCCGACAGTGTCTAGTAGTGTAGGTACAGGACAGTGTCTAGTTATGTAGGTATAGGACAGTGTCTAGTAATGTAGGTACTGGACAGTGTCTAGTAATGTAGGTACAGGACAGTGTCTAGTAGTGTAGGTACAGGACAGTGTCTAGTAATGTAGGTACTGGACAGTGTCTAGTAATGTAGGTACTGGACAGTGTCTAGTAATGTAGGTACTGGACAGTGTCTAGTAATGTAGGTACAGGACAGTGACTAGTAGTGTAGGTACAGGACAGTGACTAGTAATGTAGGTACTGGACAGTGTCTAGTAATGTAGGTACAGGACAGTGTCTAGTAATGTAGGTACTGGACAGTGTCTAGTAATGTAGGTACAGGACAGTGTCTAGTAATGTTGGTACTTGACAGTGTCTAGTAGTGTAGGTACTTGACAGTGTCTAGTAATGTAGGTACTGGACAGTGTCTAGTAATGTAGGTACAGGACAGTGTCTAGTGTACTGGACAGTGTCTAGTAGTGTAGGTACTGGACAGTGTCTAGTAATGTAGGTACAGGACAGTGTCTAGTAATGTAGATACTGGACAGTGTCTAGTATGTAGGTACAGGACAGTGTCTAGTAATGTAGGTACAGGACAGTGTATAGTAATGTAGGTACTGGACAGTGTCTAGTAATGTAGGTACTGGACATTGTCTAGTAATGTAGGTACAGGACAGTGTCTAGTAATGTAGGTATAGGACAGTGTCTAGTAATGTAGGAACTGGACAGTGTCTTGTATGTAGGTACAGGACAGTGTCTAGTAGCGTATCTACAGGACAGTGTCTAGTAATGTAGGTACTGGACAGTGTCGAGTAATGTAGGTACTGGACAGTGTGTAATAGTGTAGGTACTGGACAGTGACTAGTAATGTAGGTAGTGGAGAGTGTCTAATAATGTAGGTACAGGACAGTGTCTAGTAGTGTAGATACAGGACAGTGTCTAGTAATGTAGGTACTGGAGAGTGTCTAGTAATGTAGGTACAGGACAGTGTCTAATAGTGTAGGTACTGGACAGTGTCTAGTAATGTAAGTACAGGACAGTGTCTAGTAATGTAGGTACAGGATAGTGTCTAGTAATGTAGGTAGTGGACAGTGTCTAATAATGTAGGTACAGGACAGTGTATAGTAATGTAGGTACAGGACAGTGTCTAGTTATGTAGGTACGGGACATTGTCTAGTAATGTAGGTACTGGACACTGTCTAGTAATGTAGGTACCGGACAGTGTCTAGTAATGTGGGTACAGAAGAGTGTCTAGTAATCTAGGTACTTGACAGTGTCTAGTAATGTAGGTACTGGACAGTGTCTAGTAATATAGGTACAGGACAGTGTCTAGTAATGTAGGTACAGGACAGTGTCTAGTTATGTAGGTACTGGACAGTGTCTAGTAATCTAGGTATTTGACAGTGTCTAGTAATGTTGGTACTGGACAGTGTCTAGTAGTGTAGGTACAGGACAGTGTCTAGTAGTGTAGGTACAGGACAGTGTCTAGTTATGTAGGTACTGGACATTGTCTAGTAATGTAGGTACTGGACACTGTCTAGTAATGTAGGTACCGGACAGTGTCTAGTAATGTAGGTACAGAAGAGTGTCTAGTAATCTAGGTACTTGACAGTGTCTAGTAATGTAGGTACTGGACAGTGTCTAGTAGTGTAGGTACAGGACAGTGTCTAGTAGTGTAGGTACAGGACAGTGTCTAGTAATGTAGGTACAGGACAGTGTCTAGTAATCTAGGTATTTGACAGTGTCTAGTAATGTTGGTACTGGACAGTGTCTAGTAGTGTAGGTACAGGACAGTGTCTAGTAGTGTAGGTACAGGACAGTGTCTAGTAATGTAGGTACTGGACAGTGTCTAGTAATGTAGGTACTGGACAGTGTCTAGTAGTGTAGGTACAGGACAGTGTCTAGTAATGTAGGTACAGGACAGTGTCTAGTAGTGTAGGTACAGGACAGTGTCTAGTAATGTAGGTATAGGACAGTGTCTAGTAATGTAGGTACTGGACAGTGTCTAGTAATGTAGGTACTGGACAGTGTCTAGTAGTGTAGGTACAGGACAGTGTCTAGTAATGTAGGTACTGGACAGTGTTTAGTAATGTAGGTACTGGACAGTGTCTAGTAATGTAGGTACTGGACAGTGTCTAGTAATGTAGGTACAGGACAGTGACTAGTAATGTAGGTACAGGACAGTGTCTAGTAATGTAGGTACAGGACAGTGTCTAGTAATGTATGTACAGAAGAGTGTCTAGTAATCTAGGTACTTGACAGTGTCTAGTAATGTAGGTACTGGACAGTGTCTAGTAGTGTAGGTACAGGACAGTGTCTAGTAGTGTAGGTACAGGACAGTGTCTAGTAGTGTAGGTACAGGACAGTGTCTAGTAATGTAGGTACTGGACAGTGTCTAGTAATGTAGGTACTGGACAATGTCTAGTAATGTAGGTACTGGACAGTGTCTAGTAGTGTAGGTACAGGACAGTGTCTAGTAATGTAGGTACAGGACAGTGTCTAGTAGTGTAGGTACAGGACAGTGTCTAGTAATGTAGGTATAGGACAGTGTCTAGTAATGTAGGTATTGGACAGTGTCTAGTAATGTAGGTACTGGACAGTGTCTAGTAATGTAGGTACTGGACAGTGTCTAGTAATGTAGGTACTGGACAGTGTCTAGTAATGTAGGTACAGGACAGTGACTAGTAGTGTAGGTACAGGACAGTGACTAGTAATGTAGGTACTGGACAGTGTCTAGTAATGTAGGTACAGGACAGTGTCTAGTAATGTAGGTACTGGACAGTGTCTAGTAATGTAGGTACAGGACAGTGTCTAGTAATGTAGGTACTTGACAGTGTCTAGTAGTGTAGGTACTTGACAGTGTCTAGTAATGTAGGTACTGGACAGTGTCTAGTAATGTAGGTACAGGACAGTGTCTAGTGTACTGGAGAGTGTCTAGTAGTGTAGGCACTGGAGAGTGTCTAGTAATGTAGGTACAGGACAGTGTCTAGTAATGTAGGTACTGGACAGTGTCTAGTATGTAGGTACAGGACAGTGTCTAGTAATGTAGGTACAGGACAGTGTCTAGTAATGTAGGTACTGGACAGTGTCTAGTAATGTAGGTACTGGACAGTGTCTAGTAATGTAGGTACAGGACAGTGTCTAGTAATGTAGGTATAGGACAGTGTCTAGTAATGTAGGAACTGGACAGTGTCTAATAGTGTAGGTACTGGACAGTGTCTTGTATGTAGGTACAGGACAGTGTCTAGTAGCGTAGCTACAGGACAGTGTCTAGTAATGTAGGTACTGGACAGTGTCGAGTAATGTAGGTACTGGACAGTGTGTAATAGTGTAGGTACTGGACAGTGACTAGTAATGTAGGTACTGGACAGTGTCTAATAATGTAGGTACAGGACAGTGTCTAGTAGTGTAGATACAGGACAGTGTCTAGTAATGTAGGTACTGGAAAGTGTCTAGTAATGTAGGTACAGGACAGTGTCTAATAGTGTAGGTACTGGACAGTGTCTAGTAATGTAAGTACAGGACAGTGTCTAGTAATGTAGGTACAGGATAGTGTCTAGTAATGTAGGTAGTGGACAGTGTCTAGTAATGTAGGTACAGGACAGTGTCTAGTAGTGTAGATACAGGACAGTGTCTAGTAATGTAGGTACAGGACAGTGTCTAGTAATGTAGGTACTGGACAGTGTCTAGTATGTAGGTACAGGACAGTGTCTAGTAATGTAGGTACAGGACAGTGTATAGTAATGTAGGTACTGGACAGTGTCTAGTAATGTAGGTACTGGACAGTGTCTAGTAATGTAGGTACAGGACAGTGTCTAGTAATGTAGGTATAGGACAGTGTCTAGTAATGTAGGAACTGGACAGTGTCTAATAGTGTAGGTACTGGACAGTGTCTTGTATGTAGGTACAGGACAGTGTCTAGTAGCGTAGGTACAGGACAGTGTCTAGTAATGTAGGTACTGGACAGTGTCGAGTAATGTAGGTACTGGACAGTGTGTAATAGTGTAGGTACTGGACAGTGACTAGTAATGTAGGTAGTGGACAGTGTCTAATAATGTAGGTACAGGACAGTGTCTAGTAGTGTAGATACAGGACAGTGTCTAGTAATGTAGGTACTGGACAGTGTCTAGTAATGTAGGTACAGGACAGTGTCTAGTGTACTGGAGAGTGTCTAGTAGTGTAGGCACTGGAGAGTGTCTAGTAATGTAGGTACAGGACAGTGTCTAGTGTACTGGAGAGTGTCTAGTAGTGTAGGCACTGGAGAGTGTCTAGTAATGTAGGTACAGGACAGTGTCTAGTAATGTAGGTACTGGACAGTGTCTAGTATGTAGGTACAGGACAGTGTCTAGTAATGTAGGTACAGGACAGTGTCTAGTAATGTAGGTACTGGACAGTGTCTAGTAATGTAGGTACTGGACAGTGTCTAGTAATGTAGGTACAGGACAGTGTCTAGTAATGTAGGTATAGGACAGTGTCTAGTAATGTAGGAACTGGACAGTGTCTAATAGTGTAGGTACTGGACAGTGTCTTGTATGTAGGTACAGGACAGTGTCTAGTAGCGTAGCTACAGGACAGTGTCTAGTAATGTAGGTACTGGACAGTGTCGAGTAATGTAGGTACTGGACAGTGTGTAATAGTGTAGGTACTGGACAGTGACTAGTAATGTAGGTACTGGACAGTGTCTAATAATGTAGGTACAGGACAGTGTCTAGTAGTGTAGATACAGGACAGTGTCTAGTAATGTAGGTACTGGAGAGTGTCTAGTAATGTAGGTACAGGACAGTGTCTAATAGTGTAGGTACTGGACAGTGTCTAGTAATGTAAGTACAGGACAGTGTCTAGTAATGTAGGTACAGGATAGTGTCTAGTAATGTAGGTAGTGGACAGTGTCTAGTAATGTAGGTACAGGACAGTGTCTAGTAGTGTAGATACAGGACAGTGTCTAGTAATGTAGGTACAGGACAGTGTCTAGTAATGTAGGTACTGGACAGTGTCTAGTATGTAGGTACAGGACAGTGTCTAGTAATGTAGGTACAGGACAGTGTATAGTAATGTAGGTACTGGACAGTGTCTAGTAATGTAGGTACTGGACAGTGTCTAGTAATGTAGGTACAGGACAGTGTCTAGTAATGTAGGTATAGGACAGTGTCTAGTAATGTAGGAACTGGACAGTGTCTAATAGTGTAGGTACTGGACAGTGTCTTGTATGTAGGTACAGGACAGTGTCTAGTAGCGTAGGTACAGGACAGTGTCTAGTAATGTAGGTACTGGACAGTGTCGAGTAATGTAGGTACTGGACAGTGTGTAATAGTGTAGGTACTGGACAGTGACTAGTAATGTAGGTAGTGGACAGTGTCTAATAATGTAGGTACAGGACAGTGTCTAGTAGTGTAGATACAGGACAGTGTCTAGTAATGTAGGTACTGGAGAGTGTCTAGTAATGTAGGTACAGGACAGTGTCTAGTAATGTAGGTATAGGACAGTGTCTAGTAATGTAGGTATTGGACAGTGTCTAGTAATGTAGGTACTGGACAGTGTCTAGTAATGTAGGTACTGGACAGTGTCTAGTAATGTAGGTACTGGACAGTGTCTAGTAATGTAGGTACAGGACAGTGACTAGTAGTGTAGGTACAGGACAGTGACTAGTAATGTAGGTACTGGACAGTGTCTAGTAATGTAGGTACAGGACAGTGTCTAGTAATGTAGGTACTGGACAGTGTCTAGTAATGTAAGTACAGGACAGTGTCTAGTGTACTGGAGAGTGTCTAGTAGTGTAGGCACTGGAGAGTGTCTAGTAATGTAGGTACAGGACAGTGTCTAGTAATGTAGGTACTGGACAGTGTCTAGTATGTAGGTACAGGACAGTGTCTAGTAATGTAGGTACAGGACAGTGTCTAGTAATGTAGGTACTGGACAGTGTCTAGTAATGTAGGTACTGGACAGTGTCTAGTAATGTAGGTACAGGACAGTGTCTAGTAATGTAGGTATAGGACAGTGTCTAGTAATGTAGGAACTGGACAGTGTCTAATAGTGTAGGTACTGGACAGTGTCTTGTATGTAGGTACAGGACAGTGTCTAGTAGCGTAGCTACAGGACAGTGTCTAGTAATGTAGGTACTGGACAGTGTCGAGTAATGTAGGCACTGGACAGTGTGTAATAGTGTAGGTACTGGACAGTGACTAGTAATGTAGGTACTGGACAGTGTCTAATAATGTAGGTACAGGACAGTGTCTAGTAGTGTAGATACAGGACAGTGTCTAGTAATGTAGGTACTGGAGAGTGTCTAGTAATGTAGGTACAGGACAGTGTCTAATAGTGTAGGTACTGGACAGTGTCTAGTAATGTAAGTACAGGACAGTGTCTAGTAATGTAGGTACAGGATAGTGTCTAGTAATGTAGGTAGTGGACAGTGTCTAGTAATGTAGGTACAGGACAGTGTCTAGTAGTGTAGATACAGGACAGTGTCTAGTAATGTAGGTACAGGACAGTGTCTAGTAATGTAGGTACTGGACAGTGTCTAGTATGTAGGTACAGGACAGTGTCTAGTAATGTAGGTACAGGACAGTGTCTAGTAATGTAGGTACTGGACAGTGTCTAGTAATGTAGGTACTGGACAGTGTCTAGTAATGTAGGTATAGGACAGTGTCTAGTAATGTAGGAACTGGACAGTGTCTAATAGTGTAGGTACTGGACAGTGTCTTGTATGTAGGTACAGGACAGTGTCTAGTAGCGTAGGTACAGGACAGTGTCTAGTAATGTAGGTACTGGACAGTGTCGAGTAATGTAGGTACTGGACAGTGTGTAATAGTGTAGGTACTGGACAGTGACTAGTAATGTAGGTAGTGGACAGTGTCTAATAATGTAGGTACAGGACAGTGTCTAGTAGTGTAGATACAGGACAGTGTCTAGTAATGTAGGTACTGGAGAGTGTCTAGTAATGTAGGTACAGGACAGTGTCTAATAGTGTAGGTACTGGACAGTGTCTAGTAATGTAAGTACAGGACAGTGTCTAGTAATGTAGGTACAGGAGAGTGTCTAGTAATGTAGGTAGTGGACAGTGTCTAATAATGTAGGTACAGGACAGTGTATAGTAATGTAGGTACAGGACAGTGTCTAGTTATGTAGGTACTGGACATTGTCTAGTAATGTAGGTACTGGACACTGTCTAGTAATGTAGGTACCGGACAGTGTCTAGTAATGTGGGTACAGAAGAGTGTCTAGTAATCTAGGTACTTGACAGTGTCTAGTAATGTAGGTACTGGACAGTGTCTAGTAATATAGGTACAGGACAGTGTCTAGTAATGTAGGTACAGGACAGTGTCTAGTTATGTAGGTACTGGACAGTGTCTAGTAATCTAGGTATTTGACAGTGTCTAGTAATGTTGGTACTGGACAGTGTCTAGTAGTGTAGGTACAGGACAGTGTCTAGTAGTGTAGGTACAGGACAGTGTCTAGTTATGTAGGTACTGGACATTGTCTAGTAATGTAGGTACTGGACACTGTCTAGTAATGTAGGTACCGGACAGTGTCTAGTAATGTAGGTACAGAAGAGTGTCTAGTAATCTAGGTACTTGACAGTGTCTAGTAATGTAGGTACTGGACAGTGTCTAGTAGTGTAGGTACAGGACAGTGTCTAGTAGTGTAGGTACAGGACAGTGTCTAGTAATGTAGGTACAGGACAGTGTCTAGTAATCTAGGTATTTGACAGTGTCTAGTAATGTTGGTACTGGACAGTGTCTAGTAGTGTAGGTACAGGACAGTGTCTAGTAGTGTAGGTACAGGACAGTGTCTAGTAATGTAGGTACTGGACAGTGTCGAGTAATGTAGGTACTGGACAGTGTGTAATAGTGTAGGTACTGGACAGTGACTAGTAATGTAGGTACTGGACAGTGTCTAATAATGTAGGTACAGGACACTGTCTAGTAATGTAGGTACCGGACAGTGTCTAGTAATGTAGGTACAGAAGAGTGTCTAGTAATCTAGGTACTTGACAGTGTCTAGTAATGTAGGTACTGGACAGTGTCTAGTAGTGTACGTACAGGACAGTGTCTAGTAGTGTAGGTACAGGACAGTGTCTAGTAATGTAGGTACAGGACAGTGTCTAGTAATCTAGGTATTTGACAGTGTCTAGTAATGTTGGTACTGGACAGTGTCTAGTAGTGTAGGTACAGGACAGTGTCTAGTAGTGTAGGTACAGGACAGTGTCTAGTAATGTAGGTACTGGACAGTGTCTAGTAATGTAGGTACTGGACAGTGTCTAGTAGTGTAGGTACAGGACAGTGTCTAGTAATGTAGGTACAGGACAGTGTCTAGTAGTGTAGGTACAGGACAGTGTCTAGTAATGTAGGTATAGGACAGTGTGTAGTAATGTAGGTACTGGACAGTGTCTAGTAATGTAGGTACTGGACAGTGTCTAGTAGTGTAGGTACAGGACAGTGTCTAGTAATGTAGGTACTGGACAGTGTTTAGTAATGTAGGTACTGGACAGTGTCTAGTAATGTAGGTACTGGACAGTGTCTAGTAATGTAGGTACAGGACAGTGACTAGTAATGTAGGTACAGGACAGTGTCTAGTAATGTAGGTACAGGACAGTGTCTAGTAATGTATGTACAGAAGAGTGTCTAGTAATCTAGGTACTTGACAGTGTCTAGTAATGTAGGTACTGGACAGTGTCTAGTAGTGTAGGTACAGGACAGTGTCTAGTAGTGTAGGTACAGGACAGTGTCTAGTAGTGTAGGTACAGGACAGTGTCTAGTAATGTAGGTACTGGACAGTGTCTAGTAATGTAGGTACTGGACAATGTCTAGTAATGTAGGTACTGGACAGTGTCTAGTAGTGTAGGTACAGGACAGTGTCTAGTAATGTAGGTACAGGACAGGGTCTAGTAGTGTAGGTACAGGACAGTGTCTAGTAATGTAGGTATAGGACAGTGTCTAGTAATGTAGGTACTGGACAGTGTCTAGTAATGTAGGTACTGGACAGTGTCTAGTAATGTAGGTACTGGACAGTGTCTAGTAATGTAGGTACAGGACAGTGACTAGTAGTGTAGGTACAGGACAGTGACTAGTAATGTAGGTACTGGACAGTGTCTAGTAATGTAGGTACAGGACAGTGTCTAGTAATGTAGGTACTGGACAGTGTCTAGTAATGTAGGTACAGGACAGTGTCTAGGAATGTAGGTACTTGACAGTGTCTAGTAGTGTAGGTACTTGACAGTGTCTAGTAATGTAGGTACTGGACAGTGTCTAGTAATGTAGGTACAGGACAGTGTCTAGTGTACTGGAGAGTGTCTAGTAGTGTAGGTACTGGAGAGTGTCTAGTAATGTAGGTACAGGACAGTGTCTAGTAATGTAGGTACTGGACAGTGTCTAGTATGTAGGTACAGGACAGTGTCTAATAATGTAGGTACAGGACAGTGTCTAGTAATGTAGGTACTGGACAGTGTCTAGTAATGTAGGTACTGGACAGTGTCTAGTAATGTAGGTACAGGACAGTGTCTAGTAATGTAGGTATAGGACAGTGTCTAGTAATGTAGGAACGGGACAGTGTCTAATAGTGTAGGCGCTGGACAGTGTCTAGTAATGTAGGTACTGGACAGTGTCGAGTAATGTAGGTACTGGACAGTGTGTAATAGTGTAGGTACTGGACAGTGACTAGTAATGTAGGTACTGGACAGTGTCTAATAATGTAGGTACAGGACAGTGTCTAGTAGTGTAGATACAGGACAGTGTCTAGTAATGTAGGTACTGGAGAGTGTCTAGTAATGTAGGTACAGGACAGTGTCTAATAGTGTAGGTACTGGACAGTGTCTAGTAATGTAAGTACAGGACAGTGTCTAGTAATGTAGGTACAGGATAGTGTCTAGTAATGTAGGTAGTGGACAGTGTCTAGTAATGTAGGTACAGGACAGTGTCTAGTAGTGTAGATACAGGACAGTGTCTAGTAATGTAGGTACAGGACAGTGTCTAGTAATGTATGTACAGAAGAGTGTCTAGTAATCTAGGTACATGACAGTGTCTAGTAATGTAGGTACTGGACAGTGTCTAGTAGTGTAGGTACAGGACAGTGTCTAGTAGTGTAGGTACAGGACAGTGTCTAGTAGTGTAGGTACAGGACAGTGTCTAGTAATGTAGGTACTGGACAGTGTCTAGTAATGTAGGTACTGGACAATGTCTAGTAATGTAGGTACTGGACAGTGTCTAGTAGTGTAGGTACAGGACAGTGTCTAGTAATGTAGGTACAGGACAGGGTCTAGTAGTGTAGGTACAGGACAGTGTCTAGTAATGTAGGTATAGGACAGTGTCTAGTAATGTAGGTACTGGACAGTGTCTAGTAATGTAGGTACTGGACAGTGTCTAGTAATGTAGGTACTGGACAGTGTCTAGTAATGTAGGTACAGGACAGTGACTAGTAGTGTAGGTACAGGACAGTGACTAGTAATGTAGGTACTGGACAGTGTCTAGTAATGTAGGTACAGGACAGTGTCTAGTAATGTAGGTACTGGACAGTGTCTAGTAATGTAGGTACAGGACAGTGTCTAGTAATGTAGGTACTTGACAGTGTCTAGTAGTGTAGGTACTTGACAGTGTCTAGTAATGTAGGTACTGGACAGTGTCTAGTAATGTAGGTACAGGACAGTGTCTAGTGTACTGGAGAGTGTCTAGTAGTGTAGGTACTGGAGAGTGTCTAGTAATGTAGGTACAGGACAGTGTCTAGTAATGTAGGTACTGGACAGTGTCTAGTATGTAGGTACAGGACAGTGTCTAATAATGTAGGTACAGGACAGTGTCTAGTAATGTAGGTACTGGACAGTGTCTAGTAATGTAGGTACTGGACAGTGTCTAGTAATGTAGGTACAGGACAGTGTCTAGTAATGTAGGTATAGGACAGTGTCTAGTAATGTAGGAACTGGACAGTGTCTAATAGTGTAGGTGCTGGACAGTGTCTAGTAATGTAGGTACTGGACAGTGTCGAGTAATGTAGGTACTGGACAGTGTGTAATAGTGTAGGTACTGGACAGTGACTAGTAATGTAGGTACTGGACAGTGTCTAATAATGTAGGTACAGGACAGTGTCTAGTAGTGTAGATACAGGACAGTGTCTAGTAATGTAGGTACTGGAGAGTGTCTAGTAATGTAGGTACAGGACAGTGTCTAATAGTGTAGGTACTGGACAGTGTCTAGTAATGTAAGTACAGGACAGTGTCTAGTAATGTAGGTACAGGATAGTGTCTAGTAATGTAGGAAGTGGACAGTGTCTAGTAATGTAGGTACAGGACAGTGTCTAGTAGTGTAGATACAGGACAGTGTCTAGTAATGTAGGTACAGGACAGTGTCTAGTAATGTAGGTACTGGACAGTGTCTAGTATGTAGGTACAGGACAGTGTCTAGTAATGTAGGTACAGGACAGTGTATAGTAATGTAGGTACTGGACAGTGTCTAGTAATGTAGGTACTGGACAGTGTCTAGTAATGTAGGTACAGGACAGTGTCTAGTAATGTTGGTATAGGACAGTGTCTAGTAATGTAGGAACTGGACAGTGTCTAATAGTGTAGGTACTGGACAGTGTCTTGTATGTAGGTACAGGACAGTGTCTAGTAGCGTAGGTACAGGACAGTGTCTAGTAATGTAGGTACTGGACAGTGTCGAGTAATGTAGGTACTGGACAGTGTGTAATAGTGTAGGTACTGGACAGTGACTAGTAATGTAGGTAGTGGACAGTGTCTAATAATGTAGGTACAGGACAGTGTCTAGTAGTGTAGATACAGGACAGTGTCTAGTAATGTAGGTACTGGAGAGTGTCTAGTAATGTAGGTACAGGACTGTGTCTAATAGTGTAGGTACTGGACAGTGTCTAGTAATGTAAGTACAGGACAGTGTCTAGTAATGTAGGTACAGGATAGTGTCTAGTAATGTAGGTAGTGGACAGTGTCTAATAATGTAGGTACAGGACAGTGTATAGTAATGTAGGTACAGGACAGTGTCTAGTTATGTAGGTACTGGACATTGTCTAGTAATGTAGGTACTGGACACTGTCTAGTAATGTAGGTACCGGACAGTGTCTAGTAATGTGGGTACAGAAGAGTGTCTAGTAATCTAGGTACTTGACAGTGTCTAGTAATGTAGGTACTGGACAGTGTCTAGTAATATAGGTACAGGACAGTGTCTAGTAATGTAGGTACAGGACAGTGTCTAGTTATGTAGGTACTGGACAGTGTCAAGTAATGTAGGTACTGGACACTGTCTAGTAATGTAGGTACCGGACAGTGTCTAGTAATGTAGGTACAGAAGAGTGTCTAGTAATCTAGGTACTTGACAGTGTCTAGTAATGTAGGTACTGGACAGTGTCTAGTAGTGTAGGTACAGGACAGTGTCTAGTAGTGTAGGTACAGGACAGTGTCTAGTAATGTAGGTACAGGACAGTGTCTAGTAATCTAGGTATTTGACAGTGTCTAGTAATGTAGGTACAGGACAGTGTCTAGTAATGTAGGTACAGGACAGTGTCTAGTAGTGTAGGTACAGGACAGTGTCTAGTAATGTAGGTATAGGACAGTGTCTAGTAATGTAGGTACTGGACAGTGTCTAGTAATGTAGGTACTGGACAGTGTTTAGTAATGTAGGTACAGGACAGTGACTAGTAATGTAGGTACAGGACAGTGTCTAGTAATGTAGGTACAGGACAGTGTCTAGTAATGTATGTACAGAAAAGTGTCTAGTAATCTAGGTACTTGACAGTGTCTAGTAATGTAGGTACTGGACAGTGTCTAGTAGTGTAGGTACAGGACAGTGTCTAGTAGTGTAGGTACAGGACAGTGACTAGTAGTGTAGGTACAGGACAGTGTCTAGTAATGTAGGTACTGGACAGTGTCAAGTAATGTAGGTACTGGACAATGTCTAGTAATGTAGATACTGGACAGTGTCTAGTAGTGTAGGAACAGGACAGTGTCTAGTAATGTAGATACAGGACAGTGTCTAGTAGTGTAGGTGCAGGACAGTGTCTAGTAATGTAGCTATAGGACAGTGTCTAGTAATGTAGGTACTGGACAGTGTCTAGTAATGTAGGTACTGGACAGTGTCTAGTAATGTAGGTACAGGACAGTGACTAGTAGTGTAGGTACAGGACAGTGACTAGTAATGTAGGTACTGGACAGTGTCTAGTAATTAGGTACAGGACAGTGTCTAGTAATGTAGGTACAGGACAGTGTCTAGTAATGTAGGTACTTGACAGTGTCTAGTAGTGTAGGTACTTGACAGTGTCTAGTAATGTAGGTACTGGACAGTGTCTAGTAATGTAGGTACAGGACAGTGTCTAGTGTACTGGAGAGTGTCTAGTAGTGTAGGTACTGGAGAGTGTCTAGTAATGTAGGTACAGGACAGTGTCTAGTAATGTAGGTACTGGACAGTGTCTAGTATGTAGGTACAGGACAGTGTCTAGTAATGTAGGTACAGGACAGTGTCTAGTAATGTAGGTACTGGACAGTGTCTAGTAATGTAGGTACTGGACAGTGTCTAGTAATGTAGGTACAGGACAGTGTCTAGTAATGTAGGTATAGGACAGTGTCTAGTAATGTAGGAACTGGACAGTGTCTAATAGTGTAGGTACTGGACAGTGTCTTGTATGTAGGTACAGGACAGTGTCTAGTAGCGTAGCTACAGGACAGTGTCTAGTAATGTAGGTACTGGACAGTGTCGAGTAATGTAGGTACTGGACAGTGTGTAATAGTGTAGGTGCTGGACAGTGACTAGTAATGTAGGTACTGGACAGTGTCTAATAATGTAGGTACAGGACAGTGTCTAGTAATGTAGGTACAGGATAGTGTCTAGTAATGTAGGTAGTGGACAGTGTCTAGTAATGTAGGTACAGGACAGTGTATAGTAATGTAGGTACAGGACAGTGTCTAGTTATGTAGGTACTGGACAGTGTCTAGTAATGTAGGTACTGGACACTGTCTAGTAATGTAGGTACCGGACAGTGTCTAGTAATGTGGGTACAGAAAAGTGCCTAGTAATCTAGGTACTTGACAGTGTCTAGTAATGTAGGTACTGGACAGTGTCCAGTAATATAGGTACAGGACAGTGTCTAGTAATGTAGGTACAGGACAGTGTCTAGTTATGTAGGTACTGGACAGTGTCTAGTAATGTAGGTACTGGACACTGTCTAGTAATGAAGGTACCGGACAGTGTCTAGTAATGTAGGTACAGAAGAGTGTCTAGTAATCTAGGTACTTGACAGTGTCTAGTAATGTAGGTACTGGACAGTGTCTAGTAGTGTAGGTACAGGACAGTGTCTAGTAGTGTAGGTACAGGACAGTGTCTAGTAATGTAGGTACTGGACAGTGTCTAGTAATGTAGGTACTGGACAGTGTCTAGTAGTGTAGGTACTGGACAGTGTCTAGTAATGTAGGTACAGGACAGTGTCTAGTAGTGTAGGTACAGGACAGTGTCTAGTAATGTAGGTATAGGACAGTGTCTAGTAATGTAGGTACTGGACAGTGTCTAGTAATGTAGGTACTGGACAGTGTCTAGTAGTGTAGGTACAGGACAGTGTCTAGTAATGTAGGTACTGGACAGTGTCTAGTAATGTAGGTACTGGACAGTGTCTAGTAATGTAGGTACTGGACAGTGTCTAGTAATGTAGGTACAGGACAGTGACTAGTAATGTAGGTACAGGTCAGTGTCTAGTAATGTAGGTACAGGACAGTGTCTAGTAATGTATGTACAGAAGAGTGTCTAGTAATCTACGTACTTGACAGTGTCTAGTAATGTAGGTACTGGACAGTGTCTAGTAGTGTAGGTACAGGACAGTGTCTAGTAGTGTAGGTACAGGACAGTGTCTAGTAGTGTAGGTACAGGACAGTGTCTAGTAGTGTAGGTACTGGACAGTGTCTAGTAATGTAGGTACTGGACAGTGTCTAGTAATGTAGGTACTGGACAGTGTCTAGTAGTGTAGGTACAGGACAGTGTCTAGTAATGTAGGTACAGGACAGTGTCTAGTAATGTATGTACAGAAGAGTGTCTAGTAATCTACGTACTTGACAGTGACTAGTAATGTAGGTACAGGATAGTGTCTAGTAATGTAGGTACAGGACAGTGTCTAGTAATGTAGGTACTTGACAGTGACTAGTAATGTAGGTACTGGACAGTGTCTAGTAGTGTAGGTACAGGACAGTGACTAGTAGTGTAGGTACAGGACAGTGTCTAGTATTGTAGGTACTGGACAGTGTCTAGTAATGTAGGTACAGGACAGTGACTAGTAGTGTAGGTACAGGACAGTGACTAGTAATGTAGGTACTGGACAGTGTCTAGTAATGTAGGTACAGGACAGTGTCTAGTAATGTAGGTACTTGACCGTGTCTAGTAATGTAGATACAGGACAGTGTCTAGTAATGTAGGTACTTGACAGTGTCTAGTAGTGTAGGTACTTGACAGTGTCTAGTAATGTAGGTACTGGACAGTGTCTAGTAATGTAGGTACAGGACAGTGTCTAGTGTACTGGACAGTGTTTAGTAGTGTAGGTACTGGACAGTGTCTAGTAATGTAGGTACAGGACAGTGTCTAGTAATGTAGGTACTGGACAGTGTCTAGTATGTAGGTACAGGACAGTGTCTAGTAATGTAGGTACAGGACAGTGTCTAGTAATGTAGGTACTGGACACTGTCTAGTAATGTAGGTACCGGACAGTGTCTAGTAATGTAGGTACAGAAGAGTGTCTAGTAATCTAGGTACTTGACAGTGTCTAGTAATGTAGGTACTGGACAGTGTCTAGTAGTGTAGGTACAGGACAGTGTCTAGTAGTGTAGGTACAGGACAGTGTCTAGTAATGTAGGTACAGGACAGTGTCTAGTAATCTAGGTATTTGACAGTGTCTAGTAATGTAGGTACTGGACAGTGTCTAGTAGTGTAGGTACAGGACAGTGTCTAGTAGTGTAGGTACAGGACAATGTCTAGTAATGTAGGTACTGGACAGTGTCTAGTAATGAAGATACTGGACAGTGTCTAGTAGTGTAGGTACAGGACAGTGTCTAGTAATGTAGGTATAGGACAGTGTCTAGTAATATAGGTACTGGACAGTGTCGAGTAATGTAGGTACAGGACAGTGTGTAATAGTGTAGGTACTGGACAGTGTCTAGTAATGTAGGAACTGGACAGTGTCTAGTAGTGTAGGTACTGGACAGTGTCTAGTATGTAGGTACAGGACAGAGTCTAATAGTGTAGGTACTGGACAGTGTCTAGTAATGTAAGTACAGGACAGTGTCTAGTAATGTAGGTACAGGATAGTGTCTAGTAATGTAGGTAGTGGACAGTGTCTAGTAATGTAGGTACAGGACAGTGTATAGTAATGTAGGTACAGGACAGTGTCTAGTTATGTAGGTACTGGACTGTGTCTAGTAATGTAGGTACTGGACACTGTCTATTAATGTAGGTACCGGACAGTGTCTAGTAATGTAGGTACAGAAGAGTGTCTAGTAATGTAGGTACTTGACAGTGTCTAGTAATGTAGGTACTGGACAGTGTCTTGTAATGTAGGTACAGGACAGTGTCTAGTAATGTAGGTACAGGACAGTGTCTAGTTATGTAGGTACTGGACAGTGTCTAGTAATGTAGGTACATGACAGTGTCTAGTAGTGTAGGTACAGGACAGGGTCTAGTAATGTAGGTACAGAAGAGTGTCTAGTAATCTAGGTATTTGACAGTGTCTAGTAATGTAGGTACTGGACAGTGTCTAGTAGTGTAGGTACAGGACAGTGTCTAGTAGTGTAGGTACAGGACAGTGAATAGTAGTGTAGGTACAGGACAGTGTCTAGTAATGTAGGTACTGGACAGTGTCTAGTAATGTAGGTACTGGATAGTGTCTAGTAATGTAGGTACTGGACAGTGTCTAGTAGTGTAGGTACAGGACAGTGTCTAGTAATGTAGGTACAGGACAGTGTCTAGTAGTGTAGGTACAGGACAGTGTCTAGTAATGTAGGTACTTGACAGTGTCTAGTAATGTAGGTACTGGACAGTGTCTTGTAATGTAGGTACAGGACAGTGTCTAGTAATGTAGGTACAGGACAGTGTCTAGTTATGTAGGTACTGGACAGTGTCTAGTAATGTAGGTACAGGACAGTGTCTAGTAGTGTAGGTACAGGACAGGGTCTAGTAATGTAGGTACAGAAGAGTGTCTAGTAATCTAGGTATTTGACAGTGTCTAGTAATGTAGGTACTGGACAGAGTCTAGTAGTGTAGGTACAGGACAGTGTCTAGTAGTGTAGGTACAGGACAGTGAATAGTAGTGTAGGCACAGGACAGTGTCTAGTAATGTAGGTACTGGACAGTGTCTAGTAATGTAGGTACTGGACAGTGTCTAGTAATGTAGGTACTGGACAGTGTCTAGTAGTGTAGGTACAGGACAGTGTCTAGTAATGTAGGTACAGGACAGTGTCTAGTAGTGTAGGTACAGGACAGTGTCTAGTAATGTAGGTATAGGACAGTGTCTACTAATGTAGGTACTGGACAGTGTCTAGTAATGTAGGTACTGGACAGTGTCTAGTAGTGTAGGTACAGGACAGTGTCTAGTAATGTAGGTACAGGACAGTGTCTAGTAGTGTAGGTACAGGACAGTGTCTAGTAATGTAGGTACTGGACAGTGTCTAGTAATGTAGGTACTGGACAGTGTCTAGTAATGTAGGTACTGGACAGTGTCTAGTAATGTAGGTACAGGACAGTGTCTAGTAATGTAGGTACAGTACAGTGTCTAGTAATGTATGTACAGGACAGTGTCTAGTAATGTAGGTACAGCACAGTGTCTAGTGTACTGGACAGTGTCTAGTAGTGTAGGTACTGGACAGTTTCTAGTAGTGTAGGTCCAGGACAGTGTCTAGTAATGTTGGTGCTGGACAGTGTCTAGTAATGTAGGTACTGGACAATGTCTAGTAATGTAGGTACAGGACAGTGTCTAGTGTACTGGACAGTGTCTAGTAGTGTAGGTACTGGACAGTGTCTAGTAATTTAGGTACAGGACAGTGTCTAGTAATGTAGGTACTGGACAGTGTCTAGTATGTAGATACAGGACAGTGTCTAGTTATGTAGGTATAGGACAGTGTCTAGTAATGTAGGTATAGGACAGTGTCTAGTAGTGTAGGTACAGGACAGTGTCTAGTAATGTAGCTACAGGACAGTGTATAGTCATGTAGGTACTGGACAGTGTCTAGTAATGTAGGTACTGGACAGTGTCTAGTAATGTAGGTACAGGACAGTGTCTAGTAATGTAGGTATAGGACAGTGTCTAGTAATGTAGGTACAGGAGAATGTCTAGTAATATATGTACAGGACAGTGTCTAGTAATGTAGGTACAGGACAGTGTCTAGTAGTGTAGGTACAGGACAGTGTCTAGTAGTGTAGGTACAGGACAGTGTCTAGTAGTGTAGGTACTGGACAGTGTCTAGTAGTGTAGGTACAGGACAGTGTCTAGTAATGTAGGTACGGGACAGTGACTAGTAATGTAGGTACAGGACAGTGTCTAGTAATGTAGGTACTGGACAGTGCCTAGTAATGTAGGTACTGGACAGTGTCTAGTAATGTAGGTACTGGACAGTGTCTAGTAATGTAGGTACTGGACAGTGTCTAGTAATGTAGGTACTGGACAGTGTCTAGTAATGTAGGTACAGGACAGTGACTAGTAATGTAGGTACAGGACAGTGTCTAGTAATGTAGGTACAGGACAGTGTCTAGTAATGTATGTACAGAAGAGTGTCTAGTAATCTAGGTACTTGACAGTGTCTAGTAATGTAGGTACTGGACAGTGTCTAGTAGTGTAGGTACAGGACAGTGTCTAGTAGTGTAGGTACAGGACAGTGTCTAGTAGTGTAGGTACAGGACAGTGTCTAGTAATGTAGGTATAGGACAGTGTCTAGTAATGTAGGTACTGGACAGTGTCTAGTAATGTAGGTACTGGACAGTGTCTAGTAATGTAGGTACAGGACAGTGTCTAGTAATGTAGGTACAGTACAGTGTCTAGTAATGTATGTACAGGACAGTGTCTAGTAATGTAGGTACAGCACAGTGTCTAGTGTACTGGACAGTGTCTAGTAGTGTAGGTACTGGACAGTGTCTAGTAGTGTAGGTCCAGGACAGTGTCTAGTAATGTTGGTGCTGGACAGTGTCTAGTAATGTAGGTACTGGTCAATGTCTAGTAATGTAGGTACAGGACAGTGTCTAGTGTACTGGACAGTGTCTAGTAGTGTAGGTACTGGACAGTGTCTAGTAATTTAGGTACAGGACAGTGTCTAGTAATGTAGGTACTGGACAGTGTCTAGTATGTAGATACAGGACAGTGTCTAGTAATGTAGGTATAGGACAGTGTCTAGTAATGTAGGTATAGGACAGTGTCTAGTAATGTAGGTACAGGACAGTGTCTAGTAATGAAGGTATAGGACAGTGTCTAGTAGTGTAGGTACAGGACAGTGTCTAGTAATGTAGCTACAGGACAGTGTATAGTCATGTAGGTACTGGAAAGTGTCTAGTAATGTAGGTACTGGACAGTGTCTAGTAATGTAGGTACAGGACAGTGTCTAGTAATGTAGGTATAGGACAGTGTCTAGTAATGTAGGTACAGGAGAATGTCTAGTAATATATGTACAGGACAGTGTCTAGTAATGTAGGTACAGGACAGTGTCTAGTAGTGTAGGTACAGGACAGTGTCTAGTAGTGTAGGTACAGGACAGTGTCTAGTAGTGTAGGTACTGGACAGTGTCTAGTAGTGTAGGTACAGGACAGTGTCTAGTAATGTAGGTACGGGACAGTGACTAGTAATGTAGGTACAGGACAGTGTCTAGTAATGTAGGTACTGGACAGTGCCTAGTAATGTAGGTACTGGACAGTGTCTAGTAATGTAGGTACTGGACAGTGTCTAGTAATGTAGGTACTGGACAGTGTCTAGTAATGTAGGTACTGGACAGTGTCTAGTAATGTAGGTACAGGACAGTGACTAGTAATGTAGGTACAGGACAGTGTCTAGTAATGTAGGTACAGGACAGTGTCTAGTAATGTATGTACAGAAGAGTGTCTAGTAATCTAGGTACTTGACAGTGTCTAGTAATGTAGGTACTGGACAGTGTCTAGTAGTGTAGGTACAGGACAGTGTCTAGTAGTGTAGGTACAGGACAGTGTCTAGTAGTGTAGGTACAGGACAGTGTCTAGTAATGTAGGTATAGGACAGTGTCTAGTAATGTAGGTACTGGACAGTGTCTAGTAATGTAGGTACTGGACAGTGTCTAGTAGTGTAGGTACAGGACAGTGTCTAGTAATGTAGGTACAGGACAGTGTCTAGTAGTGTAGGTACAGGACAGTGTCTAGTAAGTTAGGTACTGGACAGTGTCTAGTAATGTAGGTACTGGACAGTGTCTAGTAATGTAGGTACTGGACAGTGTCTAGTAATGTAGGTACAGGACAGTGACTAGTAGTGTAGGTACAGGACAGTGACTAGTAATGTAGGTACTGGACAGTGTCTAGTAATGTAGGTACAGGACAGTGTCTAGTAATGTAGGTACTTGACAGTGTCTAGTAGTGTAGGTACTTGACAGTGTCTAGTAATGTAGGTACTGGACAGTGTCTAGTAATGTAGGTACTGGACAGTGTCTAGTAATGTAGGTACAGGACAGTGTCTAGTGTACTGGACAGTGTCTAGTAGTGTAGGTACTGGACAGTGTCTAGTAATGTAGGTACAGGACAGTGTCTAGTAATGTAGGTACTGGACAGTGTCTAGTATGTAGATACAGGACAGTGTCTAGTAATGTAGGTACAGGACAGTGTCTAGTAATGTAGGTACTGGACAGTGTCTAGTAATGTAGGTACTGGACAGTGTCTAGTAATGTAGGTACAGGACAGAGTCTAGTAATGTATGTATAGGACAGTGTCTAGTAATGTAGGAACTGGACAGTGTCTAATAGTGTAGGTACTGGACAGTGTCTTGTATGTAGGTACAGGACAGTGTCTAGTAGCGTAGGTACAGGACAGTGTCTAGTAATGTAGGTACTGGACAGTGTCGAGTAATGTAGGTACTGGACAGTGTGTAATAGTGTAGGTACTGGACAGTGTCTAGTAATGTAGGAACTGTTCAGTGTCTAGTAGTGTAGGTACTGGACAGTGTCTAGTATGTAGGTACAGGACAGTGTCTAGTAATGTAGGTACAGGACAGTGTCTAATAGTGTAGGTACTGGACAGTGTCTAGTAATGTAAGTACAGGACAGTGTCTAGTAATGTAGGTACAGGATAGTGTCTAGTAATGTAGGTAGTGGACAGTGTCTAGTAATGTAGGTACAGGACAGTCTATAGTAATGTAGGTACAGGACAGTGTCTAGTTATGTAGGTACTGGACTGTCTCTAGTAATGTAGGTACTGGACACTGTCTATTAATGTAGGTACCGGACAGTGTCTAGTAATGTAGGTACAGAAGAGTGTCTAGTAATCTAGGTACTTGACAGTGTCTAGTAATGTAGGTACTGGACAGTGTCTTGTAATGTAGGTACAGGACAGTGTCTAGTAATGTAGGTACAGGACAGTGTCCAGTTATGTAGGTACTGGACAGTGTCTAGTAATGTAGGTACAGGACAGTGTCTAGTAGTGTAGGTACAGGACAGGGTCTAGTAATGTAGGTACAGAAGAGTGTCTAGTAATCTAGGTATTTGACAGTGACTAGTAATGTAGGTACTGGACAGTGTCTAGTAGTGTAGGTACAGGACAGTGTCTAGTAGTGTAGGTACAGGACAGTGAATAGTAGTGTAGGTACAGGACAGTGTCTAGTAATGTAGGTACTGGACAGTGTCTAGTAATGTAGGTACTGGACAGTGTCTAGTAATGTAGGTACTGGACAGTGTCTAGTAGTGTAGGTACAGGACAGTGTCTAGTAATGTAGGTACAGGACAGTGTCTAGTAGTGTAGGTACAGGACAGTGTCTAGTAATGTAGGTATAGGACAGTGTCTAGTAATGTAGGTACTGGACAGTGTCTAGTAATGTAGGTACTGGACAGTGTCTAGTAGTGTAGGTACAGGACAGTGTCTAGTAATGTAGGTACAGGACAGTGTCTAGTAGTGTAGGTACAGGACAGTGTCTAGTAATGTAGGTACTGGACAGTGTCTAGTAATGTAGGTACTGGACAGTGTCTAGTAATGTAGGTACAGGACAGTGTCTAGTAATGTAGGTACAGGACAGTGTCTAGTAATGTAGGTACAGGACAGTGTCTAGTAATGTATGTACAGGACAGTGTCTAGTAATGTAGGTACAGCACAGTGTCTAGTGTACTGGACAGTGTCTAGTAGTGTAGGTACTGGACAGTGTCTAGTAGTGTAGGTCCAGGACAGTGTCTAGTAATGTTGGTGCTGGACAGTGTCTAGTAATGTAGGTACTGGACAATGTCTAGTAATGTAGGTACAGGACAATGTCTAGTGTACTGGACAGTGTCTAGTAGTGTAGGTACTGGATAGTGTCTAGTAATTTAGGTACAGGACAGTGTCTAGTAATGTAGGTACTGGACAGTGTCTAGTATGTAGATACAGGACAGTGTCTAGTAATGTAGGTATAGGACAGTGTCTAGTAATGTAGGTATAGGACGGTGTCTAGTAATGTAGGTACAGGACAGTGTCTACTAATGAAGGTATAGGACAGTGTCTAGTAGTGTAGGTACAGGACAGTGTCTAGTAATGTAGGTACAGGACAGTGTATAGTCATGTAGGTACTGGACAGTGTCTAGTAATGTAGGTACAGGACAGTGTCTAGTAATGTAGGTATAGGACAGTGTCTAGTAATGTAGGTACAGGAGAATGTCTAGTAATATATGTACAGGACAGTGACTAGTAATGTAGGTACTTGACAGTGACTAGTAATGTAGGTACAGGACAGTGTCTAGTAGAGTAGGTACAGGACAGTGTCTAGTAATGTAGGTACAGGACAGTGTCTAGTAGTGTAGGTACAGGACAGTGACTAGTAATGTAGGTACAGGACAGTGTCTAGTAATGTAGGTACAGGACAGTGTCTAGTAATGTAGGTATAGGACAGTGTCTAGTAATGTAGGTACTGGACAGTGTCTAGAATGTAGGTACAGGACAGTGTCTAGTAGTGTAGGTACAGGACAGTGTCTAGTAATGTAGGTACTGGACAGTGTCTAGTATGTAGGTACAGGACAGTGTCTAGTAATGTAAGTACAGGACAGTGTCTAGTAGTGTAGGGACTGGACAGTGTCTAGTAATGTAGGTACAGGACAGTGACTAGTAATGTAGGTACAGGACAGTGTCTAGTAATGTAGGTACTGGACAGTGTCTAGTAATGTAGGTACTGGACAGTGTCTAGTAGTGTAGGTACAGGACAGTGTCTAGTAATGTAGGTACTGGACAGTGTCTAGTAGTGTAGGTACAGGACATTGTCTAGTGATGTAGGTACTGGACAGTGTCTAGTAGTGTAGGTACAGGACAGTGTCTAGTAATGTAGGTACAGGACAGTGTCTAGAAATGTAGGTACTTGACAGTGACTAGTAATGTAGGTACAGGACAGTGTCTAGTAATGTAGGTACTGGACAGTGTCTAGTAGTGTAGGTACTGGACAGTGTCTAGTAATGTAGGTACTGGACAGTGTCTAGTAGTGTAGGTACAGGACAGTGTCTAGTAATGTAGGTACAGGACAGTGTCTAGTAATGTAGGTACAGGACAGTGACTAGTAATGTAGGTACAGGACAGTGTCTAGTAATGTAGGTACTTGACAGTGACTAGTAATGTAGGTACAGGATAGTGTCTAGTAATGTAGGTACAGGACAGTGTCTAGTAATGTAGGTACTTGACAGTGACTAGTAATGTAGGTACAGGACAGTGACTAGTAATGTAGGTTCAGGACAGTGTCTAGTAATGTAGGTACTTGACAGTGACTAGTAATGTAGGTACAGGACAGTGTCTAGTAATGTAGGTACAGGACAGTGTCTAGTAATATAGGTACAGGACAGTGTCTAGTAGTGTAGGTACTTGACAGTGACTAGTAATGTAGGTACAGGTCAGTGTCTAGTAATGTAGGTACAGGACAGTGTCTAGTAATGTAGGTACTTGACAGTGACTAGTAGTGTAAGTACAGGACAGTGTCTAGTAATGTAGGTACTGGACAGTGTCTAGTAGTGTAGGTACAGGACAGTGTCTAGTAATGTAGGTACTGGACAGTGTCTAGTATGTAGGTACAGGACAGTGTCTAGTAATGTAGGTACAGGACAGTGTCTTGTAATATAGGTACAGGACAGTGTCTAGTAATGTAGGTATAGGACAGTGTCTAGTAATGTAGGTACTGGACAGTGTCTAGTATGTAGGTACAGGACAGTGTCTAGTAGTGTAGGTACAGGACAGTGTCTAGTAATGTAGGTACTGGACAGTGTCTAGTATGTAGGTACAGGACAGTGTCTAGTAATGTAAGTACAGGACAGTGTCTAGTAATGTAGGTACTGGACAGTGTCTAGTAATGTAGGTACAGGACAGTGACTAGTAATGTAGGTACAGGACAGTGTCTAGTAATGTAGGTACTGGACAGTGTCTAGTAATGTAGGTACTGGACAGTGTCTAGTAGTGTAGGTACAGGACAGTGTCTAGTAATGTAGGTACTGGACAGTGTCTAGTAGTGTAGGTACAGGACAGTGTCTAGTGATGTAGGTACTGGACAGTGTCTAGTAGTGTAGGTACAGGACAGTGTCTAGTAATGTAGGTACAGGACAGTGTCTAGAAATGTAGGTACTTGACAGTGACTAGTAATGTAGGTACAGGATTGTGTCTAGTAATGTAGGTACTGGACAGTGTCTAGTAGTGTAGGTACTGGACAGTGTCTAGTAATGTAGGTACAGGACAGTGACTAGTAATGTAGGTACAGGACAGTGTCTAGTAATGTAGGTACTTGACAGTGACTAGTAATGTAGGTACAGGATAGTGTCTAGTAATGTAGGTACAGGACAGTGTCTAGTAATGTAGGTACTTGACAGTGACTAGTAATGTAGGTACAGGACAGTGACTAGTAATGTAGGTTCAGGACAGTGTCTAGTAATGTAGGTACTTGACAGTGACTAGTAATGTATGTACAGGACAGTGTCTAGTAATGTAGGTACAGGACAGTGTCTAGTAATATAGGTACAGGACAGTGTCTAGTAGTGTAGGTACTTGACAGTGACTAGTAATGTAGGTACAGGTCAGTGTCTAGTAATGTAGGTACAGGACAGTGTCTAGTAATGTAGGTACTTGACAGTGACTAGTAATGTAGGTACAGGACAGTGTCTAGAATTGTAGGTACTGGACAGTGACTAATAATGTAGGTACAGGACAGTGTCTAGTAATGTTGGTACTTGACAGTGACTAGTAATGTAGGTACTTGACAGTGACTAGTAATGTAGGTACAGGACAGTGTCTAGTAGAGTAGGTACAGGACAGTGTCTAGTAATGTAGGTACAGGACAGTGTCTAGTAGTGTAGGTACAGGAGAGTGACTAGTAATGTAGGTACAGGACAGTGTCTAGTAATGTAGGTACTTGACAGTGACTAGTAGTGTAAGTACAGGACAGTGTCTAGTAATGTAGGTACTGGACAGTGTCTAGTAGTGTAGGTACAGGACAGTGTCTAGTAATGTAGGTACTGGACAGTGTCTAGTATGTAGGTACAGGACAGTGTCTAGTAATGTATGTACAGGACAGTGTCTTGTAATATAGGTACAGGACAGTGTCTAGTAATGTAGGTATAGGACAGTGTCTAGTAATGTAGGTACTGGACAGTGTCTAGTATGTAGGTACAGGACAGTGTCTAGTAGTGTAGGTACAGGACAGTGTCTAGTAATGTAGGTACTGGACAGTGTCTAGTATGTAGGTACAGGACAGTGTCTAGTAATGTAAGTACAGGACAGTGTCTAGTAATGTAGGTACTGGACAGTGTCTAGTATGTAGGTACAGGACAGTGTCTAGTAGTGTAGGTACAGGACAGTGTCTAGTAGTGTAGGGACTGGACAGTGTCTAGTAATGTAGGTACAGGACAGTGTCTAGTAGTGTAGGGACTGGACAGTGTCTAGTAATGTAGGTACAGGACAGTGTCTAGTAATGTAGGTACTGGACAATGTCTAGTAGTGTAGGTACAGGACAGTGTCTAGTAATGTAGGTACTGGACAGTGTCTAGTAGTGTAGGTACAGGACAGTGTCTAGTGATGTAGGTACTGGACAGTGTCTAGTAGTGTAGGTACAGGACAGTGTCTAGTAATGTAGGTACAGGACAGTGTCTAGAAATGTAGGTACTTGACAGTGACTAGTAATGTAGGTACAGGACAGTGTCTAGTAATCTAGGTACTTGACAGTGACTAGTAATGTAGGTACAGGATAGTGTCTAGTAATGTAGGTACAGGACAGTGTCTAGTAGTGTAGGTACAGGACAGTGTCTAGTAATGTAGGTACAGGACAGTGTCTAGTAATGTAGGTACAGGACAGTGACTAGTAATGTAGGTACAGGACAGTGTCTAGTAATGTAGGTACTTGACAGTGACTAGTAATGTAGGTACAGGATAGTGTCTAGTAATGTAGGTACAGGACAGTGTCTACTAATGTAGGTACTTGACAGTGACTAGTAATGTAGGTACAGGACAGTGACTAGTAATGTAGGTTCAGGACAGTGTCTAGTAATGTAGGTACTTGACAGTGACTAGTAATGTAGGTACAGGACAGTGTCTAGTAATGTAGGTACAGGACAGTGTCTAGTAATATAGGTACAGGACAGTGTCTAGTAGTGTAGGTACTTGACAGTGACTAGTAATGTAGGTACAGGTCAGTGTCTAGTAATGTAGGTACAGGACAGTGTCTAGTAATGTAGGTACTTGACAGTGACTAGTAATGTAGGTACAGGTCAGTGTCTAGTAATGTAGGTACAGGAGAGTGTCTAGTAATGTAGGTACAGGACAGTGTCTAGTAATGTAGGTACTGGACAGTGTCTAGTAATGTAGGTACTGGACAGTGTCTAGTAGTGTAGGTACAGGACAGTGTCTAGTAATGTAGGTACAGGATAGTGTCTAGTAATGTAGGTACAGGATAGTGTCTAGTAATGTAGGTACAGGACAGTGTCTAGTAATGTAGGTACAGGACAGTGTCTAGTAATGTAGGTACTGGACAGTGTCTAGTAATGTAGGTACAGGACAGTCTCTAGTAATGTAGGTACTTGACAGTGACTAGTAATGTAGGTACAGGACAGTGTCTAGTAATGTAGGTACTGGATAGTGACTAGTAATGTAGGTACAGGACAGTGTCTAGTAATGTAGGTACTTCACAGTGACTAGTAATGTAGGTACAGGACAGTGTCTAGTAATGTAGGTACTTGACAGTGACTAGTAATGTAGGTACAGGACAGTAACTAGTAATGTAGGTACAGGACAGTGACTAGTAATGTAGGTACAGGATAGTGTCTAGTAATGTAGGTACTTGACAGTGACTAGTAATGTAGGTACAGGATAGTGTCTAGTAATGTAGGTACAGGACAGTGTCTAGTAATGTAGGTACAGGACAGTGTCTAGTAATGTAGGTACAGGACATTGTCTAGTAATGTAGGTATAGGACAGTGTCTAGTAGTGTAGGTACAGGACAGTGACTAGTAATGTAGGTAGAGGACAGTGTCTAGTAATGTAGGTACTTGACAGTGACTAGTAATGTAGGTACAGGACAGTGTCTAGTAATGTAGGTACAGGACAGTGTCTAGTAATGTAGGTACTTGTCAGTGTCTAGTAATGTAGGTACTTGACAGTGACTAGTAATGTAGGTACAGGACAGTGTCTAGTAATGTAGGTACTAGACAGTGTCTAGTAGTGTAGGTACAGGACAGTGTCTAGTAATGTAGGTACAGGATAGTGTCTAGTAATGTAGGTACTTGACAGTGATTAGTAATGTAGGTACAGGACAGTGTCTAGTAATGTAGGTACTGGGCAGTGTCTAGTATTGTAGGTACAGGACAGTGTCTAGTAATGTAGGTACAGGACAGTGTCTAGTAATGTAGGTACAGGACAGTGTCTAGTAATGTAGGTACAGGACGGTGTCTAGTAATGTAGGTACTTGACAGTGACTAGTAATGTAGGTACTGGACAATGACTAGTAGAGTACGTACAGGACAGTGTCTAGTAATGTAGGTACAGGACAGTGTCTAGTAGTGTAGGTACAGGACAGTGACTAGTAATGTAGGTACTGGACAGTGTCTAGTAGTGTAGGTACAGGACAGTGTCTAGTAATATAGGTACAGGACAGTGTCTAGTAGTGTAGGTACAGGACAGTGTCTAGTAATGTAGGTATAGGACAGTGTCTAGTAATGTAGGTACTGGACAGTGTCTAGTAATGTAGGTACTGGACAGTGTCTAGTAGTGTAGGTACAGGACAGTGTCTAGTAATGTAGGTACAGGACAGTGTCTAGTAGTGTAGGTACAGGACAGTGTCTAGTAATGTAGGTACTGGACAGTGTCTAGTAATGTAGGTACTGGACAGTGTCTAGTAATGTAGGTACAGGACAGTGTCTAGTAATGTAGGTACAGGACAGTGTCTAGTAATGTATGTACAGGACAGTGTCTAGTAATGTAGGTACAGCACAGTGTCTAGTGTACTGGACAGTGTCTAGTAGTGTAGGTACTGGACAGTGTCTAGTAGTGTAGGTCCAGGACAGTGTCTAGTAATGTTGGTGCTGGACAGTGTCTAGTAATGTAGGTACTGGACAATGTCTAGTAATGTAGGTACAGGACAATGTCTAGTGTACTGGACAGTGTCTAGTAGTGTAGGTACTGGATAGTGTCTAGTAATTTAGGTACAGGACAGTGTCTAGTAATGTAGGTACTGGACAGTGTCTAGTATGTAGATACAGGACAGTGTCTAGTAATGAAGGTATAGGACAGTGTCTAGTAGTGTAGGTACAGGACAGTGTCTAGTAATGTAGGTACAGGACAGTGTATAGTCATGTAGGTACTGGACAGTGTCTAGTAATGTAGGTACAGGACAGTGTCTAGTAATGTAGGTATAGGACAGTGTCTAGTAGTGTAGGTACAGGACAGTGTCTAGTAGTGTAGGTACAGGACAGTGTCTAGTAGTGTAGGTACTGGACAGTGTCTAGTAGTGTAGGTACTGGACAGTGTCTAGTAGTGTAGGTACAGGACCGTGTCTAGTAATGTAGGTACTGGACAATGACTAGTAATGTAGGTACAGGACAGTGTCTAGAATTGTAGGTACTGGACAGTGACTAATAATGTAGGTACAGGACAGTGTCTAGTAATGTAGGTACTTGACAGTGACTAGTAATGTAGGTACTTGACAGTGACTAGTAATGTAGGTACAGGACAGTGTCTAGTAGAGTAGGTACAGGACAGTGTATAGTAATGTAGGTACAGGACAGTGTCTAGTAGTGTAGGTACAGGACAGTGACTAGTAATGTAGGTACAGGACAGTGTCTAGTAATTTAGGTACTTGACAGTGACTAGTAGTGTAAGTACAGGACAGTGTCTAGTAATGTAGGTACTGGACAGTGTCTAGTAGTGTAGGTACAGGACAGTGTCTAGTAATGTAGGTACTGGACAGTGTCTAGTATGTAGGTACAGGACAGTGTCTAGTAATGTAGGTACAGGACAGTGTCTTGTAATATAGGTACAGGACAGTGTCTAGTAATGTAGGTATAGGACAGTGTCTAGTAATGTAGGTACTGGACAGTGTCTAGTATGTAGGTACAGGACAGTGTCTAGTAGTGTAGGTACAGGACAGTGTCTAGTAATGTAGGTACTGGACAGTGTCTAGTATGTAGGTACAGGACAGTGTCTAGTAATGTAAGTACAGGACAGTGTCTAGTAATGTAGGTACTGGACAGTGTCTAGTATGTAGGTACAGGACAGTGTCTAGTAGTGTAGGTACAGGACAGTGTCTAGTAGTGTAGGGACTGGACAGTGTCTAGTAATGTAGGTACAGGACAGTGTCTAGTAATGTAGGTACAGGACAGTGTCTAGTAATGTAGGTACAGGACAGTGTCTAGTAATGTAGGTACTGGACAGTGTCTAGTAATGTAGGTACTGGACAGTGTCTAGTAGTGTAGGTACTGGACAGTGTCTAGTAGTGTAGGTACTGGACAGTGTCTAGTAATGTAGGTACTGGACAGTGTCTAGTAGTGTAGGTACAGGACAGTGTCTAGTAATGTAGGTACAGGACAGTGTCTAGTAATGTAGGTACAGGACAGTGACTAGTAATGTAGGTACAGGACAGTGTCTAGTAATGTAGGTACTTGACAGTGACTAGTAATGTAGGTACAGGATAGTGACTAGTAATGTAGGTACAGGACAGTGACTAGTAATGTAGGTTCAGGACAGTGTCTAGTAATGTAGGTACTTGACAGTGACTAGTAATGTAGGTACAGGACAGTGTCTAGTAATGTAGGTACAGGACAGTGTCTAGTAATATAGGTACAGGACAGTGTCTAGTAGTGTAGGTACAGGTCAGTGTCTAGTAATGTAGGTACAGGACAGTGTCTAGTAATGTAGGTACTTGACAGTGACTAGTAATGTAGGTACAGGATAGTGTCTAGTAATGTCGGTACAGGATAGTGTCTAGTAATGTAGGTACAGGACAGTGTCTAGTAATGTAGGTACAGGACAGTGTCTAGTAATGTAGGTACTGGACAGTGTCTAGTAATGTATGTACAGGACAGTCTCTAGTAATGTAGGTACTTGACAGTGACTAGTAATGTAGGTACAGGACAGTGTCTAGTAATGTAGGTACTGGATAGTGACTAGTAATGTAGGTACAGGACAGTGTCTAGTAATGTAGGTACTGGATAGTGACTAGTAATGTAGGTACAGGACAGTGTCTAGTAATGTAGGTACTTCACAGTGACTAGTAATGTAGGTACAGGACAGTGTCTAGTAATGTAGGTACTTGACAGTGACTAGTAATGTAGGTACAGGACAGTGACTAGTAATGTAGGTACTTGACAGTGACTAGTAATGTAGGTACAGGACAGTGTCTAGTAATGTAGGTACTTGACAGTGACTAGTAATGTAGGTACAGGATAGTGTCTAGTAATGTAGGTACAGGACAGTGTCTAGTAATGTAGGTACAGGACAGTGTCTAGTAATGTAGGTACAGGACATTGTCTAGTAATGTAGGTAGAGGACAGTGTCTAGTAATGTAGGTGCAGGACAGTGTCTAGTAGTGTAGGTACAGGACAGTGACTAGTAATGTAGGTAGAGGACAGTGTCTAGTAATGTAGGTACAGGACAGTGTCTAGTAATGTAGGTCCAGGATAGTGTCTAGTAATGTAGGTACAGGACATTGTCTAGTAATGTAGGTAGAGGACAGTGTCTAGTAATGTAGGTGCAGGACAGTGTCTAGTAGTGTAGGTACAGGACAGTGTCTAGTAATGTAGGTACTGGACAGTGACTAGTATGTAGATACAGGACAGTGACTAGTAGTGTAGGTACTGGACAGTGACTAGTAATGTAGGTACAGGACAGTGTCTAGTAATGTAGGTACAGGACAGTGTCTAGTAATGTAGGTACAGGACATTGTCTAGTAATGTAGGTAGAGGACAGTGTCTAGTAATGTAGGTGCAGGACAGTGTCTAGTAGTGTAGGTACAGGACAGTGACTAGTAATGTAGGTAGAGGACAGTGTCTAGTAATGTAGGTAGAGGACAGTGTCTAGTAATGTAGGTGCAGGACAGTGTCTAGTAGTGTAGGTACAGGACAGTGACTAGTAATGTAGGTGCAGGACAGTGTCTAGTAATGTAGGTACTTGACAGTGACTAGTAATGTAGGTACAGGACAGTGTCTAGTAATGTAGGTACTTGTCAGTGACTAGTAATGTAGGTACTTGACAGTGACTAGTAATGTAGGTACAGGACAGTGTCTAGTAATGTAGGTACTTGACAGTGACTAGTAATGTAGGTACAGGACAGTGTCTAGTAATGTAGGTACTTGACAGTGACTAGTAATGTAGGTACAGGACAGTGTCTAGTAATGTAGGTACTTGTCAGTGACTAGTAATGTAGGTACTTGACAGTGACTAGTAATGTAGGTACAGGACAGTGTCTAGTAATGTAGGTACTTGACAGTGACTAGTAATGTAGGTACAGGACAGTGTCTAGTAATGTAGGTACTTGACAGTGACTAGTAATGTAGGTACAGGACAGTGTCTAGTAATGTAGGTACTTGTCAGTGACTAGTAATGTAGGTACTTGACAGTGACTAGTAATGTAGGTACAGGACAGTGTCTAGTAATGTAGGTACTTGACAGTGACTAGTAATGTAGGTACAGGACAGTGTCTAGTAATGTAGGTACTAGACAGTGTCTAGTAGTGTAGGTACAGGACAGTGTCTAGTAATGTAGGTACAGGATAGTGTCTAGTAATGTAGGTACTTGACAGTGATTAGTAATGTAGGTACAGGACAGTGTCTAGTTATGTAGGTACTGGACAATGTCTAGTATTGTAGGTACAGGACAGTATCTAGTAATGTAGGTACAGGACAGTGTCTAGTAATGTAGGTACAGGACAGTGTCTAGTAATGTATGTACAGGACGGTGTCTAGTAATGTAGGTACTTGACAGTGACTAGTAATGTAGGTACTGGACAGTGACTAGTAGAGTACGTACAGGACAGTGTCTAGTAATGTAGGTACAGGACAGTGTCTAGTAGTGTAGGTACAGGACAGTGACTAGTAATGTAGGTACAGGACAGTGTCTAGTAATGTAGGTACAGGACAGTGTCTAGTAGTGTAGGTACAGGACAGTGACTAGTAATGTAGGTACAGGACAGTGTCTAGTAATGTAGGTACAGGACAGTGTCTAGTAATGTAGGTACAGGACAGTGTCTAGTAGTGTAGGTACAGGACAGTGACTAGTAATGTAGGTACAGGACAGTGTCTAGTAATGTAGGTACAGGACAGTGTCTAGTAACGTAGGGACTGGACAGTGACTAGTAATGTAGGTACAGGACAGTGTCTAGTAATGTAGGTACAGGACAGTGTCTAGTAGTGTAGGTACAGGACAGTGTCTAGTAATGTAGGTACAGGACAGTGTCTAGTAATGTAGGTACAGGACAGTGTCTAGTAATGTAGGTACTGGACAGTGACTAGTAGAGTACGTACAGGACAGTGTCTAGTAATGTAGGTACAGGACAGTGTCTAGTAGTGTAGGTACAGGACAGTGACTAGTAATGTAGGTACAGGACAGTGTCTAGTAATGTAGGGACTGGACAGTGACTAGTAATGTAGGTACAGGACAGTGTCTAGTAGAGTAGGTACAGGACAGTGTCTAGTAATGTAGGTACTGGACAGTGTCTAGTAGTGTAGGTACTGGACAGTGTCTAGTAGTGTAGGTACAGGACAGTGTCTAGTAGTGTAGGTACAGGACAGTGTCTAGTAATGTAGGGACTGGACAGTGACTAGTAATGTAGGTACAGGACAGTGTCTAGTCGTGTAGGTACAGGACAGTGTCTAGTAATGTAGGTACTTGACAGTGTCTAGTAGTGTAGGTACAGGACAGTGTCTAGTAGTGTAGGTACTGGACAGTGTCTAGTAGTGTAGGTACAGGACAGTGTCTAGTAATGTAGGGACTGGACAGTGACTAGTAATGTAGGTACAGGACAGTGTCTAGTAGTGTAGGTACAGGACAGTGTCTAGTAGTGTAGGTACAGGACAGTGACTAGTAATGTAGGTACAGGACAGTGTCTAGTAATGTAGGTACAGGACAGTGTCTAGTAGATTAGGTACAGGACAGTGTCTAGTAAGGTAGGTACTTGACAGTGACTAGTAATGTAGGTACAGGACAGTGTCTAGTAATGTAGGGACTGGACAGTGACTAGTAATGTAGGTACAGGACAGTGTCTAGTAGAGTAGGTACAGGACAGTGTCTAGTAATGTAGGTACAGGACAGTGTCTAGTAGTGTAGGTACAGTACAGTGTCTAGTAATGTAGGTACAGGACAGTGACTAGGAATGTAGGTACAGGACAGTGTCTAGTAATGTAGGTACTGGACAGTGTCTAGTAATGTAGGTACTGGACAGTGTCTAGTAGTGTAGGTACAGGACAGTGTCTAGTAATGTAGGTACTGGACAGTGTCTAGTAGTGTAGGTACAGGACAGTGTCTAGTAATGTAGGTACTGGACAGTGTCTAGTAGTGTAGGTACAGGACAGTGTCTCGTAATGTAGGTACAGGACAGTGTCTAGAAATGTAGGTACTTGACAGTGACTAGTAATGTAGGTACAGGACAGTGTCTAGTAATGTAGGTACAGGACAGTGTCTAGTAATGTAGGTACAGGACAGTGACTAGTAATGTAGGTACAGGACAGTGTCTAGTAATGTAGGTACTTGACTGTGACTAGTAATGTAGGTACAGGATAGTGTCTAGTAATGTAGGTACAGGACAGTGTCTAGTAATGTAGGTACTTGACAGTGACTAGTAATGTAGGTACAGGACAGTGTCTAGTAATATAGGTACAGGACAGTGTCTAGTAATGTAGGTACAGGACAGTGACTAGTAATGTAGGTACAGGACAGTGTCTAGTAATGTAGGTACTTGACAGTGACTAGTAATGTAGGTACAGGACAGTGTCTATTAATGTAGGTACAGGACAGTGTCTAGTAATGTAGGTACTTGACAGTGACTAGTAATGTAGGTACAGGTCAGTGTCTAGTAATGTAGGTACAGGACAGTGTCTAGTAATGTAGGTACAGGACAGTGTCTAGTAATGTAGGTACTGGACAGTGTCTAGTAATGTAGGTACTGGACAGTGTCTAGTAGTGTAGGTACAGGACAGTGTCTAGTAATGTAGGTACAGGATAGTGTCTAGTAATGTAGGTACAGGATAGTGTCTAGTAATGTAGGTACAGGACAGTGTCTAGTAATGTAGGTACAGGACAGTGACTAGTAATGTAGGTACAGGACAGTGTCTAGTAATGTAGGTACTGGACAGTGTCTAGTAATGTAGGTACAGGACAGTGTCTAGTAATGTAGGTACTTGACAGTGACTAGTAATGTAGGTACAGGACAGTGTCTAGTAATGTAGGTACTGGACAGTGACTAGTAATGTAGGTACAGGACAGTGTCTAGTAATGTAGGTACTTGACAGTGACTAGTAATGTAGGTACAGGACAGTGTCTAGTAATGTAGGTACAGGAAAGTGTCTAGTAATGTAGGTACTTGACAGTGACTAGTAATGTAGGTACAGGATAGTGTCTAGTAATGTAGGTACAGGACAGTGTCTAGTAATGTAGGTATAGGACAGTGTCTAGTAGTGTAGGTACAGGACAGTGACTAGTAATGTAGGTAGAGGACAGTGTCTAGTAATGTATGTACTTGACAGTGACTAGTAATGTAGGTACAGGACAGTGTCTAGTAATGTAGGTCCAGGACAGTGTCTAGTAATGTAGGTACAGGACAGTGTCTAGTAATGTAGGTACAGGACAGTGTCTAGTAATGTAGGTACTTGACAGTGACTAGTAATGTAGGTACAGGACAGTGTCTAGTAATGTAGGTACTTGACAGTGACTAGTAATGTAGGTACAGGACAGTGTCTAGTAATGTGGGTACATGACAGTGTCTAGTAATGTAGGTACTTGACAGTGACTAGTAATGTAGGTACAGGACAGTGTCTAGTAATGTAGGTACTTGACAGTGACTAGTAATGTAGGTACAGGATAGTGTCTAGTAATGTAGGTACAGGACAGTGTCTAGTAATGTAGGTACAGGACAGTGTCTAGTAATGTAGGTACTTGACAGTGACTAGTAATGTAGGTACAGGACAGTGTCTAGTAATGTAGGTACTGTACAGTGTCTAGTAGTGTAGGTACAGGACAGTTCTAGTAATGTAGGTACAGGACAGTGTCTAGTAATGTAGGTACAGGACAGTGTCTAGTAATGTAGGTACAGGACAGTGTCTAGTAATGTAGGTACTTGACAGTGACTAGTAATGTAGGTACAGGACAGTGTCTAGTAATGTAGGTACAGGAGAGTGTCTAGTAATGTAGGCATAGGCCAGTATCTAGTAATGTAGGTACAGGACAGTGTCTAGTAATGTAGGTACAGGACAGTTTCTAGTAGTGTAGGTACAGGACAGTGTCTAGTAGTGTAGGTACAGGACAGTGTCTAGTAATGTAGGTACAGGACAGTGTCTAGTAGTGTAGGTACTTGACAGTGACTAGTAATGTAGGTACAGGACAGTGTCTAGTAATGTATGTACTGGACAGTGTCTAGTAGTGTAGGTACAGGACAGTGACTAGTAATGTAGGTACAGGACAGTGTCTAGTAATGTAGGTACAGGACAGTGTCTAGTAATGTAGGTACTTGACAGTGTCTAGTAATGTAGGTACAGGACAGTGTCTAGTAATGTAGGTACTGGACAGTGTCTAGTAGTGTAGGTACAGGACAGTGTGTAGTAATGTAGGTACTTGACAGTGACTAGTAATGTAGGTACAGCACAGTGTCTAGTAGTGTAGGTACTGGACAGTGTCTAGTAATGTAGGTACAGGACAGTGTCTAGTAATGTAGATACTTCACAGTGACTAGTAATGTAGGTACAGGACAGTGTCTAGTAATGTAGGTACTGGACAGTGTCTAGTAGTGTAGGTACAGGACAGTGTCTAGTAATGTAGGTACTGGACAGTGTCTAGTAGTGTAGGTACAGGACAGTGACTAGTAATGTAGGTACAGGACAGTGTCTAGTAATGTAGGTACTTGACAGTAACTAGTAATGTAGGTACAGGACAGTGTCTAGTAGTGTAGGTACAGGACAGTGTCTAGTAATGTAGGTACTTCACAGTGACTAGTAATGTAGGTACAGGACAGTGTCTAGTAATGTAGGTACAGGACAGTGTCTAGTAATGTAGGTACTTGACAGTGACTAGTAATGTAGGTACAGGACAGTGTCTAGTAATGTATGTACAGGACAGTGTCTAGTAATGTAGGTACAGGACAGTGTCTAGTAATGTAGGTACAGGACAGTGTCTAGTAGTGTAGGTACAGGACAGTGTCTAGTAATGTAGGTACAGGATAGTGTCTAGTAATGTAGGTACTTGACAGTGACTAGTAATGTAGGTACAGGACAGTGTCTAGTAATGTAGGTACAGGACACTGTCTAGTAATGTAGGTACTTGACAGTGACTAGTAATGTAGGTACAGGACAGTGTCTAGTAATGTAGGTACTTGACAGTGACTAGTAATGTAGGTACAGGACAGTGTCTAGTAATGTAGGTACAGGACAGTGTATAGTAGTGTAGGTACAGGACAGTGTCTAGTAATGTAGGTACAGGATAGTGTCTAGTAATGTAGGTACTTGACAGTGACTAGTAATGTAAGTACAGGACAGTGTCTAGTAATGTAGGTACTGGACAGTGTCTAGTAGTGTAGGTACAGGACAGTGTCTAGTAATGTAGGTACAGGACAGTGTCTAGTAATGTAGGTACAGGACAGTGTCTAGTAATGTAGGTACAGGACAGTGTCTAGTAATGTAGGTACTTGACATTGACTAGTATTGTAGGTACAGGACAGTGTCTAGTAATGTAGGTACAGGACAGTGTCTAGTAATGTAGGTATAGGCCAGTGTCTAGTAATGTAGGTACAGGACAGTGTCTAGTAATGTAGGTACAGGACAGTGTCTAGTAGTGTAGGTACAGGACAGTGTCTAGTAGTGTAGGTACAGGACAGTGTCTAGTAATGTAGGTACAGGACAGTGTCTAGTAGTATAGGTACTTGACAGTGACTAGTAATGTAGGTACAGGACAGTGTCTAGTAATGTATGTACTGGACAGTGTCTAGTAGTGTAGGTACAGCACAGTGACTAGTAATGTAGGTACAGGACAGTGTCTAGTAATGTAGGTACAGGACAGTGTCTAGTAATGTTGGTACTTGACAGTGTCTAGTAATGTAGGTACTTGACAGTGACTAGTAATGTAGGTACAGCACAGTGTCTAGTAGTGTAGGTACTGGACAGTGTCTAGTAGTGTAGGTACAGGACAGTGTCTAGTAATGTAGGTACTTCACAGTGACTAGTAATGTAGGTACAGGACAGTGTCTAGTAATGTAGGTACTGGACAGTGTCTAGTAGTGTAGGTACAGGACAGTGTCTAGTAATGTAGGTACTGGACAGTGTCTAGTAGTGTAGGTACAGGACAGTGACTAGTAATGTAGTTACAGGACAGTGTCTAGTAATGTAGGTACTTGACAGTAACTAGTAATGTAGGTACAGGACAGTGTCTAGTAATGTAGGTACAGGACAGTGTCTAGTAGTGTAGGTACAGGACAGTGTCTAGTAGTGTAGGTACAGGACAGTGTCTAGTAGTGTAGGTACTGGACAGTGTCTAGTAGTGTAGGTACAGGACAGTGTCTAGTAATGTAGGTACTGGACAGTGACTAGTAATGTAGGTACAGGACAGTGTCTAGTAATGTAAGTACAGGACAGTGTCTAGTAGTGTAGGTACTTGACAGTGACTAGTAATGTAGGTACAGGTCAGTGTCTAGTAATGTAGGTACAGGACAGTGTCTAGTAATGTAGGTACTTGACAGTGACTAGTAATGTAGATACAGGTCAGTGTCTAGTAATGTAGGTACAGGACAGTGTCTAGTAATGTAGGTACAGGACAGTGTCTGGTAATGTAGGTACTGGACAGTGTCTAGTAATGTAGGTACTGGACAGTGTCTAGTAGTGTAGGTACAGGACAGTGTCTAGTAATGTAGGTACAGGATAGTATCTAGTAATGTAGGTACAGGATAGTGTCTAGTAATGTAGGTACAGGACAGTGTCTAGTAATGTAGGTACTGGACAGTGTCTAGTAATGTAGGTACAAGACAGTGTCTAGTAATGTAGGTACTTGACAGTGACTAGTAATGTAGGTACTGGACAGTGACTAGTAATGTAGGTACAGGACAGTGTCTAGTAATGTAGGTACTTGACAGTGACTAGTAATGTAGGTACAGGACAGTGGCTAGTAATGTAGGTACTTCACAGTGACTAGTAATGTAGGTACAGGACAGTAACTAGTAATGTAGGTACTTGACAGTGACTAGTAATGTAGGTACAGGACAGTGTCTAGTAATGTAGGTACGTGACAGTGACTAGTAATGTAGGTACAGGATAGTGTCTAGTAATGTAGGTACAGGACAGTGTCTAGTAATGTAGGTACAGGACAGTGTCTAGTAATGTAGGTACAGGACAGTGTCTAGTAATGTAGGTATAGGACAGTGTCTAGTAGTGTAGGTACAGGACAGTGACTAGTAATGTAGGTAGAGGACAGTGTCTAGTAATGTAGGTACAGGACAGTGTCTAGTAATGTAGGTACAGGACAGTGTCTAGTAATGTAGGTACTTGTCAGTGACTAGTAATGTATGTACAGGATAGTGTCTAGTAATGTAGGTACAGGACAGTGTCTAGTAATGTAGGTACTTGACAGTGACTAGTAATGTAGGTACAGGACAGTGTCTAGTAATGTAGGTACTTGACAGTGACTAGTAATGTAGGTACAGGATAGTGTCTAGTAATTTAGGTACAGGACAGTGTCTAGTAATGTAGGTACTTGACAGTGACTAGTAATGTAGGTACAGGACAGTGTCTAGTAATGTAGGTACAGGACAGTGTATAGTAGTGTAGGTACAGGACAGTGTCTAGTAATGTAGGTACAGGATAGTGTCTAGTAATGTAGGTATAGGCCAGTGTCTAGTAATGTAGGTACAGGACAGTGTCTAGTAATGTAGGTACAGGACAGTGTCTAGTAGTGTAGGTACAGGACAGTGTCTAGTAGTGTAGGTACAGGACAGTGTCTAGTAATGTAGGTACAGGACAGTGTCTAGTAGTGTAGGTACTTGACAGTGACTAGTAATGTAGGTACAGGACAGTGTCTAGTAATGTATGTACTGGACAGTGTCTAGTAGTGTAGGTACAGGACAGTGACTAGTAATGTAGGTACAGGACAGTGTCTAGTAATGTAGGTACAGGACAGTGTCTAGTAATGTAGGTACTTGACAGTGTCTAGTAATGTAGGTACTTGACAGTGACTAGTAATGTAGGTACAGCACAGTGTCTAGTAGTGTAGGTACTGGACAGTGTCTAGTAGTGTAGGTACAGGACAGTGTCTAGTAATGTAGGTACTTCACAGTGACTAGTAATGTAGGTACAGGACAGTGTCTAGTAATGTAGGTACTGGACAGTGTCTAGTAGTGTAGGTACAGGACAGTGTCTAGTAATGTAGGTACTGGACAGTGTCTAGTAGTGTAGGTACAGGACAGTGACTAGTAATGTAGGTACAGGACAGTGTCTAGTAATGTAGGTACTTGACAGTAACTAGTAATGTAGGTACAGGACAGTGTCTAGTAATGTAGGTACAGGACAGTGTCTAGTAGTGTAGGTACAGGACAGTGTCTAGTAGTGTAGGTACAGGACAGTGTCTAGTAATGTAAGTACAGGACAGTGTCTAGTAGTGTAGGTACTTGACAGTGACTAGTAATGTAGGTACAGGTCAGTGTCTAGTAATGTAGGTACAGGACAGTGTCTAGTAATGTAGGTACTTGACAGTGACTAGTAATGTAGGTACAGGACAGTGTCTAGTAATGTAGGTACTGGACAGTGTCTAGTAATGTAGGTACTGGACAGTGTCTAGTAGTGTAGGTACAGGACAGTGTCTAGTAATGTAGGTACAGGATAGTGTCTAGTAATGTAGGTACAGGATAGTGTCTAGTAATGTAGGTACAGGACAGTATCTAGTAATGTAGGTACAGGATAGTGTCTAGTAATGTAGGTACAGGATAGTGTCTAGTAATGTAGGTACAGGACATTGTCTAGTAATGTAGGTACAGGATAGTGTCTAGTAATGTAGGTACAGGATAGTGTCTAGTAATGTAGGTACAGGACATTGTCTAGTAATGTAGGTACAGGATAGTGTCTAGTAATGTAGGTACAGGATAGTGTCTAGTAGTGTAGGTACAGGACAGTGTCTAGTAATGTAGGTACAGGATAGTGTCTAGTAATGTAGGTACAGGATAGTGTCTAGTAATGTAGGTACAGGACATTGTCTAGTAATGTAGGTACAGGATAGTGTCTAGTAATGTAGGTACAGGATAGTGTCTAGTAATGTAGGTACAGGACATTGTCTAGTAATGTAGGTACAGGATAGTGTCTAGTAATGTAGGTACAGGATAGTGTCTAGTAGTGTAGGTACAGGACAGTGTCTAGTAATGTAGGTACAGGATAGTGTCTAGTAATGTAGGTACAGGATAGTGTCTAGTAATGTAGGTACAGGACATTGTCTAGTAATGTAGGTACAGGATAGTGTCTAGTAATGTAGGTACAGGATAGTGTCTAGTAATGTAGGTACAGGACATTGTCTAGTAATGTAGGTACAGGATAGTGTCTAGTAATGTAGGTACAGGATAGTGTCTAGTAGTGTAGGTACAGGACAGTGTCTAGTAATGTAGGTACAGGATAGTGTCTAGTAATGTAGGTACAGGATAGTGTCTAGTAATGTAGGTACAGGACATTGTCTAGTAATGTAGGTACAGGACAGTATCTAGTAATGTAGGTACTGGACAGTGTCTAGTAATGTAGGTACAAGACAGTGTCTAGTAATGTAGGTACTTGACAGTGACTAGTAATGTAGGTACAGGACAGTGTCTAGTAATGTAGGTACTGGACAGTGTCTAGTAATGTAGGTACAAGACAGTGTCTAGTAATGTAGGTACTTGACAGTGACTAGTAATGTAGGTACAGGACAGTGTCTAGTAATGTAGGTACTGGACAGTGACTAGTAATGTAGGTACAGGACAGTGTCTAGTAATGTAGGTACTTGACAGTGACTAGTAATGTAGGTACAGGACAGTGTCTAGTAATGTAGGTACTTGACAGTGACTAGTAATGTAGGTACAGGACAGTAACTAGTAATGTAGGTACTTGACAGTGACTAGTAATGTAGGTACAGGACAGTGTCTAGTAATGTAGGTACTTGACAGTGACTAGTAATGTAGGTACAGGATAGTGTCTAGTAATGTAGGTACAGGACAGTGTCTAGTAATGTAGGTACAGGACAGTGTCTAGTAATGTAGGTACAGGACAGTGTCTAGTAATCTAGGTATAGGACAGTGTCTAGTAGTGTAGGTACAGGACAGTGACTAGTAATGTAGGTAGAGGACAGTGTCTAGTAATGTAGGTACAGGACAGTGTCTAGTAATGTAGGTACAGGACAGTGTCTAGTAATGTAGGTACTTGTCAGTGACTAGTAATGTATGTACAGGATAGTGTCTAGTAATGTAGGTACAGGACAGTGTCTAGTAATGTAGGTACAGGACAGTGTCTAGTAGTGTAGGTACAGGACAGTGACTAGTAATGTAGGTACAGGACAGTGTCTAGTAATGTAGGTACTTGACAGTGACTAGTAATGTAGGTACAGGACAGTGTCTAGTAATGTAGGTACTTGACAGTGACTAGTAATGTAGGTACAGGATAGTGTCTAGTAATGTAGGTACAGGACAGTGTCTAGTAATGTAGGTACTTGACAGTGACTAGTAATGTAGGTACAGGACAGTGTCTAGTAATGTAGGTACTAGACAGTGTCTAGTAGTGTAGGTACAGGACAGTGTCTAGTAATATAGGTACAGGATAGTGTCTAGTAATGTAGGTACTTGACAGTGACTAGTAGTGTAGGTACAGGACAGTGTCTAGTAATGTAGGTACTGGACAGTGTCTAGTAATGTAGGTACAGGACAGTGTCTAGTAATGTAGGTACAGGACAGTGTCTAGTAATGTAGGTACTTGACAGTGACTAGTAATGTAGGTACTGGACAGTGACTAGTAATGTAGGTACAGGATAGTGTCTAGTAATGTAGGTACAGGACAGTGTCTAGTAATGTAGGTACTTGACAGTGACTAGTAATGTAGGTACAGGACAGTGTCTAGTAATGTAGGTACTAGACAGTGTCTAGTAGTGTAGGTACAGGACAGTGTCTAGTAATATAGGTACAGGATAGTGTCTAGTAATGTAGGTACTTGACAGTGACTAGTAGTGTAGGTACAGGACAGTGTCTAGTAATGTAGGTACAGGACAGTGTCTAGTAAAGTAGGTACAGGACAGTGTCTAGTAAGGTAGGTACTTGACAGTGACTAGTAATGTAGGTACAGGACAGTGTGTAGTAATGTAGGGACTGGACAGTGACTAGTAATGTAGGTACAGGACAGTGTCTAGTAGAGTAGGTACAGGACAGTGTCTAGTAATGTAGGTACAGGACAGTGACTAGTAATGTAGGTACAGGACAGTGTCTAGTAATGTAGGTACTGGACAGTGTCTAGTAATGTAGGTACTGGACAGTGTCTAGTAGTGTAGGTACAGGACAGTGTCTAGTAATGTAGGTACTGGACAGTGTCTAGTAGTGTAGGTACAGGACAGTGTCTAGTAATGTAGGTACTGGACAGTGTCTAGTAGTGTAGGTACAGGACAGTGTCTAGTAATGTAGGTACAGGACAGTGTCTAGAAATGTAAGTACTTGACAGTGACTAGTAATGTAGGTACAGGACAGTGTCTAGTAATGTAGGTACTGGACAGTGTCTAGTAGTGTAGGTACAGGACAGTGTCTAGTAATGTAGGTACAGGACAGTGTCTAGTAATGTAGGTACAGGACAGTGACTAGTAATGTAGGTACAGGACAGTGTCTAGTAATGTAGGTACTTCACAGTGACTAGTAATGTAGGTACAGGATAGTGTCTAGTAATGTAGGTACAGGACAGTGTCTAGTAATGTAGGTACTTGACAGTGACTAGTAATGTAGGTACAGGACAGTGTCTAGTAATATAGGTACAGGACAGTGTCTAGTAATGTAGGTACAGGACAGTGACTAGTAATGTAGGTACAGGACAGTGTCTAGTAATGTAGGTACTTGACAGTGACTAGTAATGTAGGTACAGGTCAGTGTCTAGTAATGTAGTTACAGGACAGTGTCTAGTAATGTAGGTACAGGTCAGTGTCTAGTAATGTAGGTACTGGACAGTGTCTAGTAATGTAGGTACTGGACAGTGTCTAGTAGTGTAGGTACAGGACAGTGTCTAGTAATGTAGGTACAGGATAGTGTCTAGTAATGTAGGTACAGGATAGTGTCTAGTAATGTAGGTACAGGACAGTATCTAGTAATGTAGGTACAGGACAGTGACTAGTAATGTAGGTACAGGACAGTGTCTAGTAATGTAGGTACTGGACAGTGTCTAGTAATGTAGGTACAGGACAGTGTCTAGTAATGTAGGTACTTGACAGTGACTAGTAATGTAGGTACAGGACAGTATCTAGTAATGTAGGTACTGGACAGTGACTAGTAATGTAGGTACAGGACAGTGTCTAGTAATGTAGGTACTTGACAGTGACTAGTAATGTAGGTACAGGACAGTGTCTAGTAATGTAGGTACTTGACAGTGACTAGTAATGTAAGTACAGGATAGTGTCTAGTAATGTAGGTACAGGACAGTGTCTAGTAATGTAGGTACAGGACAGTGTCTAGTAATGTAGGTACAGGACAGTGTCTAGTAATGTAGGTACTGGACAGTGACTAGTAGTGTAGGTACAGGACAGTGTCTAGTAATGTAGGTACAGGAAAGTGTCTAGTAATGTAGGTACTTGACAGTGACTAGTAATGTAGGTACAGGATAGTGTCTAGTAATGTAGGTACAGGACAGTGTCTAGTAATGTAGGTACTTGACAGTGTCTAGTAGTGTAGGTACAGGACAGTGTCTAGTAGTGTAGGTACTGGACAGTGTCTAGTAGTGTAGCTACAGGACAGTGTCTAGTAATGTAGGGACTAGACAGTGACTAGTAATGTAGGTACAGGACAGTGTCTAGTAATGTAGGTACAGGACAGTGTCTAGTAGTGTAGGTACAGGACAGTGACTAGTAATGTAGGTACAGGACAATGTCTAGTAATGTAGGTACAGGATAGTGTCTAGTAATGTAGGTACAGGACAGTGTCTAGTAGAGTAGGTACAGGACAGTGTCTAGTAAGGTAGGTACTTGACAGTGACTAGTAATGTAGGTACAGGACAGTGTGTAGTAATGTAGGGACTGGACAGTGACTAGTAATGTAGGTACAGGACAGTGTCTAGTAGAGTAGGTACAGGACAGTGTCTAGTAATGTAGGTACAGGACAGTGACTAGTAATGTAGGTACAGGACAGTGTCTAGTAATGTAGGTACTGGACAGTGTCTAGTAATGTAGGTACTGGACAGTGTCTAGTAGTGTAGGTACAGGACAGTGTCTAGTAATGTAGGTACTGGACAGTGTCTAGTAGTGTAGGTACAGGACAGTGTCTAGTAATGTAGGTACTGGACAGTGTCTAGTAGTGTAGGTACAGGACAGTGTCTAGTAATGTAGGTACAGGACAGTGTCTAGAAATGTAAGTACTTGACAGTGACTAGTAATGTAGGTACAGGACAGTGTCTAGTAATGTAGGTACTGGACAGTGTCTAGTAGTGTAGGTACAGGACAGTGTCTAGTAATGTAGGTACAGGACAGTGTCTAGTAATGTAGGTACAGGACAGTGACTAGTAATGTAGGTACAGGACAGTGTCTAGTAATGTAGGTACTTCACAGTGACTAGTAATGTAGGTACAGGATAGTGTCTAGTAATGTAGGTACAGGACAGTGTCTAGTAATGTAGGTACTTGACAGTGACTAGTAATGTAGGTACAGGACAGTGTCTAGTAATATAGGTACAGGACAGTGTCTAGTAATGTAGGTACTGGACAGTGTCTAGTAGTGTAGGTACAGGACAGTGTCTAGTAATGTAGGTACAGGACAGTGTCTAGTAATGTAGGTACTTGACAGTAACTAGTAATGTAGGTACAGGACAGTGTCTAGTAATGTAGGTACAGGACAGTGTCTAGTAGTGTAGGTACAGGACAGTGTCTAGTAGTGTAGGTACAGGACAGTGTCTAGTAGTGTAGGTACTGGACAGTGTCTAGTAGTGTAGGTACAGGACAGTGTCTAGTAATGTAGGTACTGGACAGTGACTAGTAATGTAGGTACAGGACAGTGTCTAGTAATGTAAGTACAGGACAGTGTCTAGTAGTGTAGGTACTTGACAGTGACTAGTAATGTAGGTACAGGTCAGTGTCTAGTAATGTAGGTACAGGACAGTGTCTAGTAATGTAGGTACTTGACAGTGACTAGTAATGTAGGTACAGGTCAGTGTCTAGTAATGTAGGTACAGGACAGTGTCTAGTAATGTAGGTACAGGACAGTGTCTAGTAATGTAGGTACTGGACAGTGTCTAGTAATGTAGGTACTGGACAGTGTCTAGTAGTGTAGGTACAGGACAGTGTCTAGTAATGTAGGTACAGGATAGTGTCTAGTAATGTAGGTACAGGATAGTGTCTAGTAATGTAGGTACAGGACAGTGTCTAGTAATGTAGGTACTGGACAGTGTCTAGTAATGTAGGTACAAGACAGTGTCTAGTAATGTAGGTACTTGACAGTGACTAGTAATGTAGGTACAGGACAGTGTCTAGTAATGTAGGTACTGGACAGTGTCTAGTAATGTAGGTACAAGACAGTGTCTAGTAATGTAGGTACTTGACAGTGACTAGTAATGTAGGTACAGGACAGTGTCTAGTAATGTAGGTACTGGACAGTGACTAGTAATGTAGGTACAGGACAGTGTCTAGTAATGTAGGTACTTGACAGTGACTAGTAATGTAGGTACAGGACAGTGTCTAGTAATGTAGGTACTTGACAGTGACTAGTAATGTAGGTACAGGACAGTAACTAGTAATGTAGGTACTGGACAGTGTCTAGTAGTGTAGGTACAGGACAGTGACTAGTAATGTAGGTACAGGACAGTGTCTAGTAATGTAGGTACTTGACAGTAACTAGTAATGTAGGTACAGGACAGTGTCTAGTAATGTAGGTACTTGACAGTGACTAGTAATGTAGGTACAGGATAGTGTCTAGTAATGTAGGTACAGGACAGTGTCTAGTAATGTAGGTACTTGACAGTGACTAGTAATGTAGGTACAGGACAGTATCTAGTAATGTAGGTACTGGACAGTGACTAGTAATGTAGGTACAGGACAGTGTCTAGTAATGTAGGTACTTGACAGTGACTAGTAATGTAGGTACAGGACAGTGTCTAGTAATGTAGGTACTTGACAGTGACTAGTAATGTAAGTACAGGATAGTGTCTAGTAATGTAGGTACAGGACAGTGTCTAGTAATGTAGGTACAGGACAGTGTCTAGTAATGTAGGTACAGGACAGTGTCTAGTAATGTAGGTACTGGACAGTGACTAGTAGTGTAGGTACAGGACAGTGTCTAGTAATGTAGGTACAGGAAAGTGTCTAGTAATGTAGGTAGTTGACAGTGACTAGTAATGTAGGTACAGGATAGTGTCTAGTAATGTAGGTACAGGACAGTGTCTAGTAATGTAGGTACTTGACAGTGTCTAGTAGTGTAGGTACAGGACAGTGTCTAGTAATGTAGGTACTGGACAGTGTCTAGTAATGTAGGTACTGGACAGTGTCTAGTAGTGTAGGTACAGGACAGTGTCTAGTAATGTAGGTACTGGACAGTGTCTAGTAGTGTAGGTACAGGACAGTGTCTAGTAATGTAGGTACTGGACAGTGTCTAGTAGTGTAGGTACAGGACAGTGTCTAGTAATGTAGGTACAGGACAGTGTCTAGAAATGTAAGTACTTGACAGTGACTAGTAATGTAGGTACAGGACAGTGTCTAGTAATGTAGGTACTGGACAGTGTCTAGTAGTGTAGGTACAGGACAGTGTCTAGTAATGTAGGTACAGGACAGTGTCTAGTAATGTAGGTACAGGACAGTGACTAGTAATGTAGGTACAGGACAGTGTCTAGTAATGTAGGTACTTCACAGTGACTAGTAATGTAGGTACAGGATAGTGTCTAGTAATGTAGGTACAGGACAGTGTCTAGTAATGTAGGTACTTGACAGTGACTAGTAATGTAGGTACAGGACAGTGTCTAGTAATATAGGTACAGGACAGTGTCTAGTAATGTAGGTACAGGACAGTGACTAGTAATGTAGGTACAGGACAGTGTCTAGTAATGTAGGTACTTGACAGTGACTAGTAATGTAGGTACAGGTCAGTGTCTAGTAATGTAGTTACAGGACAGTGTCTAGTAATGTAGGTACAGGTCAGTGTCTAGTAATGTAGGTACTGGACAGTGTCTAGTAATGTAGGTACTGGACAGTGTCTAGTAATGTAGGTACAGGACAGTGTCTAGTAATGTAGGTACAGGATAGTGTCTAGTAATGTAGGTACAGGATAGTGTCTAGTAATGTAGGTACAGGACAGTATCTAGTAATGTAGGTACAGGACAGTGACTAGTAATGTAGGTACAGGACAGTGTCTAGTAATGTAGGTACTGGACAGTGTCTAGTAATGTAGGTACAGGACAGTGTCTAGTAATGTAGGTACTTGACAGTGACTAGTAATGTAGGTACAGGACAGTATCTAGTAATGTAGGTACTGGACAGTGACTAGTAATGTAGGTACAGGACAGTGTCTAGTAATGTAGGTACTTGACAGTGACTAGTAATGTAGGTACAGGACAGTGTCTAGTAATGTAGGTACTTGACAGTGACTAGTAATGTAAGTACAGGATAGTGTCTAGTAATGTAGGTACAGGACAGTGTCTAGTAATGTAGGTACAGGACAGTGTCTAGTAATGTAGGTACAGGACAGTGTCTAGTAATGTAGGTACTGGACAGTGACTAGTAGTGTAGGTACAGGACAGTGTCTAGTAATGTAGGTACAGGAAAGTGTCTAGTAATGTAGGTACTTGACAGTGACTAGTAATGTAGGTACAGGATAGTGTCTAGTAATGTAGGTACAGGACAGTGTCTAGTAATGTAGGTACTTGACAGTGTCTAGTAGTGTAGGTACAGGACAGTGTCTAGTAGTGTAGGTACTGGACAGTGTCTAGTAGTGTAGCTACAGGACAGTGTCTAGTAATGTAGGGACTAGACAGTGACTAATAATGTAGGTACAGGACAGTGTCTAGTAATGTAGGTACAGGACAGTGTCTAGTAGTGTAGGTACAGGACAGTGACTAGTAATGTAGGTACAGGACAGTGTCTAGTAATGTAGGTACAGGATAGTGTCTAGTAATGTAGGTACAGGACAGTGTCTAGTAGAGTAGGTACAGGACAGTGTCTAGTAAGGTAGGTACTTGACAGTGACTAGTAATGTAGGTACAGGACAGTGTGTAGTAATGTAGGGACTGGACAGTGACTAGTAATGTAGGTACAGGACAGTGTCTAGTAGAGTAGGTACAGGACAGTGTCTAGTAATGTAGGTACAGGACAGTGACTAGTAATGTAGGTACAGGACAGTGTCTAGTAATGTAGGTACTGGACAGTGTCTAGTAATGTAGGTACTGGACAGTGTCTAGTAGTGTAGGTACAGGACAGTGTCTAGTAATGTAGGTACTGGACAGTGTCTAGTAGTGTAGGTACAGGACAGTGTCTAGTAATGTAGGTACTGGACAGTGTCTAGTAGTGTAGGTACAGGACAGTGTCTAGTAATGTAGGTACAGGACAGTGTCTAGAAATGTAAGTACTTGACAGTGACTAGTAATGTAGGTACAGGACAGTGTCTAGTAATGTAGGTACTGGACAGTGTCTAGTAGTGTAGGTACAGGACAGTGTCTAGTAATGTAGGTACAGGACAGTGTCTAGTAATGTAGGTACAGGACAGTGACTAGTAATGTAGGTACAGGACAGTGTCTAGTAATGTAGGTACTTCACAGTGACTAGTAATGTAGGTACAGGATAGTGTCTAGTAATGTAGGTACAGGACAGTTTCTAGTAATGTAGGTACTTGACAGTGACTAGTAATGTAGGTACAGGACAGTGTCTAGTAATATAGGTACAGGACAGTGTCTAGTAATGTAGGTACAGGACAGTGACTAGTAATGTAGGTACAGGACAGTGTCTAGTAATGTAGGTACTTGACAGTGACTAGTAATGTAGGTACAGGTCAGTGTCTAGTAATGTAGGTACAGGACAGTGTCTAGTAATGTAGGTACAGGTCAGTGTCTAGTAATGTAGGTACTGGACAGTGTCTAGTAATGTAGGTACTGGACAGTGTCTAGTAGTGTAGGTACAGGACAGTGTCTAGTAATGTAGGTACAGGATAGTGTCTAGTAAAGTAGGTACAGGATAGTGTCTAGTAATGTAGGTACAGGACAGTATCTAGTAATGTAGGTACAGGACAGTGACTAGTAATGTAGGTACAGGACAGTGTCTAGTAATGTAGGTACTGGACAGTGTCTAGTAATGTAGGTACAGGACAGTGTCTAGTAATGTAGGTACTTGACAGTGACTAGTAATGTAGGTACAGGACAGTGTCTAGTAATGTAGGTACTGGACAGTGACTAGTAATGTAGGTACAGGACAGTGTCTAGTAATGTAGGTACTTGACAGTGACTAGTAATGTAGGTACAGGACAGTGTCTAGTAATGTAGGTATAGGCCAGTGTCTAGTAATGTAGGTACAGGACAGTGTCTAGTAATGTAGGTACAGGACAGTGTCTAGTAGTGTAGGTACAGGACAGTGTCTAGTAGTGTAGGTACAGGACAGTGTCTAGTAATGTAGGTACAGGACAGTGTCTAGTAGTGTAGGTACTTGACAGTGACTAGTAATGTAGGTACAGGACAGTGTCTAGTAATGTATGTACTGGACAGTGTCTAGTAGTGTAGGTACAGGACAGTGACTAGTAATGTAGGTACAGGACAGTGTCTAGTAATGTAGGTACAGGACAGTGTCTAGTAATGTAGGTACTTGACAGTGTCTAGTAATGTAGGTACTTGACAGTGACTAGTAATGTAGGTACAGCACAGTGTCTAGTAGTGTAGGTACTGGACAGTGTCTAGTAGTGTAGGTACAGGACAGTGTCTAGTAATGTAGGTACTTCACAGTGACTAGTAATGTAGGTACAGGACAGTGTCTAGTAATGTAGGTACTGGACAGTGTCTAGTAGTGTAGGTACAGGACAGTGTCTAGTAATGTAGGTACTGGACAGTGTCTAGTAGTGTAGGTACAGGACAGTGACTAGTAATGTAGGTACAGGACAGTGTCTAGTAATGTAGGTACTTGACAGTAACTAGTAATGTAGGTACAGGACAGTGTCTAGTAATGTAGGTACAGGACAGTGTCTAGTAGTGTAGGTACAGGACAGTGTCTAGTAGTGTAGGTACAGGACAGTGTCTAGTAGTGTAGGTACTGGACAGTGTCTAGTAGTGTAGGTACAGGACAGTGTCTAGTAATGTAGGTACTGGACAGTGACTAGTAATGTAGGTACAGGACAGTGTCTAGTAATGTAAGTACAGGACAGTGTCTAGTAGTGTAGGTACTTGACAGTGACTAGTAATGTAGGTACAGGTCAGTGTCTAGTAATGTATGTACAGGACAGTGTCTAGTAATGTAGGTACTTGACAGTGACTAGTAATGTAGGTACAGGTCAGTGTCTAGTAATGTAGGTACAGGACAGTGTCTAGTAATGTAGGTACAGGACAGTGTCTAGTAATGTAGGTACTGGACAGTGTCTAGTAATGTAGGTACTGGACAGTGTCTAGTAGTGTAGGTACAGGACAGTGTCTAGTAATGTAGGTACAGGATAGTGTCTAGTAATGTAGGTACAGGTCAGTGTCTAGTAATGTAGGTACAGGACAGTGTCTAGTAATGTAGGTACAGGTCAGTGTCTAGTAATGTAGGTACTGGACAGTGTCTAGTAATGTAGGTACTGGACAGTGTCTAGTAGTGTAGGTACAGGACAGTGTCTAGTAATGTAGGTACAGGATAGTGTCTAGTAATGTAGGTACAGGATAATGTCTAGTAATGTAGGTACATGACAGTATCTAGTAATGTAGGTACAGGACAGTGACTAGTAATGTAGGTACCGGACAGTGTCTAGTAATGTAGGTACTGGACAGTGTCTAGTAATGTAGGTACAGGACAGTGTCTAGTAATGTAGGTACTTGACAGTGACTAGTAATGTAGGTACAGGACAGTGTCTAGTAATGTAGGTACTGGACAGTGACTAGTAATGTAGGTACAGGACAGTGTCTAGTAGTGTAGGTACAGGACAGTGTCTAGTAATGTAGGTACAGGACAGTGTCTAGTAATGTAGGTACAGGACAGTGACTAGTAATGTAGGTACAGGACAGTGTCTAGTAATGTAGGTACTTCACAGTGACTAGTAATGTAGGTACAGGATAGTGTCTAGTAATGTAGGTACAGGACAGTGTCTAGTAATGTAGGTACTTGACAGTGACTAGTAATGTAGGTACAGGACAGTGTCTAGTAATATAGGTACAGGACAGTGTCTAGTAATGTAGGTACAGGACAGTGACTAGTAATGTAGGTACAGGACAGTGTCTAGTAATGTAGGTACAGGTCAGTGTCTAGTAATGTAGGTACTCGACAGTGTCTAGTAATGTAGGTACTGGACAGTGTCTAGTAGTGTAGGTACAGGACAGTGTCTAGTAATGTAGGTACAGGACAGTGTCTAGTAATGTAGGTACTGGACAGTGTCTAGTAATGTAGGTACAGGACAGTGTCTAGTAATGTAGGTACTTGACAGTGACTAGTAATGTAGGTACAGGACAGTGTCTAGTAATGTAGGTACTGGACAGTGACTAGTAATGTAGGTACAGGACAGTGTCTAGTAATGTAGGTACTTGACAGTGACTAGTAATGTAGGTACAGGACAGTGTCTAGTAATGTAGGTATAGGCCAGTGTCTAGTAATGTAGGTACAGGACAGTGTCTAGTAATGTAGGTACAGGACAGTGTCTAGTAGTGTAGGTACAGGACAGTGTCTAGTAGTGTAGTTACAGGACAGTGTTTAGTAATGTAGGTACAGGACAGTGTCTAGTAGTGTAGGTACTTGACAGTGACTAGTAATGTAGGTACAGGACAGTGTTTAGTAATGTATGTACTGGACAGTGTCTAGTAGTGTAGGTACAGGACAGTGACTAGTAATGTAGGTACAGGACAGTGTCTAGTAATGTAGGTACAGGACAGTGTCTAGTAATGTAGGTACTTGACAGTGTCTAGTAATGTAGGTACTTGACAGTGACTAGTAATGTAGGTACAGCACAGTGTCTAGTAGTGTAGGTACTGGACAGTGTCTAGTAGTGTAGGTACAGGACAGTGTCTAGTAATGTAGGTACTTCACAGTGACTAGTAATGTAGGTACAGGACAGTGTCTAGTAATGTAGGTACTGGACAGTGTCTAGTAGTGTAGGTACAGGACAGTGTCTAGTAATGTAGGTACTGGACAGTGTCTAGTAGTGTAGGTACAGGACAGTGACTAGTAATGTAGGTACAGGACAGTGTCTAGTAATGTAGGTACTTGACAGTAACTAGTAATGTAGGTACAGGACAGTGTCTAGTAATGTAGGTACAGGACAGTGTCTAGTAGTGTAGGTACAGGACAGTGTCTAGTAGTGTAGGTACAGGACAGTGTCTAGTAGTGTAGGTACTGGACAGTGTCTAGTAGTGTAGGTACAGGACAGTGTCTAGTAATGTAGGTACTGGACAGTGACTAGTAATGTAGGTACAGGACAGTGTCTAGTAATGTAAGTACAGGACAGTGTCTAGTAGTGTAGGTACTTGACAGTGACTAGTAATGTAGGTACAGGTCAGTGTCTAGTAATGTAGGTACAGGACAGTGTCTAGTAATGTAGGTACTTGACAGTGACTAGTAATGTAGGTACAGGTCAGTGTCTAGTAATGTAGGTACAGGACAGTGTCTAGTAATGTAGGTACAGGACAGTGTCTAGTAATGTAGGTACTGGACAGTGTCTAGTAATGTAGGTACTGGACAGTGTCTAGTAGTGTAGGTACAGGACAGTGTCTAGTAATGTAGGTACAGGATAGTGTCTAGTAATGTAGGTACAGGATAGTGTCTAGTAATGTAGGTACAGGACAGTGTCTAGTAATGTAGGTACTGGACAGTGTCTAGTAATGTAGGTACAAGACAGTGTCTAGTAATGTAGGTACTTGACAGTGACTAGTAATGTAGGTACAGGACAGTGTCTAGTAATGTAGGTACTGGACAGTGTCTAGTAATGTAGGTACAAGACAGTGTCTAGTAATGTAGGTACTTGACAGTGACTAGTAATGTAGGTACAGGACAGTGTCTAGTAATGTAGGTACTGGACAGTGACTAGTAATGTAGGTACAGGACAGTGTCTAGTAATGTAGGTACTTGACAGTGACTAGTAATGTAGGTACAGGACAGTGTCTAGTAATGTAGGTACTTGACAGTGACTAGTAATGTAGGTACAGGACAGTAACTAGTAATGTAGGTACTTGACAGTGACTAGTAATGTAGGTACAGGACAGTGTCTAGTAATGTAGGTACTTGACAGTGACTAGTAATGTAGGTACAGGATAGTGTCTAGTAATGTAGGTACAGAACAGTGTCTAGTAATGTAGGTACAGGACAGTGTCTAGTAATGTAGGTACAGGACAGTGTCTAGTAGTGTAGGTACAGGACAGTGTATAGTAGTGTAGGTACAGGACAGTGTCTAGTAATGTAGGTACAGGACAGTGTCTAGTAATGTAGGTATAGGACAGTGTCTAGTAGTGTAGGTACAGGACAGTGACTAGTAATGTAGGTAGAGGACAGTGTCTAGTAATGTAGGTACAGGACAGTGTCTAGTAATGTAGGTACAGGACAGTGTCTAGTAATGTAGGTACAGAACAGTGTCTAGTAATGTAGGTACAGGACAGTGTCTAGTAATGTAGGTATAGGACAGTGTCTAGTAGTGTAGGTACAGGACAGTGACTAGTAATGTAGGTAGAGGACAGTGTCTAGTAATGTAGGTACAGGACAGTGTCTAGTAATGTAGGTACTTGTCAGTGACTAGTAATGTATGTACAGGATAGTGTCTAGTAATGTAGGTACAGGACAGTGTCTAGTAATGTAGGTACTTGACAGTGACTAGTAATGTAGGTACAGGACAGTGTCTAGTAATGTAGGTACTTGACAGTGACTAGTAATGTAGGTACAGGATAGTGTCTAGTAATGTAGGTACAGGACAGTGTCTAGTAATGTAGGTACTTGACAGTGACTAGTAATGTAGGTACAGGACAGTGTCTAGTAATGTAGGTACTAGACAGTGTCTAGTAGTGTAGGTACAGGACAGTGTCTAGTAATGTAGGTACAGGATAGTGTCTAGTAATGTAGGTACTTGACAGTGACTAGTAGTGTAGGTACAGGACAGTGTCTAGTAATGTAGGTACTGGACAGTGTCTAGTAATGTAGGTACAGGACAGTGTCTAGTAATGTAGGTACAGGACAGTGTCTAGTAATGTAGGTACTTGACAGTGACTAGTAATGTAGGTACTGGACAGTGACTACTAGAGTACGTACAGGACAGTGTCTAGTAATGTAGGTACAGGACACTGTCTAGTAGTGTAGGTACAGGACAGTGACTAGTAATGTAGGTACAGGACAGTGTCTAGTAATGTAGGTACAGGAGAGTGTCTAGTAGTGTAGGTACAGGACAGTAACTAGTAATGTAGGTACAGGACAGTGTCTAATAATGTAGGTACAGGGCAGTGTCTAGTAACGTAGGGACTGGACAGTGACTAGTAATGTAGGTACAGGACAGTGTCTAATAATGTAGGTACAGGACAGTGTTTAGTAGTGTAGGTACAGGACAGTGTCTAGTAATGTAGGTACAGGACAGTGTCTAGTAATGTAGGTACTGGACAGTGACTAGTAGAGTACGTACAGGACAGTGTCTAGTAATGTAGGTACAGGACAGTGTCTAGTAGTGTAGGTACAGGACAGTGACTAGTAATGTAGGTACAGGACAGTGTCTAGTAATGTAGGGACTGGAGAGTGACTAGTAATGTAGGTACAGGACAGTGTCTAGTAGAGTAGGTACAGGACAGTGTCTAGTAATATAGGTACTGGACAGTGTCTAGTAGTGTAGGTACTGGACAGTGTCTAGTAGTGTAGGTACAGGACAGTGTCTAGTAGTGTAGGTACAGGACAGTGTCTAGTAATGTAGGGACTGGACAGTGACTAGTAATGTAGGTACAGGACAGTGTCTAGTCGTGTAGGTACAGGACAGTGTCTAGTAATGTAGGTACTTGACAGTGTCTAGTAGTGTAGGTACAGGACAGTGTCTAGTAGTGTAGGTACTGGACAGTGTCTAGTAGTGTAGCTACAGGACAGTGTCTAGTAATGTAGGGACTAGACAGTGACTAGTAATGTAGGTACAGGACAGTGTCTAGTAATGTAGGTACAGGACAGTGTCTAGTAGTGTAGGTACAGGACAGTGACTAGTAATGTAGGTACAGGACAGTGTCTAGTAATGTAGGTACAGGATAGTGTCTAGTAATGTAGGTACAGGACAGTGTCTAGTAGAGTAGGTACAGGACAGTGTCTAGTAAGGTAGGTACTTGACAGTGACTAGTAATGTAGGTACAGGACAGTGTGTAGTAATGTAGGGACTGGAGAGTGACTAGTAATGTAGGTACAGGACAGTGTCTAGTAGAGTAGGTACAGGACAGTGTCTAGTAATGTAGGTACAGGACAGTGACTAGTAATGTAGGTACAGGACAGTGTCTAGTAATGTAGGTACTGGACAGTGTCTAGTAATGTAGGTACTGGACAGTGTCTAGTAGTGTAGGTACAGGACAGTGTCTAGTAATGTAGGTACTGGACAGTGTCTAGTAGTGTAGGTACAGGACAGTGTCTAGTAATGTAGGTACTGGACAGTGTCTAGTAGTGTAGGTACAGGACAGTGTCTAGTAATGTAGGTACAGGACAGTGTCTAGAAATGTAAGTACTTGACAGTGACTAGTAATGTAGGTACAGGACAGTGTCTAGTAATGTAGGTACTGGACAGTGTCTAGTAGTGTAGGTACAGGACAGTGTCTAGTAATGTAGGTACAGGACAGTGTCTAGTAATGTAGGTACAGGACAGTGACTAGTAATGTAGGTACAGGACAGTGTCTAGTAATGTAGGTACTTCACAGTGACTAGTAATGTAGGTACAGGATAGTGTCTAGTAATGTAGGTACAGGACAGTGTCTAGTAATGTAGGTACTTGACAGTGACTAGTAATGTAGGTACAGGACAGTGTCTAGTAATATAGGTACAGGACAGTGTCTAGTAATGTAGGTACAGGACAGTGACTAGTAATGTAGGTACAGGACAGTGTCTAGTAATGTAGGTACTTGACAGTGACTAGTAATGTAGGTACAGGTCAGTGTCTAGTAATGTAGGTACAGGACAGTGTCTAGTAATGTAGGTACAGGTCAGTGTCTAGTAATGTAGGTACTGGACAGTGTCTAGTAATGTAGGTACTGGACAGTGTCTAGTAGTGTAGGTACAGGACAGTGTCTAGTAATGTAGGTACAGGATAGTGTCTAGTAATGTAGGTACAGGATAGTGTCTAGTAATGTAGGTACAGGACAGTATCTAGTAATGTAGGTACAGGACAGTGACTAGTAATGTAGGTACAGGACAGTGTCTAGTAATGTAGGTACTGGACAGTGTCTAGTAATGTAGGTACAGGACAGTGTCTAGTAATGTAGGTACTTGACAGTGACTAGTAATGTAGGTACAGGACAGTGTCTAGTAATGTAGGTACTGGACAGTGACTAGTAATGTAGGTACAGGACAGTGTCTAGTAATGTAGGTACTTGACAGTGACTAGTAATGTAGGTACAGGACAGTGTCTAGTAATGTAGGTACTTGACAGTGACTAGTAATGTAAGTACAGGATAGTGTCTAGTAATGTAGGTACAGGACAGTGTCTAGTAATGTAGGTACAGGACAGTGTCTAGTAATGTAGGTACAGGACAGTGTCTAGTCATGTAGGTACTGGACAGTGACTAGTAGTGTAGGTACAGGACAGTGTCTAGTAATGTAGGTACAGGAAAGTGTCTAGTAATGTAGGTACTTGACAGTGACTAGTAATGTAGGTACAGGATAGTGTCTAGTAATGTAGGTACAGGACAGTGTCTAGTAATGTAGGTACAGGACAGTGTCTAGTAATGTAGGTACAGGACAGTGTCTAGTAATGTAAGTATAGGACAGTGTCTAGTAGTGTAGGTACAGGACAGTGACTAGTAATGTAGGTAGAGGACAGTGTCTAGTAATGTAGGTACAGGACAGTGTCTAGTAATGTAGGTACAGGACAGTGTCTAGTAATGTGGGTACAGGACCGTGTCTAGTAATGTAGGTACTTGACAGTGACTAGTAATGTAGGTACAGGACAGTGTCTAGTAATGTAGGTAATTGACAGTGACTAGTAATGTAGGTACAGGATAGTGTCTAGTAATGTAGGTACAGGACAGTGTCTAGTAATGTAGGTACAGGACAGTGTCTAGTAGTGTAGGTACAGGACAGTGTCTAGTAATGTAGGTACAGGATAGTGTCTAGTAATGTAGGTACTTGACAGTGACTAGTAATGTAGGTACAGGACAGTGTCTAGTAATGTGGGTACAGGACCGTGTCTAGTAATGTAGGTACTTGACAGTGACTAGTAATGTAGGTACAGGACAGTGTCTAGTAATGTAGGTAATTGACAGTGACTAGTAATGTAGGTACAGGATAGTGTCTAGTAATGTAGGTACAGGACAGTGTCTAGTAATGTAGGTACAGGACAGTGTCTAGTAGTGTAGGTACAGGACAGTGTCTAGTAATGTAGGTACAGGATAGTGTCTAGTAATGTAGGTACTTGACAGTGACTAGTAATGTAGGTACAGGACGGTGTCTAGTAATGTAGGTACATGACAGTGTCTAGTAATGTAGGTACAGGACAGTGTCTAGTAATGTAAGTACAGGACAGTGTCTAGTAGTGTAGGTACAGGACAGTGTCTAGTAACCTAGGTACAGGATAGTGTCTAGTAATGTAGGTACTTGACAGTGACTAGTAATGTAGGTACAGGACAGTGTCTACTAATGTAGGTACTGGACAGTGTCTAGTAGTGTAGGTACAGGACAGTGTCTAGTAATGTAGGTACAGGACAGTGTCTAGTAATGTAGGTACAGGACAGTGTCTAGTAATGTAGGTACAGGACAGTGTCTAGTAATGTAGGTACTTGACAGTGACTAGTAATGTAGGTACAGGACAGTGTCTAGTAATGTAGGTACAGGACAGTGTCTAGTAATGTAGGTATAGGCCAGTGTCTAGTAATGTAGGTACAGGACAGTGTCTAGTAATGTAGGTACAGGACAGTGTCTAGTAGTGTAGGTACAGGACAGTGTCTAGTAGTGTAGGTACAGGACAGTGTCTAGTAATGTAGGTACAGGACAGTGTCTAGTAGTGTAGGTACTTGACAGTGACTAGTAACGTAGGTACAGGACAGTGTCTAGTAATGTATGTACTGGACAGTGTCTAGTAGTGCAGGTACAGGACAGTGACTAGTAATGTAGGTACAGGACAGTGTCTAGTAATGTAGGTACAGGACAGTGTCTAGTAATGTAGGTACTTGACAGTGTCTAGTAATGTAGGTACAGGACAGTGTCTAGTAATGTAGGTACTGGACAGTGTCTAGTAGTGTAGGTACAGGACAGTGTCTAGTAATGTAGGTACTTCACAGTGACTAGTAATGTAGGTACAGGACAGTGTCTAGTAATGTAGGTACTGGACTGTGTCTAGTAGTGTAGGTACAGGACAGTGTCTAGTAATGTAGGTACTGGACAGTGTCTAGTAGTGTAGGTACAGGACAGTGTCTAGTAATGTAGGTACTTGACAGTGACTAGTAATGTAGGTACAGCACAGTGTCTAGTAGTGTAGGTACTGGACAGTGCCTAGTAATGTAGGTACAGGACAGTGTCTAGTAATGTAGGTACTTCACAGTGACTAGTAATGTAGGTACAGGACAGTGTCTAGTAATGTAGGTACTGGACAGTGTCTAGTAGTGTAGGTACAGGACAGTGTCTAGTAATGTAGGTACTGGACAGTGTCTAGTAGTGTAGGTACAGGACAGTGACTAGTAATGTAGGTACAGGACAGTGTCTAGTAATGTAGGTACTTGACAGTAACTAGTAATGTAGGTACAGGACAGTGTCTAGTAATGTAGGTACAGGACAGTGTCTAGTAGTGTAGGTACAGGACAGTGTCTAGTAGTGTAGGTACAGGACAGTGTCTAGTAGTGTAGGTACTGGACAGTGTCTAGTAGTGTAGGTACAGGACAGTGTCTAGTAATGTAGGTACTGGACAGTGACTAGTAATGTAGGTACAGGACAGTGTCTAGTAATGTAGGTACTGGACAGTGACTAGTAATGTAGGTACAGGACAGTGTCTAGTAATGTAGGTACTTGACAGTGACTAGTAATGTAGGTACTTGACAGTGACTAGTAATGTAGGTACAGGACAGTGTCTAGTAGAGTAGGTACAGGACAGTGTCTAGTAATGTAGGTACAGGACAGTGTCTAGTAGTGTAGGTACAGGACAGTGACTAGTAATGTAGGTACAGGACAGTGTCTAGTAATGTAGATACTTGACAGTGACTAGTAGTGTAGGTACAGGACAGTGTCTTGTAATATAGGTACAGGACAGTGTCTAGTAATGTAGGTATAGGACAGTGTCTAGTAATGTAGGTACTGGACAGTGTCTAGTATGTAGGTACAGGACAGTGTCTAGTAGTGTAGGTACAGGACAGTGTCTAGTAATGTAGGTACTGGACAGTGTCTAGTATGTAGGTACAGGACAGTGTCTAGTAATGTAAGTACAGGACAGTGTCTAGTAATGTAGGTACTGGACAGTGTCTAGTATGTAGGTACAGGACAGTGTCTAGTAGTGTAGGTACAGGACAGTGTCTAGTAGTGTAGGGACTGGACAGTGTCTAGTAATGTAGGTACAGGACAGTGTCTAGTAATGTAGGTACAGGACAGTGACTAGTAATGTAGGTACAGGACAGTGTCTAGTAATGTAGGTACTGGACAGTGTCTAGTAATGTAGGTACTGGACAGTGTCTAGTAGTGTAGGTACAGGACAGTGTCTAGTAATGTAGGTACTGGACAGTGTCTAGTAATGTAGGTACAGGACAGTGTCTAGAAATGTAGGTACTTGACAGTGACTAGTAATGTAGGTACAGGACAGTGTCTAGTAATGTAGGTACTGGACAGTGTCTAGTAGTGTAGGTACTGGACAGTGTCTAGTAATGTAGGTACTGGACAGTGTCTAGTAGTGTAGGTACAGGACAGTGTCTAGTAATGTAGGTACAGGACAGTGTCTAGTAATGTAGGTACAGGACAGTGACTAGTAATGTAGGTACAGGACAGTGTCTAGTAATGTAGGTACTTGACAGTGACTAGTAATGTAGGTACAGGATAGTGTCTAGTAATGTAGGTACAGGACAGTGTCTAGTAATGTAGGTACTTGACAGTGACTAGTAATGTAGGTACAGGACAGTGACTAGTAATGTAGGTTCAGGACAGTGTCTAGTAATGTAGGTACTTGACAGTGACTAGTAATGTAGGTACAGGACAGTGTCTAGTAATGTAGGTACTGGACAGTGTCTAGTAATGTAGGTACAGGACAGTGTCTAGTAGTGTAGGTACTTGACAGTGACTAGTAATGTAGGTACAGGTCAGTGTCTAGTAATGTAGGTACAGGACAGTGTCTAGTAATGTAGGTACTTGACAGTGAGTAGTAATGTAGGTACAGGTCAGTGTCTAGTAATGTAGGTACAGGACAGTGTCTAGTAATGTAGGTACAGGACAGTGTCTAGTAATGTAGGTACTGGACAGTGTCTAGTAATGTAGGTACTGGACAGTGTCTAGTAGTGTAGGTACAGGACAGTGTCTAGTAATGTAGGTACAGGATAGTGTCTAGTAATGTAGGTACAGGATAGTGTCTAGTAATGTAGGTACAGGACAGTGTCTATTAATGTAGGTACAGGACAGTGACTAGTAATGTAGGTACAGGACAGTGTCTAGTAATGTAGGTACTGGACAGTGTCTAGTAATGTAGGTACAGGACAGTGTCTAGTAATGTAGGTACTGGACAGTGACTAGTAATGTAGGTACAGGACAGTGTCTAGTAATGTAGGTACTTGACAGTGACTAGTAATGTAGGTACAGGACAGTGTCTAGTAATGTAGGTACAGGATAGTGTCTAGTAATGTAGGTACAGGATAGTGTCTAGTAATGTAGCTACAGGACAGTGTCTAGTAATGTAGGTACAGGACAGTGTCTATTAATGTAGGTACTTGACAGTGTCTAGTAATGTAAGTACAGGATAGTGTCTAGTAATGTAGGTACAGGACAGTGTCTAGTAATGTAGGTACTGGACAGTGACTAGTAGTGTAGGTACAGGACAGTGTCTAGTAATGTAGGTACAGGAAAGTGTCTAGTAATGTAGGTACTTGACAGTGACTAGTAATGTAGGTACAGGATAGTGTCTAGTAATGTAGGTACAGGACAGTGTCTAGTAATGTAGGTACAGGACAGTGTCTAGTAATGTAGGTACAGGACAGTGTCTAGTAATGTAGGTATAGGACAGTGTCTAGTTGTGTAGGTACAGGACAGTGACTAGTAATGTAGGTACAGGACAGTGTCTAGAAGTGTAGGTACAGGACAGTGTCTAGTAATGTAGGTACAGGATAGTGTCTAGTAATGTAGGTACTTGACAGTGACTAGTAATGTAGGTACAGGACAGTGTCTAGTAATGTAGGTACTTGACAGTGACTAGTAATGTAGGTACAGGATAGTGTCTAGTAATGTAGGTACAGGACAGTGTCTAGTAATGTAGGTACAGCACAGTGTTTAGTAATGTAGGTACAGGACAGTGTCTAGAAGTGTAGGTACAGGACAGTGTCTAGTAATGTAGGTACAGGATAGTGTCTAGTAATGTAGGTACTTGACAGTGACTAGTAATGTAGGTACAGGACAGTGTCTAGTAATGTAGGTACAGGACAGTGTCTAGTAATGTAGGTACTTGACAGTGACTAGTAATGTAGGTACAGGACAGTGTCTAGTAATGTAGGTACTTGACAGTGACTAGTAATGTAGGTACAGGACAGTGTCTAGTAATGTAGGTACTTGACAGTAACTAGTAATGTAGGTACAGGACAGTGTCTAGTAATGTATGTACTAGACAGTGTCTAGTAGTGTAAGTACAGGACAGTGTCTAGTAATGTAGGTACAGGATAGTGTCTAGTAATGTAGGTACTTGACAGTGACTAGTAGTGTAGGTACAGGACAGTGTCTAGTAATGTAGGTACTGGACAGTGTCTAGTAATGTAGGTACAGGACAGTGTCTAGTAATGTAGGTACAGGACAGTGTCTAGTAATGTAGGTACTTGACAGTGACTAGTAATGTAGGTACTGGACAGTGACTAGTAGAGTACGTACAGGACAGTGTCTAGTAATGTAGGTACAGGACACTGTCTAATAGTGTAGGTACAGGACAGTGACTAGTAATGTAGGTACAGGACAGTGTCTAGTAATGTAGGTACAGGAGAGTGTCTAGTAGTGTAGGTACAGGACAGTAACTAGTAATGTAGGTACAGGACAGTGTCTAATAATGTAGGTACAGGGCAGTGTCTAGTAACGTAGATACTGGACAGTGACTAGTAATGTAGGTACAGGACAGTGTCTAATAATGTAGGTACAGGACAGTGTTTAGTAGTGTAGGTACAGGACAGTGTCTAGTAATGTAGGTACAGGACAGTGTCTAGTAATGTAGGTACTGGACAGTGACTAGTAGAGTACGTACAGGACAGTGTCTAGTAATGTAGGTACAGGACAGTGTCTAGTAGTGTAGGTACAGGACAGTGACTAGTAATGTAGGTACAGGACAGTGTCTATTAATGTAGGGACTGGAGAGTGACTAGTAATGTAGGTACAGGACAGTGTCTAGTAGAGTAGGTACAGGACAGTGTCTAGTAATGTAGGTACTGGACAGTGTCTAGTAGTGTAGGTACTGGACAGTGTCTAGTAGTGTAGGTACAGGACAGTGTCTAGTAGTGTAGGTACAGGACAGTGTCTAGTAATGTAGGGACTGGACAGTGACTAGTAATGTAGGTACAGGACAGTGTCTAGTCGTGTAGGTACAGGACAGTGTCTAGTAATGTAGGTACTTGACAGTGTCTAGTAGTGTAGGTACAGGACAGTGTCTAGTAGTGTAGGTACTGGACAGTGTCTAGTAGTGTAGCTACAGGACAGTGTCTAGTAATGTAGGGACTAGACAGTGACTAGTAATGTAGGTACAGGACAGTGTCTAGTAATGTAGGTACAGGACAGTGTCTAGTAGTGTAGGTACAGGACAGTGACTAGTAATGTAGGTACAGGACAGTGTCTAGTAATGTAGGTACAGGATAGTGTCTAGTAATGTAGGTACAGGACAGTGTCTAGTAGAGTAGGTACAGGACAGTGTCTAGTAAGGTAGGTACTTGACAGTGACTAGTAATGTAGGTACAGGACAGTGTGTAGTAATGTAGGGACTGGACAGTGACTAGTAATGTAGGTACAGGACAGTGTCTAGTAGAGTAGGTACAGGACAGTGTCTAGTAATGTAGGTACAGGACAGTGACTAGTAATGTAGGTACAGGACAGTGTCTAGTAATGTAGGTACTGGACAGTGTCTAGTAATGTAGGTACTGGACAGTGTCTAGTAGTGTAGGTACAGGACAGTGTCTAGTAATGTAGGTACTGGACAGTGTCTAGTAGTGTAGGTACAGGACAGTGTCTAGTAATGTAGGTACAGGACAGTGTCTAGTAATGTAGGTACAGGACAGTGACTAGTAATGTAGGTACAGGACAGTGTCTAGTAATGTAGGTACTTCACAGTGACTAGTAATGTAGGTACAGGATAGTGTCTAGTAATGTAGGTACGGGACAGTGTCTAGTAATGTAGGTACTTGACAGTGACTAGTAATGTAGGTACAGGACAGTGTCTAGTAATGTAGGTACAGGTCAGTGTCTAGTAATGTAGGTACAGGACAGTGTCTAGTAATGTAGGTACAGGTCAGTGTCTAGTAATGTAGGTACTGGACAGTGTCTAGTAATGTAGGTACTGGACAGTGTCTAGTAGTGTAGGTACAGGACAGTGTCTAGTAATGTAGGTACAGGATAGTGTCTAGTAATGTAGGTACAGGATAGTGTCTAGTAATGTAGGTACAGGACAGTATCTAGTAATGTAGGTACAGGACAGTGACTAGTAATGTAGGTACAGGACAGTGTCTAGTAATGTAGGTACTGGACAGTGTCTAGTAATGTAGGTACAGGACAGTGTCTAGTAATGTAGGTACTTGACAGTGACTAGTAATGTAGGTACAGGACATTGTCTAGTAATGTATGTACTGGACAGTGACTAGTAATGTAGGTACAGGACAGTGTCTAGTAATGTAGGTACTTGACAGTGACTAGTAATGTAGGTACAGGACAGTGTCTAGTAATGTAGGTACTTGACAGTGACTAGTAATGTAAGTACAGGATAGTGTCTAGTAATGTAGGTACAGGACAGTGTCTAGTAATGTAGGTACAGGACAGTGTCTAGTAATGTAGGTACAGGACAGTGTCTAGTAATGTAGGTACTGGACAGTGACTAGTAGTGTAGGTACAGGACAGTGTCTAGTAATGTAGGTACAGGAAAGTGTCTAGTAATGTAGGTACTTGACAGTGACTAGTAATGTAGGTACAGGATAGTGTCTAGTAATGTAGGTACAGGACAGTGTCTAGTAATGTAGGTACAGGACAGTGTCTAGTAATGTAGGTACAGGACAGTGTCTAGTAATGTAAGTATAGGACAGTGTCTAGTAGTGTAGGTACAGGACAGTGACTAGTAATGTAGGTAGAGGACAGTGTCTAGTAATGTAGGTACAGGACAGTGTCTAGTAATGTAGGTACTTGACAGTGACTAGTAATGTAGGTACAGGACAGTGTCTAGTAATGTGGGTACAGGACCGTGTCTAGTAATGTAGGTACTTGACGGTGACAAGTAATGTAGGTACAGGACAGTGTCTAGTAATGTAGGTAATTGACAGTGACTAGTAATGTAGGTACAGGATAGTGTCTAGTAATGTAGGTACAGGACAGTGTCTAGTAATGTAGGTACAGGACAGTGTCTAGTAGTGTAGGTACAGGACAGTGTCTAGTAATGTAGGTACAGGATAGTGTCTAGTAATGTAGGTACTTGACAGTGACTAGTAATGTAGGTACAGGACGGTGTCTAGTAATGTAGGTACATGACAGTGTCTAGTAATGTAGGTACTTGACAGTGACTAGTATTGTAGGTACAGGACAGTGTCTAGTAATGTAGGTACTTGACAGTGACTAGTAATGTAGGTACAGGACAGTGTCTAGTAATGTAGGTACAGGACAGTGTCTAGTAGTGTAGGTACAGGACAGTGTCTAGTAACCTAGGTACAGGATAGTGTCTAGTAATGTAGGTACTTGACAGTGACTAGTAATGTAGGTACAGGACAGTGTCTACTAATGTAGGTACTGGACAGTGTCTAGTAGTGTAGGTACAGGACAGTGTCTAGTAATGTAGGTACAGGACAGTGTCTAGTAATGTAGGTACAGGACAGTGTCTAGTAATGTAGGTACAGGACAGTGTCTAGTAATGTAGGTACTTCACAGTGACTAGTAATGTAGGTACAGGACAGTGTCTAGTAATGTAGGTACAGGACAGTGTCTAGTAATGTAGGTATAGGCCAGTGTCTAGTAATGTAGGTACAGGACAGTGTCTAGTAATGTAGGTACAGGACAGTGTCTAGTAGTGTAGGTACAGGACAGTGTCTAGTAGTGTAGGTACAGGACAGTGTCTAGTAATGTAGGTACAGGACAGTGTCTAGTAGTGTAGGTACTTGACAGTGACTAGTAACGTAGGTACAGGACAGTGTCTAGTAATGTATGTACTGGACAGTGTCTAGTAGTGTAGGTACAGGACAGTGACTAGTAATGTAGGTACAGGACAGTGTCTAGTAATGTAGGTACAGGACAGTGTCTAGTAATGTAGGTACTTGACAGTGTCTAGTAATGTAGGTACAGGACAGTGTCTAGTAATGTAGGTACTGGACAGTGTCTAGTAGTGTAGGTACAGGACAGTGTCTAGTAATGTAGGTACTTCACAGTGACTAGTAATGTAGGTACAGGACAGTGTCTAGTAATGTAGGTACTGGACTGTGTCTAGTAGTGTAGGTACAGGACAGTGTCTAGTAATGTAGGTACTGGACAGTGTCTAGTAGTGTAGGTACAGGACAGTGTCTAGTAATGTAGGTACTTGACAGTGACTAGTAATGTAGGTACAGCACAGTGTCTAGTAGTGTAGGTACTGGACAGTGCCTAGTAATGTAGGTACAGGACAGTGTCTAGTAATGTAGGTACTTCACAGTGACTAGTAATGTAGGTACAGGACAGTGTCTAGTAATGTAGGTACTGGACAGTGTCTAGTAGTGTAGGTACAGGACAGTGTCTAGTAATGTAGGTACTGGACAGTGTCTAGTAGTGTAGGTACAGGACAGTGACTAGTAATGTAGGTACAGGACAGTGTCTAGTAATGTAGGTACTTGACAGTAACTAGTAATGTAGGTACAGGACAGTGTCTAGTAATGTAGGTACAGGACAGTGTCTAGTAGTGTAGGTACAGGACAGTGTCTAGTAGTGTAGGTACAGGACAGTGTCTAGTAGTGTAGGTACTGGACAGTGTCTAGTAGTGTAGGTACAGGACAGTGTCTAGTAATGTAGGTACTGGACAGTGACTAGTAATGTAGGTACAGGACAGTGTCTAGTAATGTAGGTACTGGACAGTGACTAGTAATGTAGGTAGAGGACAGTGTCTAGTAGTGTAGGTACTTGACAGTGACTAGTAATGTAGGTACTTGACAGTGACTAGTAATGTAGGTACAGGACAGTGTCTAGTAGAGTAGGTACAGGACAGTGTCTAGTAATGTAGGTACAGGACAGTGTCTAGTAGTGTAGGTACAGGACAGTGACTAGTAATGTAGGTACAGGACAGTGTCTAGTAATGTAGGTACAGGACAGTGTCTAGTAATGTAGGTACTGGACAGTGTCTAGTAATGTAGGTACTGGACAGTGTCTAGTAGTGTAGGTACAGGACAGTGTCTAGTAATGTAGGTACTGGACAGTGTCTAGTAATGTAGGTACAGGACAGTGTCTAGAAATGTAGGTACTTGACAGTGACTAGTAATGTAGGTACAGGACAGTGTCTAGTAATGTAGGTACTGGACAGTGTCTAGTAGTGTAGGTACTGGACAGTGTCTAGTAATGTAGGTACTGGACAGTGTCTAGTAGTGTAGGTACAGGACAGTGTCTAGTAATGTAGGTACAGGACAGTGTCTAGTAATGTAGGTACAGGACAGTGACTAGTAATGTAGGTACAGGACAGTGTCTAGTAATGTAGGTACTTGACAGTGACTAGTAATGTAGGTACAGGATAGTGTCTAGTAATGTAGGTACAGGACAGTGTCTAGTAATGTAGGTACTTGACAGTGACTAGTAATGTAGGTACAGGACAGTGACTAGTAATGTAGGTTCAGGACAGTGTCTAGTAATGTAGGTACTTGACAGTGACTAGTAATGTAGGTACAGGACAGTGTTTAGTAATGTAGGTACAGGACAGTGTCTAGTAATGTAGGTACAGGACAGTGTCTAGTAGTGTAGGTACTTGACAGTGACTAGTAATGTAGGTACAGGTCAGTGTCTAGTAATGTAGGTACAGGACAGTGTCTAGTAATGTAGGTACTTGACAGTGAGTAGTAATGTAGGTACAGGTCAGTGTCTAGTAATGTAGGTACAGGACAGTGTCTAGTAATGTAGGTACAGGACAGTGTCTAGTAATGTAGGTACTGGACAGTGTCTAGTAATGTAGGTACTGGACAGTGTCTAGTAGTGTAGGTACAGGACAGTGTCTAGTAATGTAGGTACAGGATAGTGTCTAGTAATGTAGGTACAGTATAGTGTCTAGTAATGTAGGTACAGGACAGTGTCTATTAATGTAGGTACAGGACAGTGACTAGTAATGTAGGTACAGGACAGTGTCTAGTAATGTAGGTACTGGACAGTGTCTAGTAATGTAGGTACAGGACAGTGTCTAGTAATGTAGGTACTGGACAGTGACTAGTAATGTAGGTACAGGACAGTGTCTAGTAATGTAGGTACTTGACAGTGACTAGTAATGTAGGTACAGGACAGTGTCTAGTAATGTAGGCACTTGACAGTGACTAGTAATGTAAGTACAGGATAGTGTCTAGTAATGTAGGTACAGGACAGTGTCTAGTAATGTAGGTACAGGACAGTGTCTAGTAATGTAGGTACAGGACAGTGTCTAGTAATGTAGGTACTGGACAGTGACTAGTAGTGTAGGTACAGGACAGTGTCTAGTAATGTAGGTACAGGAAAGTGTCTAGTAATGTAGGTACTTGACAGTGACTAGTAATGTAGGTACAGGATAGTGTCTAGTAATGTAGGTACAGGACAGTGTCTAGTAATGTAGGTACAGGACAGTGTCTAGTAATGTAGGTACAGGACAGTGTCTAGTAATGTAGGTATAGGACAGTGTCTAGTTGTGTAGGTACAGGACAGTGACTAGTAATGTAGGTAGAGGACAGTGTCTAGTAATGTAGGTACAGGACAGTGTCTAGTAATGTAGGTACTTGACAGTGACTAGTAATGTAGGTACAGGACAGTGTCTAGTAATGTAGGTACAGGACAGTGTCTAGTAATGTAGGTACTTGACAGTGACTAGTAATGTAGGTACAGGACAGTGTCTAGTAATGTAGGTACTTGACAGTGACTAGTAATATAGGTACAGGATAGTGTCTAGTAATGTAGGTACAGGACAGTGTCTAGTAATGTAGGTACAGCACAGTGTTTAGTAATGTAGGTACAGGACAGTGTCTAGAAGTGTAGGTACAGGACAGTGTCTAGTAATGTAGGTACAGGATAGTGTCTAGTAATGTAGGTACTTGACAGTGACTAGTAATGTAGGTACAGGACAGTGTCTAGTAATGTAGGTACAGGACAGTGTCTAGTAATGTAGGTACACTTGACAGTGACTAGTAATGTAGGTACAGGACAGTGTCTAGTAATGTAGGTACTTGACAGTGACTAGTAATGTAGGTACAGGACAGTGTCTAGTAATGTAGGTACAGGACAGTGTCTAGTAGTGTAGGTACAGGACAGTGTCTAGTAATGTAGGTACAGGATAGTGTCTAGTAATGTAGGTACTTGACAGTGACTAGTAATGTAGGTACAGGACAGTGTCTAGTAATGTAGGTACTGGATAGTGTCTAGTAGTGTAGGTACAGGACAGTGTCTAGTAATGTAGGTACAGGACAGTGTCTAGTAATGTAGGTACAGGACAGTGTCTAGTAATGTAGGTACAGGACAGTGTCTAGTAATGTAGGTACTTGACAGTGACTAGTAATGTAGGTACTTGACAGTGACTAGTAATGTAGGTACAGGACAGTGTCTAGTAATGTATGTACTGGACAGTGTCTAGTAGTGTAGGTACAGGACAGTGACTAGTAATGTAGGTACAGGACAGTGTCTAGTAATGTAGGTACAGGACAGTGTCTAGTAATGTAGGTACTTGACAGTGTCTAGTAATGTAGGTACAGGACAGTGTCTAGTAATGTAGGTACTGGACAGTGTCTAGTAGTGTAGGTACAGGACAGTGTCTAGTAATGTAGGTACTTGACAGTGACTAGTAATGTAGGTACAGCACAGTGTCTAGTAGTGTAGGTACTGGACAGTGTCTAGTAATGTAGGTACAGGACAGTGTCTAGTAATGTAGGTTCTTCACGGTGACTAGTAATGTAGGTACAGGACAGTGTCTAGTAATGTAGGTACTGGACAGTGTCTAGTAGTGTAGGTACAGGACAGTGTCTAGTAATGTAGGTACTGGACAGTGTCTAGTAGTGTAGGTACAGGACAGTGACTAGTAATGTAGGTACAGGACAGTGTCTAGTAATGTAGGTACTTGACAGTAACTAGTAATGTAGGTACAGGACAGTGTCTAGTAATGTAGGTACAGGACAGTGTCTAGTAATGTAGGTACAGGACAGTGTCTAGTAATGTAGGTACTTGACAGTGTCTAGTAATGTAGGTATAGGACAGTGTCTAGTAGTGTAGGTACAGGACAGTGTCTAGTAGTGTAGGTACTGGACAGTGTCTAGTAATGTAGGTACAGGACAGTGTCTAGTAATGTAGGTACAGGACAGTGACTAGTAATGTAGATACAGGACAGTGTCTAGTAATGTAGGTACTGGACAGTGTCTAGTAATGTAGATACTGGACAGTGTCTAGTAGTGTAGGTACAGGACAGTGTCTAGTAATGTAGGTGCTGGACAGTGTCTAGTAGTGTAGGTACTGGACAGTGTCTAGTAATGTAGGTACTGGACAGTGTCTAGTAGTGTAGGTACAGGACAGTGTCTAGTAATGTAGGTACAGGACAGTGTCTAGTAATGTAGGTACTTGACAGTGACTAGTAATGTAGGTACAGGATAGTGTCTAGTAATGTAGGTACAGGACAGTGTCTAGTAATGTAGGTACTTGACAGTGACTAGTAATGTAGGTACAGCACAGTGTCTAGTAATGTAGGTACTGGACAGTGTCTAGTAGTGTAGGTACAGGACAGTGTCTAGTAATGTAGGTACTGGACAGTGTCTAGTAGTGTAGGTACAGGACACTGTCTAGTAATGTAGGTACAGGACAGTGTCTAGTAATGTAGGTACTTGACAGTGACTAGTAATGTAGGTACAGGACAGTGTCTAGTAATGTAGGTACAGGACAGTGTCTAGTAATGTAGGTACAGGACAGTGACTATTAGAGTACGTACAGGACAGTGACAAGTAGAGTACGTACAGGACAGTGTCTAGTAGTGTAGGTACAGGACAGTGTCTAGTAATGTAGGTACAGGACAGTGTCTAGTAGTGTAGGTACAGGACAGTGACTAGTAATTTAGGTACAGGACAGTGTCTAGTAATGTAGGTACTTGACAGTAACTAGTAATGTAGGTACAGGACAGTGTCTTGTAATGTAGGTACAGGACAGTGTCTAGTAATGTAGGTACAGGATAGTGTCTAGTAATGTAGGTACAGGACAGTGTCTAGTAGTGTAGGTACAGGACAGTGTCTAGTAATGTAGGTACAGGATAGTGTCTAGTAATGTAGGTACTTGACAGTGACTAGTAATGTAGGTACAGGACAGTGTCTAGTAATGTAGGTTCAGGACAGTGTCTAGTAGTGTAGGTACAGGACAGTGTCTAGTAATGTAGGTACAGGATAGTGTCTAGTAATGTAGGTACTTGACAGTGACTAGTAATGTAGGTACAGGACAGTGTCTAGTAATGTACGTACGGGACAGTGTCTAGTAGTGTAGGTACAGGACAGTGTCTAGTAATGTAGGTACAGGACAGTGTCTAGTAATGTAGGTACAGGACAGTGTCTAGTAATGTAGGTACAGGACAGAGTCTAGTAATGTAGGTACTTGACAGTGACTAGTAATGTAGGTACAGGACAGTGTCTAGTAATGTAGGTACAGGACAGTGTCTAGTAATGTAGGTATAGGCCAGTGTCTAGTAATGTAGGTACAGGACAGTGTCTAGTAATGTAGGTACAGGACAGTGTCTAGTAGTGTAGGTACAGGACAGTGTCTAGTAGTGTAGGTACAGGACAGTGTCTAGTAATGTAGGTACAGGACAGTGTCTAGTAGTGTAGGTACTTGACAGTGACTAGTAATGTAGGTACAGGACAGTGTCTAGTAATGTATGTACTGGACAGTGTCTAGTAGTGTAGGTACAGGACAGTGACTAGTAATGTAGGTACAGGACAGTGTCTAGTAATGTAGGTACAGGACAGTGTCTAGTAATGTAGGTACTTGACAGTGTCTAGTAATGTAGGTACAGGACAGTGTCTAGTAATGTAGGTACTTGACAGTGTCTAGTAGTGTAGGTACAGGACAGTGTCTAGTAATGTAGGTACTTCACAGTGACTAGTAATGTAGGTACAGGACAGTGTCTAGTAATGTAGGTACTGGACTGTGTCTAGTAGTGTAGGTACAGGACAGTGTCTAGTAATATAGGTACTGGACAGTGTCTGGTAGTGTAGGTACAGGACAGTGTCTAGTAATGTAGGTACTTGACAGTGACTAGTAATGTAGGTACAGCACAGTGTGTAGTAGTGTAGGTACTGGACAGTGTCTAGTAATGTAGGTACAGGACAGTGTCTAGTAATGTAGGTACTTCACAGTGACTAGTAATGTAGGTACAGGACAGTGTCTAGTAATGTAGGTACTGGACAGTGTCTAGTAGTGTAGGTACAGGACAGTGTCTAGTAATGTAGGTACTGGACAGTGTCTAGTAGTGTAGGTACAGGACAGTGACTAGTAATGTAGGTACAGGACAGTGTCTAGTAATGTAGGTACTTGACAGTAACTAGTAATGTAGGTACAGGACAGTGTCTAGTAATGTAGGTACAGGACAGTGTCTAGTAATGTAGGTACAGGACAGTGTCTAGTAATGTAGGTACTTGACAGTGTCTAGTAATGTAGGTATAGGACAGTGTCTAGTAATGTAGGTACAGGACAGTGTCTAGTAATGTAGGTACAGGACAGTGACTAGTAATGTAGATACAGGACAGAGTCTAGTAATGTAGGTACAGGACAATGTCTAGTAATGTAGGTACAGGACAGTGTCTAGTAGTGTAGGTACAGGACAGTGTCTAGTAATGTAGGTGCTGGACAGTGTCTAGTAGTGTAGGTACTGGACAGTGTCTAGTAATGTAGGTACTGGACAGTGTCTAGTAGTGTAGGTACAGGACAGTGTCTAGTAATGTAGGTACAGGACAGTGTCTAGTAATGTAGGTACTTGACAGTGACTAGTAATGTAGGTACAGGATAGTGTCTAGTAATGTAGGTACAGGACAGTGTCTAGTAATGTAGGAACTTGACAGTGACTAGTAATGTAGGTACAGGACAGTGTCTAGTAATGTAGGTACTGGACAGTGTCTAGTAGTGTAGGTACAGGACAGTGTCTAGTAATGTAGATACTGGACAGTGTCTAGTAGTGTAGATACAGGACACTGTCTAGTAATGTAGGTAGAGGACAGTGTCTAGTAATGTAGGTACTTGACAGTGACTCGTAATGTAGGTACAGGACAGTGTCTAGTAATGTAGGTACAGGACAATGTCTAGTAATGTAGGTACAGGACAGTGACTATTAGAGTACGTACAGGACAGTGACTAGTAGAGTACGTACAGGACAGTGTCTAGTAGTGTAGGTACAGGACAGTGTCTAGTAATGTAGGTACAGGATAGTGTCTAGTAATGTAGGTACAGGACAGTGTCTAGTAATGTAGGTACTTGACAGTGACTAGTAATGTAGGTACAGCACAGTGTCTAGTAATGTAGGTACTGGACAGTGTCTAGTAGTGTAGGTACAGGACAGTGTCTAGTAATGTAGGTACTGGACAGTGTCTAGTAGTGTAGGTACAGGACACTGTCTAGTAATGTAGGTACAGGACAGTGTCTAGTAATGTAGGTACTTGACAGTGACTAGTAATGTAGGTACAGGACAGTGTCTAGTAATGTAGGTACAGGACAGTGTCTAGTAATGTAGGTACAGGACAGTGACTATTAGAGTACGTACAGGACAGTGACTAGTAGAGTACGTACAGGACAGTGTCTAGTAGTGTAGGTACTGGACAGTGTCTAGTAGTGTAGGTACAGGACAGTGTCTAGTAATGTAGGTACAGGACAGTGTCTAGTAGTGTAGGTACAGGACAGTGACTAGTAATGTAGGTACAGGACAGTGTCTAGTAATGTAGGTACTTGACAGTGACTAGTAATGTAGGTACAGGACAGTGTCTTGTAATGTAGGTACAGGACAGTGTCTAGTAATGTAGGTACAGGATAGTGTCTAGTAATGTAGATACAGGACAGTGTCTAGTAGTGTAGGTACAGGACAGTGTCTAGTAATGTAGGTACAGGATAGTGTCTAGTAATGTAGGTACTTGACAGTGACTAGTAATGTAGGTACAGGACAGTGTCTAGTAATGTAGGTACAGGACAGTGTCTAGTAGTGTAGGTACAGGACAGCGTCTAGTAATGTAGGTACAGGATAGTGTCTAGTAATGTAGGTACTTGACAGTGACTAGTAATGTAGGTACAGGACAGTGTCTAGTAATGTAGGTACTGGACAGTGTCTAGTAGTGTAGGTACAGGACAGTGTCTAGTAATGTAGGTACAGGACAGTGTCTAGTAATGTAGGTACAGGACAGTGTCTAGTAATGTAGGTACAGGACAGTGTCTAGTAATGTAGGTACTTGACAGTGACTAGTAATGTAGGTACAGGACAGTGTCTAGTAATGTAGGTACAAGACAGTGTCTAGTAATGTAGGTATAGGCCAGTGTCTAGTAATGTAGGTACAGGACAGTGTCTAGTAATGTAGGTACAGGACAGTGTCTAGTAGTGTAGGTACAGGACAGTGTCTAGTAGTGTAGGTACAGGACAGTGTCTAGTAATGTAGGTACAGGACAGTGTCTAGTAGTGTAGGTACTAGACAGTGACTAGTAATGTAGGTACAGGACAGTGTCTAGTAATGTATGTACTGGACAGTGTCTAGTAGTGTAGGTACAGGACAGTGACTAGTAATGTAGGTACAGGACAGTGTCTAGTAATGTAGGTACAGGACAGTGTCTCGTAATGTAGGTACAGGACAGTGTCTAGTAATGTAGGTACTTGACAGTGTCTAGTAGTGTAGGTACAGGACAGTGACTAGTAATGTAGGTACAGGACAGTGTCTAGTAATGTAGGTACAGGACAGTGTCTAGTAATGTAGGTACAGGACAGTGTCTAGTAATGTAGGTACAGGACAGTGTCTAGTAATGTAGGTACAGGACAGTGTCTAGTAATGTATGTACTGGACAGTGTCTAGTAGTGTAGGTACAGGACAGTGACTAGTAATGTAGGTACAGGACAGTGTCTAGTAATGTAGGTACTTGACAGTGTCTAGTAGTGTAGGTACAGGACAGTGACTAGTAATGTAGGTACAGGACAGTGTCTAGTAATGTAGGTACAGGACAGTGTCTAGTAATGTAGGTACAGGACAGTGTCTAGTAATGTAGGTACAGGACAGTGTCTAGTAATGTAGGTACTGGACAGTGTCTAGTAATGTAGGTACAGGACAGTGTCTAGTAATGTAGGTACTGGACAGTGACTAGTAATGTAGGTACAGGACAGTGTCTAGTAATGTAGGTACTTGACAGTGACTAGTAATGTAGGTACAGGACAGTGTCTAGTAATGTAGGCACTTGACAGTGACTAGTAATGTAAGTACAGGATAGTGTCTAGTAATGTAGGTACAGGACAGTGTCTAGTAATGTAGGTACAGGACAGTGTCTAGTAATGTAGGTACAGGACAGTGTCTAGTAATGTAGGTACTGGACAGTGACTAGTAGTGTAGGTACAGGACAGTGTCTAGTAATGTAGGTACAGGAAAGTGTCTAGTAATGTAGGTACTTGACAGTGACTAGTAATGTAGGTACAGGATAGTGTCTAGTAATGTAGGTACAGGACAGTGTCTAGTAATGTAGGTACAGGACAGTGTCTAGTAATGTAGGTACAGGACAGTGTCTAGTAATGTAGGTATAGGACAGTGTCTAGTTGTGTAGGTACAGGACAGTGACTAGTAATGTAGGTAGAGGACAGTGTCTAGTAATGTAGGTACAGGACAGTGTCTAGTAATGTAGGTACTTGACAGTGACTAGTAATGTAGGTACAGGACAGTGTCTAGTAATGTAGGTACAGGACAGTGTCTAGTAATGTAGGTACTTGACAGTGACTAGTAATGTAGGTACAGGACAGTGTCTAGTAATGTAGGTACTTGACAGTGACTAGTAATATAGGTACAGGATAGTGTCTAGTAATGTAGGTACAGGACAGTGTCTAGTAATGTAGGTACAGCACAGTGTTTAGTAATGTAGGTACAGGACAGTGTCTAGAAGTGTAGGTACAGGACAGTGTCTAGTAATGTAGGTACAGGATAGTGTCTAGTAATGTAGGTACTTGACAGTGACTAGTAATGTAGGTACAGGACAGTGTCTAGTAATGTAGGTACAGGACAGTGTCTAGTAATGTAGGTACACTTGACAGTGACTAGTAATGTAGGTACAGGACAGTGTCTAGTAATGTAGGTACTTGACAGTGACTAGTAATGTAGGTACAGGACAGTGTCTAGTAATGTAGGTACAGGACAGTGTCTAGTAGTGTAGGTACAGGACAGTGTCTAGTAATGTAGGTACAGGATAGTGTCTAGTAATGTAGGTACTTGACAGTGACTAGTAATGTAGGTACAGGACAGTGTCTAGTAATGTAGGTACTGGATAGTGTCTAGTAGTGTAGGTACAGGACAGTGTCTTGTAATGTAGGTACAGGACAGTGTCTAGTAATGTAGGTACAGGACAGTGTCTAGTAATGTAGGTACAGGACAGTGTCTAGTAATGTAGGTACTTGACAGTGACTAGTAATGTAGGTACTTGACAGTGACTAGTAATGTAGGTACAGGACAGTGTCTAGTAATGTATGTACTGGACAGTGTCTAGTAGTGTAGGTACAGGACAGTGACTAGTAATGTAGGTACAGGACAGTGTCTAGTAATGTAGGTACAGGACAGTGTCTAGTAATGTAGGTACTTGACAGTGTCTAGTAATGTAGGTACAGGACAGTGTCTAGTAATGTAGGTACTGGACAGTGTCTAGTAGTGTAGGTACAGGACAGTGTCTAGTAATGTAGGTACTTGACAGTGACTAGTAATGTAGGTACAGCACAGTGTCTAGTAGTGTAGGTACTGGACAGTGTCTAGTAATGTAGGTACAGGACAGTGTCTAGTAATCTAGGTACTTCACGGTGACTAGTAATGTAGGTACAGGACAGTGTCTAGTAATGTAGGTACTGGACAGTGTCTAGTAGTGTAGGTACAGGACAGTGTCTAGTAATGTAGGTACTGGACAGTGTCTAGTAGTGTAGGTACAGGACAGTGACTAGTAATGTAGGTACAGGACAGTGTCTAGTAATGTAGGTACTTGACAGTAACTAGTAATGTAGGTACAGGACAGTGTCTAGTAATGTAGGTACAGGACAGTGTCTAGTAATGTAGGTACAGGACAGTGTCTAGTAATGTAGGTACTTGACAGTGTCTAGTAATGTAGGTATAGGACAGTGTCTAGTAGTGTAGGTACAGGACAGTGTCTAGTAGTGTAGGTACTGGACAGTGTCTAGTAATGTAGGTACAGGACAGTGTCTAGTAATGTAGGTACAGGACAGTGACTAGTAATGTAGATACAGGACAGTGTCTAGTAATGTAGGTACTGGACAGTGTCTAGTAATGTAGATACTGGACAGTGTCTAGTAGTGTAGGTACAGGACAGTGTCTAGTAATGTAGGTGCTGGACAGTGTCTAGTAGTGTAGGTACTGGACAGTGTCTAGTAATGTAGGTACTGGACAGTGTCTAGTAGTGTAGGTACAGGACAGTGTCTAGTAATGTAGGTACAGGACAGTGTCTAGTAATGTAGGTACTTGACAGTGACTAGTAATGTAGGTACAGGATAGTGTCTAGTAATGTAGGTACAGGACAGTGTCTAGTAATGTAGGTACTTGACAGTGACTAGTAATGTAGGTACAGCACAGTGTCTAGTAATGTAGGTACTGGACAGTGTCTAGTAGTGTAGGTACAGGACAGTGTCTAGTAATGTAGGTACTGGACAGTGTCTAGTAGTGTAGGTACAGGACACTGTCTAGTAATGTAGGTACAGGACAGTGTCTAGTAATGTAGGTACTTGACAGTGACTAGTAATGTAGGTACAGGACAGTGTCTAGTAATGTAGGTACAGGACAGTGTCTAGTAATGTAGGTACAGGACAGTGACTATTAGAGTACGTACAGGACAGTGACAAGTAGAGTACGTACAGGACAGTGTCTAGTAGTGTAGGTACAGGACAGTGTCTAGTAATGTAGGTACAGGACAGTGTCTAGTAGTGTAGGTACAGGACAGTGACTAGTAATTTAGGTACAGGACAGTGTCTAGTAATGTAGGTACTTGACAGTAACTAGTAATGTAGGTACAGGACAGTGTCTTGTAATGTAGGTACAGGACAGTGTCTAGTAATGTAGGTACAGGATAGTGTCTAGTAATGTAGGTACAGGACAGTGTCTAGTAGTGTAGGTACAGGACAGTGTCTAGTAATGTAGGTACAGGATAGTGTCTAGTAATGTAGGTACTTGACAGTGACTAGTAATGTAGGTACAGGACAGTGTCTAGTAATGTAGGTTCAGGACAGTGTCTAGTAGTGTAGGTACAGGACAGTGTCTAGTAATGTAGGTACAGGATAGTGTCTAGTAATGTAGGTACTTGACAGTGACTAGTAATGTAGGTACAGGACAGTGTCTAGTAATGTACGTACGGGACAGTGTCTAGTAGTGTAGGTACAGGACAGTGTCTAGTAATGTAGGTACAGGACAGTGTCTAGTAATGTAGGTACAGGACAGTGTCTAGTAATGTAGGTACAGGACAGAGTCTAGTAATGTAGGTACTTGACAGTGACTAGTAATGTAGGTACAGGACAGTGTCTAGTAATGTAGGTACAGGACAGTGTCTAGTAATGTAGGTATAGGCCAGTGTCTAGTAATGTAGGTACAGGACAGTGTCTAGTAATGTAGGTACAGGACAGTGTCTAGTAGTGTAGGTACAGGACAGTGTCTAGTAGTGTAGGTACAGGACAGTGTCTAGTAATGTAGGTACAGGACAGTGTCTAGTAGTGTAGGTACTTGACAGTGACTAGTAATGTAGGTACAGGACAGTGTCTAGTAATGTATGTACTGGACAGTGTCTAGTAGTGTAGGTACAGGACAGTGACTAGTAATGTAGGTACAGGACAGTGTCTAGTAATGTAGGTACAGGACAGTGTCTAGTAATGTAGGTACTTGACAGTGTCTAGTAATGTAGGTACAGGACAGTGTCTAGTAATGTAGGTACTTGACAGTGTCTAGTAGTGTAGGTACAGGACAGTGTCTAGTAATGTAGGTACTTCACAGTGACTAGTAATGTAGGTACAGGACAGTGTCTAGTAATGTAGGTACTGGACTGTGTCTAGTAGTGTAGGTACAGGACAGTGTCTAGTAATATAGGTACTGGACAGTGTCTAGTAGTGTAGGTACAGGACAGTGTCTAGTAATGTAGGTACTTGACAGTGACTAGTAATGTAGGTACAGCACAGTGTGTAGTAGTGTAGGTACTGGACAGTGTCTAGTAATGTAGGTACAGGACAGTGTCTAGTAATGTAGGTACTTCACAGTGACTAGTAATGTAGGTACAGGACAGTGTCTAGTAATGTAGGTACTGGACAGTGTCTAGTAGTGTAGGTACAGGACAGTGTCTAGTAATGTAGGTACTGGACAGTGTCTAGTAGTGTAGGTACAGGACAGTGACTAGTAATGTAGGTACAGGACAGTGTCTAGTAATGTAGGTACTTGACAGTAACTAGTAATGTAGGTACAGGACAGTGTCTAGTAATGTAGGTACAGGACAGTGTCTAGTAATGTAGGTACAGGACAGTGTCTAGTAATGTAGGTACTTGACAGTGTCTAGTAATGTAGGTATAGGACAGTGTCTAGTAATGTAGGTACAGGACAGTGTCTAGTAATGTAGGTACAGGACAGTGACTAGTAATGTAGATACAGGACAGAGTCTAGTAATGTAGGTACAGGACAATGTCTAGTAATGTAGGTACAGGACAGTGTCTAGTAGTGTAGGTACAGGACAGTGTCTAGTAATGTAGGTGCTGGACAGTGTCTAGTAGTGTAGGTACTGGACAGTGTCTAGTAATGTAGGTACTGGACAGTGTCTAGTAGTGTAGGTACAGGACAGTGTCTAGTAATGTAGGTACAGGACAGTGTCTAGTAATGTAGGTACTTGACAGTGACTAGTAATGTAGGTACAGGATAGTGTCTAGTAATGTAGGTACAGGACAGTGTCTAGTAATGTAGGAACTTGACAGTGACTAGTAATGTAGGTACAGGACAGTGTCTAGTAATGTAGGTACTGGACAGTGTCTAGTAGTGTAGGTACAGGACAGTGTCTAGTAATGTAGATACTGGACAGTGTCTAGTAGTGTAGATACAGGACACTGTCTAGTAATGTAGGTAGAGGACAGTGTCTAGTAATGTAGGTACTTGACAGTGACTCGTAATGTAGGTACAGGACAGTGTCTAGTAATGTAGGTACAGGACAATGTCTAGTAATGTAGGTACAGGACAGTGACTATTAGAGTACGTACAGGACAGTGACTAGTAGAGTACGTACAGGACAGTGTCTAGTAGTGTAGGTACAGGACAGTGTCTAGTAATGTAGGTACAGGATAGTGTCTAGTAATGTAGGTACAGGACAGTGTCTAGTAATGTAGGTACTTGACAGTGACTAGTAATGTAGGTACAGCACAGTGTCTAGTAATGTAGGTACTGGACAGTGTCTAGTAGTGTAGGTACAGGACAGTGTCTAGTAATGTAGGTACTGGACAGTGTCTAGTAGTGTAGGTACAGGACACTGTCTAGTAATGTAGGTACAGGACAGTGTCTAGTAATGTAGGTACTTGACAGTGACTAGTAATGTAGGTACAGGACAGTGTCTAGTAATGTAGGTACAGGACAGTGTCTAGTAATGTAGGTACAGGACAGTGACTATTAGAGTACGTACAGGACAGTGACTAGTAGAGTACGTACAGGACAGTGTCTAGTAGTGTAGGTACTGGACAGTGTCTAGTAGTGTAGGTACAGGACAGTGTCTAGTAATGTAGGTACAGGACAGTGTCTAGTAGTGTAGGTACAGGACAGTGACTAGTAATGTAGGTACAGGACAGTGTCTAGTAATGTAGGTACTTGACAGTGACTAGTAATGTAGGTACAGGACAGTGTCTTGTAATGTAGGTACAGGACAGTGTCTAGTAATGTAGGTACAGGATAGTGTCTAGTAATGTAGATACAGGACAGTGTCTAGTAGTGTAGGTACAGGACAGTGTCTAGTAATGTAGGTACAGGATAGTGTCTAGTAATGTAGGTACTTGACAGTGACTAGTAATGTAGGTACAGGACAGTGTCTAGTAATGTAGGTACAGGACAGTGTCTAGTAGTGTAGGTACAGGACAGCGTCTAGTAATGTAGGTACAGGATAGTGTCTAGTAATGTAGGTACTTGACAGTGACTAGTAATGTAGGTACAGGACAGTGTCTAGTAATGTAGGTACTGGACAGTGTCTAGTAGTGTAGGTACAGGACAGTGTCTAGTAATGTAGGTACAGGACAGTGTCTAGTAATGTAGGTACAGGACAGTGTCTAGTAATGTAGGTACAGGACAGTGTCTAGTAATGTAGGTACTTGACAGTGACTAGTAATGTAGGTACAGGACAGTGTCTAGTAATGTAGGTACAAGACAGTGTCTAGTAATGTAGGTATAGGCCAGTGTCTAGTAATGTAGGTACAGGACAGTGTCTAGTAATGTAGGTACAGGACAGTGTCTAGTAGTGTAGGTACAGGACAGTGTCTAGTAGTGTAGGTACAGGACAGTGTCTAGTAATGTAGGTACAGGACAGTGTCTAGTAGTGTAGGTACTAGACAGTGACTAGTAATGTAGGTACAGGACAGTGTCTAGTAATGTATGTACTGGACAGTGTCTAGTAGTGTAGGTACAGGACAGTGACTAGTAATGTAGGTACAGGACAGTGTCTAGTAATGTAGGTACAGGACAGTGTCTAGTAATGTAGGTACAGGACAGTGTCTAGTAATGTAGGTACTTGACAGTGTCTAGTAGTGTAGGTACAGGACAGTGACTAGTAATGTAGGTACAGGACAGTGTCTAGTAATGTAGGTACAGGACAGTGTCTAGTAATGTAGGTACAGGACAGTGTCTAGTAATGTAGGTACAGGACAGTGTCTAGTAATGTAGGTACAGGACAGTGTCTAGTAATGTATGTACTGGACAGTGTCTAGTAGTGTAGGTACAGGACAGTGACTAGTAATGTAGGTACAGGACAGTGTCTAGTAATGTAGGTACAGGACAGTGTCTAGTAATGTAGGTACAGGACAGTGTCTAGTAATGTAGGTACTTGACAGTGTCTAGTAGTGTAGGTACAGGACAGTGTCTAGTAATGTAGGTACTTCACAGTGACTAGTAATGTTGGTACAGGACAGTGTCTAGTAATGTAGGTACTGGACTGTGTCTAGTAGTGTAGGTACAGGACAGTGTCTAGTAATATAGGTACTGGACAGTGTCTAGTAGTGTAGGTACAGGACAGTGTCTAGTAATGTAGGTACTTGACAGTGACTAGTAATGTAGGTACAGCACAATGTGTAGTAGTGTAGGTACTGGACAGTGTCTAGTAATGTAGGTACAGGACAGTGTCTAGTAATGTAGGTACTTCACAGTGACTAGTAATGTAGTTACAGGACAGTGTCTAGTAATGTAGGTACTGGACAGTGTCTAGTAGTGTAGGTACAGGACAGTGTCTAGTAATGTAGGTACTGGACAGTGTCTAGTAGTGTAGGTACAGGACAGTGACTAGTAATGTAGGTACAGGACAGTGTCTAGTAATGTAGGTACTTGACAGTAACTAGTAATGTAGGTACAGGACAGTGTCTAGTAGTGTAGGTACAGGACAGTGTCTAGTAATGTAGGTACAGGACAGTGTCTAGTAATGTAGGTACTTGACAGTGTCTAGTAATGTAGGTATAGGACAGTGTCTAGTAATGTAGGTACAGGACAGTGTCTAGTAATGTAGGTACAGGACAGTGACTAGTAATGTAGATACAGGACAGTGTCTAGTAATGTAGGTACTGGACAGTGTCTAGTAATGTAGATACTGGACAGTGTCTAGTAGTGTAGGTACAGGACAGTGTCTAGTAATGTAGGTGCTGGACAGTGTCTAGTAGTGTAGGTACTGGACAGTGTCTAGTAATGTAGGTACTGGACAGTGTCTAGTAGTGTAGGTACAGGACAGTGTCTAGTAATGTAGGTACAGGACAGTGTCTAGTAATGTAGGTACTTGACAGTGACTAGTAATGTAGGTACAGGATAGTGTCTAGTAATGTAGGTACAGGACAGTGTCTAGTAATGTAGGTACTTGACAGTGACTAGTAATGTAGGTACAGGACAGTGTCTAGTAATGTAGGTACTGGACAGTGTCTAGTAGTGTAGGTACAGGACAGTGTCTAGTAATGTAGGTACTGGACAGTGTCTAGTAGTGTAGATACAGGACACTGTCTAGTAATGTAGGTAGAGGACAGTGTCTAGTAATGTAGGTACTTGACAGTGACTCGTAATGTAGGTACAGGACAGTGTCTAGTAATGTAGGTACAGGACAGTGTCTAGTAATGTAGGTACAGGACAGTGACTATTAGAGTACGTACAGGACAGTGACTAGTAGTGTAGGTACAGGACAGTGTCTAGTAATGTAGGTACAGGACAGTGTCTAGTAGTGTAGGTACAGGACAGTGTCTAGTAGTGTAGGTACAGGACAGTGACTAGTAATGTAGGTACAGGACAGTGTCTAGTAATGTAGGTACTTGACAGTGACTAGTAATGTAGGTACAGGACAGTGTCTTGTAATGTAGGTACAGGACAGTGTCTAGTAATGTAGGTACAGGATAGTGTCTAGTAATGTAGGTACTTGACAGTGCATAGTAATGTAGGTACAGGACAGTGTCTAGTAATGTAGGTACTTGACAGTGACTAGTAATGTAGGTACAGGACAGTGTCTAGTAATGTAGGTACAGGATAGTGTCTAGTAATGTAGGTACTTGACAGTGACTAGTAATGTAGGTACAGGACAGTGTCTAGTAATGTAGGTACTGGACAGTGTCTAGTAGTGTAGGTACAGGACAGTGTCTAGTAATGTAGGTACAGGACAGTGTCTAGTAATGTAGGTACAGGACAGTGTCTAGTAGTGTAGGTACAGGACAGTGACTAGTAATGTAGGTACAGGACAGTGACTAGTAGAGTACGTACAGGACAGTGACTAGTAGAGTACGTACAGGACAGTGTCTAGTAGTGTAGGTACAGGACACTGTCTAGTAATGTAGGTACAGAACAGTGTCTAGTAGTGTAGGTACAGGACAGTGACTAGTAATGTAGGTACAGGACAGTGTCTAGTAATGTAGGTACTTGACAGTGACTAGTAATATAGGTACAGGACAGTGTCTTGTAATGTAGGTACAGGACAGTGTCTAGTAATGTAGGTACAGGATAGTGTCTAGTAATGTAGGTACTTGACAGTGACTAGTAATGTAGGTACAGGACAGTGTCTAGTAATGTAGGTACTGGACAGTGTCTAGTAGTGTAGGTATAGGCCAGTGTCTAGTAATGTAGGTACAGGACAGTGTCTAGTAATGTAGGTACAGGACAGTGTCTAGTAGTGTAGGTACAGGACAGTGTCTAGTAGTGTAGGTACAGGACAGTGTCTAGTAATGTAGGTACAGGACAGTGTCTAGTAGTGTAGGTACTTGACAGTGACTAGTAATGTAGGTACAGGACAGTGTCTAGTAATGTATGTACTGGACAGTGTCTAGTAGTGTAGGTACAGGACAGTGACTAGTAATGTAGGTACAGGACAGTGTCTAGTAATGTAGGTACAGGACAGTGTCTAGTAATGTAGGTACTTGACAGTGTCTAGTAATGTAGGTACAGGACAGTGTCTAGTAATGTAGGTACTGGACAGTGTCTAGTAGTGTAGGTACAGGACAGTGTCTAGTAATGTAGGTACTTCACAGTGACTAGTAATGTAGTTACAGGACAGTGTCTAGTAATGTAGGTACTGGACAGTGTCTAGTAGTGTAGGTACAGGACAGTGTCTAGTAATGTAGGTACTTCACAGTGACTAGTAATGTTGGTACAGGACAGTGTCTAGTAATGTAGGTACTGGACTGTGTCTAGTAGTGTAGGTACAGGACAGTGTCTAGTAATATAGGTACTGGACAGTGTCTAGTAGTGTAGGTACAGGACAGTGTCTAGTAATGTAGGTACTTGACAGTGACTAGTAATGTAGGTACAGCACAATGTGTAGTAGTGTAGGTACTGGACAGTGTCTAGTAATGTAGGTACAGGACAGTGTCTAGTAATGTAGGTACTTCACAGTGACTAGTAATGTAGTTACAGGACAGTGTCTAGTAATGTAGGTACTGGACAGTGTCTAGTAGTGTAGGTACAGGACAGTGTCTAGTAATGTAGGTACTGGACAGTGTCTAGTAGTGTAGGTACAGGACAGTGACTAGTAATGTAGGTACAGGACAGTGTCTAGTAATGTAGGTACTTGACAGTAACTAGTAATGTAGGTACAGGACAGTGTCTAGTAGTGTAGGTACAGGACAGTGTCTAGTAATGTAGGTACAGGACAGTGTCTAGTAATGTAGGTACTTGACAGTGTCTAGTAATGTAGGTATAGGACAGTGTCTAGTAATGTAGGTACAGGACAGTGTCTAGTAATGTAGGTACAGGACAGTGACTAGTAATGTAGATACAGGACAGTGTCTAGTAATGTAGGTACTGGACAGTGTCTAGTAATGTAGATACTGGACAGTGTCTAGTAGTGTAGGTACAGGACAGTGTCTAGTAATGTAGGTGCTGGACAGTGTCTAGTAGTGTAGGTACTGGACAGTGTCTAGTAATGTAGGTACTGGACAGTGTCTAGTAGTGTAGGTACAGGACAGTGTCTAGTAATGTAGGTACAGGACAGTGTCTAGTAATGTAGGTACTTGACAGTGACTAGTAATGTAGGTACAGGATAGTGTCTAGTAATGTAGGTACAGGACAGTGTCTAGTAATGTAGGTACTTGACAGTGACTAGTAATGTAGGTACAGGACAGTGTCTAGTAATGTAGGTACTGGACAGTGTCTAGTAGTGTAGGTACAGGACAGTGTCTAGTAATGTAGGTACTGGACAGTGTCTAGTAGTGTAGATACAGGACACTGTCTAGTAATGTAGGTAGAGGACAGTGTCTAGTAATGTAGGTACTTGACAGTGACTCGTAATGTAGGTACAGGACAGTGTCTAGTAATGTAGGTACAGGACAGTGTCTAGTAATGTAGGTACAGGACAGTGACTATTAGAGTACGTACAGGACAGTGACTAGTAGTGTAGGTACAGGACAGTGTCTAGTAATGTAGGTACAGGACAGTGTCTAGTAGTGTAGGTACAGGACAGTGTCTAGTAGTGTAGGTACAGGACAGTGACTAGTAATGTAGGTACAGGACAGTGTCTAGTAATGTAGGTACTTGACAGTGACTAGTAATGTAGGTACAGGACAGTGTCTTGTAATGTAGGTACAGGACAGTGTCTAGTAATGTAGGTACAGGATAGTGTCTAGTAATGTAGGTACTTGACAGTGCATAGTAATGTAGGTACAGGACAGTGTCTAGTAATGTAGGTACTTGACAGTGACTAGTAATGTAGGTACAGGACAGTGTCTAGTAATGTAGGTACAGGATAGTGTCTAGTAATGTAGGTACTTGACAGTGACTAGTAATGTAGGTACAGGACAGTGTCTAGTAATGTAGGTACTGGACAGTGTCTAGTAGTGTAGGTACAGGACAGTGTCTAGTAATGTAGGTACAGGACAGTGTCTAGTAATGTAGGTACAGGACAGTGTCTAGTAGTGTAGGTACAGGACAGTGACTAGTAATGTAGGTACAGGACAGTGACTAGTAGAGTACGTACAGGACAGTGACTAGTAGAGTACGTACAGGACAGTGTCTAGTAGTGTAGGTACAGGACACTGTCTAGTAATGTAGGTACAGAACAGTGTCTAGTAGTGTAGGTACAGGACAGTGACTAGTAATGTAGGTACAGGACAGTGTCTAGTAATGTAGGTACTTGACAGTGACTAGTAATATAGGTACAGGACAGTGTCTTGTAATGTAGGTACAGGACAGTGTCTAGTAATGTAGGTACAGGATAGTGTCTAGTAATGTAGGTACTTGACAGTGACTAGTAATGTAGGTACAGGACAGTGTCTAGTAATGTAGGTACTGGACAGTGTCTAGTAGTGTAGGTATAGGCCAGTGTCTAGTAATGTAGGTACAGGACAGTGTCTAGTAATGTAGGTACAGGACAGTGTCTAGTAGTGTAGGTACAGGACAGTGTCTAGTAGTGTAGGTACAGGACAGTGTCTAGTAATGTAGGTACAGGACAGTGTCTAGTAGTGTAGGTACTTGACAGTGACTAGTAATGTAGGTACAGGACAGTGTCTAGTAATGTATGTACTGGACAGTGTCTAGTAGTGTAGGTACAGGACAGTGACTAGTAATGTAGGTACAGGACAGTGTCTAGTAATGTAGGTACAGGACAGTGTCTAGTAATGTAGGTACTTGACAGTGTCTAGTAATGTAGGTACAGGACAGTGTCTAGTAATGTAGGTACTGGACAGTGTCTAGTAGTGTAGGTACAGGACAGTGTCTAGTAATGTAGGTACTTCACAGTGACTAGTAATGTAGGTACAGGACAGTGTCTAGTAATATAGGTACTGGACTGTGTCTAGTAGTGTAGGTACAGGACAGTGTCTAGTAATGTAGGTACTGGACAGTGTCTAGTAGTGTAGGTACAGGACAGTGTCTAGTAATGTAGGTACTTGACAGTGACTAGTAATGTAGGTACAGCACAGTGTCTAGTAGTGTAGGTACTGGACAGTGTCTAGTAATGTAGGTACAGGACAGTGTCTAGTAATGTAGGTACTTCACAGTGTCTAGTAATGTAGGTACTGGACAGTGTCTAGTAGTGTAGGTACAGGACAGTGACTAGTAATGTAGGTACAGGACAGTGTCTAGTAATGTACGTACGGGACAGTGTCTAGTAGTGTAGGTACAGGACAGTGTCTAGTAATGTAGGTACAGGACAGTGTCTAGTAATGTAGGTACAGGACAGTGTCTAGTAATGTAGGTACAGGACAGAGTCTAGTAATGTAGGTACTTGACAGTGACTAGTAATGTAGGTACAGGACAGTGTCTAGTAATGTAGGTACAGGACAGTGTCTAGTAATGTAGGTATAGGCCAGTGTCTAGTAATGTAGGTACAGGACAGTGTCTAGTAATGTAGGTACAGGACAGTGTCTAGTAGTGTAGGTACAGGACAGTGTCTAGTAGTGTAGGTACAGGACAGTGTCTAGTAATGTAGGTACAGGACAGTGTCTAGTAGTGTAGGTACTTGACAGTGACTAGTAATGTAGGTACAGGACAGTGTCTAGTAATGTATGTACTGGACAGTGTCTAGTAGTGTAGGTACAGGACAGTGACTAGTAATGTAGGTACAGGACAGTGTCTAGTAATGTAGGTACAGGACAGTGTCTAGTAATGTAGGTACTTGACAGTGTCTAGTAATGTAGGTACAGGACAGTGTCTAGTAATGTAGGTACTTGACAGTGTCTAGTAGTGTAGGTACAGGACAGTGTCTAGTAATGTAGGTACTTCACAGTGACTAGTAATGTAGGTACAGGACAGTGTCTAGTAATGTAGGTACTGGACTGTGTCTAGTAGTGTAGGTACAGGACAGTGTCTAGTAATATAGGTACTGGACAGTGTCTAGTAGTGTAGGTACAGGACAGTGTCTAGTAATGTAGGTACTTGACAGTGACTAGTAATGTAGGTACAGCACAGTGTGTAGTAGTGTAGGTACTGGACAGTGTCTAGTAATGTAGGTACAGGACAGTGTCTAGTAATGTAGGTACTTCACAGTGACTAGTAATGTAGGTACAGGACAGTGTCTAGTAATGTAGGTACTGGACAGTGTCTAGTAGTGTAGGTACAGGACAGTGTCTAGTAATGTAGGTACTGGACAGTGTCTAGTAGTGTAGGTACAGGACAGTGACTAGTAATGTAGGTACAGGACAGTGTCTAGTAATGTAGGTACTTGACAGTAACTAGTAATGTAGGTACAGGACAGTGTCTAGTAATGTAGGTACAGGACAGTGTCTAGTAATGTAGGTACAGGACAGTGTCTAGTAATGTAGGTACTTGACAGTGTCTAGTAATGTAGGTATAGGACAGTGTCTAGTAATGTAGGTACAGGACAGTGTCTAGTAATGTAGGTACAGGACAGTGACTAGTAATGTAGATACAGGACAGAGTCTAGTAATGTAGGTACAGCACAATGTCTAGTAATGTAGGTACAGGACAGTGTCTAGTAGTGTAGGTACAGGACAGTGTCTAGTAATGTAGGTGCTGGACAGTGTCTAGTAGTGTAGGTACAGGACAGTGTCTAGTAATGTAGGTACAGGACAGTGTCTAGTAATGTAGGTACTTGACAGTGACTAGTAATGTAGGTACAGGATAGTGTCTAGTAATGTAGGTACAGGACAGTGTCTAGTAATGTAGGTACTTGACAGTGACTAGTAATGTAGGTACAGGACAGTGTCTAGTAATGTAGGTACTGGACAGTGTCTAGTAGTGTAGGTACAGGACAGTGTCTAGTAATGTAGGTACTGGACAGTGTCTAGTAGTGTAGGTACAGGACAGTGACTAGTAATGTAGGTACAGGACAGTGTCTAGTAATGTAGGTACTTGGCAGTGACTAGTAATGTAGGTACAGGACAGTGTCTAGTAATCTAGGTACTGGACAGTGTCTAGTAGTGTAGGTACAGGACAGTGTCTAGTAATGTAGGTACTGGACAGTGTCTAGTAGTGTAGGTACAGGACAGTGTCTAGTAATGTAGATACTGGACAGTGTCTAGTAGTGTAGATACAGGACACTGTCTAGTAATGTAGGTAGTGGACAGTGTCTAGTAATGTAGGTACTTGACAGTGACTCGTAATGTAGGTACAGGACAGTGTCTAGTAATGTAGGTACAGGACAATGTCTAGTAATGTAGGTACAGGACAGTGACTATTAGAGTACGTACAGGACAGTGACTAGTAGAGTACGTACAGGACAGTGTCTAGTAGTGTAGGTACAGGACAGTGTCTAGTAATGTAGGTACAGGATAGTGTCTAGTAATGTAGGTACAGGACAGTGTCTAGTAATGTAGGTACTTGACAGTGACTAGTAATGTAGGTACAGCACAGTGTCTAGTAATGTAGGTACTGGACAGTGTCTAGTAGTGTAGGTACAGGACAGTGTCTAGTAATGTAGGTACTGGACAGTGTCTAGTAGTGTAGGTACAGGACACTGTCTAGTAATGTAGGTACAGGACAGTGTCTAGTAATGTAGGTACTTGACAGTGACTAGTAATGTAGGTACAGGACAGTGTCTAGTAATGTAGGTACAGGACAGTGTCTAGTAATGTAGGTACAGGACAGTGACTATTAGAGTACGTACAGGACAGTGACTAGTAGAGTACGTACAGGACAGTGTCTAGTAGTGTAGGTACTGGACAGTGTCTAGTAGTGTAGGTACAGGACAGTGTCTAGTAATGTAGGTACAGGACAGTGTCTAGTAGTGTAGGTACAGGACAGTGACTAGTAATGTAGGTACAGGACAGTGTCTAGTAATGTAGGTACTTGACAGTGACTAGTAATGTAGGTACAGGACAGTGTCTTGTAATGTAGGTACAGGACAGTGTCTAGTAATGTAGGTACAGGATAGTGTCTACTAATGTAGATACAGGACAGTGTCTAGTAGTGTAGGTACAGGACAGTGTCTAGTAATGTAGGTACAGGATAGTGTCTAGTAATGTAGGTACTTGACAGTGACTAGTAATGTAGGTACAGGACAGTGTCTAGTAATGTAGGTACAGGACAGTGTCTAGTAGTGTAGGTACAGGACAGCGTCTAGTAATGTAGGTACAGGATAGTGTCTAGTAATGTAGGTACTTGACAGTGACTAGTAATGTAGGTACAGGACAGTGTCTAGTAATGTAGGTACTGGACAGTGTCTAGTAGTGTAGGTACAGGACAGTGTCTAGTAATGTAGGTACAGGACAGTGTCTAGTAATGTAGGTACAGGACAGTGTCTAGTAATGTAGGTACAGGACAGTCTCTAGTAATGTAGGTACTTGACAGTGACTAGTAATGTAGGTACAGGACAGTGTCTAGTAATGTAGGTACAGGACAGTGTCTAGTAATGTAGGTATAGGCCAGTGTCTAGTAATGTAGGTACAGGACAGTGTCTAGTAATGTAGGTACAGGACAGTGTCTAGTAGTGTAGGTACAGGACAGTGTCTAGTAGTGTAGGTACAGGACAGTGTCTAGTAATGTAGGTACAGGACAGTGTCTAGTAGTGTAGGTACTAGACAGTGACTAGTAATGTAGGTACAGGACAGTGTCTAGTAATGTATGTACTGGACAGTGTCTAGTAGTGTAGGTACAGGACAGTGACTAGTAATGTAGGTACAGGACAGTGTCTAGTAATGTAGGTACAGGACAGTGTCTAGTAATGTAGGTACAGGACAGTGTCTAGTAATGTAGGTACTTGACAGTGTCTAGTAGTGTAGGTACAGGACAGTGACTAGTAATGTAGGTACAGGACAGTGTCTAGTAATGTAGGTACAGGACAGTGTCTAGTAATGTAGGTACAGGACAGTGTCTAGTAATGTAGGTACAGGACAGTGTCTAGTAATGTAGGTACAGGACAGTGTCTAGTAATGTATGTACTGGACAGTGTCTAGTAGTGTAGGTACAGGACAGTGACTAGTAATGTAGGTACAGGACAGTGTCTAGTAATGTAGGTACAGGACAGTGTCTAGTAATGTAGGTACAGGACAGTGTCTAGTAATGTAGGTACTTGACAGTGTCTAGTAGTGTAGGTACAGGACAGTGTCTAGTAATGTAGGTACTTCACAGTGACTAGTAATGTTGGTACAGGACAGTGTCTAGTAATGTAGGTACTGGACTGTGTCTAGTAGTGTAGGTACAGGACAGTGTCTAGTAATATAGGTACTGGACAGTGTCTAGTAGTGTAGGTACAGGACAGTGTCTAGTAATGTAGGTACTTGACAGTGACTAGTAATGTAGGTACAGCACAATGTGTAGTAGTGTAGGTACTGGACAGTGTCTAGTAATGTAGGTACAGGACAGTGTCTAGTAATGTAGGTACTTCACAGTGACTAGTAATGTAGGTACAGGACAGTGTCTAGTAATGTAGGTACTGGACAGTGTCTAGTAGTGTAGGTACAGGACAGTGTCTAGTAATGTAGGTACTGGACAGTGTCTAGTAGTGTAGGTACAGGACAGTGACTAGTAATGTAGGTACAGGACAGTGTCTAGTAATGTAGGTACTTGACAGTAACTAGTAATGTAGGTACAGGACAGTGTCTAGTAGTGTAGGTACAGGACAGTGTCTAGTAATGTAGGTACAGGACAGTGTCTAGTAATGTAGGTACTTGACAGTGTCTAGTAATGTAGGTATAGGACAGTGTCTAGTAATGTAGGTACAGGACAGTGTCTAGTAATGTAGGTACAGGACAGTGACTAGTAATGTAGATACAGGACAGTGTCTAGTAATGTAGGTACTGGACAGTGTCTAGTAATGTAGATACTGGACAGTGTCTAGTAGTGTAGGTACAGGACAGTGTCTAGTAATGTAGGTGCTGGACAGTGTCTAGTAGTGTAGGTACTGGACAGTGTCTAGTAATGTAGGTACTGGACAGTGTCTAGTAGTGTAGGTACAGGACAGTGTCTAGTAATGTAGGTACAGGACAGTGTCTAGTAATGTAGGTACTTGACAGTGACTAGTAATGTAGGTACAGGATAGTGTCTAGTAATGTAGGTACAGGACAGTGTCTAGTAATGTAGGTACTTGACAGTGACTAGTAATGTAGGTACAGGACAGTGTCTAGTAATGTAGGTACTGGACAGTGTCTAGTAGTGTAGGTACAGGACAGTGTCTAGTAATGTAGGTACTGGACAGTGTCTAGTAGTGTAGATACAGGACACTGTCTAGTAATGTAGGTAGAGGACAGTGTCTAGTAATGTAGGTACTTGACAGTGACTCGTAATGTAGGTACAGGACAGTGTCTAGTAATGTAGGTACAGGACAGTGTCTAGTAATGTAGGTACAGGACAGTGACTATTAGAGTACGTACAGGACAGTGACTAGTAGAGTACGTACAGGACAGTGTCTAGTAGTGTAGGTACAGGACAGTGTCTAGTAATGTAGGTACAGGACAGTGTCTAGTAGTGTAGGTACAGGACAGTGACTAGTAATGTAGGTACAGGACAGTGTCTAGTAATGTAGGTACTTGACAGTGACTAGTAATGTAGGTACAGGACAGTGTCTTGTAATGTAGGTACAGGACAGTGTCTAGTAATGTAGGTACATGATAGTGTCTAGTAATGTAGGTACTTGACAGTGCATAGTAATGTAGGTACAGGACAGTGTCTAGTAATGTAGGTACTTGACAGTGACTAGTAATGTAGGTACAGGACAGTGTCTAGTAATGTAGGTACAGGATAGTGTCTAGTAATGTAGGTACTTGACAGTGACTAGTAATGTAGGTACAGGACAGTGTCTAGTAATGTAGGTACTGGACAGTGTCTAGTAGTGTAGGTACAGGACAGTGTCTAGTAATGTAGGTACAGGACAGTGTCTAGTAATGTAGGTACAGGACAGTGTCTAGTAGTGTAGGTACAGGACAGTGACTAGTAATGTAGGTACAGGACAGTGACTAGTAGAGTACGTACAGGACAGTGACTAGTAGAGTACGTACAGGACAGTGTCTAGTAGTGTAGGTACAGGACACTGTCTAGTAATGTAGGTACAGAACAGTGTCTAGTAGTGTAGGTACAGGACAGTGACTAGTAATGTAGGTACAGGACAGTGTCTAGTAATGTAGGTACTTGACAGTGACTAGTAATATAGGTACAGGACAGTGTCTTGTAATGTAGGTACAGGACAGTGTCTAGTAATGTAGGTACAGGATAGTGTCTAGTAATGTAGGTACTTGACAGTGACTAGTAATGTAGGTACAGGACAGTGTCTAGTAATGTAGGTACTGGACAGTGTCTAGTAGTGTAGGTATAGGCCAGTGTCTAGTAATGTAGGTACAGGACAGTGTCTAGTAATGTAGGTACAGGACAGTGTCTAGTAGTGTAGGTACAGGACAGTGTCTAGTAGTGTAGGTACAGGACAGTGTCTAGTAATGTAGGTACAGGACAGTGTCTAGTAGTGTAGGTACTTGACAGTGACTAGTAATGTAGGTACAGGACAGTGTCTAGTAATGTATGTACTGGACAGTGTCTAGTAGTGTAGGTACAGGACAGTGACTAGTAATGTAGGTACAGGACAGTGTCTAGTAATGTAGGTACAGGACTGTGTCTAGTAATGTAGGTACTTGACAGTGTCTAGTAATGTAGGTACAGGACAGTGTCTAGTAATGTAGGTACTGGACAGTGTCTAGTAGTGTAGGTACAGGACAGTGTCTAGTAATGTAGGTACTTCACAGTGACTAGTAATGTAGGTACAGGACAGTGTCTAGTAATATAGGTACTGGACTGTGTCTAGTAGTGTAGGTACAGGACAGTGTCTAGTAATGTAGGTACTGGACAGTGTCTAGTAGTGTAGGTACAGGACAGTGTCTAGTAATGTAGGTACTTGACAGTGACTAGTAATGTAGGTACAGCACAGTGTCTAGTAGTGTAGGTACTGGACAGTGTCTAGTAATGTAGGTACAGGACAGTGTCTAGTAATGTAGGTACTTCACAGTGTCTAGTAATGTAGGTACTGGACAGTGTCTAGTAGTGTAGGTACAGGACAGTGACTAGTAATGTAGGTACAGGACAGTGTCTAGTAATGTAGGTACTTGACAGTAACTAGTAATGTAGGTACAGGACAGTGTCTAGTAATGTAGGTACAGGACAGTGTCTAGTAATGTAGGTACAGGACAGTGTCTAGTAATGTAGGTACTTGACAGTGTCTAGTAATGTAGGTATAGGACAGTGTCTAGTAGTGTAGGTACAGGACAGTGTCTAGTAGTGTAGGTACTGGACAGTGTCTAGTAATGTAGGTACAGGACAGTGTCTAGTAATGTAGGTACAGGACAGTGACTAGTAATGTAGATACAGGACAGTGTCTAGTAATGTAGGTACTGGACAGTGTCTAGTATTGTAGATACTGGACAGTGTCTAGTAGTGTAGGTACAGGACAGTGTCTAGTAATGTAGGTGCTGGACAGTGTCTAGTAGTGTAGGTACTGGACAGTGTCTAGTAATGTAGGTACTGGACAGTGTCTAGTAGTGTAGGTACAGGACAGTGTCTAGTAATGTAGGTACAGGACAGTGTCTAGTAATGTAGGTACTTGACAGTGACTAGTAATGTAGGTACAGGATAGTGTCTAGTAATGTAGGTACAGGACAGTGTCTAGTAATGTAGGTACTTGACAGTGACTAGTAATGTAGGTACAGGACAGTGTCTAGTAATGTAGGTACTGGACAGTGTCTAGTAGTGTAGGTACAGGACAGTGTCTAGTAATGTAGGTACTTGACAGTTAATAGTAATGTAGGTACAGGATAGTGTCTATTAATGTAGGTACAGGACAGTGTCTAGTAATGTAGGTACTTGACAGTGACTAGTAATGTAGGTACAGGACAGTGTCTAGTAATGTAGGTACTGGACAGTGTCTAGTAGTGTAGGTACAGGACAGTGTCTAGTAATGTAGGTACTGGACAGTGTCTAGTAGTGTAGGTACAGGACACTGTCTAGTAATGTAGGTACAGGACAGTGTCTAGTAATGTAGGTACTTGACAGTGACTAGTAATGTAGGTACAGGACAGTGTCTAGTAATGTAGCTACTGGACAGTGTCTAGTAGTGTAGGTACAGGACAGTGTCTAGTAATGTAGGTACTGGACAGTGTCTAGTAGTGTAGGTACAGGACACTGTCTAGTAATGTAGGTACAGGACAGTGTCTAGTAATGTAGGTACAGGACAGTGTCTAGTAATGTAGGTACAGGACAGTGACTAGTAGAGAACGTACAGGACAGTGACTAGTAGAGTACGTACAGGACAGTGTCTAGTAGTGTAGGTACAGGACAGTGTCTAGTAATGTAGGTACAGGACAGTGTCTAGTAGTGTAGGTACAGGACAGTGACTAGTAATGTAGGTACAGGACAGTGTCTAGTAATGTAGGTACTTGACAGTGACTAGTAATGTAGGTACAGGACAGTGTCTTGTAATGTAGGTACATGACAGTGTCTGGTAATGTAGGTATAGGACAGTGTCTAGTAGTGTAGGTTCAGGACAGTGTCTAGTAGTATAGGTACTGGACAGTGTCTAGTAATGTAGGTACAGGACAGTGTCTAGTAGTGTAGGTACAGGACAGTGACTAGTAATGTAGGTACAGGACAGTGTCTAGTAATGTAGGTACTGGACAGTGTCTAGTAATGTAGGTACTGGACAGTGTCTAGTAGTGTAGGTACAGGACAGTGTCTAGTAATGTAGGTACTGGACACTGTCTAGTAGTGTAGGTACAGGACAGTGTCTAGTAATGTAGGTACTGGACAGTGTCTAGTAGTGTAGGTACAGGACAGTGTCTAGTAATGTAGGTACAGGACAGTGTCTAGTAATGTAGGTACTTGACAGTGACTAGTAATGTAGGTACAGGACAGTGTCTAGTAATGTAGGTACTGGACAGTGTCTAGTAGTGTAGGTACAGGACAGTGTCTAGTAATGTAGGTACTGGACAGTGTTTAGTAGTGTAGGTACAGGACAGTGACTAGTAATGTAGGTACAGGACAGTGTCTAGTAGTGTAGGTACAGGACAGTGTCTAGTAATGTAGGTACAGGACAGTGTCTAGTAGTGTAGGTACAGGACAGTGATGAGTAATATAGGTACAGGACAGTGTCTAGTAATGTAGGTACTTGACAGTGACTAGTAATGTAGGTACAGGACAGTGTCTAGTAATGTAGGTACAGGACAGTGTCTAGTAATGTAGGTACAGGACAGTGTCTAGTAGTGTAGGTACAGGACAGTGACTAGTAATGTAGGTACAGGACAGTGTCTAGTAATGTAGGTACTTGACAGTGACTAGTAATGTAGGTACAGGACAGTGTCTAGTAATGTAGGTACTTGACAGTGACTAGTAATGTAGGTACTGGACAGTGTCTAGTAGTGTAGGTACAGGACAGTGTCTAGTAATGTAGGTACAGGACAGTGTCTAGTAGTGTAGGTACAGGACAGTGACTAGTAATGTAGGTACAGGACAGTGTCTAGTAATGTAGGTACTTGACAGTGACTAGTAATGTAGGTACAGGACAGTGTCTAGTAATCTAGGTACTGGACAGTGTCTAGTAGTGTAGGTACAGGACAGTGTCTAGTAATGTAGGTACTGGACAGTGTCTAGTAGTGTAGGTACAGGACAGTGTCTAGTAATGTAGGTACAGGACAGTGTCTAGTAGTGTAGGTACAGGACAGTGTCTAGTAATGTAGGTACTGGACAGTGTCTAGTAATGTAGGTACAGCACAGTGACTAGTAATGTAGGTACAGGATAGTGTCTAGTAATGTAGGTACAGGACAGTGACTAGTAATGTAGGTACAGGACAGTGTCTAGTAATGTAGGTACTTGACAGTGACTAGTAATGTAGGTACAGGACAGTGTCTAGTAATATAGGTACTAGACAGTGTCTAGTAGTGTAGGTACAGGACAGTGTCTAGTATTGTAGGTACTGGACAGTGTCTAGTAATGTAGGTACAGGACAGTGTCTAGTAATGTAGGTACTGGACAGTGTCTAGTAATGTAGGTACTGGACAGTGTCTAGTAGTGTAGGTACAGGACAGTGACTAGTAATGTAGGTACAGGACAGTGTCTAGTAATATAGGTACTGGACAGTGTCTAGTAGTGTAGGTACAGGACAGTGACTAGTAATGTAGGTACTTGACAGTGACTAGTAATGTAGGTACAGGACAGTGTCTAGTAATGTAGGTACAGGACAGTGTCTAGTAATGTAGGTACAGGACAGTGAATAGTAGAGTACGTACAGGACAGTGACTAGTAGAGTACGTACAGGACAGTGTCTAGTAGTGTAGGTGCAGGACAGTGTCTAGTAATGTAGGTACAGGACAGTGTCAAGTAGTGTAGGTAGAGGACAGTGACTAGTAATGTGGGTACAGGACAGTGTCTAGTAATGTAGGTACTTGACAGTGACTAGTAATGTAGGTACAGGACAGTGTCTTGTAATATAGGTACAGGACAGTGTCTAGTAATGTAGGTATAGGACAGTGTCTAGTAGTGTAGGTACAGGACAGTGACTAGTAATGTAGGTACAGGACAGTGTCTAGTAATGTAGGTACTGGACAGTGTCTAGTAATGCAGGTACTGGACAGTGTCTAGTAGTGTAGGTACAGGACAGTGTCTAGTAATGTAGGTACTGGACAGTGTCTAGTAGTGTAGGTACAGGACAGTGTCTAGTAATGTAGGTACTGGACAGTGTCTAGTAATGTAGGTACAGGACAGTGTCTAGTAATGTAGGTACAGGACAGTGTCTAGTAGTGTAGGTACAGGACAGTGACTAGTAATGTAGGTACAGGACAGTGTCTAGTAATGTAGGTACTTGACAGTGACTAGTAATGTAGGTACAGGACAGTGTCTAGTAGTGTAGGTACAGGACAGTGTCTAGTAATGTAGGTACAGGACAGTGTCTAGTAATGTAGGTACAGGACAGTGACTAGTAATGGAGGTACAGGACAGTGTCTAGTAATGTAGGTACTTGACAGTGACTAGTAATGTAGGTACAGGACAGTGTCTAGTAATGTAGGTACTTGACAGTGACTAGTAATGTAGGTACAGGACAGTGTCTAGTAGTGTAGGTACAGGACAGTGTCTAGTAATGTAGGTACAGGACAGTGTCTAGTAGTGTAGGTACAGGACAGTGACTAGTAATGTAGGTACAGGACAGTGTCTAGTAATGTAGGTACTTGACAGTGACTAGTAATGTAGGTACAGGACAGTGTCTAGTAATCTAGGTACTGGACAGTGTCTAGTAGTGTAGGTACAGGACAGTGTCTAGTAGTGTAGGTACAGGACAGTGTCTAGTAATGTAGGTAGAGGACAGTGTCTATTAGTGTAGGTACAGGACAGTGTCTAGTAATGTAGGTACTGGACAGTGTCTAGTAATGTAGGTACAGGACAGTGACTAGTAACGTAGGTACAGGATAGTGTCTAGTAATGTAGGTACAGGACAGTGTCTAGTAATGTAGGTACTTGACAGTGACTAGTAATGTAGGTACAGGATAGTGTCTAGTAGTGTAGGTACTGGACAGTGTCTAGTAATGTAGGTACTGGACAGTGTCTAGTAGTGTAGGTACAGGACAGTGTCTAGTAATGTAGGTACAGGACAGTGTCTAGTAGTGTAGGTACAGGACAGTGACTAGTAATGTAGGTACAGGACAGTGTCTAGTAATGTAGGTACTGGACAGTGTCTAGTAATGTAGGTACTGGACAGTGTCTAGTAGTGTAGGTACAGGACAGTGTCTAGTAATGTAGGTACTGGACACTGTCTAGTAGTGTAGGTACAGGACAGTGTCTAGTAATGTAGGTACTGGACAGTGTCTAGTAGTGTAGGTACAGGACAGTGTCTAGTAATGTAGGTACAGGACAGTGTCTAGTAATGTAGGTACTTGACAGTGACTAGTAATGTAGGTACAGTACAGTGTCTAGTAATGTAGGTACTGGACAGTGTCTAGTAGTGTAGGTACAGGACAGTGTCTAGTAATGTAGGTACTGGACAGTGTTTAGTAGTGTAGGTACAGGACAGTGACTAGTAATGTAGGTACAGGACAGTGTCTAGTAGTGTAGATACAGGACAGTGTCTAGTAATGTAGGTACAGGACAGTGTCTAGTAGTGTAGGTACGGGACAGTGACTAGTAATATAGGTACAGGACAGTGTCTAGTAATGTAGGTACTTGACAGTGACTAGTAATGTAGGTACAGGACAGTGTCTAGTAGTGTAGGTACAGGACAGTGTCTAGTAATGTAGGTACAGGACAGTGTCTAGTAGTGTAGGTACAGGACAGTGACTAGTAATGTAGGTACAGGACAGTGTCTAGTAATGTAGGTACTTGACAGTGACCAGTAATGTAGGTACAGGACAGTGTCTAGTAATGTAGGTACTTGACAGTGACTAGTAATGTAGGTACTGGACAGTGTCTAGTAGTGTAGGTACAGGACAGTGTCTAGTAATGTAGGTACAGGACAGTGTCTAGTAGTGTAGGTACAGGACAGTGACTAGTAATGTAGGTACAGGACAGTGTCTAGTAATGTAGGTACTTGACAGTGACTAGTAATGTAGGTACAGGACAGTGTCTAGTAATCTAGGTACTGGACAGTGTCTAGTAGTGTAGGTACAGGACAGTGTCTAGTAATGTAGGTACTGGACAGTGTCTAGTAGTGTAGGTACAGGACAGTGTCTAGTAATGTAGGTACAGGACAGTGTCTAGTAGTGTAGGTACAGGACAGTGTCTAGTAATGTAGGTACTGGACAGTGTCTAGTAATGTAGGTACAGCACAGTGACTAGTAATGTAGGTACAGGATAGTGTCTAGTAATGTAGGTACAGGACAGTGACTAGTAATGTAGGTACAGGACAGTGTCTAGTAATGTAGGTACTTGACAGTGACTAGTAATGTAGGTACAGGACAGTGTCTAGTAATATAGGTACTGGACAGTGTCTAGTAGTGTAGGTACAGGACAGTGTCTAGTAATGTAGGTACTGGACAGTGTCTAGTAATGTAGGTACAGGACAGTGTCTAGTAATGTAGGTACTGGACAGTGTCTAGTAATGTAGGTACTGGACAGTGTCTAGTAGTGTAGGTACAGGACAGTGACTAGTAATGTAGGTACAGGACAGTGTCTAGTAATATAGGTACTGGACAGTGTCTAGTAGTGTAGGTACAGGACAGTGACTAGTAATGTAGGTACTTGACAGTGACTAGTAATGTAGGTACAGGACAGTGTCTAGTAATGTAGGTACAGGACAGTGTCTAGTAATGTAGGTACAGGACAGTGACTAGTAGAGTACGTACAGGACAGTGACTAGTAGAGTACGTACAGGACAGTGTCTAGTAGTGTAGGTACAGGACAGTGTCTAGTAATGTAGGTACAGGACAGTGTCTAGTAGTGTAGGTACAGGACAGTGTCTAGTAATGTAGTTACAGGACAGTGTCTAGTAATGTAGGTACAGGACAGTGTCTAGTAATGTAGGTACTGGACAGTGTTTAGTAGTGTAGGTACAGGACAGTGACTAGTAATGTAGGTACAGGACAGTGTCTAGTAGTGTAGGTACAGGACAGTGTCTAGTAATGTAGGTACAGGACAGTGTCTAGTAGTGTAGGTACAGGACAGTGACTAGTAATATAGGTACAGGACAGTGTCTAGTAATGTAGGTACTTGACAGTGACTAGTAATGTAGGTACAGGACAGTGTCTAGTAGTGTAGGTACAGGACAGTGTCTAGTAATGTAGGTACAGGACAGTGTCTAGTAGTGTAGGTTCAGGACAGTGACTAGTAATGTAGGTACAGGACAGTGTCTAGTAATGTAGGTACTTGACAGTGACCAGTAATGTAGGTACAGGACAGTGTCTAGTAATGTAGGTACTTGACAGTGACTAGTAATGTAGGTACTGGACAGTGTCTAGTAGTGTAGGTACAGGACAGTGTCTAGTAATGTAGGTACAGGACAGTGTCTAGTAGTGTAGGTACAGGACAGTGACTAGTAATGTAGGTACAGGACAGTGTCTAGTAATGTAGGTACTTGACAGTGACTAGTAATGTAGGTACAGGACAGTGTCTAGTAATCTAGGTACTGGACAGTGTCTAGTAGTGTAGGTACAGGACAGTGTCTAGTAATGTAGGTACTGGACAGTGTCTAGTAGTGTAGGTACAGGACAGTGTCTAGTAATGTAGGTACAGGACAGTGTCTAGTAGTGTAGGTACAGGACAGTGTCTAGTAATGTAGGTACTGGACAGTGTCTAGTAATGTAGGTACAGCACAGTGACTAGTAATGTAGGTACAGGATAGTGTCTAGTAATGTAGGTACAGGACAGTGACTAGTAATGTAGGTACAGGACAGTGTCTAGTAATGTAGGTACTTGACAGTGACTAGTAATGTAGGTACAGGACAGTGTCTAGTAATATAGGTACTGGACAGTGTCTAGTAGTGTAGGTACAGGACAGTGTCTAGTAATGTAGGTACTGGACAGTGTCTAGTAATGTAGGTACAGGACAGTGTCTAGTAATGTAGGTACTGGACAGTGTCTAGTAATGTAGGTACTGGACAGTGTCTAGTAGTGTAGGTACAGGACAGTGACTAGTAATGTAGGTACAGGACAGTGTCTAGTAATATAGGTACTGGACAGTGTCTAGTAGTGTAGGTACAGGACAGTGACTAGTAATGTAGGTACTTGACAGTGACTAGTAATGTAGGTACAGGACAGTGTCTAGTAATGTAGGTACAGGACAGTGTCTAGTAATGTAGGTACAGGACAGTGACTAGTAGAGTACGTACAGGACAGTGACTAGTAGAGTACGTACAGGACAGTGTCTAGTAGTGTAGGTACAGGACAGTGTCTAGTAATGTAGGTACAGGACAGTGTCTAGTAGTGTAGGTACTTGACAGTGACTAGTAATGTAGGTACAGGACAGTGTCTTGTAATGTAGGTACAGGACAGTGTCTAGTAATGTAGGTGTAGGACAGTGTCTAGTAGTGTAGGTACAGGACAGTGACTAGTAATGTAGGTACAGGACAGTGTCTAGTAATGTAGGTACTGGACAGTGTCTAGTAATGTAGGTACTGGACAGTGTCTAGTAGTGTAGGTACAGGACAGTGTCTAGTAATGTAGGTACTGGACAGTGTCTAGTAGTGTAGGTACAGGACAGTGTCTAGTAATGTAGGTACTGGACAGTGTCTAGTAATGTAGGTACAGGACAGTGCTTAGTAATGTAGGTACAGGACAGTGTCTAGTAGTGTAGGTACAGGACAGTGACTAGTAATGTAGGTACAGGACAGTGTCTAGTAATGTAGGTACTTGACATTGACTAGTAATGTAGGTACAGGACAGTGTCTAGTAGTGTAGGTACAGGACAGTGTCTAGTAATGTAGGTACAGGACAGTGTCTAGTAATGAGGTACAGGACAGTGACTAGTAATGTAGGTACAGGACAGTGTCTAGTAATGTAGGTACTTGACAGTGACTAGTAATGTAGGTACAGGACAGTGTCTAGTAATGTAGGTACTTGACAGTGACTAGTAATGTAGGTACAGGACAGTGTCTAGTAGTGTAGGTACAGGACAGTGTCTAGTAATGTAGGTACAGGACAGTGTCTAGTAGTGTAGGTACAGGACAGTGACTAGTAATGTAGGTACAGGACAGTGTCTAGTAATGTAGGTACTTGACAGTGACTAGTAATGTAGGTACAGGACAGTGTCTAGTAATCTAGGTACTGGACAGTGTCTAGTAGAGTAGGTACAGGACAGTGTCTAGTAATGTAGGTACTGGACAGTGTCTAGTAGTGTAGGTACAGGACAGTGTCTAGTAATGTAGGTACAGGACAGTGTCTATTAGTGTAGGTACAGGACAGTGTCTAGTAATGTAGGTACTGGACAGTGTCTAGTAATGTAGGTACAGGACAGTGACTAGTAATGTAGGTACAGGATAGTGTCTAGTAATGTAGGTACAGGACAGTGTCTAGTAATGTAGGTACTTGACAGTGACTAGTAATGTAGGTACAGGATAGTGTCTAGTAATGTAGGTACAGGACAGTGTCTAGTAATGTAGGTACTTGACAGTGACTAGTAATGTAGGTACAGGACAGTGTCTAGTAATGTAGGTACTGGACAGTGTCTAGTAGTGTAGGTACAGGACAGTGTCTAGTAATGTAGGTACTTGACAGTGACTAGTAATGTAGGTACAGGACAGTGTCTAGTAATGTAGGTACAGGACAGTGTCTAGTAATGTAGGTACAGGACAGTGACTAGTAGAGTACGTACAGGACAGTGACTAGTAGAGTACGTACAGGACAGTGTCTAGTAGTGTAGGTACAGGACAGTGTCTAGTAATGTAGGTACAGGACAGTGTCTAGTAGTGTAGGTACAGGACAGTGACTAGCAATGTAGGTACAGGGCAGTGTCTAGTAATGTAGGTACTTGACAGTGACTAGTAATGTAGGTACAGGACAGTGTCTTGTAATGTAGGTACAGGACAGTGTCTAGTAATGTAGGTATAGGACAGTGTCTAGTAGTGTAGGTACAGGACAGTGTCTAGTAGTATAGGTACTGGACAGTGTCTAGTAATGTAGGTACAGGACAGTGTCTAGTAGTGTAGGTACAGGACAGTGACTAGTAATGTAGGTACAGGACAGTGTCTAGTAATGTAGGTACTGGACAGTGTCTAGTAATGTAGGTACTGGACAGTGTCTAGTAGTGTAGGTACAGGACAGTGTCTAGTAATGTAGGTACTGGACAGTGTCTAGTAGTGTAGGTACAGGACAGTGTCTAGTAGTGTAGGTACTGGACAGTGTCTAGTAATGTAGGTACAGGACAGTGTCTAGTAATGTAGGTACAGGACAGTGTCTAGTAGTGTAGGTACAGGACAGTGACTAGTAATATAGGTACAGGACAGTGTCTAGTAATGTAGGTACTTGACAGTGACTAGTAATGTAGGTACAGGACAGTGTCTAGTAGTGTAGGTACAGGACAGTGTCTAGTAATGTAGGTACAGGACAGTGTCTAGTAGTGTAGGTACAGGACAGTGACTAGTAATGTAGGTACAGGACAGTGTCTAGTAATGTAGGTACTTGACAGTGACTAGTAATGTAGGTACAGGACAGTGTCTAGTAATGTAGGTACATGACAGTGACTAGTAATGTAGGTACTGGACAGTGTCTAGTAGTGTAGGTACAGGACAGTGTCTAGTAATGTAGGTACAGGAGAGTGTCTAGTAGTGTAGGTACAGGACAGTGACTAGTAATGTAGGTACAGGACAGTGTCTAGTAATGTAGGTACTTGACAGTGACTAGTAATGTAGGTACAGGACAGTGTCTAGTAATCTAGGTACTGGACAGTGTCTAGTAGTGTAGGTACAGGACAGTGTCTAGTAATGTAGGTACTGGACAGTGTCTAGTAGTGTAGGTACAGGACAGTGTCTAGTAATGTAGGTACAGGACAGTGTCTAGTAGTGTAGGTACAGGACAGTGTCTAGTAATGTAGGTACTGGACAGTGTCTAGTAATGTAGGTACAGGACAGTGACTAGTAATGTAGGTACAGGATAGTGTCTAGTAATGTAGGTACAGGACAGTGTCTAGTAATGTAGGTACTTGACAGTGACTAGTAATGTAGGTACAGGACAGTGTCTAGTAATGTAGGTACTGGACAGTGTCTAGTAGTGTAGGTACAGGACAGTGTCTAGTAATGTAGGTACTTGACAGTTAATAGTAATGTAGGTACAGGATAGTGTCTATTAATGTAGGTACAGGACAGTGTCTAGTAATGTAGGTACTTGACAGTGACTAGTAATGTAGGTACAGGACAGTGTCTAGTAATGTAGGTACTGGACAGTGTCTAGTAGTGTAGGTACAGGACAGTGTCTAGTAATGTAGGTACTGGACAGTGTCTAGTAGTGTAGGTACAGGACACTGTCTAGTAATGTAGGTACAGGACAGTGTCTAGTAATGTAGGTACTTGACAGTGACTAGTAATGTAGGTACAGGACAGTGTCTAGTAATGTAGGTACTGGACAGTGTCTAGTAGTGTAGGTACAGGACAGTGTCTAGTAATGTAGGTACTGGACAGTGTCTAGTAGTGTAGGTACAGGACACTGTCTAGTAATGTAGGTACAGGACAGTGTCTAGTAATGTAGGTACAGGACAGTGTCTAGTAATGTAGGTACAGGACAGTGACTAGTAGAGAACGTACAGGACAGTGACTAGTAGAGTACGTACAGGACAGTGTCTAGTAGTGTAGGTACAGGACAGTGTCTAGTAATGTAGGTACAGGACAGTGTCTAGTAGTGTAGGTACAGGACAGTGACTAGTAATGTAGGTACAGGACAGTGTCTAGTAATGTAGGTACTTGACAGTGACTAGTAATGTAGGTACAGGACAGTGTCTTGTAATGTAGGTACATGACAGTGTCTAGTAATGTAGGTACTGGACACTGTCTAGTAGTGTAGGTACAGGACACTGTCTAGTAATGTAGGTACTGGACACTGTCTAGTAGTGTAGGTACAGGACAGTGTCTAGTAATGTAGGTTCTGGACAGTGTCTAGTAGTGTAGGTACAGGACAGTGTCTAGTAATGTAGGTACAGGACAGTGTCTAGTAATGTAGGTACTTGACAGTGACTAGTAATGTAGGTACAGGACAGTGTCTAGTAATGTAGGTACTGGACAGTGTCTAGTAGTGTAGGTACAGGACAGTGTCTAGTAATGTAGGTACTGGACAGTGTTTAGTAGTGTAGGTACAGGACAGTGACTAGTAATGTAGGTACAGGACAGTGTCTAGTAGTGTAGGTACAGGACAGTGTCTAGTAATGTAGGTACAGGACAGTGTCTAGTAGTGTAGGTACAGGACAGTGACTAGTAATATAGGTACAGGACAGTGTCTAGTAATGTAGGTACTTGATAGTGACTAGTAATGTAGGTACAGGACAGTGTCTAGTAATGTAGGTACAGGACAGTGTCTAGTAATGTAGGTACAGGACAGTGTCTAGTAGTGTAGGTACAGGACAGTGACTAGTAATGTAGGTACAGGACAGTGTCTAGTAATGTAGGTACTTGACAGTGACTAGTAATGTAGGTACAGGACAGTGTCTAGTAATGTAGGTACTTGACAGTGACTAGTAATGTAGGTACTGGACAGTGTCTAGTAGTGTAGGTACAGGACAGTGTCTAGTAATGTAGGTACAGGACAGTGTCTAGTAGTGTAGGTACAGGACAGTGACTAGTAATGTAGGTACAGGACAGTGTCTAGTAATGTAGGTACTTGACAGTGACTAGTAATGTAGGTACAGGACAGTGTCTAGTAATCTAGGTACTGGACAGTGTCTAGTAGTGTAGGTACAGGACAGTGTCTAGTAATGTAGGTACAGGACAGTGTCTAGTAGTGTAGGTACAGGACAGTGTCTAGTAATGTAGGTACTGGACAGTGTCTAGTAATGTAGGTACAGCACAGTGACTAGTAATGTAGGTACAGGATAGTGTCTAGTAATGTAGGTACATGACAGTGACTAGTAATGTAGGTACAGGACAGTGTCTAGTAATGTAGGTACTTGACAGTGACTAGTAATGTAGGTACAGGACAGTGTCTAGTAATATAGGTACTGGACAGTGTCTAGTAGTGTAGGTACAGGACAGTGTCTAGTAATGTAGGTACTGGACAGTGTCTAGTAATGTAGGTACAGGACAGTGTCTAGTAATGTAGGTACTGGACAGTGTCTAGTAATGTAGGTACTGGACAGTGTCTAGTAGTGTAGGTACAGGACAGTGACTAGTAATGTAGGTACAGGACAGTGTCTAGTAATATAGGTACTGGACAGTGTCTAGTAGTGTAGGTACAGGACAGTGACTAGTAATGTAGGTACTTGACAGTGACTAGTAATGTAGGTACAGGACAGTGTCTAGTAATGTAGGTACAGGACAGTGTCTAGTAATGTAGGTACAGGACAGTGACTAGTAGAGTACGTACAGGACAGTGACTAGTAGAGTACGTACAGGACAGTGTCTAGTAGTGTAGGTGCAGGACAGTGTCTAGTAATGTAGGTACAGGACAGTGTCAAGTAGTGTAGGTAGAGGACAGTGACTAGTAATGTGGGTACAGGACAGTGTCTAGTAATGTAGGTACTTGACAGTGACTAGTAATGTAGGTACAGGACAGTGTCTTGTAATATAGGTACAGGACAGTGTCTAGTAATGTAGGTATAGGACAGTGTCTAGTAGTGTAGGTACAGGACAGTGACTAGTAATGTAGGTACAGGACAGTGTCTAGTAATGTAGGTACTGGACAGTGTCTAGTAATGCAGGTACTGGACAGTGTCTAGTAGTGTAGGTACAGGACAGTGTCTAGTAATGTAGGTACTGGACAGTGTCTAGTAGTGTAGGTACAGGACAGTGTCTAGTAATGTAGGTACTGGACAGTGTCTAGTAATGTAGGTACAGGACAGTGTCTAGTAATGTAGGTACAGGACAGTGTCTAGTAGTGTAGGTACAGGACAGTGACTAGTAATGTAGGTACAGGACAGTGTCTAGTAATGTAGGTACTTGACAGTGACTAGTAATGTAGGTACAGGACAGTGTCTAGTAGTGTAGGTACAGAACAGTGTCTAGTAATGTAGGTACAGGACAGTGTCTAGTAATGTAGGTACAGGACAGTGACTAGTAATGTAGGTACAGGACAGTGTCTAGTAATGTAGGTACTTGACAGTGACTAGTAATGTAGGTACAGGACAGTGTCTAGTAATGTAGGTACTTGACAGTGACTAGTAATGTAGGTACAGGACAGTGTCTAGTAGTGTAGGTACAGGACAGTGTCTAGTAATGTAGGTACAGGACAGTGTCTAGTAGTGTAGGTACAGGACAGTGACTAGTAATGTAGGTACAGGACAGTGTCTAGTAATGTAGGTACTTGACAGTGACTAGTAATGTAGGTACAGGACAGTGTCTAGTAATCTAGGTACTGGACAGTGTCTAGTAGTGTAGGTACAGGACAGTGTCTAGTAGTGTAGGTACAGGACAGTGTCTAGTAATGTAGGTAGAGGACAGTGTCTATTAGTGTAGGTACAGGACAGTGTCTAGTAATGTAGGTACTGGACAGTGTCTAGTAATGTAGGTACAGGACAGTGACTAGTAACGTAGGTACAGGATAGTGTCTAGTAATGTAGGTACAGGACAGTGTCTAGTAATGTAGGTACTTGACAGTGACTAGTAATGTAGGTACAGGATAGTGTCTAGTAGTGTAGGTACAGGACAGTGACTAGTAATGTAGGTACAGGACAGTGTCTAGTAATGTAGGTACTGGACAGTGTCTAGTAGTTTAGGTACAGGACAGTGTCTAGTAATGTAGGTACAGGACAGTGTCTAGTAGTGTAGGTACAGGACAGTGACTAGTAATGTAGGTACAGGACAGTGTCTAGTAATGTAGGTACTGGACAGTGTCTAGTAATGTAGGTACTGGACAGTGTCTAGTAGTGTAGGTACAGGACAGTGTCTAGTAATGTAGGTACTGGACACTGTCTAGTAGTGTAGGTACAGGACAGTGTCTAGTAATGTAGGTACTGGACAGTGTCTAGTAGTGTAGGTACAGGACAGTGTCTAGTAATGTAGGTACAGGACAGTGTCTAGTAATGTAGGTACTTGACAGTGACTAGTAATGTAGGTACAGGACAGTGTCTAGTAATGTAGGTACTGGACAGTGTCTAGTAGTGTAGTTACAGGACAGTGTCTAGTAATGTAGGTACTGGACAGTGTTTAGTAGTGTAGGTACAGGACAGTGACTAGTAATGTAGGTACAGGACAGTGTCTAGTAGTGTAGGTACAGGACAGTGTCTAGTAATGTAGGTACAGGACAGTGTCTAGTAGTGTAGGTACGGGACAGTGACTAGTAATATAGGTACAGGACAGTGTCTAGTAATGTAGGTACTTTACAGTGACTAGTAATGTAGGTACAGGACAGTGTCTAGTAGTGTAGGTACAGGACAGTGTCTAGTAATGTAGGTACAGGACAGTGTCTAGTAGTGTAGGTACAGGACAGTGACTAGTAATGTAGGTACAGGACAGTGTCTAGTAATGTAGGTACTTGACAGTGACCAGTAATGTAGGTACAGGACAGTGTCTAGTAATGTAGGTACTTGACAGTGACTAGTAATGTAGGTACTGGACAGTGTCTAGTAGTGTAGGTACAGGACAGTGTCTAGTAATGTAGGTACAGGACAGTGTCTAGTAGTGTAGGTACAGGACAGTGACTAGTAATGTAGGTACAGGACAGTGTCTAGTAATGTAGGTACTTGACAGTGACTAGTAATGTAGGTACAGGACAGTGTCTAGTAATCTAGGTACTGGACAGTGTCTAGTAGTGTAGGTACAGGACAGTGTCTAGTAATGTAGGTACTGGACAGTGTCTAGTAGTGTAGGTACAGGACAGTGTCTAGTAATGTAGGTACAGGACAGTGTCTAGTAGTGTAGGTACAGGACAGTGTCTAGTAATGTAGGTACTGGACAGTGTCTAGTAATGTAGGTACAGCACAGTGACTAGTAATGTAGGTACAGGATAGTGTCTAGTAATGTAGGTACAGGACAGTGACTAGTAATGTAGGTACAGGACAGTGTCTAGTAATGTAGGTACTTGACAGTGACTAGTAATGTAGGTACAGGACAGTGTCTAGTAATATAGGTACTGGACAGTGTCTAGTAGTGTAGGTACAGGACAGTGTCTAGTAATGTAGGTACTGCACAATGTCTAGTAATGTAGGTACAGGACAGTGTCTAGTAATGTAGGTACTGGACAGTGTCTAGTAATGTAGGTACTGGACAGTGTCTAGTAGTGTAGGTACAGGACAGTGACTAGTAATGTAGGTACAGGACAGTGTCTAGTAATATAGGTACTGGACAGTGTCTAGTAGTGTAGGTACAGGACAGTGACTAGTAATGTAGGTACTTGACAGTGACTAGTAATGTAGGTACAGGACAGTGTCTAGTAATGTAGGTACAGGACAGTGTCTAGTAATGTAGGTACAGGACAGTGACTAGTAGAGTACGTACAGGACAGTGACTAGTAGAGTACGTACAGGACAGTGTCTAGTAGTGTAGGTACAGGACAGTGTCTAGTAATGTAGGTACAGGTCAGTGTCTAGTAGTGTAGGTACAGGACAGTGTCTAGTAATGTAGTTACAGGACAGTGTCTAGTAATGTAGGTACAGGACAGTGTCTAGTAATGTAGGTACTGGACAGTGTTTAGTAGTGTAGGTACAGGACAGTGACTAGTAATGTAGGTACAGGACAGTGTCTAGTAGTGTAGGTACAGGACAGTGTCTAGTAATGTAGGTACAGGACAGTGTCTAGTAGTGTAGGTACAGGACAGTGACTAGTAATATAGGTACAGGACAGTGTCTAGTAATGTAGGTACTTGACAGTGACTAGTAATGTAGGTACAGGACAGTGTCTAGTAGTGTAGGTACAGGACAGTGTCTAGTAATGTAGGTACAGGACAGTGTCTAGTAGTGTAGGTACAGGACAGTGACTAGTAATGTAGGTACAGGACAGTGTCTAGTAATGTAGGTACTTGACAGTGACCAGTAATGTAGGTACAGGACAGTGTCTAGTAATGTAGGTACTTGACAGTGACTAGTAATGTAGGTACTGGACAGTGTCTAGTAGTGTAGGTACAGGACAGTGTCTAGTAATGTAGGTACAGGACAGTGTCTAGTAGTGTAGGTACAGGACAGTGACTAGTAATGTAGGTACAGGACAGTGTCTAGTAATGTAGGTACTTGACAGTGACTAGTAATGTAGGTACAGGACAGTGTCTAGTAATCTAGGTACTGGACAGTGTCTAGTAGTGTAGGTACAGGACAGTGTCTAGTAATGTAGGTACTGGACAGTGTCTAGTAGTGTAGGTACAGGACAGTGTCTAGTAATGTAGGTACAGGACAGTGTCTAGTAGTGTAGGTACAGGACAGTGTCTAGTAATGTAGGTACTGGACAGTGTCTAGTAATGTAGGTACAGCACAGTGACTAGTAATGTAGGTACAGGATAGTGTCTAGTAATGTAGGTACAGGACAGTGACTAGTAATGTAGGTACAGGACAGTGTCTAGTAATGTAGGTACTTGACAGTGACTAGTAATGTAGGTACAGGACAGTGTCTAGTAATATAGGTACTGGACAGTGTCTAGTAGTGTAGGTACAGGACAGTGTCTAGTAATGTAGGTACTGGACAGTGTCTAGTAATGTAGGTACAGGACAGTGTCTAGTAATGTAGGTACTGGACAGTGTCTAGTAATGTAGGTACTGGACAGTGTCTAGTAGTGTAGGTACAGGACAGTGACTAGTAATGTAGGTACAGGACAGTGTCTAGTAATATAGGTACTGGACAGTGTCTAGTAGTGTAGGTACAGGACAGTGACTAGTAATGTAGGTACTTGACAGTGACTAGTAATGTAGGTACAGGACAGTGTCTAGTAATGTAGGTACAGGACAGTGTCTAGTAATGTAGGTACAGGACAGTGACTAGTAGAGTACGTACAGGACAGTGACTAGTAGAGTACGTACAGGACAGTGTCTAGTAGTGTAGGTACAGGACAGTGTCTAGTAATATAGGTACAGGACAGTGTCTAGTAGTGTAGGTACTTGACAGTGACTAGTAATGTAGGTACAGGACAGTGTCTTGTAATGTAGGTACAGGACAGTGTCTAGTAATGTAGGTGTAGGACAGTGTCTAGTAGTGTAGGTACAGGACAGTGACTAGTAATGTAGGTACAGGACAGTGTCTAGTAATGTAGGTACTGGACAGTGTCTAGTAATGTAGGTACTGGACAGTGTCTAGTAGTGTAGGTACAGGACAGTGTCTAGTAATGTAGGTACTGGACAGTGTCTAGTAGTGTAGGTACAGGACAGTGTCTAGTAATGTAGGTACTAGACAGTGTCTAGTAATGTAGGTACAGGACAGTGTCTAGTAATGTAGGTACAGGACAGTGTCTAGTAGTGTAGGTACAGGACAGTGACTAGTAATGTAGGTACAGGACAGTGTCTAGTAATGTAGGTACTTGACATTGACTAGTAATGTAGGTACAGGACAGTGTCTAGTAGTGTAGGTACAGGACAGTGTCTAGTAATGTAGGTACAGGACAGTGTCTAGTAATGAGGTACAGGACAGTGACTAGTAATGTAGGTACAGGACAGTGTCTAGTAATGTAGGTACTTGACAGTGACTAGTAATGTAGGTACAGGACAGTGTCTAGTAATGTAGGTACTTGACAGTGACTAGTAATGTAGGTACAGGACAGTGTCTAGTAGTGTAGGTACAGGACAGTGTCTAGTAATGTAGGTACAGGACAGTGTCTAGTAGTGTAGGTACAGGACAGTGACTAGTAATGTAGGTACAGGACAGTGTCTAGTAATGTAGGTACTTGACAGTGACTAGTAATGTAGGTACAGGACAGTGTCTAGTAATCTAGGTACTGGACAGTGTCTAGTAGTGTAGGTACAGGACAGTGTCTAGTAATGTAGGTACTGGACAGTGTCTAGTAGTGTAGGTACAGGACAGTGTCTAGTAATGTAGGTACAGGACAGTGTCTATTAGTGTAGGTACAGGACAGTGTCTAGTAATGTAGGTACTGGACAGTGTCTAGTAATGTAGGTACAGGACAGTGACTAGTAATGTAGGTACAGGATAGTGTCTAGTAATGTAGGTACAGGACAGTGTCTAGTAATGTAGGTACTTGACAGTGACTAGTAATGTAGGTACAGGATAGTGTCTAGTAATGTAGGTACAGGACAGTGTCTAGTAATGTAGGTACTTGACAGTGACTAGTAATGTAGGTACAGGACAGTGTCTAGTAATGTAGGTACTGGACAGTGTCTAGTAGTGTAGGTACAGGACAGTGTCTAGTAATGTAGGTACTGGACAGTGTCTAGTAGTGTAGGTACAGGACACTGTCTAGTAATGTAGGTACAGGACAGTGTCTAGTAATGTAGGTACTTGACAGTGACTAGTAATGTAGGTACAGGACAGTGTCTAGTAATGTAGGTACAGGACAGTGTCTAGTAATGTAGGTACAGGACAGTGACTAGTAGAGTACGTACAGGACAGTGACTAGTAGAGTACGTACAGGACAGTGTCTAGTAGTGTAGGTACAGGACAGTGTCTAGTAATGTAGGTACAGGATAGTGTCTAGTAGAGTAGGTACAGGACAGTGACTAGCAATGTAGGTACAGGGCAGTGTCTAGTAATGTAGGTACTTGACAGTGACTAGTAATGTAGGTACAGGACAGTGTCTTGTAATGTAGGTACAGGACAGTGTCTAGTAATGTAGGTATAGGACAGTGTCTAGAAGTGTAGGTACAGGACAGTGTCTAGTAGTATAGGTACTGGACAGTGTCTAGTAATGTAGGTACAGGACAGTGTCTAGTAGTGTAGGTACAGGACAGTGACTAGTAATGTAGGTACAGGACAGTGTCTAGTAATGTAGGTACTGGACAGTGTCTAGTAATGTAGGTACTGGACAGTGTCTAGTAGTGTAGGTACAGGACAGTGTCTAGTAATGTAGGTACTGGACAGTGTCTAGTAGTGTAGGTACAGGACAGTGTCTAGTAGTGTAGGTACTGGACAGTGTCTAGTAATGTAGGTACAGGACAGTGTCTAGTAATGTAGGTACAGGACAGTGTCTAGTAGTGTAGGTACAGGACAGTGACTAGTAATATACGTACAGGACAGTGTCTAGTAATGTAGGTACTTGACAGTGACTAGTAATGTAGGTACAGGACAGTGTCTAGTAGTGTAGGTACAGGACAGTGTCTAGTAATGTAGGTACAGGACAGTGTCTAGTAGTGTAGGTACAGGACAGTGACTAGTAATGTAGGTACAGGACAGTGTCTAGTAATGTAGGTACTTGACAGTGACTAGTAATGTAGGTACAGGACAGTGTCTAGTAATGTAGGTACATGACAGTGACTAGTAATGTAGGTACTGGACAGTGTCTAGTAGTGTAGGTACAGGACAGTGTCTAGTAATGTAGGTACAGGAGAGTGTCTAGTAGTGTAGGTACAGGACAGTGACTAGTAATGTAGGTACAGGACAGTGTCTAGTAATGTAGGTACTTGACAGTGACTAGTAATGTAGGTACAGGACAGTGTCTAGTAATCTAGGTACTGGACAGTGTCTAGTAGTGTAGGTACAGGACAGTGTCTAGTAATGTAGGTACTGGACAGTGTCTAGTAGTGTAGGTACAGGACAGTGTCTAGTAATGTAGGTACAGGACAGTGTCTAGTAGTGTAGGTACAGGACAGTGTCTAGTAATGTAGGTACTGGACAGTGTCTAGTAATGTAGGTACAGGACAGTGACTAGTAATGTAGGTACAGGATAGTGTCTAGTAATGTAGGTACAGGACAGTGACTAGTAATGTAGGTACAGGACAGTGTCTAGTAATGTAGGTACTTGACAGTGACTAGTAATGTAGGTACAGGACAGTGTCTAGTAATATAGGTACTGGACAGTGTCTAGTAGTGTAGGTACAGGACAGTGTCTAGTAATGTAGGTACTGGACAGTATCTAGTAATGTAGGTACAGGACAGTGTCTAGTAATGTAGGTACTGGACAGTGTCTAGTAATGTAGGTACTGGACAGTGTCTAGTAGTGTAGGTACAGGACAGTGACTAGTAATGTAGGTACAGGACAGTGTCTAGTAATATAGGTACTGGACAGTGTCTAGTAGTGTAGGTACAGGACAGTGACTAGTAATGTAGGTACTTGACAGTGACTAGTAATGTAGGTACAGGACAGTGTCTAGTAATGTAGGTACAGGACAGTGTCTAGTAATGTAGGTACAGGACAGTGACTAGTAGAGTACGTACAGGACAGTGACTAGTAGAGTACGTACAGGACAGTGTCTAGTAGTGTAGGTACAGGACAGTGTCTAGTAATGTAGGTACAGGACAGTGTCTAGTAGTGTAGGTAGAGGACAGTGACTAGTAATGTGGGTACAGGACAGTGTCTAGTAATGTAGGTACTTGACAGTGACTAGTAATGTAGGTACAGGACAGTGTCTTGTAATGTAGGTACAGGACAGTGTCTAGTAATGTAGGTATAGGACAGTGTCTAGTAGTGTAGGTACAGGACAGTGACTAGTAATGTAGGTACAGGACAGTGTCTAGTAATGTAGGTACAGGACAGTGTCTAGTAGTGTAGGTACAGGACAGTGACTAGTAATGTAGGTACAGGACAGTGTCTAGTAATGTAGGTACTTGACAGTGACAAGTAATGTAGGTACAGGACAGTGTCTAGTAATGTAGGTACTTGACAGTGACTAGTAATGTAGGTACTGGACAGTGTCTAGTAGTGTAGGTACAGGACAGTGTCTAGTAATGTAGGTACAGGACAGTGTCTAGTAGTGTAGGTACAGGACAGTGACTAGTAATGTAGGTACAGGACAGTGTCTAGTAATCTAGGTACTGGACAGTGTCTAGTAGTGTAGGTACAGGACAGTGTCTAGTAATGTAGGTACTGGACAGTGTCTAGTAGTGTAGGTACAGGACAGTGTCTAGTAATGTAGGTACAGGACAGTGTCTAGTAGTGTAGGTACAGGACAGTGTCTAGTAATGTAGGTACTGGTCAGTGTCTAGTAATGTAGGTACAGGACAGTGACTAGTAATGTAGGTACAGGATAGTGTCTAGTAATATAGGTACTGGACAGTGTCTAGTAGTGTAGGTACAGGACAGTGTCTAGTAATGTAGGTACTGGACAGTGTCTAGTAATGTAGGTACAGGACAGTGTCTAGTAATGTAGGTACTGGACAGTGTCTAGTAATGTAGGTACTGGACAGTGTCTAGTAGTGTAGGTACAGGACAGTGACTAGTAATGTAGGTACAGGACAGTGTCTAGTAATATAGGTACTGGACAGTGTCTAGTAGTGTAGGTACAGGACAGTGACTAGTAATGTAGGTACTTGACAGTGACTAGTAATGTAGGTACAGGACAGTGTCTAGTAATGTAGGTACAGGACAGTGTCTAGTAATGTAGGTACAGGACAGTGACTAGTAGAGTACGTACAGGACAGTGACTAGTAGAGTACGTACAGGACAGTGTCTAGTAGTGTAGGTACAGGACAGTGTCTAGTAATGTAGGTACAGGACAGTGTCTAGTAGTGTAGGTACTTGACAGTGACTAGTAATGTAGGTACAGGACAGTGTCTTGTAATGTAGGTACAGGACAGTGTCTAGTAATGTAGGTATAGGACAGTGTCTAGTAGTGTAGGTACAGGACAGTGACTAGTAATGTAGGTACTGGACAGTGTCTAGTAGTGTAGGTACAGGACAGTGTCTAGTAATGTAGGTACTGGACAGTGTCTAGTAGTGTAGGTACAGGACAGTGTCTAGTAATGTAGGTACTGGACAGTGTCTAGTAATGTAGGTACAGGACAGTGTCTAGTAATGTAGGTACAGGACAGTGTCTAGTAGTGTAGGTACAGGACAGTGACTAGTAATGTAGGTACAGGACAGTGTCTAGTAATGTAGGTACTTGACAGTGACTAGTAATGTAGGTACAGGACAGTGTCTAGTAGTGTAGGTACAGGACAGTGTCTAGTAATGTAGGTACAGGACAGTGTCTAGTAATGAGGTACAGGACAGTGACTAGTAATGTAGGTACAGGACAGTGTCTAGTAATGTAGGTACTTGACAGTGACTAGTAATGTAGGTACAGGACAGTGTCTAGTAATGTAGGTACTTGACAGTGACTAGTAATGTAGGTACAGGACAGTGTCTAGTAGTGTAGGTACAGGACAGTGTCTAGTAATGTAGGTACAGGACAGTGTCTAGTAGTGTAGGTACAGGACAGTGACTAGTAATGTAGGTACAGGACAGTGTCTAGTAATGTAGGTACTTGACAGTGACTAGTAATGTAGGTACAGGACAGTGTCTAGTAATCTAGGTACTGGACAGTGTCTAGTAGTGTAGGTACAGGACAGTGTCTAGTAATGTAGGTACTGGACAGTGTCTAGTAGTGTAGGTACAGGACAGTGTCTAGTAATGTAGGTACAGGACAGTGTCTATTAGTGTAGGTACAGGACAGTGTCTAGTAATGTAGGTACTGGACAGTGTCTAGTAATGTAGGTACAGGACAGTGACTAGTAATGTAGGTACAGGATAGTGTCTAGTAATGTAGGTACAGGACAGTGTCTAGTAATGTAGGTACTTGACAGTGACTAGTAATGTAGGTACAGGATAGTGTCTAGTAATGTAGGTACAGGACAGTGTCTAGTAATGTAGGTACTTGACAGTGACTAGTAATGTAGGTACAGGACAGTGTCTAGTAATGTAGGTACTGGACAGTGTCTAGTAGTGTAGGTACAGGACAGTGTCTAGTAATGTAGGTACTGGACAGTGTCTAGTAGTGTAGGTACAGGACACTGTCTAGTAATGTAGGTACAGGACAGTGTCTAGTAATGTAGGTACTTGACAGTGACTAGTAATGTAGGTACAGGACAGTGTCTAGTAATGTAGGTACAGGACAGTGTCTAGTAATGTAGGTACAGGACAGTGACTAGTAGAGTACGTACAGGACAGTGACTAGTAGAGTACGTACAGGACAGTGTCTAGTAGTGTAGGTACAGGACAGTGTCTAGTAATGTAATTACAGGACAGTGTCTAGTAGTGTAGGTACAGGACAGTGACTAGCAATGTAGGTACAGGGCAGTGTCTAGTAATGTAGGTACTTGACAGTGACTAGTAATGTAGGTACAGGACAGTGTCTTGTAATGTAGGTACAGGACAGTGTCTAGTAATGTAGGTATAGGACAATGTCTAGTAGTGTAGGTACAGGACAGTGTCTAGTAGTATAGGTACTGGACAGTGTCTAGTAATGTAGGTACAGGACAGTGTCTAGTAGTGTAGGTACAGGACAGTGACTAGTAATGTAGGTACAGGACAGTGTCTAGTAATGTAGGTACTGGACAGTGTCTAGTAATGTAGGTACTGGACAGTGTCTAGTAGTGTAGGTACAGGACAGTGTCTAGTAATGTAGGTACTGGACAGTGTCTAGTAGTGTAGGTACAGGACAGTGTCTAGTAGTGTAGGTACTGGACAGTGTCTAGTAATGTAGGTACAGGACAGTGTCTAGTAATGTAGGTACAGGACAGTGTCTAGTAGTGTAGGTACAGGACAGTGACTAGTAATATAGGTACAGGACAGTGTCTAGTAATGTAGGTACAGGACAGTGTCTAGTAATGTAGGTACAGGACAGTGTCTAGTAGTGTAGGTACAGGACAGTGTCTAGTAGTGTAGGTACTGGACAGTGTCTAGTAATGTAGGTACAGGACAGTGTCTAGTAATGTAGGTACAGGACAGTGTCTAGTAGTGTAGGTACAGGACAGTGACTAGTAATATAGGTACAGGACAGTGTCTAGTAATGTAGGTACAGGACAGTGTCTAGTAATGTAGGTACAGGACAGTGTCTAGTAGTGTAGGTACAGGACAGTGTCTAGTAGTGTAGGTACTGGACAGTGTCTAGTAATGTAGGTACAGGACAGTGTCTAGTAATGTAGGTACAGGACAGTGTCTAGTAGTGTAGGTACAGGACAGTGACTAGTAATATAGGTACAGGACAGTGTCTAGTAATGTAGGTACAGGACAGTGTCTAGTAATGTAGGTACTTGACAGTGACTAGTAATGTAGGTACAGGACAGTGTCTAGTAGTGTAGGTACAGGACAGTGTCTAGTAATGTAGGTACAGGACAGTGTCTAGTAGTGTAGGTACAGGACAGTGACTAGTAATGTAGGTACAGGACAGTGTCTAGTAATGTAGGTACTTGACAGTGACTAGTAATGTAGGTACAGGACAGTGTCTAGTAATGTAGGTACATGACAGTGACTAGTAATGTAGGTACTGGACAGTGTCTAGTAGTGTAGGTACAGGACAGTGTCTAGTAATGTAGGTACAGGACAGTGTCTAGTAGTGTAGGTACAGGACAGTGACTAGTAATGTAGGTACAGGACAGTGTCTAGTAATGTAGGTACTTGACAGTGACTAGTAATGTAGGTACAGGACAGTGTCTAGTAATGTAGGTACTGGACAGTGTCTAGTAGTGTAGGTACAGGACAGTGTCTAGTAATGTAGGTACAGGACAGTGTCTAGTAGTGTAGGTACAGGACAGTGTCTAGTAATGTAGGTACTGGACAGTGTCTAGTAATGTAGGTACAGGACAGTGACTAGTAATGTAGGTACAGGATAGTGTCTAGTAATGTAGGTACAGGACAGTGACTAGTAATGTAGGTACAGGACAGTGTCTAGTAATGTAGGTACTTGACAGTGACTAGTAATGTAGATACAGGACAGTGTCTAGTAATATAGGTACTGGACAGTGTATAGTAGTGTAGGTACAGGACAGTGTCTAGTAATGTAGGTACTGGACAGTGTCTAGTAATGTAGGTACAGGACAGTGTCTAGTAATGTAGGTACTGGACAGTGTCTAGTAATGTAGGTACTGGACAGTGTCTAGTAGTGTAGGTACAGGACAGTGACTAGTAATGTAGGTACAGGACAGTGTCTAGTAATATAGGTACTGGACAGTGTCTAGTAGTGTAGGTACAGGACAGTGACTAGTAATGTAGGTACTTGACAGTGACTAGTAAGGTAGGTACAGGACAGTGTCTAGTAATGTAGGTACAGGACAGTGTCTAGTAATGTAGGTACAGGACAGTGACTAGTAGAGTACGTACAGGACAGTGACTAGTAGAGTACGTACAGGACAGTGTCTAGTAGTGTAGGTACAGGACAGTGTCTAGTAATGTAGGTACAGGACAGTGTCTAGTAGTGTAGGTAGAGGACAGTGACTAGTAATGTGGGTACAGGACAGTGTCTAGTAATGTAGGTACTTGACAGTGACTAGTAATGTAGGTACAGGACAGTGTCTTGTAATGTAGGTACAGGACAGTGTCTAGTAATGTAGGTATAGGACAGTGTCTAGTAGTGTAGGTACAGGACAGTGACTAGTAATGTAGGTACAGGACAGTGTCTAGTAATGTAGGTACTGGACAGTGTCTAGTAATGTAGGTACTGGACAGTGTCTAGTAGTGTAGGTACAGGACAGTGTCTAGTAATGTAGGTACTGGACAGTGTCTAGTAGTGTAGGTACAGGACAGTGTCTAGTAATGTAGGTACTGGACAGTGTCTAGTAATGTAGGTACAGGACAGTGTCTAGTAATGTAGGTACAGGACAGTGTCTGGTAGTGTAGGTACAGGACAGTGACTAGTAATGTAGGTACAGGACAGTGTCTAGTAATGTAGGTACTTGACAGTGACTAGTAATGTAGGTACAGGACAGTGTCTAGTAGTGTAGGTACAGGACAGTGTCTAGTAATGTAGGTACAGGACAGTGTCTAGTAATGTAGGTACAGGACAGTGACTAGTAATGTAGGTACAGGACAGTGTCTAGTAATGTGGGTACTTGACAGTGACTAGTAATGTAGGTACAGGACAGTGTCTAGTAATGTAGGTACTTCACAGTGACTAGTAATGTAGGTACAGGACAGTGTCTAGTAGTATAGGTACAGGACAGTGTCTAGTAATGTAGGTACAGGACAGTGTCTAGTAGTGTAGGTACAGGACAGTGACTAGTAATGTAGGTACAGGACAGTGTCTAGTAATGTAGGTACTTGACAGTGACTAGTAATGTAGGTACAGGACAGTGTCTAGTAATCTAGGTACTGGACAGTGTCTAGTAGTGTAGGTACAGGACAGTGTCTAGTAATGTAGGTACTGGACAGTGTCTAGTAGTGTAGGTACAGGACAGTGACTAGTAATGTAGGTACAGGATAGTGTCTAGTAATGTAGGTACAGGACAGTGACTAGTAATGTAGGTACAGGACAGTGTCTAGTAATGTAGGTACTTGACAGTGACTAGTAATGTAGGTACAGGACAGTGTCTAGTAATATAGGTACTGGACAGTGTCTAGTAGTGTAGGTACAGGACAGTGTCTAGTAATGTAGGTACTGGACAGTGTCTAGTAATGTAGGTACAGGACAGTGTCTAGTAATGTAGGTACTGGACAGTGTCTAGTAATGTAGGTACTGGACAGTGTCTAGTAGTGTAGGTACAGGACAGTGACTAGTAATGTAGGTACAGGACAGTGTCTAGTAATATAGGTACTGGACAGTGTCTACTAGTGTAGGTACAGGACAGTGTCTAGTAATGTAGGTACTAGACAGTGTCTAGTAATGTAGGTACAGGACAGTGTCTAGTAATGTAGGTACTGGACAGTGTCTAGTAATGTAGGTACAGGACAGTGTCTAGTAATGTAGGTACTGGACAGTGTCTAGTAATGTAGGTACTGGACAGTGTCTAGTAGTGTAGGTACAGGACAGTGACTAGTAATGTAGGTACAGGACAGTGTCTAGTAATATAGGTACTGGACAGTGTCTAGTAGTGTAGGTACAGGACAGTGACTAGTAATGTAGGTACTTGACAGTGACTAGTAATGTAGGTACAGGACAGTGTCTAGTAATGTAGGTACAGGACAGTGTCTAGTAATGTAGGTACAGGACAGTGACTAGTAGAGTACGTACAGGACAGTGACTAGTAGAGTACGTACAGGACAGTGTCTAGTAGTGTAGGTACAGGACAGTGTCTAGTAATGTAGGTACAGGACAGTGTCTAGTAGTGTAGGTACTTGACAGTGACTAGTAATGTAGGTACAGGACAGTGTCTTGTAATGTAGGTACAGGACAGTGTCTAGTAATGTAGGTATAGGACAGTGTCTAGTAGTGTAGGTACAGGACAGTGACTAGTAATGTAGGTACTGGACAGTGTCTAGTAGTGTAGGTACAGGACAGTGTCTAGTAATGTAGGTACTGGACAGTGTCTAGTAGTGTAGGTACAGGACAGTGTCTAGTAATGTAGGTACTGGACAGTGTCTAGTAATGTAGGTACAGGACAGTGTCTAGTAATGTAGGTACAGGACAGTGTCTAGTAGTGTAGGTACAGGACAGTGACTAGTAATGTAGGTACAGGACAGTGTCTAGTAATGTAGGTACTTGACAGTGACTAGTAATGTAGGTACAGGACAGTGTCTAGTAGTGTAGGTACAGGACAGTGTCTAGTAATGTAGGTACAGGACAGTGTCTAGTAATGAGGTACAGGACAGTGACTAGTAATGTAGGTACAGGACAGTGTCTAGTAATGTATGTACTTGACAGTGACTAGTAATGTAGGTACAGGACAGTGTCTAGTAATGTAGGTACTTGACAGTGACTAGTAATGTAGGTACAGGACAGTGTCTAGTAGTGTAGGTACAGGACAGTGTCTAGTAATGTAGGTACAGGACAGTGTCTAGTAGTGTAGGTACAGGACAGTGACTAGTAATGTAGGTACAGGACAGTGTCTAGTAATGTAGGTACTTGACAGTGACTAGTAATGTAGGTACAGGACAGTGTCTAGTAATCTAGGTACTGGACAGTGTCTAGTAGTGTAGGTACAGGACAGTGTCTAGTAATGTAGGTACTGGACAGTGTCTAGTAGTGTAGGTACAGGACAGTGTCTAGTAATGTAGGTACAGGACAGTGTCTATTAGTGTAGGTACAGGACAGTGTCTAGTAATGTAGGTACTGGACAGTGTCTAGTAATGTAGGTACAGGACAGTGACTAGTAATGTAGGTACAGGATAGTGTCTAGTAATGTAGGTACAGGACAGTGTCTAGTAATGTAGGTACTTGACAGTGACTAGTAATGTAGGTACAGGATAGTGTCTAGTAATGTAGGTACAGGACAGTGTCTAGTAATGTAGGTACTTGACAGTGACTAGTAATGTAGGTACAGGACAGTGTCTAGTAATGTAGGTACTGGACAGTGTCTAGTAGTGTAGGTACAGGACAGTGTCTAGTAATGTAGGTACTGGACAGTGTCTAGTAGTGTAGGTACAGGACACTGTCTAGTAATGTAGGTACAGGACAGTGTCTAGTAATGTAGGTACTTGACAGTGACTAGTAATGTAGGTACAGGACAGTGTCTAGTAATGTAGGTACAGGACAGTGTCTAGTAATGTAGGTACAGGACAGTGACTAGTAGAGTACGTACAGGACAGTGACTAGTAGAGTACGTACAGGACAGTGTCTAGTAGTGTAGGTACAGGACAGTGTCTAGTAATGTAATTACAGGACAGTGTCTAGTAGTGTAGGTACAGGACAGTGACTAGCAATGTAGGTACAGGGCAGTGTCTAGTAATGTAGGTACTTGACAGTGACTAGTAATGTAGGTACAGGACAGTGTCTTGTAATGTAGGTACAGGACAGTGTCTAGTAATGTAGGTATAGGACAATGTCTAGTAGTGTAGGTACAGGACAGTGTCTAGTAGTATAGGTACTGGACAGTGTCTAGTAATGTAGGTACAGGACAGTGTCTAGTAGTGTAGGTACAGGACAGTGACTAGTAATGTAGGTACAGGACAGTGTCTAGTAATGTAGGTACTGGACAGTGTCTAGTAATGTAGGTACTGGACAGTGTCTAGTAGTGTAGGTACAGGACAGTGTCTAGTAATGTAGGTACTGGACAGTGTCTAGTAGTGTAGGTACAGGACAGTGTCTAGTAGTGTAGGTACTGGACAGTGTCTAGTAATGTAGGTACAGGACAGTGTCTAGTAATGTAGGTACAGGACAGTGTCTAGTAGTGTAGGTACAGGACAGTGACTAGTAATATAGGTACAGGACAGTGTCTAGTAATGTAGGTACAGGACAGTGTCTAGTAATGTAGGTACAGGACAGTGTCTAGTAGTGTAGGTACAGGACAGTGTCTAGTAGTGTAGGTACTGGACAGTGTCTAGTAATGTAGGTACAGGACAGTGTCTAGTAATGTAGGTACAGGACAGTGTCTAGTAGTGTAGGTACAGGACAGTGACTAGTAATATAGGTACAGGACAGTGTCTAGTAATGTAGGTACAGGACAGTGTCTAGTAATGTAGGTACAGGACAGTGTCTAGTAGTGTAGGTACAGGACAGTGTCTAGTAGTGTAGGTACTGGACAGTGTCTAGTAATGTAGGTACAGGACAGTGTCTAGTAATGTAGGTACAGGACAGTGTCTAGTAGTGTAGGTACAGGACAGTGACTAGTAATATAGGTACAGGACAGTGTCTAGTAATGTAGGTACAGGACAGTGTCTAGTAATGTAGGTACTTGACAGTGACTAGTAATGTAGGTACAGGACAGTGTCTAGTAGTGTAGGTACAGGACAGTGTCTAGTAATGTAGGTACAGGACAGTGTCTAGTAGTGTAGGTACAGGACAGTGACTAGTAATGTAGGTACAGGACAGTGTCTAGTAATGTAGGTACTTGACAGTGACTAGTAATGTAGGTACAGGACAGTGTCTAGTAATGTAGGTACATGACAGTGACTAGTAATGTAGGTACTGGACAGTGTCTAGTAGTGTAGGTACAGGACAGTGTCTAGTAATGTAGGTACAGGACAGTGTCTAGTAGTGTAGGTACAGGACAGTGACTAGTAATGTAGGTACAGGACAGTGTCTAGTAATGTAGGTACTTGACAGTGACTAGTAATGTAGGTACAGGACAGTGTCTAGTAATGTAGGTACTGGACAGTGTCTAGTAGTGTAGGTACAGGACAGTGTCTAGTAATGTAGGTACAGGACAGTGTCTAGTAGTGTAGGTACAGGACAGTGTCTAGTAATGTAGGTACTGGACAGTGTCTAGTAATGTAGGTACAGGACAGTGACTAGTAATGTAGGTACAGGATAGTGTCTAGTAATGTAGGTACAGGACAGTGACTAGTAATGTAGGTACAGGACAGTGTCTAGTAATGTAGGTACTTGACAGTGACTAGTAATGTAGATACAGGACAGTGTCTAGTAATATAGGTACTGGACAGTGTATAGTAGTGTAGGTACAGGACAGTGTCTAGTAATGTAGGTACTGGACAGTGTCTAGTAATGTAGGTACAGGACAGTGTCTAGTAATGTAGGTACTGGACAGTGTCTAGTAATGTAGGTACTGGACAGTGTCTAGTAGTGTAGGTACAGGACAGTGACTAGTAATGTAGGTACAGGACAGTGTCTAGTAATATAGGTACTGGACAGTGTCTAGTAGTGTAGGTACAGGACAGTGACTAGTAATGTAGGTACTTGACAGTGACTAGTAAGGTAGGTACAGGACAGTGTCTAGTAATGTAGGTACAGGACAGTGTCTAGTAATGTAGGTACAGGACAGTGACTAGTAGAGTACGTACAGGACAGTGACTAGTAGAGTACGTACAGGACAGTGTCTAGTAGTGTAGGTACAGGACAGTGTCTAGTAATGTAGGTACAGGACAGTGTCTAGTAGTGTAGGTAGAGGACAGTGACTAGTAATGTGGGTACAGGACAGTGTCTAGTAATGTAGGTACTTGACAGTGACTAGTAATGTAGGTACAGGACAGTGTCTTGTAATGTAGGTACAGGACAGTGTCTAGTAATGTAGGTATAGGACAGTGTCTAGTAGTGTAGGTACAGGACAGTGACTAGTAATGTAGGTACAGGACAGTGTCTAGTAATGTAGGTACTGGACAGTGTCTAGTAATGTAGGTACTGGACAGTGTCTAGTAGTGTAGGTACAGGACAGTGTCTAGTAATGTAGGTACTGGACAGTGTCTAGTAGTGTAGGTACAGGACAGTGTCTAGTAATGTAGGTACTGGACAGTGTCTAGTAATGTAGGTACAGGACAGTGTCTAGTAATGTAGGTACAGGACAGTGTCTGGTAGTGTAGGTACAGGACAGTGACTAGTAATGTAGGTACAGGACAGTGTCTAGTAATGTAGGTACTTGACAGTGACTAGTAATGTAGGTACAGGACAGTGTCTAGTAGTGTAGGTACAGGACAGTGTCTAGTAATGTAGGTACAGGACAGTGTCTAGTAATGTAGGTACAGGACAGTGACTAGTAATGTAGGTACAGGACAGTGTCTAGTAATGTGGGTACTTGACAGTGACTAGTAATGTAGGTACAGGACAGTGTCTAGTAATGTAGGTACTTCACAGTGACTAGTAATGTAGGTACAGGACAGTGTCTAGTAGTATAGGTACAGGACAGTGTCTAGTAATGTAGGTACAGGACAGTGTCTAGTAGTGTAGGTACAGGACAGTGACTAGTAATGTAGGTACAGGACAGTGTCTAGTAATGTAGGTACTTGACAGTGACTAGTAATGTAGGTACAGGACAGTGTCTAGTAATCTAGGTACTGGACAGTGTCTAGTAGTGTAGGTACAGGACAGTGTCTAGTAATGTAGGTACTGGACAGTGTCTAGTAGTGTAGGTACAGGACAGTGACAAGTAATGTAGGTACAGGATAGTGTCTAGTAATGTAGGTACAGGACAGTGACTAGTAATGTAGGTACAGGACAGTGTCTAGTAATGTAGGTACTTGACAGTGACTAGTAATGTAGGTACAGGACAGTGTCTAGTAATATAGGTACTGGACAGTGTCTAGTAGTGTAGGTACAGGACAGTGTCTAGTAATGTAGGTACTGGACAGTGTCTAGTAATGTAGGTACAGGACAGTGTCTAGTAATGTAGGTACTGGACAGTGTCTAGTAATGTAGGTACTGGACAGTGTCTAGTAGTGTAGGTACAGGACAGTGACTAGTAATGTAGGTACAGGACAGTGTCTAGTAATATAGGTACTGGACAGTGTCTACTAGTGTAGGTACAGGACAGTGTCTAGTAATGTAGGTACTAGACAGTGTCTAGTAATGTAGGTACAGGACAGTGTCTAGTAATGTAGGTACTGGACAGTGTCTAGTAATGTAGGTACTGGACAGAGTCTAGTAGTGTAGGTACAGGACAGTGACTAGTAATGTAGGTACAGGACAGTGACTATTAATGTAGGTACAGGACAGTGTCTAGTAATGTAGGTACTTGACAGTGACTAGTAATGTAGGTACAGGACTGTGTCTAGAATGTAGGTACAGGACAGTGTCTAGTAATGTAGGTACAGGACAGTGTCTAGTAGTGTAGGTAGAGGACAGTGACTAGTAATGTAGGTACAGGACAGTGACTAGTAATGTAGGTACAGGACAGTGTCTAGTAATGTAGGTACTTGACAGTGACTAGTAATGTAGGTACAGGACAGTGTCTAGTAATGTAGGTACTTGACAGTGACTAGTAATGTAGGTACAGGACAGTGTCTAGAATGTAGGTATAGGACAGTGTCTAGTAGTGTAGGTACAGGACAGTGTCTAGTAGTATAGGTACTGGACAGTGTCTAGTAATGTAGGTACAGGACAGTGTCTAGTAGTGTAGGTACAGGACAGTGACTAGTAATGTAGGTACAGGACAGTGTCTAGTAATGTAGGTACTGGACAGTGTCTAGTAATGTAGGTACTGGACAGTGTCTAGTAGTGTAGGTACAGGACAGTGTCTAGTAATGTAGGTACTGGACAGTGTCTAGTAGTGTAGGTACAGGACAGTGTCTAGTAGTGTAGGTACTGGACAGTGTCTAGTAATGTAGGTACAGGACAGTGTCTAGTAATGTAGGTACAGGACAGTGTCTAGTAGTGTAGGTACAGGACAGTGACTAGTAATATAGGTACAGGACAGTGTCTAGTAATGTAGGTACTTGACAGTGACTAGTAATGTAGGTACAGGACAGTGTCTAGTAGTGTAGGTACAGGACAGTGTCTAGTAATGTAGGTACAGGACAGTGTCTAGTAGTGTAGGTACAGGACAGTGTCTAGTAGTGTAGGTACAGGACAGTGACTAGTAATGTAGGTACAGGACAGTGTCTAGTAATGTAGGTACTTGACAGTGACTAGTAATGTAGGTACAGGACAGTGTCTAGTAATGTAGGTACATGACAGTGACTAGTAATGTAGGTACTGGACAGTGTCTAGTAGTGTAGGTACAGGACAGTGTCTAGTAATGTAGGTACAGGACAGTGTCTAGTAGTGTAGGTACAGGACAGTGACTAGTAATGTAGGTACAGGACAGTGTCTAGTAATGTAGGTACTTGACAGTGACTAGTAATGTAGGTACAGGACAGTGTCTAGTAATCTAGGTACTGGACAGTGTCTAGTAGTGTAGGTACAGGACAGTGTCTAGTAATGTAGGTACTGGACAGTGTCTAGTAGTGTAGGTACAGGACAGTGTCTAGTAATGTAGGTACAGGACAGTGTCTAGTAGTGTAGGTACAGGACAGTGTCTAGTAATGTAGGTACTGGACAGTGTCTAGTAATGTAGGTACAGGACAGTGACTAGTAATGTAGGTACAGGATAGTGTCTAGTAATGTAGGTACAGGACAGTGACTAGTAATGTAGGTACAGGACAGTGTCTAGTAATGTAGGTACTTGACAGTGACTAGTAATGTAGGTACAGGACAGTGTCTAGTAATATAGGTACTGGACAGTGTCTAGTAGTGTAGGTACAGGACAGTGTCTAGTAATGTAGGTACTGGACAGTGTCTAGTAATGTAGGTACAGGACAGTGTCTAGTAATGTAGGTACTGGACAGTGTCTAGTAATGTAGGTACTGGACAGTGTCTAGTAGTGTAGGTACAGGACAGTGACTAGTAATGTAGGTACAGGACAGTGTCTAGTAATATAGGTACTGGACAGTGTCTAGTAGTGTAGGTACAGGACAGTGACTAGTAATGTAGATACTTGACAGTGACTAGTAATGTAGGTACAGGACAGTGTCTAGTAATGTAGGTACAGGACAGTGTCTAGTAATGTAGGTACAGGACAGTGACTAGTAGAGTACGTACAGGACAGTGACTAGTAGAGTACGTACAGGACAGTGTCTAGTAGTGTAGGTACAGGACAGTGTCTAGTAATGTAGGTACAGGACAGTGTCTAGTAGTGTAGGTAGAGGACAGTGACTAGTAATGTGGGTACAGGACAGTGTCTAGTAATGTAGGTACTTGACAGTGACTAGTAATGTAGGTACAGGACAGTGTCTTGTAATGTAGGTACAGGACAGTGTCTAGTAATGTAGGTATAGGACAGTGTCTAGTAGTGTAGGTACAGGACAGTGACTAGTAATGTAGGTACAGGACAGTGTCTAGTAATGTAGGTACTGGACAGTGTCTAGTAATGTAGGTACTGGACAGTGTCTAGTAGTGTAGGTACAGGACAGTGTCTAGTAATGTAGGTACTGGACAGTGTCTAGTAGTGTAGGTACAGGACAGTGTCTAGTGATGTAGGTACTGGACAGTGTCTAGTAATGTAGGTACAGGACAGTGTCTAGTAATGTAGGTACAGGACAGTGTCTAGTAGTGTAGGTACAGGACAGTGACTAGTAATGTAGGTACAGGACAGTGTCTAGTAATGTAGGTACTTCACAGTGACTAGTAATGTAGGTACAGGACAGTGTCTAGTAGTGTAGGTACAGGACAGTGTCTAGTAATGTAGGTACAGGACAGTGTCTAGTAATGTAGGTACAGGACAGTGACTAGTAATGTAGGTACAGGACAGTGACTAGTAATGTAGGTACAGGACAGTGTCTAGTAATGTAGGTACTTGACAGTGACTAGTAATGTAGGTACAGGACAGTGTCTAGTAATATAGGTACTGGACAGTGTCTAGTAGTGTAGGTACAGGACAGTGTCTAGTAATGTAGGTACTGGACAGTGTCTAGTAGTGTAGGTACAGGACAGTGACTAGTAATGTAGGTACAGGATAGTGTCTAGTAATGTAGGTACAGGACAGTGACTAGTAATGTAGGTACAGGACAGTGTCTAGTAATGTAGGTACTTGACAGTGACTAGTAATGTAGGTACAGGACAGTGTCTAGTAATATAGGTACTGGACAGTGTCTAGTAGTGTAGGTACAGGACAGTGTCTAGTAATGTAGGTACTGGACAGTGTCTCGTAATGTAGGTACAGGACAGTGTCTAGTAATGTAGGTACTGGACAGTGTCTAGTAATGTAGGTACTGGACAGTGTCTAGTAGTGTAGGTACAGGACAGTGACTAGTAATGTAGGTGCAGGACAGTGTCTAGTAATATAGGTACTGGACAGTGTCTACTAGTGTAGGTACAGGACAGTGTCTAGTAATGTAGGTACTAGACAGTGTCTAGTAATGTAGGTACAGGACAGTGTCTAGTAATGTAGGTACTGGACAGTGTCTAGTAATGTAGGTACTGGACAGAGTCTAGTAGTGTAGGTACAGGACAGTGACTAGTAATGTAGGTACGGGACAGTGACTAGTAATGCAGGTACAGGACAGTGTCTAGAATGTAGGTACAGGACAGTGTCTAGTAGTGTAGGTAGAGGACAGTGACTAGTAATGTAGGTACAGGACAGTGACTAGTAATGTAGGTACAGGACAGTGTCTAGTAATGTAGGTACTTGACAGTGACTAGTAATGTAGGTACAGGACAGTGTCTAGTAATGTAGGTACTTGACAGTGACTAGTAATGTAGGTACAGGACAGTGTCTAGAATGTAGGTACAGGAAAGTGTCTAGTAATGTAGGTACTTGACAGTGACTAGTAATGTAGGTACTTGACAGTGACTAGTAATGTAGGTACTTGACAGTGACTAGTAATGTAGGTACAGGACAGTGTCTAGTAATGTAGGTACTTGACAGTGACTAGTAATGTAGGTACAGGACAGTGTCTAGTAGTGTAGGTAGAGGACAGTGACTAGTAATGTAGGTACAGGACAGTGTCTAGTAGTGTAGGTACAGGACAGTGACTAGTAATGTAGGTACAGGACAGTGTCTAGTAATGTAGGTACTGGACAGTGTCTAGTAATGTAGGTACAGGACAGTGTCTAGTAATGTAGGTCCAGGATAGTGACTAGTAATGTAGGTACAGGACAGTGTCTAGTAATGTAGGTACTTGACAGTGACTAGTAGTGTAGGTACAGGACAGTGACTAGTAATGTAGGTACTTGACAGTGACTAGTAATGTAGGTACAGGACAGTGTCTAGTAGTGTAGGTACTGGACAGTGTCTAGTAGTGTAGGTACTGGACAGTGTCTAGTAATGTAGGTACAGGACAGTGACTAGTAATGTAGGTACAGCACAGTGTCTAGTAGTGTAGGTTCAGGACAGTGTCTAGTAATGTAGGTACTGGACAGTGTCTAGTAATGTAGGGACTGGACAGTGACTAGTAGTGTAGGTACAGGACAGTGTCTAGTAGTGTAGGTACTTGACAGTGACTAGTAATGTAGGTCCAGGATAGTGACTAGTAATGTAGGTACAGCACAGTGACTAGTAGTGTAGGTACTGGACAGTGTCTAGTAATGTAAGTACAGGACAGTGACTAGTAATGTAGGTACAGGACAGTGTCTAGTAATGTAGGTACTTGACAGTGACTAGTAGTGTAGGTACAGGACAGTGACTAGTAATGTAGGTACAGGACAGTGTCTAGTAGTGTAGGTACAGGACAGTGTATAGTAATGTAGGTATAGGACAGTGTCTAGTAGTGTAGGTACAGGACAGTGTCTAGTAGTGTAGGTACAGGACAGTGTCTAGTAATGTAGGTACAGGACAGTGTCTTGTAATGTAGGTACAGGACAGTGTCTAGTAATGTAGGTACAGGACATTGTCTAGTAATGTAGGTATAGGACAGTGTCTAGTAGTGTAGGTACAGGACAGTGTCTAGTAATGTAGGTACTGGACAGTGTTTAGTAGTGTAGGTACAGGACAGTGACTAGTAATGTAGGTACAGGACAGTGTATAGTAATGTAGGTACAGCACAGTGTCTAGTAATGTAGGTACAGGACAGTGACTAGTAATGTAGCTACTGGACAGTGTCTAGTAATGTAGGTACTGGACAGTGTCTAGTAGTGTAGGTACAGGACAGTGTCTAGTAATGTAGGTACTTCACAGTGACTAGTAATGTAGGTACAGGACAGTGTCTAGTAATGTAGGTACTGGACTGTGTCTAGTAGTGTAGGTACAGGACAGTGTCTAGTAATGTAGGTACTGGACAGTGACTAGTAATGTAGGTACAGGACAGTGACTAGTAATGTAGCTACTGGACAGTGTCTAGTAATGTAGGGACTGGACAGTGACTAGTAATGTAGGTACAGGACAGTGTCTAGTAATGTAGGTACTGGACTGTGTCTAGTAGTGTAGGTACAGGACAGTGACTAGTAATGTAGGGACTGGACAGTGTCTAGTAATGTAGGTACAGGACAGTGACAATAATGTAGCTACTGGACAGTGTCTAGTAATGTAGGGACTGGACAGTGACTAGTAATGTAGGTACAGCACAGTGTCTAGTAGTGTAGGTACAGGACAGTGACTAGTAATGTAGGTACAGGACAGTGTCTAGTAGTGTAGGTACAGGACAGTGACTAGTAATGTAGGTACTGGACAGTGTCTAGTAATGTAGGTACTGGACAGTGTCTAGTAGTGTAGGTACAGGATAATGTCTAGTAATGTAGGTACTGGACAGTGTCTAGTAGTGTAGGTACAGGACAGTGTCTAGTAATGTAGCTACTGGACAGTGTCTAGTAATGTAGGTACTGGACAGTGTCTAGTAGTGTAGGTACAGGACAGTGTCTAGTAATGTAGGTACTGGACAGTGTCTAGTAGTGTAGGTACAGGACTGTGTCTAGTAATGTAGGTACAGGACAGTGTCTAGTAATGTAGGTACAGGACAGTGTCTAGTAATGTAGCTACTGGACAGTGTCTAGTAATGTATGTACTGGACAGTGTCTAGTAGTGTAGGTACAGGATAATGTCTAGTAATGTAGGTACTGGACAGTGTCTAGTAGTGTAGGTACAGGACAGTGTCTAGTAATGTAGGTACTGGACAGTGTCTAGTAGTGTAGGTACAGGACTGTGTCTAGTAATGTAGGTACAGGACAGTGTCTAGTAATGTAGGTACTTGACAGTGACTAGTAATGTAGCTACTGGACAGTGTCTAGTAATGTAGGTACTGGACAGTGTCTAGTAGTGTAGGTACAGGATAATGTCTAGTAATGTAGGTACTGGACAGTGTCTAGTAGTGTAGGTACAGGACAGTGTCTAGTAATGTAGCTACTGGACAGTGTCTAGTAATGTAGGTACTGGACAGTGACTAGTAATGTAGGTACAGGACAGTGTCTAGAATGTAGGTACAGGACAGTGTCTAGTAGTGTAGGTACAGGACTGTGTCTAGTAATGTAGGTACAGGACAGTGTCTAGTAATGTAGGTACAGGACAGTGTCTAGTAATGTAGCTACTGGACAGTGTCTAGTAATGTAGGTACTGGACAGTGTCTAGTAGTGTAGGTACAGGATAATGTCTAGTAATGTAGGTACTGGACAGTGTCTAGTAGTGTAGGTACAGGACAGTGTCTAGTAATGTAGGTACTGGACAGTGTCTAGTAGTGTAGGTACAGGACTGTGTCTAGTAATGTAGGTACAGGACAGTGTCTAGTAATGTAGGTACTTGACAGTGACTAGTAATGTAGGTACAGGACAGTGTCTAGTAATATAGGTACTGGACAGTGTCTAGTAGTGTAGGTACAGGACAGTGACTAGTAATGTAGGTACTTGACAGTGACTAGTAATGTAGGTACAGGACAGTGTCTAGTAATGTAGGTACAGGACAGTGTCTAGTAATGTAGGTACAGGACAGTGACTAGTAGAGTACGTACAGGACAGTGACTAGTAGAGTACGTACAGGACAGTGTCTAGTAGTGTAGGTACAGGACAGTGTCTAGTAATGTAGGTACAGGACAGTGTCTAGTAGTGTAGGTAGAGGACAGTGACTAGTAATCTGGGTACAGGACAGTGTCTAGTAATGTAGGTACTTGACAGTGACTAGTAATGTAGGTACAGGACAGTGTCTAGTAATGTAGGTATAGGACAGTGTCTAGTAGTGTAGGTACAGGACAGTGACTAGTAATGTAGGTACAGGACAGTGTCTAGTAATGTAGGTACTGGACAATGTCTAGTAATGTAGGTACTGGACAGTGTCTAGTAGTGTAGGTACAGGACAGTGTCTAGTAATGTAGGTACTGGACAGTGTCTAGTAGTGAGGTACAGGACAGTGTCTAGTAATGTAGGTACTGGACAGTGTCTAGTAATGTAGGTACAGGACAGTGTCTAGTAATGTAGGTACAGGACAGTGTCTAGTAGTGTAGGTACAGGACAGTGACTAGTAATGTAGGTACAGGACAGTGTCTAGTAATGTAGGTACTTCACAGTGACTAGTAATGTAGGTACAGGACAGTGCCTAGTAGTATAGGTACAGGACAGTGTCTAGTAATGTAGGTACAGGACAGTGTCTAGTAATGTAGGTACAGGACAGTGACTAGTAAGGTAGGTACAGGACAGTGACTAGTAATGTAGGTACAGGACAGTGTCTAGTAATGTAGGTACTTGACAGTGACTAGTAATGTAGGTACAGGACAGTGTCTAGTAATCTAGGTACTGGACAGTGTCTAGTAGTGTAGGTACAGGACAGTGTCTAGTAATGTAGGTACTGGACAGTGTCTAGTAGTGTAGGTACAGGACAGTGACTAGTAATGTAGGTACAGGATAGTGTCTAGTAATGTAGGTACAGGACAGTGACTAGTAATGTAGGTACAGGACAGTGTCTAGTAATGTAGGTACTTGACAGTGACTAGTAATGTAGGTACAGGACAGTGTCGAGTAATATAGGTACTGGGCAGTGTCTAGTAGTGTAGGTACAGGACAGTGTCTAGTAATGTAGGTACTGGACAGTGTCTAGTAATGTAGGTACAGGACAGTGTCTAGTAATGTAGGTACTGGACAGTGTCTAGTAATGTAGGTACTGGACAGTGTCTAGTAGTGTAGGTACAGGACAGTGACTAGTAATGTAGGTGCAGGACAGTGTCTAGTAATATAGGTACTGGACAGTGTCTACTAGTGTAGGTACAGGACAGTGTCTAGTAATGTAGGTACTAGACAGTGTCTAGTAATGTAGGTACAGGACAGTGTCTAGTAATGTAGGTACTGGACAGTGTCTAGTAATGTAGGTACTGGACAGAGTCTAGTAGTGTAGGTACAGGACAGTGACTAGTAATGTAGGTACGGGACAGTGACTAGTAATGTAGGTACAGGACAGTGTCTAGTAATGTAGGTACTTGACAGTGACTAGTAATGTAGGTACAGGACAGTGTCTAGAATGTAGGTACAGGACAGTGTCTAGTAATGTAGGTACAGGACAGTGACTAGTAATGTAGCTACTGGACAGTGTCTAGTAATGTAGGTACTGGACAGTGTCTAGTAGTGTAGGTACAGGACAGTGTCTAGTAATGTAGGTACTTCACAGTGACTAGTAATGTAGGTACAGGACAGTGTCTAGTAATGTAGGTACTGGACTGTGTCTAGTAGTGTAGGTACAGGACAGTGTCTAGTAATGTAGGTACTGGACAGTGACTAGTAATGTAGGTACAGGACAGTGACTAGTAATGTAGCTACTGGACAGTGTCTAGTAATGTAGGGACTGGACAGTGACTAGTAATGTAGGTACAGGACAGTGTCTAGTAATGTAGGTACTGGACTGTGTCTAGTAGTGTAGGTACAGGACAGTGACTAGTAATGTAGGGACTGGACAGTGTCTAGTAATGTAGGTACAGGACAGTGACAATAATGTAGCTACTGGACAGTGTCTAGTAATGTAGGGACTGGACAGTGACTAGTAATGTAGGTACAGCACAGTGTCTAGTAGTGTAGGTACAGGACAGTGACTAGTAATGTAGGTACAGGACAGTGTCTAGTAGTGTAGGTACAGGACAGTGACTAGTAATGTAGGTACTGGACAGTGTCTAGTAATGTAGGTACTGGACAGTGTCTAGTAGTGTAGGTACAGGATAATGTCTAGTAATGTAGGTACTGGACAGTGTCTAGTAGTGTAGGTACAGGACAGTGTCTAGTAATGTAGCTACTGGACAGTGTCTAGTAATGTAGGTACTGGACAGTGTCTAGTAGTGTAGGTACAGGACAGTGTCTAGTAATGTAGGTACTGGACAGTGTCTAGTAGTGTAGGTACAGGACTGTGTCTAGTAATGTAGGTACAGGACAGTGTCTAGTAATGTAGGTACAGGACAGTGTCTAGTAATGTAGCTACTGGACAGTGTCTAGTAATGTATGTACTGGACAGTGTCTAGTAGTGTAGGTACAGGATAATGTCTAGTAATGTAGGTACTGGACAGTGTCTAGTAGTGTAGGTACAGGACAGTGTCTAGTAATGTAGGTACTGGACAGTGTCTAGTAGTGTAGGTACAGGACTGTGTCTAGTAATGTAGGTACAGGACAGTGTCTAGTAATGTAGGTACTTGACAGTGACTAGTAATGTAGCTACTGGACAGTGTCTAGTAATGTAGGTACTGGACAGTGTCTAGTAGTGTAGGTACAGGATAATGTCTAGTAATGTAGGTACTGGACAGTGTCTAGTAGTGTAGGTACAGGACAGTGTCTAGTAATGTAGCTACTGGACAGTGTCTAGTAATGTAGGTACTGGACAGTGACTAGTAATGTAGGTACAGGACAGTGTCTAGAATGTAGGTACAGGACAGTGTCTAGTAGTGTAGGTACAGGACTGTGTCTAGTAATGTAGGTACAGGACAGTGTCTAGTAATGTAGGTACAGGACAGTGTCTAGTAATGTAGCTACTGGACAGTGTCTAGTAATGTAGGTACTGGACAGTGTCTAGTAGTGTAGGTACAGGATAATGTCTAGTAATGTAGGTACTGGACAGTGTCTAGTAGTGTAGGTACAGGACAGTGTCTAGTAATGTAGGTACTGGACAGTGTCTAGTAGTGTAGGTACAGGACTGTGTCTAGTAATGTAGGTACAGGACAGTGTCTAGTAATGTAGGTACTTGACAGTGACTAGTAATGTAGGTACAGGACAGTGTCTAGTAATATAGGTACTGGACAGTGTCTAGTAGTGTAGGTACAGGACAGTGACTAGTAATGTAGGTACTTGACAGTGACTAGTAATGTAGGTACAGGACAGTGTCTAGTAATGTAGGTACAGGACAGTGTCTAGTAATGTAGGTACAGGACAGTGACTAGTAGAGTACGTACAGGACAGTGACTAGTAGAGTACGTACAGGACAGTGTCTAGTAGTGTAGGTACAGGACAGTGTCTAGTAATGTAGGTACAGGACAGTGTCTAGTAGTGTAGGTAGAGGACAGTGACTAGTAATCTGGGTACAGGACAGTGTCTAGTAATGTAGGTACTTGACAGTGACTAGTAATGTAGGTACAGGACAGTGTCTAGTAATGTAGGTATAGGACAGTGTCTAGTAGTGTAGGTACAGGACAGTGACTAGTAATGTAGGTACAGGACAGTGTCTAGTAATGTAGGTACTGGACAATGTCTAGTAATGTAGGTACTGGACAGTGTCTAGTAGTGTAGGTACAGGACAGTGTCTAGTAATGTAGGTACTGGACAGTGTCTAGTAGTGAGGTACAGGACAGTGTCTAGTAATGTAGGTACTGGACAGTGTCTAGTAATGTAGGTACAGGACAGTGTCTAGTAATGTAGGTACAGGACAGTGTCTAGTAGTGTAGGTACAGGACAGTGACTAGTAATGTAGGTACAGGACAGTGTCTAGTAATGTAGGTACTTCACAGTGACTAGTAATGTAGGTACAGGACAGTGCCTAGTAGTATAGGTACAGGACAGTGTCTAGTAATGTAGGTACAGGACAGTGTCTAGTAATGTAGGTACAGGACAGTGACTAGTAAGGTAGGTACAGGACAGTGACTAGTAATGTAGGTACAGGACAGTGTCTAGTAATGTAGGTACTTGACAGTGACTAGTAATGTAGGTACAGGACAGTGTCTAGTAATCTAGGTACTGGACAGTGTCTAGTAGTGTAGGTACAGGACAGTGTCTAGTAATGTAGGTACTGGACAGTGTCTAGTAGTGTAGGTACAGGACAGTGACTAGTAATGTAGGTACAGGATAGTGTCTAGTAATGTAGGTACAGGACAGTGACTAGTAATGTAGGTACAGGACAGTGTCTAGTAATGTAGGTACTTGACAGTGACTAGTAATGTAGGTACAGGACAGTGTCGAGTAATATAGGTACTGGGCAGTGTCTAGTAGTGTAGGTACAGGACAGTGTCTAGTAATGTAGGTACTGGACAGTGTCTAGTAATGTAGGTACAGGACAGTGTCTAGTAATGTAGGTACTGGACAGTGTCTAGTAATGTAGGTACTGGACAGTGTCTAGTAGTGTAGGTACAGGACAGTGACTAGTAATGTAGGTGCAGGACAGTGTCTAGTAATATAGGTACTGGACAGTGTCTACTAGTGTAGGTACAGGACAGTGTCTAGTAATGTAGGTACTAGACAGTGTCTAGTAATGTAGGTACAGGACAGTGTCTAGTAATGTAGGTACTGGACAGTGTCTAGTAATGTAGGTACTGGACAGAGTCTAGTAGTGTAGGTACAGGACAGTGACTAGTAATGTAGGTACGGGACAGTGACTAGTAATGTAGGTACAGGACAGTGTCTAGTAATGTAGGTACTTGACAGTGACTAGTAATGTAGGTACAGGACAGTGTCTAGAATGTAGGTACAGGACAGTGTCTAGTAATGTAGGTACAGGACAGTGTCTAGTAGTGTAGGTAGAGGACAGTGACTAGTAATGTAGGTACAGGACAGTGACTAGTAATGTAGGTACAGGACAGTGTCTAGTAATGTAGGTACTTGACAGTGACTAGTAATGTAGGTACAGGACAGTGTCTAGTAATGTAGGTACTTGACAGTGACTAGTAATGTAGGTACAGGACAGTGTCTAGAATGTAGGTACAGGACAGTGTCTAGTAATGTAGGTACAGGACAGTGTCTAGTAGTGTAGGTAGAGGACAGTGACTAGTAATGTAGGTACAGGACAGTGTCTAGTAGTGTAGGTACAGTACAGTGACTAGTAATGTAGGTACTTGACAGTGACTAGTAATGTAGGTACTTGACAGTGACTAGTAATGTAGGTACTTGACAGTGACTAGTAATGTAGGTACAGGACAGTGTCTAGTAATGTAGGTACTTGACAGTGACTAGTAATGTAGGTACAGGACAGTGTCTAGTAGTGTAGGTAGAGGACAGTGTCTAGTAATGTAGGTACAGGACAGTGTCTAGTAATGTAGGTACTGGACAGTGTCTAGTAGTGTAGGTACAGGACAGTGTCTAGTAATGTAGGTACAGGACAGTGTCTAGTAATGTAGGTACTTGACAGTGACTAGTAATGTAGGTACAGGACAGTGTCTAGTAGTGTAGGTACTGGACAGTGTCTAGTAGTGTAGGTACAGGACAGTGTCTAGTAATGTAGGTACTGGACAGTGTCTAGTAATGTAGGTACAGGACAGTGTCTAGTAATGTAGGTCCAGGATAGTGACTAGTAATGTAGGTACAGGACAGTGTCTAGTAATGTAGGTACTTGACAGTGACTAGTAATGTAGGTACTTGACAGTGACTAGTAGTGTAGGTACAGGACAGTGACTAGTAATGTAGGTACTTGACAGTGACTAGTAATGTAGGTACAGGACAGTGTCTAGTAGTGTAGGTACTGGACAGTGTCTAGTAGTGTAGGTACTGGACAGTGTCTAGTAATGTAGGTACAGGACAGTGACTAGTAATGTATGTACAGCACAGTGTCTAGTAGTGTAGGTTCAGGACAGTGTCTAGTAATGTAGGTACTGGACAGTGTCTAGTAATGTAGGTACTTGACAGTGACTAGTAATGTAGGTCCAGGATAGTGACTAGTAATGTAGGTACAGCACAGTGACTAGTAGTGTAGGTACTGGACAGTGTCTAGTAATGTAGGTACAGGACAGTGACTAGTAATGTAGGTACAGGACAGTGTCTAGTAATGTAGGTACTTGACAGTGACTAGTAGTGTAGGTACAGGACAGTGACTAGTAATGTAGGTACAGGACAGTGTCTAGTAGTGTAGGTACAGGACAGTGTATAGTAATGTAGGTATAGGACAGTGTCTAGTAGTGTAGGTACAGGACAGTGTCTAGTAGTGTAGGTACAGGACAGTGTCTAGTAATGTAGGTACAGGACAGTGTCTTGTAATGTAGGTACAGGACAGTGTCTAGTAATGTAGGTACAGGACATTGTCTAGTAATGTAGGTATAGGACAGTGTCTAGTAGTGTAGGTACAGGACAGTGTCTAGTAATGTAGGTACTGGACAGTGTTTAGTAGTGTAGGTACAGGACAGTGACTAGTAATGTAGGTACAGGACAGTGTATAGTAATGTAGGTACAGCACAGTGTCTAGTAATGTAGGTACAGGACAGTGACTAGTAATGTAGCTACTGGACAGTGTCTAGTAATGTAGGTACTGGACAGTGTCTAGTAGTGTAGGTACAGGACAGTGTCTAGTAATGTAGGTACTTCACAGTGACTAGTAATGTAGGTACAGGACAGTGTCTAGTAATGTAGGTACTGGACTGTGTCTAGTAGTGTAGGTACAGGACAGTGACTAGCAATGTAGGGACTGGACAGTGACTAGTAATGTAGGTACAGGACAGTGACTAGTAATGTAGCTACTGGACAGTGTCTAGTAATGTAGGGACTGGACAGTGACTAGTAATGTAGGTACAGCACAGTGTCTAGTAGTGTAGGTACAGGACAGTGACTAGTAATGTAGGTACAGGACAGTGTCTAGTAGTGTAGGTACAGGACAGTGACTAGTAATGTAGGTACTGGACAGTGTCTAGTAATGTAGGTACTGGACAGTGTCTAGTAGTGTAGGTACAGGATAATGTCTAGTAATGTAGGTACTGGACAGTGTCTAGTAGTGTAGGTACAGGACAGTGTCTAGTAATGTAGCTACTGGACAGTGTCTAGTAATGTAGGTACTGGACAGTGTCTAGTAGTGTAGGTACAGGACAGTGTCTAGTAATGTAGGTACTGGACAGTGTCTAGTAGTGTAGGTACAGGACTGTGTCTAGTAATGTAGGTACAGGACAGTGTCTAGTAATGTAGGTACAGGACAGTGTCTAGTAATGTAGCTACTGGACAGTGTCTAGTAATGTAGGTACTGGAGAGTGTCTAGTAGTGTAGGTACAGGATAATGTCTAGTAATGTAGGTACTGGACAGTGTCTAGTAGTGTAGGTACAGGACAGTGTCTAGTAATGTAGGTACTGGACAGTGTCTAGTAGTGTAGGTACAGGACTGTGTCTAGTAATGTAGGTACAGGACAGTGTCTAGTAATGTAGGTACTTGACAGTGACTAGTAATGTAGCTACTGGACAGTGTCTAGTAATGTAGGTACTGGACAGTGTCTAGTAGTGTAGGTACAGGATAATGTCTAGTAATGTAGGTACTGGACAGTGTCTAGTAGTGTAGGTACAGGACAGTGTCTAGTAATGGAGCTACTGGACAGTGTCTAGTAATGTAGGTACTGGACAGTGACTAGTAATGTAGGTACAGGACAGTGTCTAGAATGTAGGTACAGGACAGTGTCTAGTAGTGTAGGTACAGGACTGTGTCTAGTAATGTAGGTACAGGACAGTGTCTAGTAATGTAGGTACAGGACAGTGTCTAGTAATGTAGCTACTGGACAGTGTCTAGTAATGTAGGTACTGGACAGTGTCTAGTAGTGTAGGTACAGGATAATGTCTAGTAATGTAGGTACTGGACAGTGTCTAGTAGTGTAGGTACAGGACAGTGTCTAGTAATGTAGGTACTGGACAGTGTCTAGTAGTGTAGGTACAGGACTGTGTCTAGTAATGTAGGTACAGGACAGTGTCTAGTAATGTAGGTACTTGACAGTGACTAGTAATGTAGGTACAGGATAGTGTCTAGTAATGTAGGTACAGGACAGTGTCTAGTAGAGTAGGTACAGGACAGTGTCTAGTAATGTAGGTAATGGACAGTGTCTAGTAGTGTAGGTACATGACAGTGTCTAGTAATGTAGGTACAGGACAGTGTCTAGTAATGTAGGTACTTGACAGTGACTAGTAATGTAGGTACAGTACAGTGTCTAGTAATGTAGGTACAGGACAGTGTCTAGTAATGTAGGTACAGGATAGTGTCTAGTAATGTAGGTACAGGACAGTGTCTAGTAATGTAGGTACTGGACAGTGTCTAGTAATGTAGGTACTGGACAGTGTCTAGTAGTGTAGGTACAGGACATTGTCTAGTAATGTAGGTACAGGACAGTGTCTAGTAATGTAGGTACTTGACAGTGACTAGTAATGTAGGTACAGGACAGTGTCTAGTAATGTAGGTACAGGACAGTGTCTAGTAATGTAGGTACAGAACATTGTCTAGTGTACTGGACAGTGTCTAGTAGTGTAGGTACTGGACAGTGTCTAGTAGTGTAGGTACAGGACAGTGTCTAGTAATGTAAGTACAGGACAGTGACTAGTAATGTAGTTACTGGACAGTGTCTAGTAGTGTAGGTACAGGACAGTGTCTAGTAATGTAGGTACAGGACAGTGTCTAGTAATGTAGGTACTGGACAGTGTATAGTAATGTAGGTACAGGACAGTGTCTAGTAATGTAGGTACAGGACAGTGTCAAGTAATGTAGGTATAGGACAGTGTCTAGTAATGTGGGTACTGGACAGTGTCTAGTAATGTAGGTACAGGACAGTGTCTAGTAATGTAGGTACAGGACAGTGTCTAGTAATGTGGGTACTGGACAGTGTCTAGTAATGTAGGTACAGGACAGTGTCTAGTAATGTAGGTACAGGACAGTGTCTAGTGTACTGGACAGTGTATAGTAGTGTAGGTACTGGACAGTGTCTAGTAATGTAGGTACAGGACAGTGACTAGTAATGTAGTTACTGGACAGTGTCTAGTAGTGTAGGTACAGGACAGTGTCTAGTAATTTAGGTACAGGACAGTGTCTAGTAATGTAGGTAAAGGACAGTGTCTAGTATTGTAGGTACTGGACAGTGTCTAGTAATGTTGGTACTGGACAGTGTCTAGTAATGTTGGTACTGGACAGTGTCTAGTAATGTAGGTACTGGACAGTGTCTAGTAATGTAGGTACCAGACAGTGTCTAGTAATGTAGGTACTGGACAGTGTCTAGTAATGTAGGTACTGGACAGTGTCTAGTAATGTAGGTACAGGACACTGTCTAGTAGTGTAGGTACAGGACAGTGTCTAGTAATGTAGGTACTGGACAGTGTCTAGTAGTGTAGGTACAGGACAGTGTCTAGTAATGTAGGTACAGGACAGTGTCTAGTAATGTAGGTACTTGACAGTGACTAGTAATGTAGGTACAGGACAGTGTCTAGTAATGTAGGTACTGGACAGTGTCTAGTAGTGTAGGTACAGGACAGTGTCTAGTAATGTAGGTACTGGACAGTGTTTAGTAGTGTAGGTACAGGACAGTGTCTAGTAATGTAGGTACAGGACAGTGTCTAGTAGTGTAGGTACAGGACAGTGTCTAGTAGTGTAGGTACAGGACAGTGTCTAGTAATGTAGGTACTGGACAGTGTCTAGTAATGTAGGTACAGGACAATGACTAGTAATGTAGGTAAGGGATAGTGTTTAGTACTGTAGGTACAGGACAGTGGCTAGTAATGTAGGTACAGGACAGTGTCTAGTAATGTAGGTACTTGACAGTGACTAGTAATGTAGGTACAGGACAGTGTCTAGTAGTGTAGGTACAGGACAGTGACTAGTAATGTAGGTACAGGACAGTGTCTAGTAGTGTAGGTACTGGACAGTGTCTAGTAATGTAGGTACAGGACAGTGTCTAGTAATGTAGGTACAGGACAGTGACTAGTAATGTAGGTACAGGACAGTGTCTAGTAATGTAGGTACAGGACAGTGACTAGTAATGTAGGTACAGGACAGTGTCTAGTAATGTAGGTACTGGACAGTGTCTAGTAATGTAGGTACTGGACAGTGTCTAGTAGTGTAGGTACAGGACAGTGTCTAGTAATGTAGGTACAGGACAGTGTCTAGTAATGTAGGTACAGGACAGTGTCTAGTAATGTAGGTACAGGACAGTGTCTAGTAATGTAGGTACAGGACAGTGTCTAGTAGTGTAGGTACTGGACAGTGTCTAGTAGTGTAGGTACAGGAGAGTGTCTAGTAATGTAGGTACAGGACAGTGACTAGTAATGTAGTTACTGGACAGTGTCTAGTAGTGTAGGTACAGGACAGTGTCTAGTAATATAGGTACAGGACAGTGTCTAGTAATGTAGGTACTGGACAGTGTCTAGTAGTGTAGGTACAGGACAGTGTCTAGTAATGTAGGTACTGGACAGTGTCTAGTAGTGTAGGTACAGGACAGTGTCTAGTAATGTAGGTACTTGACAGTGACTAGTAATGTAGGTACAGCACAGTGTCTAGTAGTGTAGGTACTGGACAGTGTCTAGTAATGTAGGTACAGGACAGTGTCTAGTAATGTAGGTACTTGACAGTGACTAGAAATGTAGGTACAGGACAGTGTCTAGTAATGTAGATACTGGACAGTGTCTAGTAGTGTAGGTACAGGACAGTGTCTAGTAATGTAGGTACTGGACAGTGTCTAGTAGTGTAGGTACAGGACAGTGACTAGTAATGTAGGTACAGGACAGTGTCTAGTAATGTAGGTACAGGACAGTGTCTAGTAATGTAGGTACAGGACAGTGTCTAGTAATGTAGGTACAGGACAGTGTCTAGTAATGTAGGTACTTGACAGTGTCTAGTAAAGTAGGTATAGGACAGTGTCTAGTAGTGTAGATACAGGACAGTGTCTAGTAGTGTAGGTACTGGACAGTGTCTAGTAATGTAGGTACAGGACAGTGTCTAGTAATGTAGGTACAGGACAGTGACTAGTAATGTAGATACAGGACAGTGTCTAGTAATGTAGGTACTGGACAGTGTCTAGTAATGTAGATACTGGACAGTGTCTAGTAGTGTAGGTACAGGACTGTGTCTAGTAATGTAGGTGCTGGACAGTGTCTAGTAGTGTAGGTACAGGACAGTGTCTAGTAATGTAGGTACTGGACAGTGTCTAGTAGTGTAGGTACAGGACAGTGTCTAGTAATGTAGGTACAGGACAGTGTCTAGTAATGTAGGTACTTGACAGTGACTAGTAATGTAGGTACAGGATAGTGTCTAGTAATGTAGGTACAGGACAGTGTCTAGTAATGTAGGTACTTGACAGTGACTAGTAATGTAGGTACAGGACAGTGTCTAGTAATGTAGGTACTGGACAGTGTCTAGTAGTGTAGGTACAGGACAGTGTCTAGTAATGTAGGTACTGGACAGTGTCTAGTAGTGTAGGTACAGGACACTGTCTAGTAATGTAGGTACAGGACAGTGTCTAGTAATGTAGGTACTTGACAGTGACTAGTAATGTAGGTACAGGACAGTGTCTAGTAATGTAGGTACAGGACAGTGTCTAGTAATGTAGGTACAGGACAGTGACTAGTAGAGTACGTACAGGACAGTGACTAGTAGAGTACGTACAGGACAGTGTCTAGTAGTGTAGGTACAGGACAGTGTCTAGTAATGTAGGTACAGGACAGTGTCTAGTAGTGTAGGTACAGGACAGTGACTAGCAATGTAGGTACAGGACAGTGTCTAGTAATGTAGGTACTTGACAGTGACTAGTAATGTAGGTACAGGACAGTGTCTTGTAATGTAGGTACAGGACAGTGTCTAGTAATGTAGGTATAGGACAGTGTCTAGTAGTGTAGGTACAGGACAGTGTCTAGTAGTATAGGTACTGGACAGTGTCTAGTAAAGTAGGTACAGGACAGAGTCTAGTAGTGTAGGTACAGGACAGTGACTAGTAATGTAGGTACAGGACATTGTCTAGTAATGTAGGTACTGGACAGTGTCTAGTAATGTAGGTACTGGACAGTGTCTAGTAGTGTAGGTACAGGACAGTGTCTAGTAATGTAGGTACTGGACAGTGTCTAGTAGTGTAGGTACAGGACAGTGTCTAGTAATGTAGGTACTGGACAGTGTCTAGTAATGTAGGTACAGGACAGTGTCTAGTAATGTAGGTACAGGACAGTGTCTAGTAGTGTGGGTACAGGACAGTGACTAGTAATATAGGTACAGGACAGTGTCTAGTAATGTAGGTACTTGACAGTGACTAGTAATGTAGGTACAGGACAGTGTCTAGTAGTGTAGGTACAGGACAGTGTCTAGTAATGTAGGTACAGGACAGTGTCTAGTAGTGTAGGTACAGGACAGTGACTAGTAATGTAGGTACAGGACAGTGTCTAGTAATGTAGGTACTTGACAGTGACTAGTAATGTAGGTACAGGACAGTGTCTAGTAATGTAGGTACTTGACAGTGACTAGTAATGTAGGTACTGGACAGTGTCTAGTAGTGTAGGTACAGGACAGTGTCTAGTAATGTAGGTATAGGACAGTGTCTAGTAGTGTAGGTACAGGACAGTGACTAGTAATGTAGGTACAGGACAGTGTCTAGTAATGTAGGTACTTGACAGTGACTAGTAATGTAGGTACAGGACAGTGTCTAGTAATCTAGGTACTGGACAGTGTCTAGTAGTGTAGGTACAGGACAGTGTCTAGTAATGTAGGTACTGGACAGTGTCTAGTAGTGTAGGTACAAGACAGTGTCTAGTAATGTAGGTACAGGACAGTGTCTAGTAGTGTAGGTACAGGACAGTGTCTAGTAATGTAGGTACTGGACAGTGTCTAGTAATGTAGGTACAGGACAGTGACTAGTAATGTAGGTACAGGATAGTGTCTAGTAATGTAGGTACAGGACAGTGACTAGTAATGTAGGTACAGGACAGTGTCTAGTAATGTAGGTACTTGACAGTGACTAGTAATGTAGGTACAGGACAGTGTCTAGTAATCTAGGTACTGGACAGTGTCTAGTAGTGTAGGTACAGGACAGTGTCTAGTAATGTAGGTACTGGACAGTGTCTAGTAGTGTAGGTACAGGACAGTGTCTAGTAATGTAGGTACAGGACAGTGTCTAGTAGTGTAGGTACAGGACAGTGTCTAGTAATGTAGGTACTGGACAGTGTCTAGTAATGTAGGTACAGGACAGTGACTAGTAATGTAGGTACAGGATAGTGTCTAGTAATGTAGGTACAGGACAGTGACTAGTAATGTAGGTACAGGACAGTGTCTAGTAATGTAGGTACTTGACAGTGACTAGTAATGTAGGTACAGGACAGTGTCTAGTAATATAGGTACTGGACAGTGTCTAGTAGTGTAGGTACAGGACAGTGTCTAGTAATGTAGGTACTGGACAGTGTCTAGTAATGTAGGTACAGGACAGTGTCTAGTAATGTAGGTACTGGACAGTGTCTAGTAATGTAGGTACTGGACAGTGTCTAGTAGTGTAGGTATGGACAGTGACTAGTAATGTAGGTACAGGACAGTGTCTAGTAATATAGGTACTGGACAGTGTCTAGTAGTGTAGGTACAGGACAGTGACTAGTAATGTAGGTACTTGACAGTGACAAGTAATGTAGGTACAGGACAGTGTCTAGTAATGTAGGTATAGGACAGTGTCTAGTAATGTAGGTATAGGACAGTGTCTAGTAATGTGGGTACTGGACAGTGTCTAGTAATGTAGGTACAGGACAGTGTCTAGTAATGTAAGTACAGGACAGTGTCTAGTAATGTAGGTACAGGACAGTGTCTAGTAATGTGGGTACTGGACAGTGTCTAGTAATGTAGGTACAGGACAGTGTCTAGTAATGTAGGTACAGGACAGTGTCTAGTGTACTGGACAGTGTCTAGTAGTGTAGGTACTGGACAGTGTCTAGTAGTGTAGGTACAGGACAGTGTCTAGTAATGTAGGTACAGGACAGTGACTAGTAATGTAGTTACTGGACAGTGTCTAGTAGTGTAGGTACAGGACAGTGTCTAGTAATTTAGGTACAGGACAGTGTCTAGTAATGTAGGTACAGGACAGTGTCTAGTATTGTAGGTACTGGACAGTGTCTAGTAATGTTGGTACTGGACAGTGTCTAGTAATGTTGGTACTGGACAGTGTCTAGTAATGTAGCTACTGGACAGTGTCTAGTAATGTAGGTACCAGACAGTGTCTAGTAATGTAGGTACTGGACAGTGTCTAGTAATGTAGGTACTGGACAGTGTCTAGTAATGTAGGTACAGGACACTGTCTAGTAGTGTAGGTACAGGACAGTGTCTAGTAATGTAGGTACTGGACAGTGTCTAGTAGTGTAGGTACAGGACAGTGTCTAGTAATGTAGGTACAGGACAGTGTCTAGTAATGTAGGTACTTGACAGTGACTAGTAATGTAGGTACAGGACAGTGTCTAGTAATGTAGGTACTGGACAGTGTCTAGTAGTGTAGGTACAGGACAGTGTCTAGTAATGTAGGTACTGGACAGTGTTTAGTAGTGTAGGTACAAAACAGTGTCTAGTAATGTAGGTACAGGACAGTGACTAGTAATGTAGGTACAGGACAGTGTCTAGTAATGTAGGTACAGGACAGTGACTAGTAATGTAGGTACAGGACAGTGTCTAGTAATGTAGGTACTGGACAGTGTCTAGTAATGTAGGTACTGGACAGTGTCTAGTAGTGTAGGTACAGGACAGTGTCTAGTAATGTAGGTACAGGACAGTGTCTAGTAATGTAGGTACTTGACAGTGATTAGTAATGTAGGTACAGGATAGTGTCTAGTAATGTAGGTACTTGACAGTGACTAGTAATGTAGGTACAGGACAGTGTCTAGTAATGTAGGTACAGGACAGTGTCTAGTAATGTAGGTACAGGACACTGTCTAGTAGCGTAGGTACAGGACAGTGTATAGTAGTGTAGGTACAGGACAGTGTCTAGTAATATAGGTACAGGACAGTGTCTAGTAATGTAGGTACTGGACAGTGTCTAGTAGTGTAGGTACAGGAGAGTGTCTAGTAATGTAGGTACTGGACAGTGTCTAGTAGTGTAGGTACAGGACAGTGTCTAGTAATGTAGGTACTTGACAGTGACTAGTAATGTAGGTATAGCACAGTGTCTAGTAGTGTAGGTACTGGACAGTGTCTAGTAATGTAGGTACAGGACAGTGTCTAGTAATGTAGGTACTTGACAGTGACTAGAAATGTAGGTACAGGACAGTGTCTAGTAATGTAGATACTGGACAGTGTCTAGTAGTGTAGGTACAGGACAGTGTCTAGTAATGTAGGTACTGGACAGTGTCTAGTAGTGTAGGTACAGGACAGTGACTAGTAATGTAGGTACAGGACAGTGTCTAGTAATGTAGGTACTTGACAGTGACTAGTAATGTAGGTACAGGACAGTGTCTAGTAATGTAGGTACAGGACAGTGTCTAGTAATGTAGGTACAGGACAGTGTCTAGTAATGTAGGTACTTGACAGTGTCTAGTAAAGTAGGTATAGGACAGTGTCTAGTAGTGTAGATACAGGACAGTGTCTAGTAGTGTAGGTACTGGACAGTGTCTAGTAATGTAGGTACAGGACAGTGTCTAGTAATGTAGGTACAGGACAGTGACTAGTAATGTAGATACAGGACAGTGTCTAGTAATGTAGGTACTGGACAGTGTCTAGTAATGTAGATACTGGACAGTGTCTAGTAGTGTAGGTACAGGACTGTGTCTAGTAATGTAGGTGCTGGACAGTGTCTAGTAGTGTAGGTACAGGACAGTGTCTAGTAATGTAGGTACTGGACAGTGTCTAGTAGTGTAGGTACTTGACAGTGACTAGTAATGTAGGTACAGGATAGTGTCTAGTAATGTAGGTACAGGACAGTGTCTAGTAATGTAGGTACTTGACAGTGACTAGTAATGTAGGTACAGGACAGTGTCTAGTAATGTAGGTACAGGACAGTGACTAGTAATGTAGGTACAGGACAGTGTCTAGTAGTGTAGGTACTGGACAGTGTCTAGTAATGTAGGTACAGGACAGTGTCTAGTAATGTAGGTACAGGACAGTGACTAGTAATGTAGGTACAGGACAGTGTCTAGTAATGTAGGTACAGGACAGTGACTAGTAATGTAGGTACAGGACAGTGTCTAGTAATGTAGGTACTGGACAGTGTCTAGTAATGTAGGTACTGGACAGTGTCTAGTAGTGTAGGTACAGGACAGTGTCTAGTAATGTAGGTACAGGACAGTGTCTAGTAATGTAGGTACTTGACAGTGATTAGTAATGTAGGTACAGGATAGTGTCTAGTAATGTAGGTACTTGACAGTGACTAGTAATGTAGGTACAGGACAGTGTCTAGTAATGTAGGTACAGGACAGTGTCTAGTAATGTAGGTACAGGACAGTGTCTAGTAATGTAGGTACAGGACACTGTCTAGTAGCGTAGGTACAGGACAGTGTATAGTAGTGTAGGTACAGGACAGTGTCTAGTAATATAGGTACAGGACAGTGTCTAGTAATGTAGGTACTGGACAGTGTCTAGTAGTGTAGGTACAGGAGAGTGTCTAGTAATGTAGGTACTGGACAGTGTCTAGTAGTGTAGGTACAGGACAGTGTCTAGTAATGTAGGTACTTGACAGTGACTAGTAATGTAGGTACAGCACAGTGTCTAGTAGTGTAGGTACTGGACAGTGTCTAGTAATGTAGGTACAGGACAGTGTCTAGTAATGTAGGTACTTGACAGTGACTAGAAATGTAGGTACAGGACAGTGTCTAGTAATGTAGATACTGGACAGTGTCTAGTAGTGTAGGTACAGGACAGTGTCTAGTAATGTAGGTACTGGACAGTGTCTAGTAGTGTAGGTACAGGACAGTGACTAGTAATGTAGGTACAGGACAGTGTCTAGTAATGTAGGTACTTGACAGTGACTAGTAATGTAGGTACAGGACAGTGTCTAGTAATGTAGGTACAGGACAGTGTCTAGTAATGTAGGTACAGGACAGTGTCTAGTAATGTAGGTACTTGACAGTGTCTAGTAAAGTAGGTATAGGACAGTGTCTAGTAGTGTAGATACAGGACAGTGTCTAGTAGTGTAGGTACTGGACAGTGTCTAGTAATGTAGGTACAGGACAGTGTCTAGTAATGTAGGTACAGGACAGTGACTAGTAATGTAGATACAGGACAGTGTCTAGTAATGTAGGTACTGGACAGTGTCTAGTAATGTAGATACTGGACAGTGTCTAGTAGTGTAGGTACAGGACTGTGTCTAGTAATATAGGTGCTGGACAGTGTCTAGTAGTGTAGGTACAGGACAGTGTCTAGTAATGTAGGTACTGGACAGTGTCTAGTAGTGTAGGTACAGGACAGTGTCTAGTAATGTAGGTACAGGACAGTGTCTAGTAATGTAGGTACTTGACAGTGACTAGTAATGTAGGTACAGGATAGTGTCTAGTAATGTAGGTACAGGACAGTGTCTAGTAATGTAGGTACTTGACAGTGACTAGTAATGTAGGTACAGGACAGTGTCTAGTAATGTAGGTACTGGACAGTGTCTAGTAGTGTAGGTACAGGACAGTGTCTAGTAATGTAGGTACTGGACAGTGTCTAGTAGTGTAGGTACAGGACACTGTCTAGTAATGTAGGTACAGGACAGTGTCTAGTAATGTAGGTACTTGACAGTGACTAGTAATGTAGGTACAGGACAGTGTCTAGTAATGTAGGTACAGGACAGTGACTAGTAGAGTACGTACAGGACAGTGACTAGTAGAGTACGTACAGGACAGTGTCTAGTAGTGTAGGTACAGGACAGTGTCTAGTAATGTAGGTACAGGACAGTGTCTAGTAGTGTAGGTACAGGACAGTGACTAGTAGAGTACGTACAGGACAGCGACTAGTAGAGTACGTACAGGACAGTGACTAGCAATGTAGGTACAGGACAGTGTCTAGTAATGTAGGTACTTGACAGTGACTAGTAATGTAGGTACAGGACAGTGTCTTGTAATGTAGGTACAGGACAGTGTCTAGTAATGTAGGTATAGGACAGTGTCTAGTAGTGTAGGTACAGGACAGTGTCTAGTAGTATAGGTACTGGACAGTGTCTAGTAATGTAGGTACAGGACAGTGACTAGTAGTGTAGGTACAGGACAGTGACTAGTAATGTAGGTACAGGACAGTGTCTAGTAATGTAGGTACTGGACAGTGTCTAGTAATGTAGGTACTGGACAGTGTCTAGTAGTGTAGGTACAGGACAGTGTCTAGTAATGTAGGTACTGGACAGTGTCTAGTAGTGTAGGTACAGGACAGTGTCTAGTAATTTAGGTACTGGACAGTGTCTAGTAATGTAGGTACAGGACAGTGTCTAGTAATGTAGGTACAGGACAGTGTCTAGTAGTGTGGGTACAGGACAGTGACTAGTAATATAGGTACAGGACAGTGTCTAGTAATGTAGGTACTTGACAGTGACTAGTAATGTAGGTACAGGACAGTGTCTAGTAGTGTAGGTACAGGACAGTGTCTAGTAATGTAGGTACAGGACAGTGTCTAGTAGTGTAGGTACAGGACAGTGACTAGTAATGTAGGTACAGGACAGTGTCTAGTAATGTAGGTACTTGACAGTGACTAGTAATGTAGGTACAGGACAGTGTCTAGTAATGTAGGTACTTGACAGTGACTAGTAATGTAGGTACAGGACAGTGTCTAGTAATGTAGGTACAGGACAGTGTCTAGTAATGTAGGTACAGGACAGTGTCTAGTAATGTAGGTACAGGACACTGTCTAGTAGCGTAGGTACAGGACAGTGTATAGTAGTGTAGGTACAGGACAGTGTCTAGTAATATAGGTACAGGACAGTGTCTAGTAATGTAGGTACTGGACAGTGTCTAGTAGTGTAGGTACAGGAGAGTGTCTAGTAATGTAGGTACTGGACAGTGTCTAGTAGTGTAGGTACAGGACAGTGTCTAGTAATGTAGGTACTTGACAGTGACTAGTAATGTAGGTACAGCACAGTGTCTAGTAGTGTAGGTACTGGACAGTGTCTAGTAATGTAGGTACAGGACAGTGTCTAGTAATGTAGGTACTTGACAGTGACTAGAAATGTAGGTACAGGACAGTGTCTAGTAATGTAGATACTGGACAGTATCTAGTAGTGTAGGTACAGGACAGTGTCTAGTAATGTAGGTACTGGACATTGTCTAGTAGTGTAGGTACAGGACAGTGACTAGTAATGTAGGTACAGGACAGTGTCTAGTAATGTAGGTACTTGACAGTGACTAGTAATGTAGGTACAGGACAGTGTCTAGTAATGTAGGTACAGGACAGTGTCTAGTAATGTAGGTACAGGACAGTGTCTAGTAATGTAGGTACTTGACAGTGTCTAGTAAAGTAGGTATAGGACAGTGTCTAGTAATGTAGGTACAGGACAGTGTCTAGTAATGTAGGTACTTGACAGTGTCTAGTAAAGTAGGTATAGGACAGTGACTAGTAGAGTACGTACAGGACAGTGTCTAGTAGTGTAGGTACAGGACAGTGTCTAGTAATGTAGGTACAGGACAGTGTCTAGTAGTGTAGGTACAGGACAGTGACTAGCAATGTAGGTACAGGACAGTGTCTAGTAATGTAGGTACTTGACAGTGACTAGTAATGTAGGTACAGGACAGTGTCTTGTAATGTAGGTACAGGACAGTGTCTAGTAATGTAGGTATAGGACAGTGTCTAGTAGTGTAGGTACAGGACAGTGTCTAGTAGTATAGGTACTGGACAGTGTCTAGTAATGTAGGTACAGGACAGAGTCTAGTAGTGTAGGTACAGGACAGTGACTAGTAATGTAGGTACAGGACATTGTCTAGTAATGTAGGTACTGGACAGTGTCTAGTAATGTAGGTACTGGACAGTGTCTAGTAGTGTAGGTACAGGACAGTGTCTAGTAATGTAGGTACTGGACAGTGTCTAGTAGTGTAGGTACAGGACAGTGTCTAGTAATGTAGGTACTGGACAGTGTCTAGTAATGTAGGTACAGGACAGTGTCTAGTAATGTAGGTACAGGACAGTGTCTAGTAGTGTGGGTACAGGACAGTGACTAGTAATATAGGTACAGGACAGTGTCTAGTAATGTAGGTACTTGACAGTGACTAGTAATGTAGGTACAGGACAGTGTCTAGTAGTGTAGGTACAGGACAGTGTCTAGTAATGTAGGTACAGGACAGTGTCTAGTAGTGTAGGTACAGGACAGTGACTAGTAATGTAGGTACAGGACAGTGTCTAGTAATGTAGGTACTTGACAGTGACTAGTAATGTAGGTACAGGACAGTGTCTAGTAATGTAGGTACTTGACAGTGACTAGTAATGTAGGTACTGGACAGTGTCTAGTAGTGTAGGTACAGGACAGTGTCTAGTAATGTAGGTATAGGACAGTGTCTAGTAGTGTAGGTACAGGACAGTGACTAGTAATGTAGGTACAGGACAGTGTCTAGTAATGTAGGTACTTGACAGTGACTAGTAATGTAGGTACAGGACAGTGTCTAGTAATCTAGGTACTGGACAGTGTCTAGTAGTGTAGGTACAGGACAGTGTCTAGTAATGTAGGTACTGGACAGTGTCTAGTAGTGTAGGTACAGGACAGTGTCTAGTAATGTAGGTACAGGACAGTGTCTAGTAGTGTAGGTACAGGACAGTGTCTAGTAATGTAGGTACTGGACAGTGTCTAGTAATGTAGGTACAGGACAGTGACTAGTAATGTAGGTACAGGATAGTGTCTAGTAATGTAGGTACAGGACAGTGACTAGTAATGTAGGTACAGGACAGTGTCTAGTAATGTAGGTACTTGACAGTGACTAGTAATGTAGGTACAGGACAGTGTCTAGTAATATAGGTACTGGACAGTGTCTAGTAGTGTAGGTACAGGACAGTGTCTAGTAATGTAGGTACTGGACAGTGTCTAGTAATGTAGGTACAGGACAGTGTCTAGTAATGTAGGTACTGGACAGTGTCTAGTAATGTAGGTACTGGACAGTGTCTAGTAGTGTAGGTATGGACAGTGACTAGTAATGTAGGTACAGGACAGTGTCTAGTAATATAGGTACTGGACAGTGTCTAGTAGTGTAGGTACAGGACAGTGACTAGTAATGTAGGTACTTGACAGTGACAAGTAATGTAGGTACAGGACAGTGTCTAGTAATGTAGGTATAGGACAGTGTCTAGTAATGTAGGTATAGGACAGTGTCTAGTAATGTGGGTACTGGACAGTGTCTAGTAATGTAGGTACAGGACAGTGTCTAGTAATGTAAGTACAGGACAGTGTCTAGTAATGTAGGTACAGGACAGTGTCTAGTAATGTGGGTACTGGACAGTGTCTAGTAATGTAGGTACAGGACAGTGTCTAGTAATGTAGGTACAGGACAGTGTCTAGTGTACTGGACAGTGTCTAGTAGTGTAGGTACTGGACAGTGTCTAGTAGTGTAGGTACAGGACAGTGTCTAGTAATGTAGGTACAGGACAGTGACTAGTAATGTAGTTACTGGACAGTGTCTAGTAGTGTAGGTACAGGACAGTGTCTAGTAATTTAGGTACAGGACAGTGTCTAGTAATGTAGGTACAGGACAGTGTCTAGTATTGTAGGTACTGGACAGTGTCTAGTAATGTTGGTACTGGACAGTGTCTAGTAATGTTGGTACTGGACAGTGTCTAGTAATGTAGCTACTGGACAGTGTCTAGTAATGTAGGTACCAGACAGTGTCTAGTAATGTAGGTACTGGACAGTGTCTAGTAATGTAGGTACTGGACAGTGTCTAGTAATGTAGGTACAGGACACTGTCTAGTAGTGTAGGTACAGGACAGTGTCTAGTAATGTAGGTACTGGACAGTGTCTAGTAGTGTAGGTACAGGACAGTGTCTAGTAATGTAGGTACAGGACAGTGTCTAGTAATGTAGGTACTTGACAGTGACTAGTAATGTAGGTACAGGACAGTGTCTAGTAATGTAGGTACTGGACAGTGTCTAGTAGTGTAGGTACAGGACAGTGTCTAGTAATGTAGGTACTGGACAGTGTTTAGTAGTGTAGGTACAAAACAGTGTCTAGTAATGTAGGTACAGGACAGTGACTAGTAATGTAGGTACAGGACAGTGTCTAGTAATGTAGGTACAGGACAGTGACTAGTAATGTAGGTACAGGACAGTGTCTAGTAATGTAGGTACTGGACAGTGTCTAGTAATGTAGGTACTGGACAGTGTCTAGTAGTGTAGGTACAGGACAGTGTCTAGTAATGTAGGTACAGGACAGTGTCTAGTAATGTAGGTACTTGACAGTGATTAGTAATGTAGGTACAGGATAGTGTCTAGTAATGTAGGTACTTGACAGTGACTAGTAATGTAGGTACAGGACAGTGTCTAGTAATGTAGGTACAGGACAGTGTCTAGTAATGTAGGTACAGGACAGTGTCTAGTAATGTAGGTACAGGACACTGTCTAGTAGCGTAGGTACAGGACAGTGTATAGTAGTGTAGGTACAGGACAGTGTCTAGTAATATAGGTACAGGACAGTGTCTAGTAATGTAGGTACTGGACAGTGTCTAGTAGTGTAGGTACAGGAGAGTGTCTAGTAATGTAGGTACTGGACAGTGTCTAGTAGTGTAGGTACAGGACAGTGTCTAGTAATGTAGGTACTTGACAGTGACTAGTAATGTAGGTACAGCACAGTGTCTAGTAGTGTAGGTACTGGACAGTGTCTAGTAATGTAGGTACAGGACAGTGTCTAGTAATGTAGGTACTTGACAGTGACTAGAAATGTAGGTACAGGACAGTGTCTAGTAATGTAGATACTGGACAGTGTCTAGTAGTGTAGGTACAGGACAGTGTCTAGTAATGTAGGTACTGGACAGTGTCTAGTAGTGTAGGTACAGGACAGTGACTAGTAATGTAGGTACAGGACAGTGTCTAGTAATGTAGGTACTTGACAGTGACTAGTAATGTAGGTACAGGACAGTGTCTAGTAATGTAGGTACAGGACAGTGTCTAGTAATGTAGGTACAGGACAGTGTCTAGTAATGTAGGTACTTGACAGTGTCTAGTAAAGTAGGTATAGGACAGTGTCTAGTAGTGTAGATACAGGACAGTGTCTAGTAGTGTAGGTACTGGACAGTGTCTAGTAATGTAGGTACAGGACAGTGTCTAGTAATGTAGGTACAGGACAGTGACTAGTAATGTAGGTGCTGGACAGTGTCTAGTAGTGTAGGTACAGGACAGTGTCTAGTAATGTAGGTACTGGACAGTGTCTAGTAGTGTAGGTACAGGACAGTGTCTAGTAATGTAGGTACAGGACAGTGTCTAGTAATGTAGGTACTTGACAGTGACTAGTAATGTAGGTACAGGATAGTGTCTAGTAATGTAGGTACAGGACAGTGTCTAGTAATGTAGGTACTTGACAGTGACTAGTAATGTAGGTACAGGACAGTGTCTAGTAATGTAGGTACAGGACAGTGACTAGTAATGTAGGTACAGGACAGTGTCTAGTAGTGTAGGTACTGGACAGTGTCTAGTAATGTAGGTACAGGACAGTGTCTAGTAATGTAGGTACAGGACAGTGACTAGTAATGTAGGTACAGGACAGTGTCTAGTAATGTAGGTACAGGACAGTGACTAGTAATGTAGGTACAGGACAGTGTCTAGTAATGTAGGTACTGGACAGTGTCTAGTAATGTAGGTACTGGACAGTGTCTAGTAGTGTAGGTACAGGACAGTGTCTAGTAATGTAGGTACAGGACAGTGTCTAGTAATGTAGGTACTTGACAGTGATTAGTAATGTAGGTACAGGATAGTGTCTAGTAATGTAGGTACTTGACAGTGACTAGTAATGTAGGTACAGGACAGTGTCTAGTAATGTAGGTACAGGACAGTGTCTAGTAATGTAGGTACAGGACAGTGTCTAGTAATGTAGGTACAGGACACTGTCTAGTAGCGTAGGTACAGGACAGTGTATAGTAGTGTAGGTACAGGACAGTGTCTAGTAATATAGGTACAGGACAGTGTCTAGTAATGTAGGTACTGGACAGTGTCTAGTAGTGTAGGTACAGGAGAGTGTCTAGTAATGTAGGTACTGGACAGTGTCTAGTAGTGTAGGTACAGGACAGTGTCTAGTAATGTAGGTACTTGACAGTGACTAGTAATGTAGGTACAGCACAGTGTCTAGTAGTGTAGGTACTGGACAGTGTCTAGTAATGTAGGTACAGGACAGTGTCTAGTAATGTAGGTACTTGACAGTGACTAGAAATGTAGGTACAGGACAGTGTCTAGTAATGTAGATACTGGACAGTGTCTAGTAGTGTAGGTACAGGACAGTGTCTAGTAATGTAGGTACTGGACAGTGTCTAGTAGTGTAGGTACAGGACAGTGACTAGTAATGTAGGTACAGGACAGTGTCTAGTAATGTAGGTACTTGACAGTGACTAGTAATGTAGGTACAGGACAGTGTCTAGTAATGTAGGTACAGGACAGTGTCTAGTAATGTAGGTACAGGACAGTGTCTAGTAATGTAGGTACTTGACAGTGTCTAGTAAAGTAGGTATAGGACAGTGTCTAGTAGTGTAGATACAGGACAGTGTCTAGTAGTGTAGGTACTGGACAGTGTCTAGTAATGTAGGTACAGGACAGTGTCTAGTAATGTAGGTACAGGACAGTGACTAGTAATGTAGATACAGGACAGTGTCTAGTAATGTAGGTACTGGACAGTGTCTAGTAATGTAGATACTGGACAGTGTCTAGTAGTGTAGGTACAGGACTGTGTCTAGTAATATAGGTGCTGGACAGTGTCTAGTAGTGTAGGTACAGGACAGTGTCTAGTAATGTAGGTACTGGACAGTGTCTAGTAGTGTAGGTACAGGACAGTGTCTAGTAATGTAGGTACAGGACAGTGTCTAGTAATGTAGGTACTTGACAGTGACTAGTAATGTAGGTACAGGATAGTGTCTAGTAATGTAGGTACAGGACAGTGTCTAGTAATGTAGGTACTTGACAGTGACTAGTAATGTAGGTACAGGACAGTGTCTAGTAATGTAGGTACTGGACAGTGTCTAGTAGTGTAGGTACAGGACAGTGTCTAGTAATGTAGGTACTGGACAGTGTCTAGTAGTGTAGGTACAGGACACTGTCTAGTAATGTAGGTACAGGACAGTGTCTAGTAATGTAGGTACTTGACAGTGACTAGTAATGTAGGTACAGGACAGTGTCTAGTAATGTAGGTACAGGACAGTGTCTAGTAATGTAGGTACAGGACAGTGACTAGTAGAGTACGTACAGGACAGTGACTAGTAGAGTACGTACAGGACAGTGTCTAGTAGTGTAGGTACAGGACAGTGTCTAGTAATGTAGGTACAGGACAGTGTCTAGTAGTGTAGGTACAGGACAGTGACTAGTAAAGTACGTACAGGACAGTGACTAGTAGAGTACGTACAGGACAGTGACTAGCAATGTAGGTACAGGACAGTGTCTAGTAATGTAGGTACTTGACAGTGACTAGTAATGTAGGTACAGGACAGTGTCTTGTAATGTAGGTACAGGACAGTGTCTAGTAATGTAGGTATAGGACAGTGTCTAGTAGTGTAGGTACAGGACAGTGTCTAGTAGTATAGGTACTGGACAGTGTCTAGTAATGTAGGTACAGGACAGTGACTAGTAGTGTAGGTACAGGACAGTGACTAGTAATGTAGGTACAGGACAGTGTCTAGTAATGTAGGTACTGGACAGTGTCTAGTAATGTAGGTACTGGACAGTGTCTAGTAGTGTAGGTACAGGACAGTGTCTAGTAATGTAGGTACTGGACAGTGTCTAGTAGTGTAGGTACAGGACAGTGTCTAGTAATTTAGGTACTGGACAGTGTCTAGTAATGTAGGTACAGGACAGTGTCTAGTAATGTAGGTACAGGACAGTGTCTAGTAGTGTGGGTACAGGACAGTGACTAGTAATATAGGTACAGGACAGTGTCTAGTAATGTAGGTACTTGACAGTGACTAGTAATGTAGGTACAGGACAGTGTCTAGTAGTGTAGGTACAGGACAGTGTCTAGTAATGTAGGTACAGGACAGTGTCTAGTAGTGTAGGTACAGGACAGTGACTAGTAATGTAGGTACAGGACAGTGTCTAGTAATGTAGGTACTTGACAGTGACTAGTAATGTAGGTACAGGACAGTGTCTAGTAATGTAGGTACTTGACAGTGACTAGTAATGTAGGTACAGGACAGTGTCTAGTAATGTAGGTACAGGACAGTGTCTAGTAATGTAGGTACAGGACAGTGTCTAGTAATGTAGGTACAGGACACTGTCTAGTAGCGTAGGTACAGGACAGTGTATAGTAGTGTAGGTACAGGACAGTGTCTAGTAATATAGGTACAGGACAGTGTCTAGTAATGTAGGTACTGGACAGTGTCTAGTAGTGTAGGTACAGGAGAGTGTCTAGTAATGTAGGTACTGGACAGTGTCTAGTAGTGTAGGTACAGGACAGTGTCTAGTAATGTAGGTACTTGACAGTGACTAGTAATGTAGGTACAGCACAGTGTCTAGTAGTGTAGGTACTGGACAGTGTCTAGTAATGTAGGTACAGGACAGTGTCTAGTAATGTAGGTACTTGACAGTGACTAGAAATGTAGGTACAGGACAGTGTCTAGTAATGTAGATACTGGACAGTGTCTAGTAGTGTAGGTACAGGACAGTGTCTAGTAATGTAGGTACTGGACAGTGTCTAGTAGTGTAGGTACAGGACAGTGACTAGTAATGTAGGTACAGGACAGTGTCTAGTAATGTAGGTACTTGACAGTGACTAGTAATGTAGGTACAGGACAGTGTCTAGTAATGTAGGTACAGGACAGTGTCTAGTAATGTAGGTACAGGACAGTGTCTAGTAATGTAGGTACTTGACAGTGTCTAGTAAAGTAGGTATAGGACAGTGTCTAGTAGTGTAGATACAGGACAGTGTCTAGTAGTGTAGGTACTGGACAGTGTCTAGTAATGTAGGTACAGGACAGTGTCTAGTAATGTAGGTACAGGACAGTGACTAGTAATGTAGATACAGGACAGTGTCTAGTAATGTAGGTACTGGACAGTGTCTAGTAATGTAGATACTGGACAGTGTCTAGTAGTGTAGGTACAGGACTGTGTCTAGTAATATAGGTGCTGGACAGTGTCTAGTAGTGTAGGTACAGGACAGTGTCTAGTAATGTAGGTACTGGACAGTGTCTAGTAGTGTAGGTACAGGACAGTGTCTAGTAATGTAGGTACAGGACAGTGTCTAGTAATGTAGGTACTTGACAGTGACTAGTAATGTAGGTACAGGATAGTGTCTAGTAATGTAGGTACAGGACAGTGTCTAGTAATGTAGGTACTTGACAGTGACTAGTAATGTAGGTACAGGACAGTGTCTAGTAATGTAGGTACTGGACAGTGTCTAGTAGTGTAGGTACAGGACAGTGTCTAGTAATGTAGGTACTGGACAGTGTCTAGTAGTGTAGGTACAGGACACTGTCTAGTAATGTAGGTACAGGACAGTGTCTAGTAATGTAGGTACTTGACAGTGACTAGTAATGTAGGTACAGGACAGTGTCTAGTAATGTAGGTACAGGACAGTGTCTAGTAATGTAGGTACAGGACAGTGACTAGTAGAGTACGTACAGGACAGTGACTAGTAGAGTACGTACAGGACAGTGTCTAGTAGTGTAGGTACAGGACAGTGTCTAGTAATGTAGGTACAGGACAGTGTCTAGTAGTGTAGGTACAGGACAGTGACTAGCAATGTAGGTACAGGACAGTGTCTAGTAATGTAGGTACTTGACAGTGACTAGTAATGTAGGTACAGGACAGTGTCTTGTAATGTAGGTACAGGACAGTGTCTAGTAATGTAGGTATAGGACAGTGTCTAGTAGTGTAGGTACAGGACAGTGTCTAGTAGTATAGGTACTGGACAGTGTCTAGTAATGTAGGTACAGGACAGTGACTAGTAGTGTAGGTACAGGACAGTGACTAGTAATGTAGGTACAGGACAGTGTCTAGTAATGTACGTACTGGACAGTGTCTAGTAATGTAGGTACTGGACAGTGTCTAGTAGTGTAGGTACAGGACAGTGTCTAGTAATGTAGGTACTGGACAGTGTCTAGTAGTGTAGGTACAGGACAGTGTCTAGTAATTTAGGTACTGGACAGTGTCTAGTAATGTAGGTACAGGACAGTGTCTAGTAATGTAGGTACAGGACAGTGTCTAGTAGTGTGGGTACAGGACAGTGACTAGTAATATAGGTACAGGACAGTGTCTAGTAATGTAGGTACTTGACAGTGACTAGTAATGTAGGTACAGGACAGTGTCTAGTAGTGTAGGTACAGGACAGTGTCTAGTAATGTAGGTACAGGACAGTGTCTAGTAGTGTAGGTACAGGACAGTGACTAGTAATGTAGGTACAGGACAGTGTCTAGTAATGTAGGTACTTGACAGTGACTAGTAATGTAGGTACAGGACAGTGTCTAGTAATGTAGGTACTTGACAGTGACTAGTAATGTAGGTACTGGACAGTGTCTAGTAGTGTAGGTACAGGACAGTGTCTAGTAATGTAGGTACAGGACAGTGTCTAGTAGTGTAGGTACAGGACAGTGACTAGTAATGTAGGTACAGGACAGTGTCTAGTAATGTAGGTACTTGACAGTGACTAGTAATGTAGGTACAGGACAGTGTCTAGTAATCTAGGTACTGGACAGTGTCTAGTAGTGTAGGTACAGGACAGTGTCTAGTAATGTAGGTACTGGACAGTGTCTAGTAGTGTAGGTACAGGACAGTGTCTAGTAATGTAGGTACAGGACAGTGTCTAGTAGTGTAGGTACAGGACAGTGTCTAGTAATGTAGGTACTGGACAGTGTCTAGTAATGTAGGTACAGGACAGTGACTAGTAATGTAGGTACAGGATAGTGTCTAGTAATGTAGGTACAGGACAGTGACTAGTAATGTAGGTACAGGACAGTGTCTAGTAATGTAGGTACTTGACAGTGACTAGTAATGTAGGTACAGGACAGTGTCTAGTAATATAGGTACTGGACAGTGTCTAGTAGTGTAGGTACAGGACAGTGTCTAGTAATGTAGGTACTGGACAGTGTCTAGTAATGTAGGTACAAGACAGTGTCTAGTAATGTAGGTACTGGACAGTGTCTAGTAATGTAGGTACTGGACAGTGTCTAGTAGTGTAGGTACAGGACAGTGACTAGTAATGTAGGTACAGGACAGTGTCTAGTAATATAGGTACTGGACAGTGTCTAGTAGTGTAGGTACAGGACAGTGACTAGTAATGTAGGTACTTGACAGTGACTAGTAATGTAGGTACAGGACAGTGTCTAGTAATGTAGGTACGGGACAGTGTCTAGTAATGTAGGTACAGGACAGTGACTAGTAGAGTACGTACAGGACAGTGACTAGTAGAGTACATACAGGACAGTGTCTAGTAGTGTAGGTACAGGACAGTGTCTAGTAATGTAGGTACAGGACAGTGTCTAGTAGTGTAGGTAGAGGACAGTGACTAGTAATGTGGGTACAGGACAGTGTCTAGTAATGTAGGTACTTGACAGTGACTAGTAATGTAGGTACAGGACAGTGTCTTGTAATGTAGGTACAGGACAGTGTCTAGTAACGTAGGTATAGGACAGTGTCTAGTAGTGTAGGTACAGGACAGTGACTAGTAATGTAGGTACAGGACAGTGTCTAGTAATGTAGGTACTGGACAGTGTCTAGTAATGTAGGTACTGGACAGTGTCTAGTAGTGTAGGTACAGGACAGTGTCTAGTAATGTAGGTACAGGACAGTGTCTAGTAATGTAGGTACTGGACAGTGTCTAGTAGTGTAGGTACAGGACAGTGTCTAGTAATGTAGGTACTGGACAGTGTCTAGTAATGTAGGTACAGGACAGTGTCTAGTAATGTAGGTACAGGACAGTGTCTAGTAGTGTAGGTACTGGACAGTGTCTAGTAATGTAGGTACTGGACAGTGTCTAGTAGTGTAGGTACAGGACAGTGTCTAGTAATGTAGGTACAGGACAGTGTCTAGTAATGTAGGTACTGGACAGTGTCTAGTAGTGTAGGTACAGGACAGTGTCTAGTAATGTAGGTACTGGACAGTGTCTAGTAATGTAGGTACAGGACAGTGTCTAGTAACGTAGGTACAGGACAGTGTCTAGTAGTGTAGGTACATGACAGTGACTAGTAATGTAGGTACAGGACAGTGTCTAGTAATGTAGGTACTTGACAGTGACTAGTAATGTAGGTACAGGACAGTGTCTAGTAGTGTAGGTACAGGACAGTGTCTAGTAATGTAGGTACAGGACAGTGTCTAGTAATGTAGGTACAGGACAGTGACTAGTAATGTAGGTACAGGACAGTGTCTAGTAATGTAGGTACAGGACAGTGTCTAGTAGTCTAGGTACAGGATAATGTCTAGTAGTGTAGGTACTGGACAGTGTCTAGTAATATAGGTACTGGACAGTGTCTAGTAGTGTAGGTACAGGACAGTGTCTAGTAATGTAGGTACAGGACAGTGTCTAGTAATATAGGTACTGGACAGTGTCTACTAGTGTAGGTACAGGACAGTGTCTAGTAGTGTAGGTACAGGACAGTGTCTAGTAATGTAGCTACTGGACAGTGTCTAGTAGTGTAGGTACAGGACAGTGTCTAGTAATGTAGGTACAGGACAGTGTCTAGTAATGTAGGTACTGGACAGTGTCTAGTAATGTAGGTACAGGACAGTGTCTAGTAATGTAGGTACTGGACAGTGTCTAGTAATGTAGGTACTGGACAGTGTCTAGTAGTGTAGGTACAGGACAGTGACTAGTAATGTAGGTACAGGACAGTGTCTAGTAATGTAGGTACTTGACAGTGACTAGTAATGTAGGTACAGGACAGTGTCTAGTAGTGTAGGTAGAGGTCAGTGACTAGTAATGTAGGTACAGGACAGTGTCTAGTAATGTAGGTACTGGACAGTGACTAGTAATGTAGGTACAGGACAGTGTCTAGTAGTGTAGATACTGGACAGTGTCTAGTAATGTAGGTACAGGACAGTGTCTAGTAATGTAGGTACAGGACAGTGTCTAGTAGAGTAGGTACTGGACAGTGTCTAGTAATGTAGGTACAGGACAGTGTCTAGTAATGTAGGTACAGGACAGTGAATAGTAATGTAGGTACAGGACAGTGTCTAGTAATGTAGGTACTGGACAGTGTCTAGTAGTGTAGGTACAGGACTGTGTCTAGTAGGGTAGGTACAGGACAGTCTCTAGTAATGTAGGTACAGGACAGTGTCTAGTAATGTAGCTACTGGACAGTGTCTAGTAATGTAGGTACTGGACAGTGTCTAGTAGTGTAGGTACAGGATAATGTCTAGTAATGTAGGTACTGGACAGTGTCTAGTAGTGTAGGTACAGGACAGTGTCTAGTAATGTAGGTACTGGACAGTGTCTAGTAGTGTAGGTACAGGACTGTGTCTAGTAATGTAGGTACAGGACAGTGTCTAGTAATGTAGGTACTTGACAGTGACTAGTAATGTAGGTACAGGATAGTGTCTAGTAATGTAGGTACAGGACAGTGTCTAGTAGAGTAGGTACAGGACAGTGTCTAGTAATGTAGGTAATGGACAGTGTCTAGTAGTGTAGGTACATGACAGTGTCTAGTAATGTAGGTACAGGACAGTGTCTAGTAATGTAGGTACTTGACAGTGACTAGTAATGTAGGTACAGGACAGTGTCTAGTAATGTAGGTACAGGACAGTGTCTAGTAATGTAGGTACAGGATAGTGTCTAGTAATGTAGGTACAGGACAGTGTCTAGTAATGTAGGTACTGGACAGTGTCTAGTAATGTAGGTACTGGACAGTGTCTAGTAGTGTAGGTACAGGACAGTGTCTAGTAATGTAGGTACAGGACAGTGTCTAGTAATGTAGGTACTTGACAGTGACTAGTAATGTAGGTACAGGACAGTGTCTAGTAATGTGGGTACTGGACAGTGTCTAGTAATGTAGGTACAGGACAGTGTCTAGTAATGTAGGTACAGGACATTGTCTAGTGTACTGGACAGTGTCTAGTAGTGTAGGTACTGGACAGTGTCTAGTAGTGTAGGTACAGGACAGTGTCTAGTAATGTAAGTACAGGACAGTGACTAGTAATGTAGTTACTGGACAGTGTCTAGTAGTGTAGGTACAGGACAGTGTCTAGTAATGTAGGTACAGGACAGTGTCTAGTAATGTAGGTACTGGACAGTGTATAGTAATGTAGGTACAGGACAGTGTCTAGTAATGTAGGTACAGGACAGTGTCTAGTAATGTAGGTATAGGACAGTGTCTAGTAATGTGCGTACTGGACAGTGTCTAGTATTGTATGTACAGGACAGTGTCTAGTAATGTAGGTACAGGACAGTGTCTAGTAATGTGGGTACTGGACAGTGTCTAGTAATGTAGGTACAGGACAGTGTCTAGTAATGTAGGTACAGGACAGTGTCTAGTGTACTGGACAGTGTCTAGTAGTGTAGGTACTGGACAGTGTCTAGTAGTGTATGTACAGGACAGTGTCTAGTAATGTAGGTACAGGACAGTGACTAGTAATGTAGTTACTGGACAGTGTCTAGTAGTGTAGGTACAGGACAGTGTCTAGTAATTTAGGTACAGGACAGTGTCTAGTAATGTAGGTACAGGACAGTGTCTAGTATTGTAGGTACTGGACAGTGTCTAGTAATGTTGGTACTGGACAGTGTCTAGTAATGTTGGTACTGGACAGTGTCTAGTAATGTAGCTACTGGACAGTGTCTAGTAATGTAGGTACCAGACAGTGTCTAGTAATGTAGGTACTGGACAGTGTCTAGTAATGTAGGTACTGGACAGTGTCTAGTAATGTAGGTACTGGACAGTGTCTAGTAGTGTAGGTACTCGACAGTGTCTAGTAGTGTAGGTACAGGACAGTGTCTAGTAATGTAGGTACTGGAAAGTGTCTAGTAATGTAGGTACAGGACAGTGTCTAGTAGAGTAGGTACTTGACAGTGTCTAGTAATGTAGGTACAGGACAGTGTCTAGTAATGTAGGTACTGAACAGTGTCTAGTAGTGTAGGTACTGGACAGTGTCTAGTAATGTAGGTACTGGACAGTGTCTAGTAATGTAGGTATAGGACAGTGTCTAGTAATGTAGGTATAGGACAGTGTCTAGTAATGTAGGTACAGGACAGTGTCTAGTATTGTAGGTACTGGACAGTGTCTAGTAATGTTGGTACTGGACAATGTCTAGTAATGTAGCTACTGGACAGTGTCTAGTAATGTAGGTACCAGACAGTGTCTAGTAATGTAGGTACTGGACAGTGTCTAGTAATGTAGGTACAGGACAGTGTCTAGTAATGTAGGTACTGGACAGTGTCTAGTAGTGTAGGTACTGGACAGTGTCTAGTAGTGTAGGTACAGGACAGTGTCTAGTAATGTAGGTACTGGAAAGTGTCTAGTAATGTAGGTACAGGACAGTGTCTAGTAGAGTAGGTACTGGACAGTGTCTAGTAATGTAGGTACAGGACAGTGTCTAGTAATGTAGGTACTGGACAGTGTCTAGTAGTGTAAGTACTGGACAGTGTCTAGTAATGTAGGTACTGGACAGTGTCTAGTAATGTAGGTATAGGACAGTGTCTAGTAATGTAGGTATAGGACAGTGTCTAATAATGTAGGTACTGGACAGTGTCTAGTAGTGTAGGTACAGGACAGTGTATAGTAATGTAGGTACAGGACAGTGTATAGTCATGTAGGTACTGGACAGTGTCTAGTAATGTAGCTACTGGACAGTGTCTAGTAATGTAGGTACCAGACAGTGTCTAGTAATGTAGGTACTGGACAGTGTCTAGTAATGTAGGTACTGGACAGTGTCTAGTAATGTAGGTACTGGACAGTGTCTAGTAGTGTAGGTACTCGACAGTGTCTAGTAGTGTAGGTACAGGACAGTGTCTAGTAATGTAGGTACTGGAAAGTGTCTAGTAATGTAGGTACAGGACAGTGTCTAGTAGAGTAGGTACTTGACAGTGTCTAGTAATGTAGGTACAGGACAGTGTCTAGTAATGTAGGTACTGAACAGTGTCTAGTAGTGTAGGTACTGGACAGTGTCTAGTAATGTAGGTACTGGACAGTGTCTAGTAATGTAGGTACAGGACAGTGTCTAGTAATGTAGGTATAGGACAGTGTCTAGTAATGTAGGTACAGGAGAATGTCTAGTAATATATGTACAGGATAGTGTCTAGTAGTGTAGGTACAGGACAGTGTCTAGTAGTGTAGGTACTGGACAGTGTCTAGTAGTGTAGGTACAGGACAGTGTCTAGTAATGTAGGTACTGGACAGTGACTAGTAATGTAGGTACATGACAGTGTCTTGTAATGTAGGCACAGGACAGTGTCTATTATTGTAGGTATAGGACAGTGTCTAGTAGTGTAGGTACAGGACAGTGTCTAGTAGTGTAGGTACTGGACAGTGTCTAGTAATGTACGTACAGGACAGTGTCTAGTAATGTAGGTACAGGACAGTGACTAGTAATGTAGGTACAGGACAGTGTCTAGTAATGTAGGTACTGGACAGTGTCTAGTAGTGTAGGTACAGGACAGTGACTAGTAATGTAGGTACAGGACAGTGTCTAGTAATGTAGGTACTTGACAGTGACTAGTAATGTAGGTACAGGACAGTGTCTTGTAGTGTAGGTACTGGACAGTGTCTAGTAGTGTAGGTACAGGACAGTGTCTAGTAATGTAGGTACTGGACAGTGTCTAGTAATGTAGGTACAGGACAGTGACTAGTAATGTAGGTACAGGATAGTGTCTAGTAATGTAGGTACAGGACAGTGACTAGTAATGTAGGTACAGGACAGTGTCTAGTAATGTAGGTACTTGACAGTGACTAGTAATGTAGGTACAGGACAGTGTCTAGTAATATAGGTAGTGGACAGTGTCTAGTAGTGTAGGTACAGGACAGTGTCTAGTAATGTAGGTACTGGACAGTGTCTAGTAATGTAGGTACAGGACAGTGTCTAGTAATATAGGTACTGGACAGTGTCTAGTAATGTAGGTACTGGACAGTGTCTAGTAGTGTAGGTACAGGACAGTGACTAGTAATGTAGGTACAGGACAGTGTCTAGTAATATAGGTACTGGACAGTGTCTAGTAGTGTAGGTACAGGACAGTGACTAGTAATGTAGGTACTTGACAGTGACTAGTAATGTAGGTACAGGACAGTGTCTAGTAACGTAGGTATAGGACAGTGTCTAGTAGTGTAGGTACAGGACAGTGTCTAGTAGTGTAGGTACTGGACAGTGTCTAGTAATGTAGGTACAGGACAGTGTCTAGTAATGTAGGTACAGGACGGTGACTAGTAATGTAGGTACAGGACAGTGTCTAGTAATGTAGGTACTGGACAGTGTCTAGTAATGTAGGTACTGGACAGTGTCTAGTAGTGTAGGTACAGGACAGTGTCTAGTAATGTAGGTACAGGACAGTGTCTAGTAATGTAGGTACTGGACAGTGTCTAGTAGTGTAGGTACAGGACAGTGTCTAGTAATGTAGGTACAGGACAGTGTCTAGTAGTGTAGGTACAGGACAGTGACTAGTAATGTAGGTACAGGACAGTGTCTAGTAATGTAGGTACTTGACAGTGACTAGTAATGTAGGTACAGGACAGTGTCTTGTAGTGTAGGTACTGGACATTGTCTAGTAGTGTAGGTACAGGACAGTGTCTAGTAGTGTAGGTACAGGACAGTGTCTAGTAATGTAGGTACAGGACAGTGTCTAGTAATGTAGGTACAGGACAGTGTCTAGTAATGTAGGTACAGGACAGTGTCTAATAATGTAGGTACAGGACACTGTCTAGTAGCATAGGTACAGGACAGTGTATAGTAGTGTAGGTACAGGACAGTGTCTAGTAATGTAGTTACAGGACAGTGTCTAGTAATGTAGGTACAGGACAGTGTCTAGTAATGTAGGTATAGGACAGTGTCTAGTAGTGTAGGTACAGGACAGTGTCTAGTAGTGTAGGTACTGGACAGTGTCTAGTAATGTAGGTACAGGACAGTGTCTAGTAATGTAGGTACAGGACAGTGACTAGTAATGTAGGTACAGGACAGTGTCTAGTAATGTAGGTACTGGACAGTGTCTAGTAATGTAGGTACTGGACAGTGTCTAGTAGTGTAGGTACAGGACAGTGTCTAGTAATGTAGGTACTGGACAGTGTCTAGTAGTGTAGGTACAGGACAGTGTCTAGTAATGTAGGTACAGGACAGTGTCTAGTAATGTAGGTACTTGACAGTGACTAGTAATGTAGGTACAGGACAGTGTCTAGTAATGTAGGTACAGGACAGTGTCTAGTAATGTAGGTACAGGACAGTGTCTAGTAATGTAGGTACTGGACAGTGTCTAGTAATGTAGGTACTGGACATTGTCTAGTAGTGTAGGTACAGGACAGTGTCTAGTAGTGTAGGTACAGGACAGTGTCTAGTAATGTAGGTACAGGACAGTGTCTAGTAATGTAGGTACAGGACAGTGTCTAGTAATGTAGGTACAGGACAGTGTCTAATAATGTAGGTACAGGACACTGTCTAGTAGCATAGGTACAGGACAGTGTATAATAGTGTAGGTACAGGACAGTGTCTAGTAATGTAGTTACAGGACAGTGTCTAGTAGTGTAGGTACTTGACAGTGTCTAGTAGTGTAGGTACTGGACAGTGTCTAGTAGTGTAGGTACAGGACAGTGTCTAGTAATGTAGGTACAGGACAGTGTCTAGTAATGTAGGTACTTGACAGTGACTAGTAATGTAGGTACAGGACAGTGTCTAGTAATGTAGGTACAGGACAGTGTCTAGTAATGTAGGTACAGGACAGTGTCTAGAAATGTAGGTACAGGACAGTGTCTAGTAATGTAGGTACTGGACAGTGTCTAGTAATGTAGGTACTGGACAGTGTCTAGTAGTGTAGGTACAGGACAGTGACTAGTAATGTAGTTACTGGACAGTGTCTAGTAGTGTAGGTACAGGACAGTGTCTAGTAATTTAGGTACAGGACAGTGTCTAGTAATGTAGGTACAGGACAGTGTCTAGTATTGTAGGTACTGGACAGTGTCTAGTAATGTTGGTACTGGACAGTGTCTAGTAATGTTGGTACTGGACAGTGTCTAGTAATGTAGCTACTGGACAGTGTCTAGTAATGTAGGTACCAGACAGTGTCTAGTAATGTAGGTACTGGACAGTGTCTAGTAATGTAGGTACTGGACAGTGTCTTGTAATGTAGGTACAGGCCAGTGTCTAGTAATGTAGGTACTGGACAGTGTCTAGTAGTGTAGGTACTCGACAGTGTCTAGTAGTGTAGGTACAGGACAGTGTCTAGTAATGTAGGTACTGGAAAGTGTCTAGTAATGTAGGTACAGGACAGTGTCTAGTAGAGTAGGTACTGGACAGTGTCTAGTAATGTAGGTACAGGACAGTGTCTAGTAATGTAGGTACTGAACAGTGTCTAGTAGTGTAGGTACTGGACAGTGTCTAGTAATGTAGGTACTGGACAGTGTCTAGTAATGTAGGTATAGGACAGTGTCTAGTAATGTAGGTATAGGACAGTGTCTAATAATGTAGGTACAGGACAGTGTCTAGTAATGTAGGTATAGGACAGTGTCTAGTAATGTAGGTACAGGACAGTGTCTAGTAATGTAGGTACAGGACAGTGTCTAGTATTGTAGGTACTGGACAGTGTCTAGTAATGTTGGAACTGGACAGTGTCTAGAAATGTAGCTACTGGACAGTGTCTAGTAATGTAGGTACTGGACAGTGTCTAGTAGTGTAGGTACTGGACAGTGTCTAGTAATGTAGGTACTGGACAGTGTCTAGTAATGTAGGTATAGGACAGTGTCTAGTAATGTAGGTATAGGACAGTGTCTAATAATGTAGGTACTGGACAGTGTCTAGTAGTGTAGATACAGGACAGTGTCTAGTAATGTAGGTACAGGACAGTGTATAGTCATGTAGGTACTGGACAGTGTCTAGTAATGTAGGTACTGGACAGTGTCTAGTAATGTAGGTACAGGACAGTGTCTAGTAATATATGTACAGGATAGTGTCTAGTAGTGTAGGTACAGGACAGTGTCTAGTAGTGTAGGTACTGGACAGTGTCTAGTAGTGTAGGTACAGGACAATGTCTAGTAATGCAGGTACTGGACAGTGACTAGTAATGTAGGTACATGACAGTGTCTTGTAATGTAGGCACAGGACAGTGTCTAGTAATGTAGGTATAGGACAGTGTCTAGTAGTGTAGGTACAGGAGAGTGTCTAGTAGTGTAGGTACTGGACAGTGTCTAGTAATGTACGTACAGGACAGTGTCTAGTAATGTAGGTACAGGACTGTGACTAGTAATGTAGGTACAGGACAGTGTCTAGTAATGTAGGTACTGGACAGTGTCTAGTAGTGTAGGTACAGGACAGTGACTAGTAATGTAGGTACAGGACAGTGTCTAGTAATGTAGGTACTTGACAGTGACTAGTAATGTAGGTACAGGACAGTGTCTTGTAGTGTAGGTACTGGACAGTGTCTAGTAGTGTAGGTACAGGACAGTGTCTAGTAATGTAGGTACAGGACAGTGTCTAGTAATGTAGGTATAGGACAGTGTCTAGTAGTGTAGGTACAGGACAGTGTCTAGTAGTGTAGGTACTGGACAGTGTCTAGTAATGTAGGTACAGGACAGTGTCTAGTAATGTAGGTACAGGACAGTGACTAGTAATGTAGGTACAGGACAGTGTCTAGTAATGTAGGTACTGGACAGTGTCTAGTAATGTAGGTACTGGACAGTGTCTAGTAGTGTAGGTACAGGACAGTGTCTAGTAATGTAGGTACAGGACAGTGTCTAGTAATGTAGGTACTGGACAGTGTCTAGTAGTGTAGGTACAGGACAGTGTCTAGTAATGTAGGTACTGGACAGTGACTAGTAATGTAGGTACATGACAGTGTCTTGTAATGTAGGCACAGGACAGTGTCTAGTAATGTAGGTATAGGACAGTGTCTAGTAGTGTAGGTACAGGACAGTGTCTAGTAGTGTAGGTACTGGACAGTGTCTAGTAATGTACGTACAGGACAGTGTCTAGTAATGTAGGTACAGGACTGTGACTAGTAATGTAGGTACAGGACAGTGTCTAGTAATGTAGGTACTGGACAGTGTCTAGTAGTGTAGGTACAGGACAGTGACTAGTAATGTAGGTACAGGACAGTGTCTAGTAATGTAGGTACTTGACAGTGACTAGTAATGTAGGTACAGGACAGTGTCTTGTAGTGTAGGTACTGGACAGTGTCTAGTAGTGTAGGTACAGGACAGTGTCTAGTAATGTAGGTACAGGACAGTGTCTAGTAATGTAGGTATAGGACAGTGTCTAGTAGTGTAGGTACAGGACAGTGTCTAGTAGTGTAGGTACTGGACAGTGTCTAGTAATGTAGGTACAGGACAGTGTCTAGTAATGTAGGTACAGGACAGTGACTAGTAATGTAGGTACAGGACAGTGTCTAGTAATGTAGGTACTGGACAGTGTCTAGTAATGTAGGTACAGGACAGTGTCTAGTAATGTAGGTACAGGACAGTGACTAGTAATGTAGGTACAGGACAGTGTCTAGTAATGTAGGTACTGGACAGTGTCTAGTAATGTAGGTACTGGACAGTGTCTAGTAGTGTAGGTACAGGACAGTGTCTAGTAATGTAGGTACTGGACAGTGTCTAGTAGTGTAGGTACAGGACAGTGTCTAGTAATGTAGGTACAGGACAGTGTCTAGTAATGTAGGTACTTGACAGTGACTAGTAATGTAGGTACAGGACAGTTTCTAGTAATGTAGGTACAGGACAGTGTCTAGTAATGTAGGTACAGGACAGTGTCTAGTAATGTAGGTACAGGACAGTGTCTAGTAATGTAGGTACTGGACAGTGTCTAGTAATGTAGGTACTGGACATTGTCTAGTAATGTAGGTATAGGACAGTGTCTAGTAGTGTAGGTACAGGAGAGTGTCTAGTAGTGTAGGTACTGGACATTGTCTAGTAATGTAGGTATAGGACAGTGTCTAGTAGTGTAGGTACAGGAGAGTGTCTAGTAGTGTAGGTACTGGACAGTGTCTAGTAATGTACGTACAGGACAGTGTCTAGTAATGTAGGTACTGGACAGTGTCTAGTAGTGTAGGTACAGGACAGTGACTAGTAATGTAGGTACAGGACAGTATCTAGTAATGTAGGTACTTGACAGTGACTAGTAATGTAGGTACAGGACAGTGTCTTGTAGTGTAGGTACTGGACAGTGTCTAGTAGTGTAGGTACAGGACAGTGTCTAGTAATGTAGGTACAGGACAGTGTCTAGTAATGTAGGTATAGGACAGTGTCTAGTAGTGTAGGTACAGGACAGTGTCTAGTAGTGTAGGTACTGGACAGTGTCTAGTAATGTAGGTACAGGACAGTGTCTAGTAATGTAGGTACAGGACAGTGTCTTGTAATGTAGGTACTGGACAGTGTCTAGTAATGTAGGTACTGGACAGTGTCTAGTAGTGTAGGTACAGGACAGTGTCTAGTAATGTAGGTACAGGACAGTGTCTAGTAATGTAGGTACTGGACAGTGTCTAGTAGTGTAGGTACAGGACAGTGTCTAGTAATGTAGGTACAGGACAGTGTCTAGTAATGTAGGTACTTGACAGTGACTAGTAATGTAGGTACAGGACAGTTTCTAGTAATGTAGGTACAGGACAGTGTCTAGTAATGTAGGTACAGGACAGTGTCTAGTAATGTAGGTACAGGACAGTGTCTAGTAATGTAGGTACTGGACAGTGTCTAGTAATGTAGGTACTGGACATTGTCTAGTAGTGTAGGTACAGGACAGTGTCTAGTAGTGTAGGTACAGGGCAGTGTCTATTAATGTAGGTACAGGACAGTGTCTAGTAATGTAGGTACAGGACAGTGTCTAGTAATGTAGGTACAGGACAGTGTCTAGTAGTGTAGGTACTTGACAGTGTCTAGTAGTGTAGGTACTGGACAGTGTCTAGTAGTGTAGGTACAGGACAGTCTCTAGTAATGTAGGTACAGGACAGTGTCTAGTAATGTAGGTACTGGACAGTGTATAGTAATGTAGGTACAGGACAGTGTCTAGTAATGTAGGTACAGGACATTGTCTAGTAATGTAGGTATAGAACAGTGTCTAGTAATGTGGGTACTGGACAGTGTCTAGTAATGTAGGTACAGGACAGTGTCTAGTAATGTAAGTACAGGACAGTGTCTAGTAATGTAGGTACAGGACAGTGTCTAGTAATGTGGGTACTGGACAGAGTCTAGTAATGTGGGTACAGGACAGTGTCTAGTAATGTAGGTACAGGACAGTGTCTAGTAGTGTAGGTACTGGACAGTGTCTAGTAGTGTAGGTACAGGACAGTGTCTAGTAATGTAGGTACAGGACAGTGACTAGTAATGTAGTTACTGGACAGTGTCTAGTAGTGTAGGTACAGGACAGTGTGTAGTAATTTAGGTACAGGACAGTGTGTAGTAATGTAGGTACAGGACAGTGTCTAGTATTGTAGGTACTGGACAGTGTCTAGTAATGTTGGTACTGGACAGTGTCTAGTAACGTTGGTACTGGACAGTGTCTAGTAATGTAGCTATTGGACAGTGTCTAGTAATGTAGGTACCAGACAGTGTCTAGTAATGTAGGTACTGGACTGTGTCTAGTAATGTAGGTACTGGACAGTGTCTAGTAATGTAGGTACAGGCCAGTGTCTAGTAATGTAGGTACTGGACAGTGTCTAGTAGTGTAGGTACTGGACAGTGTCTAGTAGTGTAGGTACAGGACAGTGTCTAGTAATGTAGGTACTGGAAAGTGTCTAGTAATGTAGGTACAGGACAGTGTCTAGTAGAGTAGGTACTGGACAGTGTCTAGTAATGTAGGTACAGGACAGTGTCTAGTAATGTAGGTACTGGACAGTGTCTAGTAGTGTAGGTACTGGACAGTGTCTAGTAATGTAGGTACTGGACAGTGTCTAGTAATGTAGGTATAGGACAGTGTCTAGTAATGTAGGTATAGGACAGTGTCTAATAATGTAGGTACAGCACAGTGTCTAGTAATGTAGGTATAGGACAGTGTCTAGTAATGTAGGTACAGGACAGTGTCTAGTAATGTAGGTATAGGACAGTGTCTAGTACTGTAGGTACAGGACAGTGTCTAGTAATGTAGGTACAGGACAGTGTATAGTCATGTAGGTACTGGACAGTGTCTAGTAATGTGGGTACTGGACAGTGTCTAGTAATGTAGGTACAGGACAGTTTCTAGTAATGTAAGTATAGGACAGTGTCTAGTAATGTAGGTACAGGAGAATGTTTAGTAATATATGTACAGGACAGTTTCTAGTAATGTAGGTACTGGACAGTGTCTAGTAATGTAGGTACAGGACAGTGTCTAGTAATGTAGGTATAGGACAGTGTCTAGTAATGTAGGTACAGGAGAATGTCTAGTAATATATGTACAGGACAGTGTCTAGTAATGTAGGTACAGGACAGTGTCTAGTAGTGTAGGTACAGGACAGTGTCTAGTAGTGTAGGTACAGGACAGTGTCTAGTAGTGTAGGTACTGGACAGTGTCTAGTAGTGTAGGTACAGGACAGTGTCTAGTAATGTAGGTACTGGACAGTGACTAGTAATGTAGGTACATGACAGTGTCTTGTAATGTAGGTACAGGACAGTGTCTAGTAATGTAGGTATAGGACAGTGTCTAGTAGTGTAGGTACAGGACAGTGTCTAGTAGTGTAGGTACTGGACAGTGTCTAGTAATGTAGGTACAGGACAGTGTCTAGTAATGTAGGTACAGGACAGTGACTAGTAATGTAGGTACAGGACAGTGTCTAGTAGTGTAGGTACAGGACAGTGTCTAGTAGTGTAGGTACAGGACAGTGTCTAGTAATGTAGGTACAGGACAGTGTCTAGTAATGTAGGTACTTGACAGTGACTAGTAATGTAGGTACAGGATAGTGTCTATTAATGTAGGTACAGGACAGTGTCTAGTAATGTAGGTACTTGACAGTGACTAGTAATGTAGGTACAGGACAGTGTCTAGTAATGTAGGTACTGGACAGTGTCTAGTAGTGTAGATACAGGACAGTGTCTAGTAATGTAGGTACTGGACAGTGTCTAGTAGTGTAGGTACAGGACAGTGTCTAGTAATGTAGGTACAGGACAGTGTCTAGTAATGTAGGTACTTGACAGTGACTAGTAATGTAGGTACAGGACAGTGTCTAGTAATGTAGGTACAGGACAGTGTCTAGTAATGTAAGTACAGGACAGTGTCTAGTAATGTAGGTACAGGTCAGTGTCTAGTAATGTAGGTACTGGACAGTGTCTAGTAATGTAGGTACTGGACAGTGTCTAGTAGTGTAGGTACAGGACAGTGTCTAGTAATGTAGGTACAGGACAGTGACTAGTAATGTAGGTACAGGACAGTGTCTAGTAATGTAGGTACAGGACAGTGTCTAGTAATGTAAGTACAGGACAGTGTCTAGTAATGTAGGTACAGGACAGTGTCTAGTAATGTAGGTACAGGACAGTGTCTAGTAATGTAGGTACTTGACAGTGACTAGTAATGTAGGTACAGGACAGTGTCTAGTAATGTAGGTACAGGACAGTGTCTAGTAATGTAGGTACTTGACAGTGACTAGTAATGTAAGTACAGGATAGTGTCTAGTAATGTAGGTACAGGACAGTGTCTAGTAATGTAGGTACTTGACAGTGACTAGTAATGTAGGTACAGGACAGTGTCTAGTAATGTAGGTACTGGACAGTGTCTAGTAGTGTAGGTACAGGACAGTGTCTAGTAATGTAGGTACTGGACAGTGTCTAGTAGTGTAGGTACAGGACAGTGTCTAGTAATGTAGGTACAGGACAGTGTCTAGTAATGTAGGTACAGGACAGTGTCTAGTAATGTAGGTACAGGACAGTGTCTAGTAATGTAGGTACAGGACAGTGTCTAGTAGCATAGGTACAGGACAGTGTATAGTAATGTAGGTACAGGACAGTGTCTAGTAATGTAGATACAGGACAGTGTCTAGTAGTGTAGGTACTGGACAGTGTCTAGTAGTGTAGGTACTGGACAGTGTCTAGTAATGTAGGTACAGGACAGTGTCTAGTAATATATGTACAGGATAGTGTCTAGTAGTGTAGGTACAGGACAGTGTCTAGTAGTGTAGGTACTGGACAGTGTCTAGTAGTGTAGGTACAGGACAATGTCTAGTAATGCAGGTACTGGACAGTGACTAGTAATGTAGGTACATGACAGTGTCTTGTAATGTAGGCACAGGACAGTGTCTAGTAATGTAGGTATAGGACAGTGTCTAGTAGTGTAGGTACAGGAGAGTGTCTAGTAGTGTAGGTACTGGACAGTGTCTAGTAATGTACGTACAGGACAGTGTCTAGTAATGTAGGTACAGGACTGTGACTAGTAATGTAGGTACAGGACAGTGTCTAGTAATGTAGGTACTGGACAGTGTCTAGTAGTGTAGGTACAGGACAGTGACTAGTAATGTAGGTACAGGACAGTGTCTAGTAATGTAGGTACTTGACAGTGACTAGTAATGTAGGTACAGGACAGTGTCTTGTAGTGTAGGTACTGGACAGTGTCTAGTAGTGTAGGTACAGGACAGTGTCTAGTAATGTAGGTACAGGACAGTGTCTAGTAATGTAGGTATAGGACAGTGTCTAGTAGTGTAGGTACAGGACAGTGTCTAGTAGTGTAGGTACTGGACAGTGTCTAGTAATGTAGGTACAGGACAGTGTCTAGTAATGTAGGTACAGGACAGTGACTAGTAATGTAGGTACAGGACAGTGTCTAGTAATGTAGGTACTGGACAGTGTCTAGTAATGTAGGTACTGGACAGTGTCTAGTAGTGTAGGTACAGGACAGTGTCTAGTAATGTAGGTACAGGACAGTGTCTAGTAATGTAGGTACTGGACAGTGTCTAGTAGTGTAGGTACAGGACAGTGTCTAGTAATGTAGGTACTGGACAGTGACTAGTAATGTAGGTACATGACAGTGTCTTGTAATGTAGGCACAGGACAGTGTCTAGTAATGTAGGTATAGGACAGTGTCTAGTAGTGTAGGTACAGGACAGTGTCTAGTAGTGTAGGTACTGGACAGTGTCTAGTAATGTACGTACAGGACAGTGTCTAGTAATGTAGGTACAGGACTGTGACTAGTAATGTAGGTACAGGACAGTGTCTAGTAATGTAGGTACTGGACAGTGTCTAGTAGTGTAGGTACAGGACAGTGACTAGTAATGTAGGTACAGGACAGTGTCTAGTAATGTAGGTACTTGACAGTGACTAGTAATGTAGGTACAGGACAGTGTCTTGTAGTGTAGGTACTGGACAGTGTCTAGTAGTGTAGGTACAGGACAGTGTCTAGTAATGTAGGTACAGGACAGTGTCTAGTAATGTAGGTATAGGACAGTGTCTAGTAGTGTAGGTACAGGACAGTGTCTAGTAGTGTAGGTACTGGACAGTGTCTAGTAATGTAGGTACAGGACAGTGTCTAGTAATGTAGGTACAGGACAGTGACTAGTAATGTAGGTACAGGACAGTGTCTAGTAATGTAGGTACTGGACAGTGTCTAGTAATGTAGGTACAGGACAGTGTCTAGTAATGTAGGTACAGGACAGTGACTAGTAATGTAGGTACAGGACAGTGTCTAGTAATGTAGGTACTGGACAGTGTCTAGTAATGTAGGTACTGGACAGTGTCTAGTAGTGTAGGTACAGGACAGTGTCTAGTAATGTAGGTACTGGACAGTGTCTAGTAGTGTAGGTACAGGACAGTGTCTAGTAATGTAGGTACAGGACAGTGTCTAGTAATGTAGGTACTTGACAGTGACTAGTAATGTAGGTACAGGACAGTTTCTAGTAATGTAGGTACAGGACAGTGTCTAGTAATGTAGGTACAGGACAGTGTCTAGTAATGTAGGTACAGGACAGTGTCTAGTAATGTAGGTACTGGACAGTGTCTAGTAATGTAGGTACTGGACATTGTCTAGTAATGTAGGTATAGGACAGTGTCTAGTAGTGTAGGTACAGGAGAGTGTCTAGTAGTGTAGGTACTGGACATTGTCTAGTAATGTAGGTATAGGACAGTGTCTAGTAGTGTAGGTACAGGAGAGTGTCTAGTAGTGTAGGTACTGGACAGTGTCTAGTAATGTACGTACAGGACAGTGTCTAGTAATGTAGGTACTGGACAGTGTCTAGTAGTGTAGGTACAGGACAGTGACTAGTAATGTAGGTACAGGACAGTATCTAGTAATGTAGGTACTTGACAGTGACTAGTAATGTAGGTACAGGACAGTGTCTTGTAGTGTAGGTACTGGACAGTGTCTAGTAGTGTAGGTACAGGACAGTGTCTAGTAATGTAGGTACAGGACAGTGTCTAGTAATGTAGGTATAGGACAGTGTCTAGTAGTGTAGGTACAGGACAGTGTCTAGTAGTGTAGGTACTGGACAGTGTCTAGTAATGTAGGTACAGGACAGTGTCTAGTAATGTAGGTACAGGACAGTGTCTTGTAATGTAGGTACTGGACAGTGTCTAGTAATGTAGGTACTGGACAGTGTCTAGTAGTGTAGGTACAGGACAGTGTCTAGTAATGTAGGTACAGGACAGTGTCTAGTAATGTAGGTACTGGACAGTGTCTAGTAGTGTAGGTACAGGACAGTGTCTAGTAATGTAGGTACAGGACAGTGTCTAGTAATGTAGGTACTTGACAGTGACTAGTAATGTAGGTACAGGACAGTTTCTAGTAATGTAGGTACAGGACAGTGTCTAGTAATGTAGGTACAGGACAGTGTCTAGTAATGTAGGTACAGGACAGTGTCTAGTAATGTAGGTACTGGACAGTGTCTAGTAATGTAGGTACTGGACATTGTCTAGTAGTGTAGGTACAGGACAGTGTCTAGTAGTGTAGGTACAGGGCAGTGTCTATTAATGTAGGTACAGGACAGTGTCTAGTAATGTAGGTACAGGACAGTGTCTAGTAATGTAGGTACAGGACAGTGTCTAGTAGTGTAGGTACTTGACAGTGTCTAGTAGTGTAGGTACTGGACAGTGTCTAGTAGTGTAGGTACAGGACAGTCTCTAGTAATGTAGGTACAGGACAGTGTCTAGTAATGTAGGTACTGGACAGTGTATAGTAATGTAGGTACAGGACAGTGTCTAGTAATGTAGGTACAGGACATTGTCTAGTAATGTAGGTATAGAACAGTGTCTAGTAATGTGGGTACTGGACAGTGTCTAGTAATGTAGGTACAGGACAGTGTCTAGTAATGTAAGTACAGGACAGTGTCTAGTAATGTAGGTACAGGACAGTGTCTAGTAATGTGGGTACTGGACAGAGTCTAGTAATGTGGGTACAGGACAGTGTCTAGTAATGTAGGTACAGGACAGTGTCTAGTAGTGTAGGTACTGGACAGTGTCTAGTAGTGTAGGTACAGGACAGTGTCTAGTAATGTAGGTACAGGACAGTGACTAGTAATGTAGTTACTGGACAGTGTCTAGTAGTGTAGGTACAGGACAGTGTGTAGTAATTTAGGTACAGGACAGTGTGTAGTAATGTAGGTACAGGACAGTGTCTAGTATTGTAGGTACTGGACAGTGTCTAGTAATGTTGGTACTGGACAGTGTCTAGTAACGTTGGTACTGGACAGTGTCTAGTAATGTAGCTATTGGACAGTGTCTAGTAATGTAGGTACCAGACAGTGTCTAGTAATGTAGGTACTGGACTGTGTCTAGTAATGTAGGTACTGGACAGTGTCTAGTAATGTAGGTACAGGCCAGTGTCTAGTAATGTAGGTACTGGACAGTGTCTAGTAGTGTAGGTACTGGACAGTGTCTAGTAGTGTAGGTACAGGACAGTGTCTAGTAATGTAGGTACTGGAAAGTGTCTAGTAATGTAGGTACAGGACAGTGTCTAGTAGAGTAGGTACTGGACAGTGTCTAGTAATGTAGGTACAGGACAGTGTCTAGTAATGTAGGTACTGGACAGTGTCTAGTAGTGTAGGTACTGGACAGTGTCTAGTAATGTAGGTACTGGACAGTGTCTAGTAATGTAGGTATAGGACAGTGTCTAGTAATGTAGGTATAGGACAGTGTCTAATAATGTAGGTACAGCACAGTGTCTAGTAATGTAGGTATAGGACAGTGTCTAGTAATGTAGGTACAGGACAGTGTCTAGTAATGTAGGTATAGGACAGTGTCTAGTACTGTAGGTACAGGACAGTGTCTAGTAATGTAGGTACAGGACAGTGTATAGTCATGTAGGTACTGGACAGTGTCTAGTAATGTGGGTACTGGACAGTGTCTAGTAATGTAGGTACAGGACAGTTTCTAGTAATGTAAGTATAGGACAGTGTCTAGTAATGTAGGTACAGGAGAATGTTTAGTAATATATGTACAGGACAGTTTCTAGTAATGTAGGTACTGGACAGTGTCTAGTAATGTAGGTACAGGACAGTGTCTAGTAATGTAGGTATAGGACAGTGTCTAGTAATGTAGGTACAGGAGAATGTCTAGTAATATATGTACAGGACAGTGTCTAGTAATGTAGGTACAGGACAGTGTCTAGTAGTGTAGGTACAGGACAGTGTCTAGTAGTGTAGGTACAGGACAGTGTCTAGTAGTGTAGGTACTGGACAGTGTCTAGTAGTGTAGGTACAGGACAGTGTCTAGTAATGTAGGTACTGGACAGTGACTAGTAATGTAGGTACATGACAGTGTCTTGTAATGTAGGTACAGGACAGTGTCTAGTAATGTAGGTATAGGACAGTGTCTAGTAGTGTAGGTACAGGACAGTGTCTAGTAGTGTAGGTACTGGACAGTGTCTAGTAATGTAGGTACAGGACAGTGTCTAGTAATGTAGGTACAGGACAGTGACTAGTAATGTAGGTACAGGACAGTGTCTAGTAGTGTAGGTACAGGACAGTGTCTAGTAGTGTAGGTACAGGACAGTGTCTAGTAATGTAGGTACAGGACAGTGTCTAGTAATGTAGGTACTTGACAGTGACTAGTAATGTAGGTACAGGATAGTGTCTATTAATGTAGGTACAGGACAGTGTCTAGTAATGTAGGTACTTGACAGTGACTAGTAATGTAGGTACAGGACAGTGTCTAGTAATGTAGGTACTGGACAGTGTCTAGTAGTGTAGATACAGGACAGTGTCTAGTAATGTAGGTACTGGACAGTGTCTAGTAGTGTAGGTACAGGACAGTGTCTAGTAATGTAGGTACAGGACAGTGTCTAGTAATGTAGGTACTTGACAGTGACTAGTAATGTAGGTACAGGACAGTGTCTAGTAATGTAGGTACAGGACAGTGTCTAGTAATGTAAGTACAGGACAGTGTCTAGTAATGTAGGTACAGGTCAGTGTCTAGTAATGTAGGTACTGGACAGTGTCTAGTAATGTAGGTACTGGACAGTGTCTAGTAGTGTAGGTACAGGACAGTGTCTAGTAATGTAGGTACAGGACAGTGACTAGTAATGTAGGTACAGGACAGTGTCTAGTAATGTAGGTACAGGACAGTGTCTAGTAATGTAAGTACAGGACAGTGTCTAGTAATGTAGGTACAGGACAGTGTCTAGTAATGTAGGTACAGGACAGTGTCTAGTAATGTAGGTACTTGACAGTGACTAGTAATGTAGGTACAGGACAGTGTCTAGTAATGTAGGTACAGGACAGTGTCTAGTAATGTAGGTACTTGACAGTGACTAGTAATGTAAGTACAGGATAGTGTCTAGTAATGTAGGTACAGGACAGTGTCTAGTAATGTAGGTACTTGACAGTGACTAGTAATGTAGGTACAGGACAGTGTCTAGTAATGTAGGTACTGGACAGTGTCTAGTAGTGTAGGTACAGGACAGTGTCTAGTAATGTAGGTACTGGACAGTGTCTAGTAGTGTAGGTACAGGACAGTGTCTAGTAATGTAGGTACAGGACAGTGTCTAGTAATGTAGGTACAGGACAGTGTCTAGTAATGTAGGTACAGGACAGTGTCTAGTAATGTAGGTACAGGACAGTGTCTAGTAGCATAGGTACAGGACAGTGTATAGTAATGTAGGTACAGGACAGTGTCTAGTAATGTAGATACAGGACAGTGTCTAGTAGTGTAGGTACTGGACAGTGTCTAGTAGTGTAGGTACTGGACAGTGTCTAGTAGTGTAGGTACAGGACAGTGTCTAGTAATGTAGGTACAGGACAGTGTCTAGTAATGTAGGTACTGGACAGTGTATAGTAATGTAGGTACAGGACAGTGTCTAGTAATGTAAGTACAGGATAGTGTCTAGTAATGTAAGTACAGGACAGTGTCTAGTAATGTAGGTACAGGACAGTGTCTAGTAATGTGGTTACTGGACAGTGTCTAGTAATGTAGGTACAGGACAGTGTCTAGTGTACTGGACAGTGTCTAGTAGTGTAGGTACTGGACAGTGTCTAGTAGTGTAGGTACAGGACAGTGTCTAGTAATGTAGGTACAGGACAGTGTCTAGTAGTGTAGGTACAGGACAGTGTCTAGTAGTGTAGGTACTGGACAGTGTCTAGTAGTGTAGGTACTGGACAGTGTCTAGTAATTTAGGTACAGGACAGTGACTAGTAATTTAGGTACAGGACAGTGACTAGTAATGTAGTTACTGGACAGTGTCTAGTAGTGTAGGTACAGGACAGTGTCTAGTAGTGTAGGTACTGGACAGTGTCTAGTAGTGTAGGTACTGGACAGTGTCTAGTAGTGTAGGTACAGGACAGTGTCTAGTAGTGTAGGTACAGGACAGTGTCTAGTAATTTAGGTACAGGACAGTGACTAGTAATGTAGGTACAGGACAGTGTCTATTAATGTAGGTACAGGTCAGTGTCTAGTAGTGTAGGTACTGGACAGTGTCTAGTAGTGTAGGTACTGGACAGTGACTAGTAATGTAGTTACTAGACAGTGTCTAGTAGTGTAGGTACAGGACAGTGTCTAGTAATGTAGGTACAGGACAGTGTCTAGTAATTTAGGTACAGGACAGTGTCTAGTAGTGTAGGTACAGGACAGTGTCTAATAGTGTAGGTACAGGACAGTGTCTAGTAATGTAGGTACAGGACAGTGTCTAATAGTGTAGGTACATGACAGTGTCTAGTAGTGTAGGTACAGGACAGTGTCTAGTAATTTAGGTACAGGACAGTAACTAGTAATGTAGGTACAGGACAGTGTCTAGTAGTGTAGGTACTGGACAGTGTCTAGTAGTGTAGGTACTGGACAGTGACTAGTAATGTAGTTACTGGACAGTGTCTAGTAGTGTAGGTACAGGACAGTGTCTAGTAATGTAGTTACTGGACAGTGTCTAGTAGTGTAGTTACTGGACAGTGTCTAGTAGTGTAGGTACAGGACAGTGTCTAGTAGTGTAGGTACAGGACAGTGACTAATAATGTAGGTACAGGACAGTGTCTAATAGTGTAGGTACTGGACAGTGTCTAGTAGTGTAGGTACTGGACAGTGTCTAGTAGTGTAGGTACAGGACAGTGTCTAGTAATGTAGGTACTGGAAAGTGTCTAGTAATGTAGGTACAGGACAGTGTCTAGTAGAGTAGGTACTGGACAGTGTCTAGTAATGTAGGTACAGGACAGTGTCTAGTAATGTAGGTACTGGACAGTGTCTAGTAGTGTAGGTACTGGACAGTGTCTAGTAATGTAGGTACTGGACAGTGTCTAGTAATGTAGGTATAGGACAGTGTCTAGTAATGTAGGTACAGGACAGTGTCTAGTAATGTAGGTATTGGACAGTGTCTAGTAGTGTAGGTACAGGACAGTGTCTAGTAATGTAGGTACAGGACAGTGTATAGTCATGTAGGTACTGGACAGTGTCTAGTAATGTAGGTACTGGATAGTGTCTAGTAATGTAGGTACAGGACAGTGTCTAGTAATGTAGGTATAGGACAGTGTCTAGTAATGTAGGTACAGGAGAATGTTTAGTAATATATGTACAGGACAGTTTTTAGTAATGTAGGTACAGGACAGTGTCTAGTAGTGTAGGTACAGGACAGTGTCTAGTAGTGTAGGTACAGGACAGTGTCTAGTAGTGTAGGTACTGGACAGTGTCTAGTAGTGTAGGTACAGGACAGTGTCTAGTAATGTAGGTACAGGACAGTGTCTAGTAATGTAGGTACTGGACAGTGTCTAGTAATGTAGGTACTGGACAGTGTCTAGTAGTGTAGGTACAGGACAGTGTCTAGTAATGTAGGTACAGGACAGTGTCTAGTAATGTAGGTACTGGACAGTGTCTAGTAGTGTAGGTACAGGACAGTGTCTAGTAATGTAGGTACAGGACAGTGTCTAGTAATGTAGGTACTTGACAGTGACTAGTAATGTAGGTACAGGACAGTTTCTAGTAATGTAGGTACAGGACAGTGTCTAGTAATGTAGGTACAGGACAGTGTCTAGTAATGTAGGTACAGGACAGTGTCTAGTAATGTAGGTACTGGACAGTGTCTAGTAATGTAGGTACTGGACATTGTCTAGTAGTGTAGGTACAGGACAGTGTCTAGTAGTGTAGGCACAGGACAGTGTCTAGTAATGTAGGTACAGGACAGTGTCTAGTAATGTAGGTACAGGACAGTGTCTAGTAATGTAGGTACAGGACAGTGTCTAGTAATGTAGGTACAGGACACTGTCTAGTAGCATAGGTACAGGACAGTGTATAGTAGTGTAGGTACAGGACAGTGTCTAGTAATGTAGATATTGGACAGTGTCTAGTAGTGTAGGTACTTGACAGTGTCTAGTAGTGTAGGTACTGGACAGTGTCTAGTAGTGTAGGTACAGGACAGTCTCTAGTAATGTAGGTACAGGACAGTGTCTAGTAATGTAGGTACTGGACAGTGTATAATAATGTAGGTACAGGACAGTGTCTAGTAATGTAGGTACAGGACAGTGTCTAGTAATGTAGGTATAGAACAGTGTCTAGTAATGTGGGTACTGGACAGTGTCTAGTAATGTAGGTACAGGACAGTGTCTAGTAATGTAAGTACAGGACAGTGTCTAGTAATGTAGGTACAGGACAGTGTCTAGTAATGTGGGTACTGGACAGTGTCTAGTAATGTAGGTACAGGACAGTGTCTAGTAATGTAGGTACAGGACAGTGTCTAGTAGTGTAGGTACTGGACAGTGTCTAGTAGTGTAGGTACAGGACAGTGTCTAGTAATGTAGGTACAGGACAGTGACTAGTAATGTAGTTACTGGACAGTGTCTAGTAGTGTAGGTACAGGACAGTGTGTAGTAATTTAGGTACAGGACAGTGTGTAGTAATGTAGGTACAGGACAGTGTCTAGTATTGTAGGTACTGGACAGTGTCTAGTAATGTTGGTACTGGACAGTGTCTAGTAATGTTGGTACTGGACAGTGTCTAGTAATGTAGCTACTGGACAGTGTCTAGTAATGTAGGTACCAGACAGTGTCTAGTAATGTAGGTACTGGACTGTGTCTAGTAATGTAGGTACTGGACAGTGTCTAGTAATGTAGGTACAGGCCAGTGTCTAGTAATGTAGGTACTGGACAGTGTCTAGTAGTGTAGGTACTGGACAGTGTCTAGTAGTGTAGGTACAGGACAGTGTCTAGTAATGTAGGTACTGGACAGTGTCTAGTAATGTAGGTATAGGACAGTGTCTAGTAATGTAGGTATAGGACAGTGTCTAATAATGTAGGTACAGGACAGTGTCTAGTAATGTAGGTATAGGACAGTGTCTAGTAATGTAGGTACAGGACAGTGTCTAGTAATGTAGGTATAGGACAGTGTCTAGTACTGTAGGTACAGGACAGTGTCTAGTAATGTAGGTACAGGACAGTGTATAGTCATGTAGGTACTGGACAGTGTCTAGTAATGTAGGTACTGGACAGTGTCTAGTAATGTAGGTACAGGACAGTTTCTAGTAATGTAGGTATAGGACAGTGTCTAGTAATGTAGGTACAGGAGAATGTTTAGTAAGATATGTACAGGACAGTTTCTAGTAATGTAGGTACTGGACAGTGTCTAGTAATGTAGGTACAGGACAGTGTCTAGTAATGTAGGTATAGGACAGTGTCTAGTAATGTAGGTACAGGAGAATGTCTAGTAATATATGTACAGGACAGTGTCTAGTAATGTAGGTACAGGACAGTGTCTAGTAGTGTAGGTACAGGACAGTGTCTAGTAGTGTAGGTACAGGACAGTGTCTAGTAGTGTAGGTACTGGACAGTGTCTAGTAGTGTAGGTACAGGACAGTGTCTAGTAATGTAGGTACTGGACAGTGACTAGTAATGTAGGTACATGACAGTGTCTTGTAATGTAGGTACAGGACAGTGTCTAGTAATGTAGGTATAGGACAGTGTCTAGTAGTGTAGGTACAGGACAGTGTCTAGTAGTGTAGGTACTGGACAGTGTCTAGTAATGTAGGTACAGGACAGTGTCTAGTAATGTAGGTACAGGACAGTGACTAGTAATGTAGGTACAGGATAGTATCTAGTAGTGTAGGTACAGGACAGTGTCTAGTAGTGTAGGTACAGGACAGTGTCTAGTAATGTAGGTACAGGACAGTGTCTAGTAATGTAGGTACTTGACAGTGACTAGTAATGTAGGTACAGGATAGTGTCTATTAATGTAGGTACAGGACAGTGTCTAGTAATGTAGGTACTTGACAGTGACTAGTAATGTAGGTACAGGACAGTGTCTAGTAATGTAGGTACTGGACAGTGTCTAGTAGTGTAGATACAGGACAGTGTCTAGTAATGTAGGTACTGGACAGTGTCTAGTAGTGTAGGTACAGGACAGTGTCTAGTAATGTAGGTACAGGACAGTGTCTAGTAATGTAGGTACTTGACAGTGACTAGTAATGTAGGTACAGGACAGTGTCTAGTAATGTAGGTACAGGACAGTGTCTAGTAATGTAGGTACAGGACAGTGTCTAGTAATGTAGGTACAGGTCAGTGTCTAGTAATGTAGGTACTGGACAGTGTCTAGTAGTGTAGGTACTGGACAGTGTCTAGTAGTGTAGGTACTGGACAGTGACTAGTAATGTAGTTACTAGACAGTGTCTAGTAGTGTAGGTACAGGACAGTGTCTAGTAATGTAGGTACAGGACAGTGTCTAGTAATTTAGGTACAGGACAGTGTCTAGTAGTGTAGGTACAGGACAGTGTCTAATAGTGTAGGTACAGGACAGTGTCTAGTAATGTAGGTACAGGACAGTGTCTAGTAGTGTAGGTACATGACAGTGTCTAGTAGTGTAGGTACAGGACAGTGTCTAGTAATTTAGGTACAGGACAGTAACTAGTAATGTAGGTACAGGACAGTGTCTAGTAGTGTAGGTACTGGACAGTGTCTAGTAGTGTAGGTACAGGACAGTGTCTAGTAGTCTAGGTACAGGACAGTGACTAGTAATGTAGGTACAGGACAGTGTCTAATAGTGTAGGTACTGGACAGTGTCTAGTAGTGTAGGTACTGGACAGTGTCTAGTAGTGTAGGTACAGGACAGTGTCTAGTAATGTAGGTACTGGAAAGTGTCTAGTAATGTAGGTACAGGACAGTGTCTAGTAGAGTAGGTACTGGACAGTGTCTAGTAATGTAGGTACAGGACAATGTCTAGTAATGTAGGTACTGGACAGTGTCTAGTAGTGTAGGTACTGGACAGTGTCTAGTAATGTAGGTACTGGACAGTATCTAGTAATGTAGGTATAGGACAGTGTCTAGTAATGTAGGTACAGGACAGTGTCTAGTAATGTAGGTATAGGACAGTGTCTAGTAGTGTAGGTACAGGACAGTGTCTAGTAATGTAGGTACAGGACAGTGTATAGTCATGTAGGTACTGGACAGTGTCTAGTAATGTAGGTACTGGATAGTGTCTAGTAATGTAGGTACAGGACAGTGTCTAGTAATGTAGGTATAGGACAGTGTCTAGTAATGTAGGTACAGGAGAATGTTTAGTAATATATGTACCGGACAGTTTTTAGTAATGTAGGTACAGGACAGTGTCTAGTAGTGTAGGTACAGGACAGTGTCTAGTAGTGTAGGTACAGGACAGTGTCTAGTAGTGTAGGTACTGGACAGTGTCTAGTAGTGTAGGTACAGGACAGTGTCTAGTAATGTAGGTACAGGACAGTGTCTAGTAATGTAGGTACTTGACAGTGACTAGTAATGTAGGTACAGGACAGTTTCTAGTAATGTAGGTACAGGACAGTGTCTAGTAATGTAGGTACTGGACAGTGTCTAGTAGTGTAGGTACAGGACAGTGTCTAGTAATGTAGGTACAGGACAGTGTCTAGTAATGTAGGTACTTGACAGTGACTAGTAATGTAGGTACAGGACAGTTTCTAGTAATGTAGGTACAGGACAGTGTCTAGTAATGTAGGTACAGGACAGTGTCTAGTAATGTAGGTACAGGACAGTGCCTAGTAATGTAGGTACTGGACAGTGTCTAGTAATGTAGGTACTGGACATTGTCTAGTAGTGTAGGTACAGGACAGTGTCTAGTAGTGTAGGCACAGGACAGTGTCTAGTAATGTAGGTACAGGACAGTGTCTAGTAATGTAGGTACAGGACAGTGTCTAGTAATGTAGGTACAGGACAGTGTCTAGTAATGTAGGTACAGGACACTGTCTAGTAGCATAGGTACAGGACAGTGTATAGTAGTGTAGGTACAGGACAGTGTCTAGTGATGTAGATACAGGACAGTGTCTAGTAGTGTAGGTACTAGACAGTGTCTAGTAGTGTAGGTACTGGACAGTGTCTAGTAGTGTAGGTACAGGACAGTCTCTAGTAATGTAGGTACAGGACAGTGTCTAGTAATGTAGGTACTGGACAGTGTATAGTAATGTAGGTACAGGACAGTGTCTAGTAATGTAGGTACAGGACAGTGTCTAGTAATGTAGGTATAGAACAGTGTCTAGTAATGTGGGTACTGGACAGTGTCTAGTAATGTAGGTACAGGACAGTGTCTAGTAATGTAAGTACAGGACAGTGTCTAGTAATGTAGGTACAGGACAGTGTCTAGTAATGTGGGTACTGGACAGTGTCTAGTAATGTAGGTACAGGACAGTGTCTAGTAATGTAGGTACAGGACAGTGTCTAGTAGTGTAGGTACTGGACAGTGTCTAGTAGTGTAGGTACAGGACAGTGTCTAGTAATGTAGGTACAGAACAGTGACTAGTAATGTAGTTACTGGACAGTGTCTAGTAGTGTAGGTACAGGACAGTGTGTAGTAATTTAGGTACAGGACAGTGTGTAGTAATGTAGGTACAGGACAGTGTCTAGTATTGTAGGTACTGGACAGTGTCTAGTAATGTTGGTACTGGACAGTGTCTAGTAATGTTGGTACTGGACAGTGTCTAGTAATGTAGCTACTGGACAGTGTCTAGTAGTGTAGGTACAGGACAGTGTCTAGTAATGTAGGTACTGGAAAGTGTCTAGTAATGTAGGTACAGGACAGTGTCTAGTAGAGTAGGTACTGGACAGTGTCTAGTAATGTAGGTACAGGACAGTGTCTAGTAATGTAGGTACTGGACAGTGTCTAGTAGTGTAGGTACTGGACAGTGTCTAGTAATGTAGGTACTGGACAGTGTCTAGTAATGTAGGTATAGGACAGTGTCTAGTAATGTAGGTATAGGACAGTGTCTAATAATGTAGGTACAGGACAGTGTCTAGTAATGTAGGTATAGGACAGTGTCTAGTAATGTAGGTACAGGACAGTGTCTAGTAATGTAGGTATAGGACAGTGTCTAGTACTGTAGGTACAGGACAGTGTCTAGTAATGTAGGTACAGGACAGTGTATAGTCATGTAGGTACTGGACAGTGTCTAGTAATGTAGGTACTGGACAGTGTCTAGTAATGTAGGTACAGGACAGTTTCTAGTAATGTAGGTATAGGACAGTGTCTAGTAATGTAGGTACAGGAGAATGTTTAGTAATATATGTACAGGACAGTTTCTAGTAATGTAGGTACTGGACAGTGTCTAGTAATGTAGGTACAGGACAGTGTCTAGTAATGTAGGTATAGGACAGTGTCTAGTAATGTAGGTACAGGAGAATGTCTAGTAATATATGTACAGGACAGTGTCTAGTAATGTAGGTACAGGACAGTGTCTAGTAGTGTAGGTACAGGACAGTGTCTAGTAGTGTAGGTACAGGACAGTGTCTAGTAGTGTAGGTACTGGACAGTGTCTAGTAGTGTAGGTACAGGACAGTGTCTAGTAATGTAGGTACTGGACAGTGACTAGTAATGTAGGTACATGACAGTGTCTTGTAATGTAGGTACAGGACAGTGTCTAGTAATGTAGGTATAGGACAGTGTCTAGTAGTGTAGGTACAGGACAGTGTCTAGTAGTGTAGGTACTGGACAGTGTCTAGTAATGTAGGTACAGGACAGTGTCTAGTAATGTAGGTACAGGACAGTGACTAGTAATGTAGGTACAGGACAGTGTCTAGTAGTGTAGGTACAGGACAGTGTCTAGTAGTGTAGGTACAGGACAGTGTCTAGTAATGTAGGTACAGGACAGTGTCTAGTAATGTAGGTATAGAACAGTGTCTAGTAATGTGGGTACTGGACAGTGTCTAGTAATGTAGGTACAGGACAGTGTCTAGTAATGTAAGTACAGGACAGTGTCTAGTAATGTAGGTACAGGACAGTGTCTAGTAATGTGGGTACTGGACAGTGTCTAGTAATGTAGGTACAGGACAGTGTCTAGTAATGTAGGTACAGGACAGTGTCTAGTAGTGTAGGTACTGGACAGTGTCTAGTAGTGTAGGTACAGGACAGTGTCTAGTAATGTAGGTACAGAACAGTGACTAGTAATGTAGTTACTGGACAGTGTCTAGTAGTGTAGGTACAGGACAGTGTGTAGTAATTTAGGTACAGGACAGTGTGTAGTAATGTAGGTACAGGACAGTGTCTAGTATTGTAGGTACTGGACAGTGTCTAGTAATGTTGGTACTGGACAGTGTCTAGTAATGTTGGTACTGGACAGTGTCTAGTAATGTAGCTACTGGACAGTGTCTAGTAGTGTAGGTACAGGACAGTGTCTAGTAATGTAGGTACTGGAAAGTGTCTAGTAATGTAGGTACAGGACAGTGTCTAGTAGAGTAGGTACTGGACAGTGTCTAGTAATGTAGGTACAGGACAGTGTCTAGTAATGTAGGTACTGGACAGTGTCTAGTAGTGTAGGTACTGGACAGTGTCTAGTAATGTAGGTACTGGACAGTGTCTAGTAATGTAGGTATAGGACAGTGTCTAGTAATGTAGGTATAGGACAGTGTCTAATAATGTAGGTACAGGACAGTGTCTAGTAATGTAGGTATAGGACAGTGTCTAGTAATGTAGGTACAGGACAGTGTCTAGTAATGTAGGTATAGGACAGTGTCTAGTACTGTAGGTACAGGACAGTGTCTAGTAATGTAGGTACAGGACAGTGTATAGTCATGTAGGTACTGGACAGTGTCTAGTAATGTAGGTACTGGACAGTGTCTAGTAATGTAGGTACAGGACAGTTTCTAGTAATGTAGGTATAGGACAGTGTCTAGTAATGTAGGTACAGGAGAATGTTTAGTAATATATGTACAGGACAGTTTCTAGTAATGTAGGTACTGGACAGTGTCTAGTAATGTAGGTACAGGACAGTGTCTAGTAATGTAGGTATAGGACAGTGTCTAGTAATGTAGGTACAGGAGAATGTCTAGTAATATATGTACAGGACAGTGTCTAGTAATGTAGGTACAGGACAGTGTCTAGTAGTGTAGGTACAGGACAGTGTCTAGTAGTGTAGGTACAGGACAGTGTCTAGTAGTGTAGGTACTGGACAGTGTCTAGTAGTGTAGGTACAGGACAGTGTCTAGTAATGTAGGTACTGGACAGTGACTAGTAATGTAGGTACATGACAGTGTCTTGTAATGTAGGTACAGGACAGTGTCTAGTAATGTAGGTATAGGACAGTGTCTAGTAGTGTAGGTACAGGACAGTGTCTAGTAGTGTAGGTACTGGACAGTGTCTAGTAATGTAGGTACAGGACAGTGTCTAGTAATGTAGGTACAGGACAGTGTCTAGTAGTGTAGGTACAGGACAGTGTCTAGTAGTGTAGGTACAGGACAGTGTCTAGTAATGTAGGTACAGGACAGTGTCTAGTAATGTAGGTACAGGACACTGTCTAGTAGCATAGGTACAGGACAGTGTATAGTAGTGTAGGTACAGGACAGTGTCTAGTGATGTAGATACAGGACAGTGTCTAGTAGTGTAGGTACTGGACAGTGTCTAGTAGTGTAGGTACAGGACAGTCTCTAGTAATGTAGGTACAGGACAGTGTCTAGTAATGTAGGTACTGGACAGTGTATAGTAATGTAGGTACAGGACAGTGTCTAGTAATGTAGGTACAGGACAGTGTCTAGTAATGTAGGTATAGAACAGTGTCTAGTAATGTGGGTACTGGACAGTGTCTAGTAATGTAGGTACAGGACAGTGTCTAGTAATGTAAGTACAGGACAGTGTCTAGTAATGTAGGTACAGGACAGTGTCTAGTAATGTGGGTACTGGACAGTGTCTAGTAATGTAGGTACAGGACAGTGTCTAGTAATGTAGGTACAGGACAGTGTCTAGTAGTGTAGGTACTGGACAGTGTCTAGTAGTGTAGGTACAGGACAGTGTCTAGTAATGTAGGTACAGAACAGTGACTAGTAATGTAGTTACTGGACAGTGTCTAGTAGTGTAGGTACAGGACAGTGTGTAGTAATTTAGGTACAGGACAGTGTGTAGTAATGTAGGTACAGGACAGTGTCTAGTATTGTAGGTACTGGACAGTGTCTAGTAATGTTGGTACTGGACAGTGTCTAGTAATGTTGGTACTGGACAGTGTCTAGTAATGTAGCTACTGGACAGTGTCTAGTAGTGTAGGTACAGGACAGTGTCTAGTAATGTAGGTACTGGAAAGTGTCTAGTAATGTAGGTACAGGACAGTGTCTAGTAGAGTAGGTACTGGACAGTGTCTAGTAATGTAGGTACAGGACAGTGTCTAGTAATGTAGGTACTGGACAGTGTCTAGTAGTGTAGGTACTGGACAGTGTCTAGTAATGTAGGTACTGGACAGTGTCTAGTAATGTAGGTATAGGACAGTGTCTAGTAATGTAGGTATAGGACAGTGTCTAATAATGTAGGTACAGGACAGTGTCTAGTAATGTAGGTATAGGACAGTGTCTAGTAATGTAGGTACAGGACAGTGTCTAGTAATGTAGGTATAGGACAGTGTCTAGTACTGTAGGTACAGGACAGTGTCTAGTAATGTAGGTACAGGACAGTGTATAGTCATGTAGGTACTGGACAGTGTCTAGTAATGTAGGTACTGGACAGTGTCTAGTAATGTAGGTACAGGACAGTTTCTAGTAATGTAGGTATAGGACAGTGTCTAGTAATGTAGGTACAGGAGAATGTTTAGTAATATATGTACAGGACAGTTTCTAGTAATGTAGGTACTGGACAGTGTCTAGTAATGTAGGTACAGGACAGTGTCTAGTAATGTAGGTATAGGACAGTGTCTAGTAATGTAGGTACAGGAGAATGTCTAGTAATATATGTACAGGACAGTGTCTAGTAATGTAGGTACAGGACAGTGTCTAGTAGTGTAGGTACAGGACAGTGTCTAGTAGTGTAGGTACAGGACAGTGTCTAGTAGTGTAGGTACTGGACAGTGTCTAGTAGTGTAGGTACAGGACAGTGTCTAGTAATGTAGGTACTGGACAGTGACTAGTAATGTAGGTACATGACAGTGTCTTGTAATGTAGGTACAGGACAGTGTCTAGTAATGTAGGTATAGGACAGTGTCTAGTAGTGTAGGTACAGGACAGTGTCTAGTAGTGTAGGTACTGGACAGTGTCTAGTAATGTAGGTACAGGACAGTGTCTAGTAATGTAGGTACAGGACAGTGACTAGTAATGTAGGTACAGGACAGTGTCTAGTAGTGTAGGTACAGGACAGTGTCTAGTAGTGTAGGTACAGGACAGTGTCTAGTAATGTAGGTACAGGACAGTGTCTAGTAATGTAGGTACTTGACAGTGACTAGTAATGTAGGTACAGGATAGTGTCTATTAATGTAGGTACAGGACAGTGTCTAGTAATGTAGGTACTTGACAGTGACTAGTAATGTAGGTACAGGACAGTGTCTAGTAATGTAGGTACTGGACAGTGTCTAGTAGTGTAGATACAGGACAGTGTCTAGTAATGTAGGTACTGGACAGTGTCTAGTAGTGTAGGTACAGGACAGTGTCTAGTAATGTAGGTACAGGACAGTGTCTAGTAATGTAGGTACTTGACAGTGACTAGTAATGTAGGTACAGGACAGTGTCTAGTAATGTAGGTACAGGACAGTGTCTAGTAATGTAGGTACAGGACAGTGTCTAGTAATGTAGGTACAGGTCAGTGTCTAGTAATGTAGGTACTGGACAGTGTCTAGTAATGTAGGTACAGGATAGTGTCTAGTAATGTAGGTACTTGACAGTGACTAGTAATGTAGGTACTTGACAGTGACTAGTAATGTAGGTACAGGACAGTGTCTTGTAATGTAGGTACAGGACAGTGTCTAGTAATGTAGGTATAGGACAGTGTCTAGTAGTGTAGGTACAGGACAGTGTCTAGTAGTGTAGGTACTGGACAGTGTCTAGTAATGTAGGTACAGGACAGTGTCTAGTAATGTAGGTACAGGACAGTAACTAGTAATGTAGGTACAGGACAGTGTCTAGTAATGTAGGTACTAGACAGTGTCTAATAATGTAGGTACTGGACAATGTCTAGTAGTGTAGGTACAGGACAGTGTCTAGTAATGTAGGTACAGGACAGTGTCTAGTAATGTAGGTACTTGACAGTGACTAGTAATGTAGGTATAGGATAGTGTCTAGTAATGTAGGTACAGGACAGTGTCTAGTAATGTAGGTACTTGACAGTGACTAGTAATGTAGGTACAGGACAGTGTCTAGTAATGTAGGTACTGGACAGTGTCTAGTAATGTAGGTACTTGACAGTGACTAGTAATGTAGGTACAGGACAGTGTCTAGTAATGTAGGTATTGGACAGTGTCTAGTAATGTAGGTACAGGACAGTGTCTAGTAATGTAGGTATAGAACAGTGTCTAGTAATGTAGGTACAGGACAGTGTCTAGTAATGTAGGTACTGGACAGTGTCTAGTAGTGTAGGTACAGGATAGTGTCTAGTAATGTAGGTACTGGACAGTGTCTAGTAGTGTAGGTACAGGACAGTGTCTAGTAATGTAGGTACAGGACAGTGTCTAGTAATGTAGGTACAGGATAGTGTCTAGTAATGTAGGTACAGGACAGTGTCTAGTAATGTAGGTACAGGACAGTGTCTAGTAGTGTAGGTACAGGACAGTGTCTAGTAATGTGGGTACTGGACAGTGTCTAGTAATGTAGGTACAGGACAGTGTCTAGTAATGTAGGTACAGGACAGTGTCTAGTGTACTGGACAGTGTCTAGTAGTGTAGGTACTGGACAGTGTCTAGTAGTGTAGGTACAGGACAGTGTCTAGTAATGTAGGTACAGGACAGTGTCTAGTAGTGTAGGTACAGGACAGTGTCTAGTAGTGTAGGTACTGGACAGTGTCTAGTAGTGTAGGTACTGGACAGTGTCTAGTAATTTAGGTACAGGACAGTGACTAGTAATTTAGGTACAGGACAGTGACTAGTAATGTAGTTACTGGACAGTGTCTAGTAGTGTAGGTACAGGACAGTGTCTAGTAGTGTAGGTACTGGACAGTGTCTAGTAGTGTAGGTACTGGACAGTGTCTAGTAGTGTAGGTACAGGACAGTGTCTAGTAGTGTAGGTACAGGACAGTGTCTAGTAATTTAGGTACAGGACAGTGACTAGTAATGTAGGTACAGGACAGTGTCTATTAATGTAGGTACAGGACAGTGTCTAGTAGTGTAGGTACTGGACAGTGTCTAGTAGTGTAGGTACTGGACAGTGACTAGTAATGTAGTTACTAGACAGTGTCTAGTAGTGTAGGTACAGGACAGTGTCTAGTAATGTAGGTACAGGACAGTGTCTAGTAATTTAGGTACAGGACAGTGTCTAGTAGTGTAGGTACAGGACAGTGTCTAATAGTGTAGGTACGGGACAGTGTCTAGTAATGTAGGTACAGGACAGTGTCTAGTAGTGTAGGTACATGACAGTGTCTAGTAGTGTAGGTACAGGACAGTGTCTAGTAATTTAGGTACAGGACAGTGACTAGTAATGTAGGTACAGGACAGTGTCTAGTAGTGTAGGTACTGGACAGTGTCTAGTAGTGTAGGTACTGGACAGTGACTAGTAATGTAGTTACTGGACAGTGTCTAGTAGTGTAGGTACAGGACAGTGTCTAGTAATGTAGTTACTGGACAGTGTCTAGTAGTGTAGTTACTGGACAGTGTCTAGTAGTGTAGATACAGGACAGTGTCTAGTAGTGTAGGGACAGGACAGTGACTAGTAATGTAGGTACAGGACAGTGTCTAATAGTGTAGGTACTGGACAGTGTCTAGTAGTGTAGGTACTGGACAGTGTCTAGTAGTGTAGGTACAGGACAGTGTCTAGTAATGTAGGTACTGGAAAGTGTCTAGTAATGTAGGTACAGGACAGTGTCTAGTAGAGTAGGTACTGGACAGTGTCTAGTAATGTAGGTACAGGACAGTGTCTAGTAATGTAGGTACTGGACACTGTCTAGTAGTGTAGGTACTGGACAGTGTCTAGTAATGTAGGTACTGGACAGTGTCTAGTAATGTAGGTATAGGACAGTGTCTAGTAATGTAGGTACAGGACAGTGTCTAGTAATGTAGGTATAGGACAGTGTCTAGTAGTGTAGGTACAGGACAGTGTCTAGTAATGTAGGTACAGGACAGTGTATAGTCATGTAGGTTCTGGACAGTGTCTAGTAATGTAGGTACTGGATAGTGTCTAGTAATGTAGGTACAGGACAGTGTCTAGTAATGTAGGTATAGGACAGTGTCTAGTAATGTAGGTACAGGAGAATGTTTAGTAATATATGTACAGGACAGTTTTTAGTAATGTAGGTACAGGACAGTGTCTAGTAGTGTAGGTACAGGACAGTGTCTAGTAGTGTAGGTACAGGACAGTGTCTAGTAGTGTAGGTACTGGACAGTGTCTAGTAGTGTAGGTACAGGACAGTGTCTAGTAATGTAGGTACTGGACAGTGACTAGTAATGTAGATACAGGACAGTGACTAGTAGTGTAGGTACAGGACAGTGTCTAGTAATGTAGGTACAGGACAGTGTCTAGTAATGTAGGTACAGGACAGTGTCTAGTAGAGTAGGTACAGGACAGTGTCTAGTAATGTAGGTACAGGACAGTGTCTAGTAGTGTAGGTACAGGACATTGACTAGTAATGTAGGTACAGGACAGTGTCTAGTAATGTAGGTACTTGACAGTGACTAGTAATGTAGGTACAGGACAGTGTCTAGTAATGTAGGTACAGGACAGTGTCTAGTAGTGTAGGTACAGGACAGTGTCTAGTAGTGTAGGTACATGACAGTGTCTAATAGTGTAGGTACAGGACAGTGTCTAGTAGAGTAGGTACAGGACAGTGTCTAGTAATGTAGGTACAGGACAGTGTCTAGTAGTGTAGGTACAGGACATTGACTAGTAATGTAGGTACAGGACAGTGTCTAGTAATGTAGGTACTTGACAGTGACTAGTAATGTAGGTACAGGACAGTGTCTAGTAATGTAGGTACAGGACAGTGTCTAGTAATGTAGGTACTTGACAGTCACTAGTAATGTAGGTACAGGATAGTGTCTAGTAATGTAGGTACTTGACAGTGACTAGTAATGTAGGTACTTGACAGTGACTAGTAATGTAGGTACAGGACAGTGTCTTGTAATGTAGGTACAGGACAATGTCTAGTAATGTAGGTATAGGACAGTGTCTAGTAGTGTAGGTACAGGACAGTGTCTAGTAGTGTAGGTACTGGACAGTGTCTAGTAATGTAGGTACAGGACAGTGTCTAGTAATGTAGGTACAGGACAGTAACTAGTAATGTAGGTACAGGACAGTGTCTAGTAATGTAGGTACAGGACAGTGTCTAGTAATGTAGGTACAGGACAGTGTCTAGTAATGTAGGTACTGGACAGTGTCTAGTAGTGTAGGTACAGGACAGTGTGTAGTAATTTAGGTACAGGACAGTGTGTAGTAATGTAGGTACAGGACAGTGTCTAGTATTGTAGGTACTGGACAGTGTCTAGTAATGTTGGTACTGGACAGTGTCTAGTAATGTTGGTACTGGACAGTGTCTAGTAATGTAGCTACTGGACATTGTCTAGTAGTGTAGGTACAGGACAGTGCCTAGTAATGTAGGTACTGGAAAGTGTCTAGTAACGTAGGTACAGGACAGTGTCTAGTAGAGTAGGTACTGGACAGTGTCTAGTAATGTAGGTACAGGACAGTGTCTAGTAATGTAGGTACTGGACAGTGTCTAGTAGTGTAGGTACTGGACAGTGTCTAGTAATGTAGGTACTGGACAGTGTCTAGTAATGTAGGTATAGGACAGTGTCTAGTAATGTAGGTATAGGACAGTGTCTAATAATGTAGGTACAGGACAGTGTCTAGTAATGTAGGTATAGGACAGTGTCTAGTAATGTAGGTACAGGACAGTGTCTAGTAATGTAGGTATAGGACAGTGTCTAGTACTGTAGGTACAAGACAGTGTCTAGTAATGTAGGTACAGGACAGTGTATAGTCATGTAGGTACTGGACAGTGTCTAGTAATGTAGGTACTGGACAGTGTCTAGTAATGTAGGTACAGGACAGTTTCTAGTAATGTAGGTATAGGACAGTGTCTAGTAATGTAGGTACAGGAGAATGTTTAGTAATATATGTACAGGACAGTTTCTAGTAATGTAGGTACTGGACAGTGTCTAGTAATGTAGGTACAGGACAGTGTCTAGTAATGTAGGTATAGGACAGTGTCTAGTAATGTAGGTACAGGAGAATGTCTAGTAATATATGTACAGGACAGTGTCTAGTAATGTAGGTACAGGACAGTGTCTAGTAGTGTAGGTACAGGACAGTGTCTAGTAGTGTAGGTACAGGACAGTGTCTAGTAGTGTAGGTACTGGACAGTGTCTAGTAGTGTAGGTACAGGACAGTGTCTAGTAATGTAGGTACTGGACAGTGACTAGTAATGTAGGTACATGACAGTGTCTTGTAATGTAGGTACAGGACAGTGTCTAGTAATGTAGGTATAGGACAGTGTCTAGTAGTGTAGGTACAGGACAGTGTCTAGTAGTGTAGGTACTGGACAGTGTCTAGTAATGTAGGTACAGGACAGTGTCTAGTAATGTAGGTACAGGACAGTGACTAGTAATGTAGGTACAGGACAGTGTCTAGTAGTGTAGGTACAGGACAGTGTCTAGTAGTGTAGGTACAGGACAGTGTCTAGTAATGTAGGTACAGGACAGTGTCTAGTAATGTAGGTACTTGACAGTGACTAGTAATGTAGGTACAGGATAGTGTCTATTAATGTAGGTACAGGACAGTGTCTAGTAATGTAGGTACTTGACAGTGACTAGTAATGTAGGTACAGGACAGTGTCTAGTAATGTAGGTACTGGACAGTGTCTAGTAGTGTAGGTACAGGACAGTGTCTAGTAATGTAGGTACAGGACAGTGTCTAGTAATGTAGGTACTTGACAGTGACTAGTAATGTAGGTACAGGACAGTGTCTAGTAATGTAGGTACAGGACAGTGTCTAGTAATGTAGGTACAGGACAGTGTCTAGTAATGTAGGTACAGGTCAGTGTCTAGTAATGTAGGTACTGGACAGTGTCTAGTAATGTAGGTACTGGACAGTGTCTAGTAGTGTAGGTACAGGACAGTGTCTAGTAATGTAGGTACAGGACAGTGACTAGTAATGTAGGTACAGGACAGTGTCTAGTAATGTAGGTACAGGACAGTGTCTAGTAATGTAGGTACAGGACAGTGTCTAGTAATGTAGGTACAGGACAGTGTCTAGTAATGTAGGTACTTGACAGTGACTAGTAATGTAGGTACAGGACAGTGTCTAGTAATGTAGGTACAGGACAGTGTCTAGTAATGTAGGTACTTGACAGTGACTAGTAATGTAGGTACAGGATAGTGTCTAGTAATGTAGGTACAGGACAGTGTCTAGTAATGTAGGTACTTGACAGTGACTAGTAATGTAGGTACAGGACAGTGTCTAGTAATGTAGGTACTGGACAGTGTCTAGTAGTGTAGGTACAGGACAGTGTCTAGTAATGTAGGTACTGGACAGTGTCTAGTAGTGTAGGTACAGGACAGTGTCTAGTAATGTAGGTACAGGACAGTGTCTAGTAATGTAGGTACAGGACAGTGTCTAGTAATGTAGGTACAGGACAGTGTCTAGTAATGTAGGTACAGGACACTGTCTAGTAGCATAGGTACAGGACAGTATATAGTAATGTAGGTACAGGACAGTGTCTAGTAATGTAGATACAGGACAGTGTCTAGTAGTGTAGGTACTGGACAGTGTCTAGTAGTGTAGGTACTGGACAGTGTCTAGTAGTGTAGGTACAGGACAGTGTCTAGTAATGTAGGTACAGGACAGTGTCTAGTAATGTAGGTACTGGACAGTGTATAGTAATGTAGGTACAGGACAGTGTCTAGTAATGTAAGTACAGGATAGTGTCTAGTAATGTAAGTACAGGACAGTGTCTAGTAATGTAGGTACAGGACAGTGTCTAGTAATGTGGGTACTGGACAGTGTCTAGTAATGTAGGTACAGGACAGTGTCTAGTAATGTAGGTACAGGACAGTGTCTAGTGTACTGGACAGTGTCTAGTAGTGTAGGTACTGGACAGTGTCTAGTAGTGTAGGTACAGGACAGTGTCTAGTAATGTAGGTACAGGACAGTGTCTAGTAGTGTAGGTACAGGACAGTGTCTAGTAGTGTAGGTACTGGACAGTGTCTAGTAGTGTAGGTACTGGACAGTGTCTAGTAATTTAGGTACAGGACAGTGACTAGTAATTTAGGTACAGGACAGTGACTAGTAATGTAGTTACTGGACAGTGTCTAGTAGTGTAGGTACAGGACAGTGTCTAGTAGTGTAGGTACTGGACAGTGTCTAGTAGTGTAGGTACTGGACAGTATCTAGTAGTGTAGGTACAGGACAGTGTCTAGTAGTGTAGGTACAGGACAGTGTCTAGTAATTTAGGTACAGGACAGTGACTAGTAATGTAGGTACAGGACAGTGTCTATTAATGTAGGTACAGGACAGTGTCTAGTAGTGTAGGTACTGGACAGTGTCTAGTAGTGTAGGTACTGGACAGTGACTAGTAATGTAGTTACTAGACAGTGTCTAGTAGTGTAGGTACAGGACAGTGTCTAGTAATGTAGGTACAGGACAGTGTCTAGTAATTTAGGTACAGGACAGTGTCTAGTAGTGTAGGTACAGGACAGTGTCTAATAGTGTAGGTACAGGACAGTGTCTAGTAATGTAGGTACAGGACAGTGTCTAGTAGTGTAGGTACATGACAGTGTCTAGTAGTGTAGGTACATGACAGTGTCTAGTAGTGTAGGTACAGGACAGTGTCTAGTAATTTAGGTACAGGACAGTGACTAGTAATGTAGGTACAGGACAGTGTCTAGTAGTGTAGGTACTGGACAGTGTCTAGTAGTGTAGGTACTGGACAGTGACTACTAATGTAGTTACTGGACAGTGTCTAGTAGTGTAGGTACAGGACAGTGTCTAGTAATGTAGTTACTGGACAGTGTCTAGTAGTGTAGTTACTGGACAGTGTCTAGTAGTGTAGGGACAGGACAGTGACTAGTAATGTAGGTACAGGACAGTGTCTAATAGTGTAGGTACTGGACAGTGTCTAGTAGTGTAGGTACTGGACAGTGTCTAGTAGTGTAGGTACAGGACAGTGTCTAGTAATGTAGGTACTGGAAAGTGTCTAGTAATGTAGGTACAGGACAGTGTCTAGTAGAGTAGGTACTGGACAGTGTCTAGTAATGTAGGTACAGGACAGTGTCTAGTAATGTAGGTACTGGACACTGTCTAGTAGTGTAGGTACTGGACAGTGTCTAGTAATGTAGGTACTGGACAGTGTCTAGTAATGTAGGTATAGGACAGTGTCTAGTAATGTAGGTACAGGACAGTGTCTAGTAATGTAGGTATAGGACAGTGTCTAGTAGTGTAGGTACAGGACAGTGTCTAGTAATGTAGGTACAGGACAGTGTATAGTCATGTAGGTTCTGGACAGTGTCTAGTAATGTAGGTACTGGATAGTGTCTAGTAATGTAGGTACAGGACAGTGTCTAGTAATGTAGGTATAGGACAGTGTCTAGTAATGTAGGTACAGGAGAATGTTTAGTAATATATGTACAGGACAGTTTTTAGTAATGTAGGTACAGGACAGTGTCTAGTAGTGTAGGTACAGGACAGTGTCTAGTAGTGTAGGTACAGGACAGTGTCTAGTAGTGTAGGTACTGGACAGTGTCTAGTAGTGTAGGTACAGGACAGTGTCTAGTAATGTAGGTACTGGACAGTGACTAGTAATGTAGATACAGGACAGTGACTAGTAGTGTAGGTACAGGACAGTGTCTAGTAATGTAGGTACAGGACAGTGTCTAGTAATGTAGGTACAGGACAGTGTCTAGTAGAGTAGGTACAGGACAGTGTCTAGTAATGTAGGTACAGGACAGTGTCTAGTAGTGTAGGTACAGGGCATTGACTATTAATGTAGGTACAGGACAGTGTCTAGTAATGTAGGTACTTGACAGTGACTAGTAATGTAGGTACAGGACAGTGTCTAGTAATGTAGGTACAGGACAGTGTCTAGTAGTGTAGGTACAGGACAGTGTCTAGTAGTGTAGGTACATGACAGTGTCTAATAGTGTAGGTACAGGACAGTGTCTAGTAGAGTAGGTACAGGACAGTGTCTAGTAATGTAGGTACAGGACAGTGTCTAGTAGTGTAGGTACAGGACATTGACTAGTAATGTAGGTACAGGACAGTGTCTAGTAATGTAGGTACTTGACAGTGACTAGTAATGTAGGTACAGGACAGTGTCTAGTAATGTAGGTACAGGACAGTGTCTAGTAATGTAGGTACTTGACAGTCACTAGTAATGTAGGTACAGGATAGTGTCTAGTAATGTAGGTACTTGACAGTGACTAGTAATGTAGGTACTTGACAGTGACTAGTAATGTAGGTACAGGACAGTGTCTTGTAATGTAGGTACAGGACAGTGTCTAGTAATGTAGGTATAGGACAGTGTCTAGTAGTGTAGGTACAGGACAGTGTCTAGTAGTGTAGGTACAGGACAGTGTCTAGTAGTGTAGGTACAGGACAGTGTCTAGTAATGTAGGTACAGGACAGTGACTAGTAATGTAGTTACTGGACAGTGTCTAGTAGTGTAGGTACAGGACAGTGTCTAGTAGTGTAGGTACTAGACAGTGTCTAGTAATGTAGGTATAGGACAGTGTCTAGTAGTGTAGGTACTGGACAGTGTCTAGTAATGTAGGTACAGGACAGTGTCTAGTAATGTAGGTACAGGACAGTAACTAGTAATGTAGGTACAGGACAGTGTCTAGTAATGTAGGTACTAGACAGTGTCTAATAATGTAGGTACTGGACAGTGTCTAGTAGTGTAGGTACAGGACAGTGTCTAGTAATGTAGGTACAGGACAGTGTCTAGTAATGTAGGTACTTGACAGTGACTAGTAATGTAGGTATAGGATAGTGTCTAGTAATGTAGGTACAGGACAGTGTCTAGTAATGTAGGTACTTGACAGTGACTAGTAATGTAGGTACAGGACAGTGTCTAGTAATGTAGGTACTGGACAGTGTCTAGTAATGTAGGTACTTGACAGTGACTAGTAATGTAGGTACAGGACAGTGTCTAGTAATGTAGGTATTGGACAGTGTCTAGTAATATAGGTACAGGACAGTGTCTAGTAATGTAGGTATAGAACAGTGTCTAGTAATGTAGGTACAGGACAGTGTCTAGTAATGTAGGTACTGGACAGTGTCTAGTAGTGTAGGTACAGGACAGTGTCTAGTAATGTAGGTACTGGACAGTGTCTAGTAGTGTAGGTACAGGACAGTGTCTAGTAATGTAGGTACAGGACAGTGTCTAGTAATGTAGGTACAGGATAGTGTCTAGTAATGTAGGTACAGGACAGTGTCTAGTAATGTAGGTACAGGACAGTGTCTAGTAGTGTAGGTACAGGACAGTTTCTAGTAATGTAGGTACTGGACAGTGTCTAGTAATGTAGGTACTTGACAGTGACTAGTAATGTACGTACAGGACAGTGTCTAGTAATGTAGGTACAGGACAGTGTCTAGTAATGTAGGTACAGGACAGTGTCTAGTAATGTAGGTACAGGACAGTGTCTAGTAATGTAGGTACAGGACAGTGTCTAGTAGTGTAGGTACTGGACAGTGTCTAGTAGTGTAGGTACAGGACAGTGTCTAGTAATGTAGGTACAGGACAGTGACTAGTAATGTAGTTACTGGACAGTGTCTAGTAGTGTAGGTACAGGACAGTGTGTAGTAATTTAGGTACAGGACAGTGTGTAGTAATGTAGGTACAGGACAGTGTCTAGTATTGTAGGTACTGGACAGTGTCTAGTAATGTTGGTACTGGACAGTGTCTAGTAATGTTGGTACTGGACAGTGTCTAGTAATGTAGCTACTGGACAGTGTCTAGTAGTGTAGGTACAGGACAGTGTCTAGTAATGTAGGTACTGGAAAGTGTCTAGTAATGTAGGTACAGGACAGTGTCTAGTAGAGTAGGTACTGGACAGTGTCTAGTAATGTAGGTACAGGACAGTGTCTAGTAATGTAGGTACTGGACAGTGTCTAGTAGTGTAGGTACTGGACAGTGTCTAGTAATGTAGGTACTGGACAGTGTCTAGTAATGTAGGTATAGGACAGTGTCTAGTAATGTAGGTATAGGACAGTGTCTAATAATGTAGGTACAGGACAGTGTCTAGTAATGTAGGTATAGGACAGTGTCTAGTAATGTAGGTACAGGACAGTGTCTAGTAATGTAGGTATAGGACAGTGTCTAGTACTGTAGGTACAGGACAGTGTCTAGTAATGTAGGTACAGGACAGTGTATAGTCATGTAGGTACTGGACAGTGTCTAGTAATGTAGGTACTGGACAGTGTCTAGTAATGTAGGTACAGGACAGTTTCTAGTAATGTAGGTATAGGACATTGTCTAGTAATGTAGGTACAGGAGAATGTTTAGTAATATATGTACAGGACAGTTTCTAGTAATGTAGGTACTGGACAGTGTCTAGTAATGTAGGTACAGGACAGTGTCTAGTAATGTAGGTATAGGACAGTGTCTAGTAATGTAGGTACAGGAGAATGTCTAGTAATATATGTACAGGACAGTGTCTAGTAATGTAGGTACAGGACAGTGTCTAGTAGTGTAGGTACAGGACAGTGTCTAGTAGTGTAGGTACAGGACAGTGTCTAGTAGTGTAGGTACTGGACAGTGTCTAGTAGTGTAGGTACAGGACAGTGTCTAGTAATGTAGGTACTGGACAGTGACTAGTAATGTAGGTACATGACAGTGTCTTGTAATATAGGTACAGGACAGTGTCTAGTAATGTAGGTATAGGACAGTGTCTAGTAGTGTAGGTACAGGACAGTGTCTAGTAGTGTAGGTACTGGACAGTGTCTAGTAATGTAGGTACAGGACAGTGTCTAGTAATGTAGGTACAGGACAGTGACTAGTAATGTAGGTACAGGACAGTGTCTAGTAGTGTAGGTACAGGACAGTGTCTAGTAGTGTAGGTACAGGACAGTGTCTAGTAATGTAGGTACAGGACAGTGTCTAGTAATGTAGGTACTTGACAGTGACTAGTAATGTAGGTACAGGATAGTGTCTATTAATGTAGGTACAGGACAGTGTCTAGTAATGTAGGTACTTGACAGTGACTAGTAATGTAGGTACAGGACAGTGTCTAGTAATGTAGGTACTGGACAGTGTCTAGTAGTGTAGGTACAGGACAGTGTCTAGTAATGTAGGTACAGGACAGTGTCTAGTAATGTAGGTACTTGACAGTGACTAGTAATGTAGGTACAGGACAGTGACTAGTAATGTAGGTACAGGACAGTGTCTAGTAATGTAGGTACTTGACAGTGACTAGTAATGTAGGTACTTGACAGTGACTAGTAATGTAGGTACAGGATAGTGTCTATTAATGTAGGTACAGGACAGTGTCTAGTAATGTAGGTACTTGACAGTGACTAGTAATGTAGGTACAGGACAGTGTCTAGTAATGTAGGTACAGGACAGTGTCTAGTAATGTAGGTACAGGTCAGTGTCTAGTAATGTAGGTACTGGACAGTGTCTAGTAATGTAGGTACTGGACAGTGTCTAGTAGTGTAGGTACAGGACAGTGTCTAGTAATGTAGGTACAGGACAGTGTCTAGTAATGTAGGTACTTGACAGTGACTAGTAATGTAGGTACTTGACAGTGACTAGTAATGTAGGTACAGGATAGTGTCTATTAATGTAGGTACAGGACAGTGTCTAGTAATGTAGGTACTGGACAGTGTCTAGTAGTGTAGGTACAGGACAGTGTCTAGTAATGTAGGTACAGGACAGTGTCTAGTAATGTAGGTACTTGACAGTGACTAGTAATGTAGGTACTTGACAGTGACTAGTAATGTAGGTACAGGATAGTGTCTATTAATGTAGGTACAGGACAGTGTCTAGTAATGTAGGTACTTGACAGTGACTAGTAATGTAGGTACAGGACAGTGTCTAGTAATGTAGGTACAGGACAGTGTCTAGTAATGTAGGTACAGGTCAGTGTCTAGTAATGTAGGTACTGGACAGTGTCTAGTAATGTAGGTACTGGACAGTGTCTAGTAGTGTAGGTACAGGACAGTGTCTAGTAATGTAGGTACAGGACAGTGACTAGTAATGTAGGTACAGGACAGTGTCTAGTAATGTAGGTACAGGACAGTGTCTAGTAATGTAGGTACAGGACAGTGTCTAGTAATGTAGGTACAGGACAGTGTCTAGTAATGTAGGTACAGGACAGTGTCTAGTAATGTAGGTACTTGACAGTGACTAGTAATGTAGGTACAGGACAGTGTCTAGTAATGTAGGTACAGGACAGTGTCTAGTAATGTAGGTACTTGACAGTGACTAGTAATGTAGGTACAGGATAGTGTCTAGTAATGTAGGTACAGGACAGTGTCTAGTAATGTAGGTACTTGACAGTGACTAGTAATGTAGGTACAGGACAGTGTCTAGTAATGTAGGTACTGGACAGTGTCTAGTAGTGTAGGTACAGGACAGTGTCTAGTAATGTAGGTACTGGACAGTGTCTAGTAGTGTAGGTACAGGACAGTGTCTAGTAATGTAGGTACAGGACAGTGTCTAGTAATGTAGGTACAGGACAGTGTCTAGTAATGTAGGTACAGGACAGTGTCTAGTAATGTAGGTACAGGACACTGTCTAGTAGCATAGGTACAGGACAGTGTATAGTAATGTAGGTACAGGACAGTGTCTAGTAATGTAGATACAGGACAGTGTCTAGTAGTGTAGGTACTGGACAGTGTCTAGTAGTGTAGGTACTGGACAGTGTCTAGTAGTGTAGGTACAGGACAGTGTCTAGTAATGTAGGTACAGGACAGTGTCTAGTAATGTAGGTACTGGACAGTGTATAGTAATGTAGGTACAGGACAGTGTCTAGTAATGTAAGTACAGGATAGTGTCTAGTAATGTAAGTACAGGACAGTGTCTAGTAATGTAGGTACAGGACAGTGTCTAGTAATGTGGGTACTGGACAGTGTCTAGTAATGTAGGTACAGGACAGTGTCTAGTAATGTAGGTACAGGACAGTGTCTAGTGTACTGGACAGTGTCTAGTAGTGTAGGTACTGGACAGTGTCTAGTAGTGTAGGTACAGGACAGTGTCTAGTAATGTAGGTACAGGACAGTGTCTAGTAGTGTAGGTACAGGACAGTGTCTAGTAGTGTAGGTACTGGACAGTGTCTAGTAGTGTAGGTACTGGACAGTGTCTAGTAATTTAGGTACAGGACAGTGACTAGTAATTTAGGTACAGGACAGTGACTAGTAATGTAGTTACTGGACAGTGTCTAGTAGTGTAGGTACAGGACAGTGTCTAGTAGTGTAGGTACTGGACAGTGTCTAGTAGTGTAGGTACTGGACAGTGTCTAGTAGTGTAGGTACAGGACAGTGTCTAGTAGTGTAGGTACAGGACAGTGTCTAGTAATTTAGGTACAGGACAGTGACTAGTAATGTAGGTACAGGACAGTGTCTATTAATGTAGGTACAGGACAGTGTCTAGTAGTGTAGGTACTGGACAGTGTCTAGTAGTGTAGGTACTGGACAGTGACTAGTAATGTAGTTACTAGACAGTGTCTAGTAGTGTAGGTACAGGACAGTGTCTAGTAATGTAGGTACAGGACAGTGTCTAGTAATTTAGGTACAGGACAGTGTCTAGTAGTGTAGGTACAGGACAGTGTCTAATAGTGTAGGTACAGGACAGTGTCTAGTAATGTAGGTACAGGACAGTGTCTAGTAGTGTAGGTACATGACAGTGTCTAGTAGTGTAGGTACATGACAGTGTCTAGTAGTGTAGGTACAGGACAGTGTCTAGTAATTTAGGTACAGGACAGTGACTAGTAATGTAGGTACAGGACAGTGTCTAGTAGTGTAGGTACTGGACAGTGTCTAGTAGTGTAGGTACTGGACAGTGACTAGTAATGTAGTTACTGGACAGTGTCTAGTAGTGTAGGTACAGGACAGTGTCTAGTAATGTAGTTACTGGACAGTGTCTAGTAGTGTAGTTACTGGACAGTGTCTAGTAGTGTAGGTACAGGACAGTGTCTAGTAGTGTAGGTACAGGACAGTGACTAGTAATGTAGGTACAGGACAGTGTCTAATAGTGTAGGTACTGGACAGTGTCTAGTAGTGTAGGTACTGGACAGTGTCTAGTAGTGTAGGTACAGGACAGTGTCTAGTAATGTAGGTACTGGAAAGTGTCTAGTAATGTAGGTACAGGACGGTGTCTAGTAGAGTAGGTACTGGACAGTGTCTAGTAATGTAGGTACAGGACAGTGTCTAGTAATGTAGGTACTGGACACTGTCTAGTAGTGTAGGTACTGGACAGTGTCTTGTAATGTAGGTACTGGACAGTGTCTAGTTATGTAGGTATAGGACAGTGTCTAGTAATGTAGGTACAGGACAGTGTCTAGTAATGTAGGTATAGGACAGTGTCTAGTAGTGTAGGTACAGGACAGTGTCTAGTAATGTAGGTACAGGACAGTGTATAGTCATGTAGGTTCTAGACAGTGTCTAGTAATGTAGGTACTGGATAGTGTCTAGTAATGTAGGTACAGGACAGTGTCTAGTAATGTAGGTATAGGACAGTGTCTAGTAATGTAGGTACAGGAGAATGTTTAGTAATATATGTACAGGACAGTTTTTAGTAATGTAGGTACAGGACAGTGTCTAGTAGTGTAGGTACAGGACAGTGTCTAGTAGTGTAGGTACAGGACAGTGTCTAGTAGTGTAGGTACTGGACAGTGTCTAGTAGTGTAGGTACAGGACAGTGTCTAGTAATGTAGGTACTGGACAGTGACTAGTATGTAGATACAGGACAGTGACTAGTAGTGTAGGTACAGGACAGTGTCTAGTAATGTAGGTACAGGACAGTGTCTAGTAATGTAGGTACAGGACAGTGTCTAGTAGAGTAGGTACAGGACAGTGTCTAGTAATGTAGGTACAGGACAGTGTCTAGTAGTGTAGGTACAGGACATTGACTAGTAATGTAGGTACAGGACAGTGTCTAGTAATGTAGGTACTTGACAGTGACTAGTAATGTAGGTACAGGACAGTGTCTAGTAATGTAGGTACAGGACAGTGTCTAGTAGTGTAGGTACAGGACAGTGTCTAGTAGTGTAGGTACATGACAGTGTCTAATAGTGTAGGTACAGGACAGTGTCTAGTAGAGTAGGTACAGGACAGTGTCTAGTAATGTAGGTACAGGACAGTGTCTAGTAGTGTAGGTACAGGACATTGACTAGTAATGTAGGTACAGGACAGTGTCTAGTAATGTAGGTACTTGACAGTGACTAGTAATGTAGGTACAGGACAGTGTCTAGTAATGTAGGTACAGGACAGTGTCTAGTAATGTAGGTACTTGACAGTCACTAGTAATGTAGGTACAGGATAGTGTCTAGTAATGTAGGTACTTGACAGTGACTAGTAATGTAGGTACTTGACAGTGACTAGTAATGTAGGTACAGGACAGTGTCTTGTAATGTAGGTACAGGACAGTGTCTAGTAATGTAGGTATAGGACAGTGTCTAGTAGTGTAGGTACAGGACAGTGTCTAGTAGTGTAGGTACTGGACAGTGTCTAGTAATGTAGGTACAGGACAGTGTCTAGTAATGTAGGTACAGGACAGTAACTAGTAATGTAGGTACAGGACAGTGTCTAGTAATGTAGGTACTAGACAGTGTCTAGTAATGTAGGTACTGGACAGTGTCTAGTAGTGTAGGTACAGGACAGTGTCTAGTAATGTAGGTACAGGACAGTGTCTAGTAATGTAGGTACTTGACAGTGACTAGTAATGTAGGTATAGGATAGTGTCTAGTAATGTAGGTACAGGACAGTGTCTAGTAATGTAGGTACTTGACAGTGACTAGTAATGTAGGTACAGGACAGTGTCTAGTAATGTAGGTACTGGACAGTGTCTAGTAATGTAGGTACTTGACAGTGACTAGTAATGTAGGTACAGGACAGTGTCTAGTAATGTAGGTATTGGACAGTGTCTAGTAATGTAGGTACAGGACAGTGTCTAGTAATGTAGGTATAGAACAGTGTCTAGTAATGTAGGTACAGGACAGTGTCTAGTAATGTAGGTACTGGACAGTGTCTAGTAGTGTAGGTACAGGACAGTGTCTAGTAATGTAGGTACTGGACAGTGTCTAGTAGTGTAGGTACAGGACAGTGTCTAGTAATGTAGGTACAGGACAGTGTCTAGTAATGTAGGTACAGGATAGTGTCTAGTAATGTAGGTACAGGACAGTGTCTAGTAATGTAGGTACAGGACAGTGTCTAGTAGTGTAGGTACAGGACAGTTTCTAGTAATGTAGGTACTGGACAGTGTGTAGTAATGTAGGTACTTGACAGTGACTAGTAATGTACGTACAGGACAGTGTCTAGTAATGTAGGTACAGGACAGTGTCTAGTAATATAGGTACTGGACAGTGTCTAGTAATGTAGGTACTGGACAGTGTCTAGTAGTGTAGGTACTGGACAGTGTCTAGTAATGTAGATACAGGACAGTGTCTAGTAATGTAGGTACAGGACAGTGTCTAGTAATGTAGGTACTGGACAGTGTCTAGTAATGTAGGTACTTGACAGTGACTAGTAATGTAGGTACAGGATAGTGTCTAGTAATGTAGGTACAGGACAGTGTCTAGTAATGTAGGTACTTGACAGTCACTAGTAATGTAGGTACAGGACAGTGTCTAGTAATGTAGGTACTGGACAGTGTCTAGTAGTGTAGGTACAGGACAGTGTCTAGTAATGTAGGTACTGGACAGTGTCTAGTAGTGTAGGTACAGGACAGTGTCTAGTAATGTAGGTACAGGACAGTGTCTAGTAATGTAGGTACTTGACAGTGACTAGTAATGTAGGTACAGGACAGTGTCTAGTAATGTAGGTACAGGACAGTGTCTAGTAATGTAGGTACAGGACAGTGTCTAGTAGTGTAGGTACAGGACAGTGTCTAGTAATGTAAGTACAGGACAGTGTCTAGTAATGTAGGTACAGGACAGTGTCTAGTAATGTAAGTACAGGACAGTGTCTAGTAATGTAGGTACAGGACAGTGTCTAGTAATGTGGGTACTGGAAAGTGTCTAGTAATGTAGGTACAGGACAGTGTCTAGTAATGTAGCTACAGGACAGTGTCTAGTAATGTAGGTACAGGACAGTGTCTAGTAATGTAGGTACTGTCTAGTAATTTCAATGATTCATGGACCTCTAACAGATCTGGGAGGGTAGTAATTTCAAATAAAGACTCAAGCCGCAACAAATTATAATTGAAAAAACTCGGAGAAAACTGAGTGTAAGAAGTAAAGATTACTCACCATTTAGCTGTACTCAAATAAGAATATGTTATGGCACTCATCATCATCATTTCAGGCCTACTTTTCTATTCTTGCACGAACTGGATGCGTCTATGAGTCCTCTCCAGCACAGCATCTCTCAACTCATGTTTTTTTTTTACTAATCTTCACTGCATGGTTCAGCATTTTGAGATCAAATCTTACCACTTCTGCCTAAGTCTTCCTTTATTACAGCTTCCTTCCTCTGTGATCACCTGACACTTCTTCACTCAAGAATCATTATTCATATGCATTACATGTCTATACCAGAGCAATCGTCTCTCTTGATTCCTTTTATGCCAAGTTTTTCTTTCAGCTTATCCATGCTTTGCCATTCCTGAAGACTAATATTACACATCTAACAGAGCATGTTCAACTTGCTTCAGTCTAGAATATCTACATTTACACAACCTCCAAACTATGTATACTAATGTTTTCAGGGCCAAACTATGTATACTAATGTTTTCAGGACCAAACTATGTATAATAATGTTTTCAGGACCAAACTATGTATAATAATGTTTTCAGAACCAAACTATGTATACTAATGTTTTCAGGACCAAACTATGTATAATAATGTTTTCAGGACCAAACTATGTTTTCAGAACTATGGAGTTAATATTGAAAAGTGCAAAAAGTTACTCTGGAAGACACCTGGAAATGGTATGGACATGTGATACATAAGGATGATGATCATTAGGTGAAGAAGTGTTCAGTTGAAAGAAGCTACAGTAGAGGAAGGCCAAAGTAGACATGGGCAGGAAAGATGAGAACTGTTAAAAAACAAAACAAAAAGGCTGAATCTCACAGAGGAAATGGCAAAGGATGCAATAAGTTGAGAAGTTATACTGGGAAGAAAAAAACCATCTAACCTATGTAAGCATGGAAAAGCAGACATAAAATGATGAAGATGATCGCCAACACCATAGTGGAAACAAAGGTTCCAGAGTGATTGTGAAGGCCTTAGACACAGCCCCTTCCTCCAGACCTATCAAATAAAAAACAACTGGAAATGAATAAGGTTATCAGAACTGTACAAAATACAAGAGCTAGACTAGGACAGATAAAAAATTAAACCAAAGGATAGCTCTCATCATCTAGAATACTAAAGGAAGGTAAGTTAATTTAACCAGAGAAATTTGCCAGAGGGAGGTAGGGTGTATAAAATTCTCATCTTGAACAATGGTGTCATGTTTATAAGACCCACCTAAAATTTGATTGCCGGTCAGAGCCGGCCTTTCCCTTGCAGTGTCCCTAAGCTATATGAAATTCGAGGTCCTCCTCTAAAAAACAAATAAATATAATTATAAATAATTGTTATTTTTTATATTAATTTTAATTGTTTCTACTTTAGGCACAAGGCCAGCAATTACCCAGTGTATTAGTGGTACTTTATTTTATCGACCCCGTAAGGATGAAAGGCAAAGTCAACCTCGGCGGGATTTGAACTCAGATCGTAAAGGGACGTAACTATGCTGGAAAGCATGGCGTCCGACCCTCTACAGATACTGCCAATCCACCATTTTTTATATTAATTTTAATGATAACGAATAATATCTTTACATCCTGCTTCCTTGTATCTCTATATCTGACACTATTATCTCTCTTTAAGAACACCAACCCAATGATCAAGGTCGTTTTAAGACAATAGGCGTGTGTGTGTGTGTGTGTGTGTATATATATATATATATATTTGAAATAAAATTAAATCAAAAATTTGTTAACATGAGTGAAGTCATTCTTTTCCTTTTTTTCAAATATACCTAACTGTACCAAGGATCTCACACATTTTCCAATATATATATATGTATATATATATATATATATGGTAGATCTGCTGAAATAGCGGAGATGCTGGAGAGAAGGCAGGTGGATGTGTGCTGCGTGCAAGAGGTGAGATGGAGAGGTGCCTCTGCGAGACTAGTCGTAGGCAAGCGTCTTAGCTATAAGCTATTCTGGGTAGGTAAGGATGATGGGTTAGGGGGAGTAGGCATTTTCCTGGCTGAGAAATGGATCAATAAGACAATAGAGGTAGTTCGAGTTAGTAATCGAATAATTAAGCTTAGATTAGTTGTAGGTAGGAGACTACTGACAATCATCTCGGTCTATGCTCCCCAAGCAGGCCTAGGCAAAGATGAGAAAGACTGCTTTTATGAGCAACTTTTGCAAACAACCACAATGACAGAGGACGGAGACATCGTTATGCTAGCAGGAGACTTCAATGGTCATGTTGGACAGCTCCAGGATGGTTACACTGGGGTACATGGTGGGCATGGTTACGGTTCAAGAAATGAAGAAGGAGTGAGACTTCTTGAATTTTGTGATGCAAGTACATTGACTATTTGCAACACAAACTTCCAGAAACCTGCCAATCACCTAATAACCTACAAATCTGGTGAGCTCATAAGCCAGATTGACTTCCTGCTAGTTAGGCAGCGGGACAGGCAGATAGTGTCTAATACCAAGGCATACCCTGGGGAAGAATGTACCCCACAGCATAGGTTAGTTGTTAGTGATATCTCAGTAAGCAAGAGATGGAATGAGCCATATAGGAAGGTGTGGAGAAGAAAGGTCTGGAAGCTAAAAGACCTTTCACTAAAATTCAAATTTAGGAAAGCCCTTCAAGATGTATATGACGAAAAAGAAGACGATTTAGAGACGTATGACATAGATAATAACTGGAAGTTCTTACGTGACAACTTGCTGAAGGCTACTGATGAAACCTGTGGCTGGAGCAGAGCTCCAACCAGACAGAGAGTGACCTGGTGGTGGAACAGCAGTGTAGATAAGGCTATTAGAGACAAAAGACTAGCATGGAAGGCTTGGAATAAGGGTGGGAGTAGGGAAGAATATACAGCCACTAAGAGAGAAGCTAGACGTCAGGTGTACTTAGCACGCAGGGAGGCAGAGAGTAGGAGGTTTGCCAATGTTCTGCGACGGGAAGATCAGAGGCGTGCGGTGTTCCACATTGCAAGGCAGTGTGTCAATGCAAATCAGGATGTTGTTGGTGATAAATGTGTCCGGGATGATGCCGGTGTACTTAGTGTCACGAATGACCAGAAAAAGGAGGCCTGGAAATGTCATTATGAGAGACTGATGAATGTGGAGAACGAATGGGAGAGAGAGAAATTACCCTTGGTAGATCCGACAGAGGGACCAGCTATTGAGATTGACGAATATAGGGTCCAAGAGGCGATTAGGGAAATGAAAAATGGTAAGGCGGCCGGACCATCGGGAATAGTTGCTGAGATGCTGAAGGCATCAGGGGACGTAGGCACTAAACTGGTTGCACGCATAATCAATCAGGCTATATATGGTGGTGTCATACCCAAAGACTGGTGCAGCAGTATTCTCATAAATTGCTACAAAGGTAAAGGGGATGCTTTGGAGAGGAGCAATTATAGGGGTATAAAACTGATAGATCAGGTTATGAAAGTGGCAGAAAGGATTTTAGCACAACTAATTAGAGAAAGGGTCAAACTAGATGAGATGCAGTTTGGTTTTGTACCTGGGAAGAGTACAACAGATGCCCTCTTCTTGGTGAGACAAATGCAAGAGAGGTTCTTAGAGAAGAATAAGCCACTATACTTAGCCTTTGTTGACCTAGAGAAGGCCTTTGATAGGGTACCCCGATCTGTCATCTGGTGGTCCCTAAGGAAGCTGGGTGTTGAGGAATGGCTTGTGAGGACAGTGCAAACTTTGTACAGAGGTACTCTCAGTAAAGTCAGGGTAGGAATGGAGTTTAGTGAGGAATTCCAGATACAAGTAGGAGTACATCAGGGTTCGGTCCTCAGCCCGCTCTTGTTCATTATAGTCCTCCAAGCCATAACAGAGGAGTTTAAGACTGGCTGTCCATGGGAACTTCTCTATGCTGACGATCTGGCTCTTATGGCAGAATCAGTAGAGGAGCTAGAGAATAAATTCCGGCTATGGAAACAGCAGTTGGAAGCAAGAGGACTGAGAGTAAAGCTAGCTAAGACAAAAGTGTTGATGAGTAGAAAAGAGGACAAAACCCTGATTCCGTCAGGGAAATGGCCATGTTCGATATGCAGAAAAGGAACTGGCATAAATTCTATAAAATGCACACAATGTAGGTCCTGGGTACACAAGAGATGTAGCGGGATAGCAGGCAAACTAACAGGTAGGGAGAAATATGTATGCAGTAGATGTACAGGGAAATTAGACAGTAGAAGTCGCACTGATAGACACATTTTTCAAATGCGAGAGGGCGCTATAGAAGTGGTGGATAGCTTCCGGTACCTAGGAGATCAGATTAGCATGGGAGGAGGGTGTTCCGAGGCCATAGTATCTAGAATAAGGACGGGTTGGAAGAAGTTTAGGGAGCTGCTTCCTCTGTTGACGAAGAAGGGTTTCTCCCTGCGTACGAAAGGCCGGTTGTACGATGCCTGTGTGAGGAGCGCGATGCTGCATGGTAGTGAGACATGGGCAGCTACCGCAGAAGATATGCGACGGCTGGAGAGAAATGAGGCAAGCATGCTCCGTTGGATGTGCAGTGTAAATGTGCGTGAACGACCCAGCATAAATGTGTTGAGAGAGAAACTGTGTCTGAGAGGGATAGAATGTAGTGTACGGGAGAGGAGACTGAGGTGGTATGGACATGTGATGCGCATGGAGGATGACCGATGGGTGAAGAAGTGCCAGGAAATGCCAGTTGAAGGAAGACGTAGTAGAGGTAGACCACGAAAAACATGGGCGGAGGTGGTGAGAACAGACCTCAGATCATTGAAGCTCACGGTGGAGATGACGAGGGACCGTGACGAGTGGAGAGATGCTGTGCTGAATAAGACCCGTCCCACCCTTGCAAGCAGGGAAAAGCGGACGTAAAATGATGATGATGATGATGATATACACATACATATGTGTACATGTATATAGAGAAATCACGAGATTACAAGACGTGCATGTATATATATGTATATATATATATATATATATATTAATAAGAGGAATTCCAACTTTGTCTGATTTACTCGTTTTATTTACAATCCTTTAAAATATATATAATATGGTATTATAATGAAATAGTATGATAGAATATTAAATTCTAAGTGTTAATTGAACAAGTACTTTCATGTTTTCGCAATCTTCAGGTTCATGATATGTGGTGACAGTCGAGTTTGCAATTTTCAACTGTTGAAAATTGCAAACTCGACTGTCACCACATATCATGAACCTGAAGATTGCGAAAACATGAAAGTACTTGTTCAATTAACACTTAGAATTTAATATTCTATCATACTATTTCATTATAATACCATATTATATATATTTTAAAGGATTGTAAATAAAACGAGTAAATCAGACAAAGTTGGAATTCCTCTTATTAATATAATCTTCTATACACAATCATACACACCCGTGTATATTTACCTATCTATATCTATCTATATATATATATATACACACATATATATATATGCACGTCTATGATAAGCTACCCCCCCGCAACTCACATCTCCCCACCACCACCTCGTCACTACCCTCACCACCCCCACCTATCACACATGCCAAAACACTCCTCATAGCTAAACCAATCAAAACAACATAAACTGACCACCATATGAATACGAAACGTTAGACATTTCTATACTTTATATATTTATTCTGTCATTACAACAACAGAGGACCGACGAGCTTTTGATTTCAGAGTCAGGCCAGATCAATACAGATCGAACCTTGAGCTGATCAATAGCGAAACACACGTCACCAATCAATTAATGTAATGAAGGCCTAACAAATCGTCCTTGTATCTTTCAAATGCAGGTGGGTTCTATAGAAGTGGTTGATAGCTTCCAGTACCTAGGTGATCAGATTAGCATGGGAGGAGGGTGTTCTGAGGCCATAGTATCTGGAAGAAGGGTTTCTCCCTGCGCACGAAAGACAGGTTATATGATGCCTGTGTGAGATGCACGATGCTGCATGGTAGTGAGACATGGGCAGCAATTACAGGGAAGGCAACTAGTCCATCGGGTATAGCTGCCAAGATGTTGAAGGCATCTGGGTCAGTAGGTCACACCATAACCACACTTATTGTTAACCAGGTAATACTAGAAGGTGTCATACCAAAGGATTGGTGCAGTAGCATCAGTCAACTGCTACAAAGGTAAAGGTGATACACTAGATCGAGGAAACTATGGAGGTATAAAGCTGATGGACCAGGTCATGAAAGTAACAGAAAGAGTTATAGTACAGTTGATTAGGGACTGGGGGAAACTAGATGAGATGCAATTTGGGTTTGTGCCAGGAAGAGGCACCACTGATGCCCTCTTCCTTGTGAGGCAGTTACAGGAAAAGTACCTAACTAAAAGTAAGCCGCTCTACCTGGCATTTGTTGATCTCGAGAAAGCCTTTAACAGAGTTCCCTGTGCTATAATCTGGTGGGCTCTTAGAAAACTAGGAGTACGAGGGGGGATCAAAAAGTTTGCGGAATTTTATCATAGTAAGAAAAAAATAGGTTAAAACAATATTAAACATGTCAGAACATTGTCACTGGGTGTTTACCTTGCTATTAGTCACTTGTAGTCAGTTATGCGTGGACTATTTATTGTACAGTACTGACACACTTTAAAAAACCTCTTTTTGGAACAATGGAAAATAGTTATTTTGAGATAAGATCGAATATCAAGTTTCTGGTGAAACTCAAATGGAAAGGGGCACAGATTATGGAGGCTTTAGTTAAAGTTTACGGTACTACTGCTCCAAAGAAAACTGCTGTCTACAAGTGGATTCAGCGATTCAAACAAGGGAGAGACGACCTTGAAGACGACCATCGCAGTGGAAGACAAGGAACATCAAAAAATGACCAAACGTTGAGGCTGCTCAGACTTTTATTGAAGAAGATCAAAGAATAACAGTTAATCAGTTAGCTAAGTCCCTCGACATTTCATATGGTTCGGCAAATTCAATTCTGCACGATAATTTGGGACTAAGCAAGCTTTCAGTGCGATGGGTCCCAAAAGCGTTGCACCCTGATCAGCTGATTCTTCGAAGTGATATGTCTTTGGCGATATTAAACAAAATTGAAGTTGATGAAGAGCATTTCCTGACCAGAATCATCACAGGAGATGAAACCTGGATCTACCAGTATGATCCTGAATCCAAACAGCAGTCAAAACAGTGGCTTCCGCGTGGATCATCGGGGCCAATCAAGTTCAAATCTCAAAAGTCGGATAAAAAAGTGATGGCCACCATTTTCTGGGATTCAGATGGGGTGATACTAATAGATTATCTTGAAGGTCAAAGAACTGTGACAGGAGCTTACTATGCAAATGTTTTAAGGAAACTGAAAGAGGCATTAGTCAAGAAACGAAAAGGGAAACTTCATGGTGGGATCTTGTTTGACCATGACAATGCACCAGCGCATTCTGCGCGGGTTGCAAAAGAAGTTCTTCGAGAATTTCGATGGGAAGTGCTTCCTCACCCACCTTATAGTCCAGATTTAGCCCTATCAGACTTTTTCCTCTTTCCAAAACTCAAAGAAATGCTAAAAGGAACCCGTTTTAGTGGTGTTGAAGAAGCTAAAAACACTGCCAACACATGGCTTCGAACAAGGCCTTCAACTTTCTTTAGAGACGGCTCTCGAAGCTGGAAGCATCGCCTTGTGAAGTGTATTGACCTGGATGGCAACTATGTAGAAAAATAAATTGAAGGTAAATCATATTTTTTGAAAAATAGAATATTTTCTGAAAAATTCCGCGAACTGTTTGATCCCACCTCGTAGATGAATGGCTTGTGAAAGCTGTACAAGCCATGTATAGGGGAGCAGTCAGCAAAGTTAGGATTAGCAATGACTATAGCGAGGAATTTAGCGTACAGGTCGGTGTCCACCAGGGCTATGTTCTTAGCCCTCTCCTGTTCATCATAGTTATGCAGGCAATAACGGAGGAGTTTAAGACCGGATGCTCATGGGAACTCCTGTATGCAGATGACCTCACACTTATAGCTGAATCTATGGTAGAACTAGAGAAGAAATTCCAAACTTGGAAGCAGGGACTAGAAAGAAAGGGTCTCGAAGTCAACCTGACTACAACTAAGGTCCTTGTAAGTAGACGAGAAAACAGAACCCAGATCCCCTCAGGGAAATGGCCTTGCTCAGTATGTAGGAAAGGTGTAGGTAGGAACTCCATTCTCTTCCTCAAATGCAAACAATGGGTACACAAGGGATGTAGCGGGATCTCAGGAAGCTTAACTAAGAATGTAGGCTTCACATGTAGCAGCTGTGCTGGGACAGCAAGCAGCAAACAGCCACAGGAAACAAGTACCACCAAACTCTGGGAGGGCTCTGTAGAAACAGTAGACAGCTTCTGCTACCTAGGTGTTCGGAAAGTACAATAACTAGGGTAAGAACGGGATGGAAGAAGTTCAGGGAGCTACTGCCACTGCTAGCTGCAAAAGGCTTTTCCCTCAAAATGAAAGGCAGACTGTATGATGCATGTATACGAACAGCAATGTTACATGGTAGTGAGACCTGGGCGCTCTCTGTGGAAGACTTGCGTAGATTAGAAAGAAACGAACCCTGCATGCTCTGATGGATGTGTAATAGTAATATACGCGAACGGCAAAGCATAAATGAATTGAGAGAGAGACTGAGCATAAGAGGAATCAAATGATGTGTGCAGGAGAGGCGGTTGCGTTGGTATGGACATGTGATGTGTATGAAGGACGACAGCTGCATAAAAAGGTACAGAGCACTAGAAGTCGATGGAAACCGCGAAGTGGGGAGACCCAAGAAGACCTGGGATGAGGTGATAAAAGCTGACCTTACCCAATTACACCTCTCAAAGGTGATGACACACGACCGTGACCTCTGGCGTCACGCAGTAATACAGAGATCCGACCCCCCCACGGGTACAAACCAAAGCTGAAGCATATAGACAATATGCCCCCACACCCTCCCACTGCAAAATGGTCGTGGAGGTGCCACGGCAAAAAAGCACCCAGCCCACACTGTAAAGTGGACGTGTAGGCGCCACGGGAAAAAGCACCCAGCACTCACTGTAAATGAGGTTGGTGTTAGGAAGGGCATCCAGCTGTAGAAATCAAGCCAAAATCAGTTCCTGTATGAGCAAGGCATGGTTAGTCGACCAGACACTGCCCACAACAGGACAACCCGTCTAACCCATGTTAGCGTGGAAGAATGGACGTAAAACGGTGATGATGATGATGATGCGACAGCTGGAGAGAAATGAAGCAAACATGCTCCGTTGGATGTGCAATGTCAATGTGCGTGAATGACCAAGCATAGATGAGTTGAGAAAGAAACTGTGTATAAGAGGGATAAGTTGTGGTTTGCAGGAGAGAAGACTGAGATGGTATGGACATGTGATGCGCATGGAGGATGACCGATGGGTAAAGAAGTACCAAGAAATCTCAGTAGAAGGAAGACGTAGTAGAAGAAGACCACAAAAAACATGGGCAGAGGTGGTGAGAGCAGACCTCCGATCGCTGAAGCTCAAGGAGGAGATGACAAAGGACCATGACAAGTGGAGAGATGCTGTGCTGAATAGGACCTGTCCCACCCTTGCAAGCAGGGAAAAGCGGACGTAAGATGATGATGATGATGATGATGATGATGATATATATATAAAAATGTGAGAGAAACACAAACAAAAGGACAATTCCCACTCATCAGCTGTCTTCTGTAAATGACTGATGTTTTGAATGCATTAAAGACAGTACCTCTCACCACAGTACATTGATAACTAAGAGGGATAGCTTAGCTATCTGGGAAAAAAACAGACGATAACGAAGAGAACGACAAAAAAAAAAAGAAAACAAAAAAGAAAGACATACCGATGGAGAAAGGGGAAACATGTGGCAGCAGTACATGTAAGTTGCAGTAACCGGGGGAAGAGAGGGAAGAGTTAATACTAAGAGTGAAACACAAGTCCTGAACCTGTATTAACAACACGCGGAAAAGAGAGAGAAAAGCGCGTCAGATCGTAGCGAGAACAGGCGCTGAGAGGTAGAGATGAAGGAAAACGGGAGTGAGTAAGGGGGAAAGTGGTAAGGGAGCAGAGGGCGAGGGTGAGAAAGGAGATAGATAGTAAGAGAGAAAGAGAATAAGTGAGTGGGAGAGAGAAAGAGAAAAGAGTTAATACAAAGTAGCTGAACTTAAGTTCCAAAGCCGTATTAACAACAAGCGAGACAGAGAATAGAGAGGAGAACGGAGGTCACAACATTAAATTAATTGTTTCTACTTTTGGCACAAGGCCAGCAATTATCTCAGTGCATTACTGGTACTTTATTTTATTGATCCTGTAAGGATGAAAGGTAAAGTTAACCTTGGCGAGATTTGAACGCATAATTAATATGAATTAAAAAGTGAGAATGGCGCTGTGTGGTCACTAATAAATATTATTTAGAAAACATGAGAGAAACACAAGGACAATTCCTGCTCATTGGTTGTCTTAAGTTCAGCTAACTTGTATTAACCCTTCTCTCTCTCTCTCTCTCTCATTCTCTTATTCTGCCAAACAATGGGTTGGGAGGACTCTTCCGTAGTTAACCCTTTAGCATTTACATTACTCTCTTGCAAGCAGGGAAAAGCGGATGTAAAATGATGATGATGATGATGATATATTTACTATTATATTTTCATGGTAAACACTTTATCCCATAATTATCTCGCATAATATTGAATCTACGAGATTTTGATATTATTTATTTTGAGAAAAATACTTTAATGTAAGTATGAGCAGCCACTTGTGACTGGTTTGAACAGAAAAAAAGTGAGAGAATTCTGGCCGGATACGGCTGGTTTAAATGCTAAAGGGTTAATGATGTTGGCAGATGTACAGCTGAAGTTTTGGATAGTTCAGTCCTGGGATTTGGGGGCCAGTGGTTGTCTTGGTATTACTAATGTAGGAACAGATGTGACATGTGGGAGGAGAGGAGCCAGTGGTTGTCTTGGTGTTACTAATGTAGGAACAGATGTGATATGTGGGGGGGGGGCAGTGGTTGTCTTGGTGTTACTAATGTAGGAACAGATGTGACATGTGGGAGGGGCCAGTGGTTGTCTTGGTGTTACTAATGTAGGAACAGGTGTGACATGTGGGGGGGGGGGGGCAGTGGTTGTCTTGGTGTTACTAATGTAGGAACAGATGTGACATGTGGGAAGGGGCAGTGGTTGTCTTGGTGTTACTAATGTAGGAACAGGTGTGAGATGTGGGAGGGGGCAGTGGTTGTCTTGGTGTTACTAATGTAGGAACAGGTGTGACATGTGGGAGGGGGCAGTGGTTGTCTTGGTGTTACTAATGTAAGAACAGGTGTGACATGTGGGAGGGGGGAGCCAGTGGTTGTCTTGGTGTTACTAATGTAGGAACAGGTGTGACATGTGGGAGGGGGGATCCAGTGGTTGTCTTGGTGTTACTAATGTAGGAACAGGTGTGACATGTGGGAGGAGAGGAGCCAGTGGTTGTCTTGGTGTTACTAATGTAGGAACAGGTGTGACATGTGGGAGGGGGGGGGACAGTGGTTGTCTTGGTGTTACTAATGTAGGAACAGGTGTGACATGTGGAAGCGGGGAGCCAGTGGTTGTCTTGGTGTTACTAATGTAGGAACAGGTGTGACATGTGGGAGGGGGGAGCCAGTGGTTGTCTTGGTGTTACGAATGTAAGAACAGGTGTGACATGTGGGAGGAGAGGAGCCAGTGGTTGTCTTGGTGTTACTAATGTAGGAACAGATGTGACATGTGGGAGGGGGGAGCCAGTGGTTGTCTTGGTGTTACTAATGTAGGAACAGGTGTGACATGTGGGAGGAGAGGAGCCAGTGGTTGTCTTGGTGTTACTAATGTAGGAACAGGTGTGACATGTGGGAGGGGGGGGGCAGTGGTTGTCTTGGTGTTACTAATGTAGGAACAGGTGTGACATGTGGAAGCAGGGAGCCAGTGGTTGTCTTGGTGTTACTAATGTAGGAACAGGTGTGACATGTGGGAGGGGGGAGCCAGTGGTTGTCTTGGTGTTACGAATGTAAGAACAGGTGTGACATGTGGGAGGAGAGGAGCCAGTGGTTGTCTTGGTGTTACTAATGTAGGAACAGATGTGACATGTGGGAGGGGGGAGCCAGTGGTTGTCTTGGTGTTACTAATGTAGGAACAGGTGTGACATGTGGGAGGGGGGAGCCAGTGGTTGTCTTGTTGTTACTAATGTAAGAACAGGTGTGACATGTGGGAGGGGGGAGCCAGTGGTTGTCTTGGTGTTACTAATGTAGGAACAGGTGTGACATGTGGGAGGGGGGGAGCCAGTGGTTGTCTTGGTGTTACTAATGTAGGAACAGATGTGACATGTGGGAGGGGGAGCCAGTGGTTGTCTTGGTGTTACTAATGTAGGAACAGGTGTGACATGTGGGGGGGAAGTGGTTGTCTTGGTGTTACTAATGTAGGAACAGATGTGACATGTGGAAGCGGGGAGCCAGTCGTTGTCTTGGTGTTACTAATGTAGGAACAGGTGTGACATGTCGGAGGGGGGGGGGCAGTGGTTGTCTTGTTGTTACTAATGTAGGAACAGATGTGACATGTGGGAGGAGGGGAGCCAGTGGTTGTCTTGGTGTTACTAATGTAGGAACAGGTGTGACATGGGGGGAGCCAGTGGTTGTCTTGGTGTTACTAATGTAGGAACAGATGTGACATGTGGGAGGAGGGGAGCCAGTGGTTGTCTTGGTGTTACTAATGTAGGAACAGGTGTGACATGTGGGGGGGGCAGTGGTTGTCTTGGTGTTACTAATGTAGGAACAGATGTGACATGTGGAAGCGGGGAGCCAGTGGTTGTCTTGGTGTTACTAATGTAGGAACAGGTGTGACATGTGGGGGGGGGCAGTGGTTGTCTTGGTGTTACTGTAGGAACAGATGTGACATGTGGAAGCGGGGAGCCAGTGGTTGTCTTGGTGTTACTAATGTAGGAACAGGTGTGACATGTGGGAGGGGGGAGACAGTGGTTGTCTTGGTGTTACTAATGTAGGAACAGGTGTGACATGTGGGGGGGGCAGTGGTTGTCTTGGTGTTACTGTAGGAACAGATGTGACATGTGGAAGCGGGGAGCCAGTGGTTGTCTTGGTGTTACTAATGTAGGAACAGGTGTGACATGTGGGAGGGGGCAGTGGTTGTCTTGGTGTTACTAATGTAGGAACAGATGTGACATGTGGGAGGGGGCAGTGGTTGTCTTGGTGTTACTAATGTAGGAACAGGTGTGACATGTGGGAAGGGGCAGTGGTTGTCTTGGCGTTACTAATGTAGGAACAGGTGTGAGATGTGGGAGGGGGCAGTGGTTGTCTTGGTGTTACTAATGTAGGAACAGGTGTGACATGTGGGAGGGGGCAGTGGTTGTCTTGGTGTTACTAATGTAGGAACAGATGTGACATGTGGGAGGGGTGGGGGCAGTGGTTGTCTTGGTGTTACTAATGTAGGAACTGATGTGACATGTGGGGGGGCAGTGGTTGTCTTGGTGTTACTAATGTAGGAACAAGTGTGACATGTGGGGGGGGGGGCAGTCGTTGTCTTACGTGTTACTAATGTAGGAACAGATGTGACATGTGGGAGCCAGTGGTTGTCTTGGTGTTACTAATCTAGGAACAGATGTGACATGTGGGAGCCAGTGGTTGTCTTGGTGTTACTAATGTAGGAACAGGTGTGACATGTGGAGGGGGGGTTAGTAAGATTCTGAAAGGTGGCAGAGATTCTTAACTGTTTTGAAGGAGACGAGAAGTGTAATGAGATAAGCTGGAATGGTTATCAGAGAGAGGGAGAGAGAGAGAGAGAGAGAGAGAGAGATCCAGTCTGGAAAGTGTAGGAGTCTGTGAGGTCCTGCAAATATTAACTCTAACCCTCTATTTCTATCATCATCATCATCATCATCTATCATCCATTTTACCACGATGACACGAGTCGGACTAACTTATAAAAAAAACAGTCTTTGCTTTGCTCACCTCCCAGAAACAAGGAATAAACAAACTAACCAATTATAAAGGCCAGTTCTAGCAGAGTGTAAAGAACCAAGACATACAACTATAGCGAGGAAAAAGTATCATTAGTTTCTCCCTCTCAATATCATATTTCTAATGAAAGACACTGCCAGAATAAATACCACAAGGCATTTCGTCTGTCACTCTATTTTTTCCAGAACCAAGTGCCTGACCATAAATCAGGACAGCTTGACCAGAAGACCACCAAATTCATGACCATAAATCAGAACAGCTTCACCAGAAGCACACCAAATTCATGACCATAAATTAGGACAGCTTGACTGGAAGCACACCAAGTCCATGACTATAAATCAGGACAGCTTGACCAGGAGCACACCAAGTGCCTGACCATAAGAAAGTTATATCTATTAGCTTGATGAGTACCAAAAAACTTAAATCACTATAATAATAGTACATTTTTCTACAATGGTGCTAATATAAGTGGAAGGGGTGTAGCCTAGTGGTAAGGGTGCTGGACTAATAATCATAACATTGCAGGTTCGATTCCTGGACTGGGTTGTGTGTTGTGTTCTTGAGCAAAGCACTTCATTTCACATTGCTCCAGTATACTCAGCTGAAAATGAGTACCAGCAATAGTTGGAGATTTAACCTTACAATTGACTGGTGTCCTGTCCAGGGGAAGGGAGTCTTATACTCTCAGTTGCTTAATGCAACAGAAAACAGGGTAAATACTGGCCAGATGAGCCCCCAAGCTCGAGAAAGACTTGGAGCGATAATTCAGTAAATTTTATAAATTGTTGACGCACTGGGTGATTATAATTTTGAAATGTGGGATTAGCAAGCATAGAAAATAACTGTAAGAGAGCCATAACTCTATACTGCAACATATCCAACTCTCTACCAATACCTACAAAGCATGGTGTCCGACTCTCTACCAATACCTGTGGCACATGGTGTACGACTCTCTACTAATCCCTATGAAGCATGGTGTCTGACTCTCTACCAATACCTGCGACACATGGTGTCCGACTCTCTACCAATACCTACGAAGCATGGTGTCCGACTCTCTACCAATACCTACGAAGCATGGTGTCCGACTCTCTACTAATCCCTACGAAGCATGGTGTCTGACTCTCTACCAATACCTGCGACACATGGTGTCCAACTCTCTACCAATACCTACGAAGCATGGTGTCCGACTCTCTACCAATACCTGCGACACATGGTGTCCGACTCTCTACAAATACCTACGAAGCATGGTGTCCGACTCTGTACCAATACCTACGAAGCATGGTGTCCGACTCTCTACCAATACCTACAAAGCATGGTGTCCGACTCTCTACCAATACCTGTGGCACATGGTGTACGACTCTCTACCAATACCTGCGAAGCATGGTGTCCGACTCTCTACCAATTCCTACGAAGCATGGTGTCCGACTCTCTACCAATACCTACGAAGCATGGTGTCCGACTCTCTACCAATACCTACGAAGCATGGTGTCCGACTCTCTACCAATACCTGCGAAGCATGGTGTCCGACTCTCTACCAATACCTGCGAAACATGGTGTCTGATGCTCTACCGATTCTGCCAACCCACCACCCTTATAATAATAATATGAGGGAGGTGGAGTGGCAGAATCGGTAGTTCGTTGGACAACTTGCTTTGCAGCATAGAGTTACGACCCTTTACCCTCTGAGTTCAAATCCCATCGAGGTTAGCTTTGCCTTTCATCCTTAATAGTAGTAGTAGTAGTAGTAGCAGTAGTAGTAGTAGTAGTAGTAGTAGTAGTAGTAGTAGTAGTAGTGGGGTTTTTGTCATTATTATAATTTAAATACAAAACCACCTGAAACTGCGCCTGGTTATTTTAAAATATTTATATTTACTTAAACCCCAGTCATCATTTTATGTAAGAACAATTGTTAAGATATGTTCCAAAACACCGGTTTAATAATGATTTCTACTATAGGCACAAGGGCAGCAATTTGGGGAGAGGGGAAAGTCGATTAAATCAACCCAGTGTATTACTGGTACTTTAATAATGATTTCTACTATAGGCACAAGGGCAGCAATTTGGGGAGAGGGGAAAGTCGATTAAATCAACCCAGTGTATTACTGGTACTTTAATAATGATTTCTACTATAGGCAGAAGGCCAGCAATTTGGGGAGAGGGGAAAGTCGATTAAATCAACCTCAGTGTATTACTGGTACTTTAATAATGATTTCTACTATAGGCAGAAGGCCAGTAATTTGGGGAGTGGGGAAAGTCGATTAAATCAACCCCAGCGTATTACTGGTACTTTAATAATGATTTCTACTATAGGCACAAGGCCAGCAATTTGGGGAGAGGGGAAAGTCGATTAAATCAACCCCAATGCATTACTTGTACTTTATTTTATCGACCTTGTAAGGATACAAGGCAAAGCTCACCTCAGCAGGATTTGAACTCAGATCGTAAAGGGCCATCATATAATGGAGAAAATTTATTATATTAGTAAATCCCTCAAATTCTTGATTATTTTCAAAATGATTTGAAAACTATAGGAAATGTCTTTCATTTGAAATATAGTGACAAAAAGAGGGGGGGGGGTTAGTCTCAACACCTTGATTTAATTAGACACCTTTTTTATTATGAAATCAGGGTGGGGGGGTCTCTTCTCATTTCACATGGGATGTACTAGTCTTAATTTTACAGCAGTCTCACCATTTCAGCACCACTACACCAGGGAATTCATATAACTTCCTACTAAGACTTGTCTTAGAGCCAACTGATTAACTGTTTATTCTTTTAATGGTTTCAGTCGTCAGACTGTGGCCATGCTAAGGCACCACATTAAACGGATTTAGTCTATTATATCAGTCCCAGTACTTATTTTTTTCAAGTCTGATATTTATTTTATCAATTTCTTTCAATCATGGAATAAACACAGACACAATCATAAACACAAATAAATACACACACATTTATATGGGCTTCTGCACAGTTTCTGTCTACCAAATTTCACTCACAAGGTATTAGTCAACCTGAGCGTATAGTAGATGACACTTACCCAAAACTGTCGACTGTCCTCGCCCACTTTGGGGAGGATGAGAGATGCCTTCTCTTGTGAAAATGGGTATAGCTTTCATTATGTAAAATCTCCCCATTTTGCCTCATTTCTCCTCGTTTTGGGGCACATTTTTTCATGGTAGGTTGGCAGGTCTGCTTACCTAAGTTACCACAAAGTAGGAGCCAAGACCATCTGGTTGTGAAACAAACACACTAACCACACAGCCATGCATGCCAGCTTTTATAGGATCATATCAGCTATTTTTAGAAGCTAGCTGTACTTCCATGCTTTCCATTCAATACAGTAAAATGGGTGGCAGTGGGGTCCCTTGCCTTAATTTTATATATCCCTCAAACATTACTAATTTCGATTTTTTCTTTCTTTCCTTTGATTTAACAAAAGGGATCAGCCCTCGTCCAATGGTTTACCAGGTGTTTAGAATATTAATTAATTGCTTCTACTTTTGGCACAAGGCCAGCAATTACCCAGTGCATTACTGGTACTTTATTTTATTGACTCCGTAAGGATAAAATGCAAAGCTAACCTTGGCGGGATTTGAACTCAGAATGGAAAGGGCCGTAACTCATGGCATGGCATCCGACCCTCTACCAATACTACCAATCCACCGACATATTTAGAATATTAATTAATTGTTTCTACTTTTGGCACAAGTCCAGAAACCATTCCAGTGTATTACTGGTACTATATTTTATCGACCCCGTAAACATGAAAGGTAAAGTTAACCTTGGCAGGATTTGAACTCTGAACATAAAGGGCGGTAATTCTATGTGTCAAAGCATGGCATCCGACCCTCTACCGATACTGCCAATCCACCGCCATATTTAGAATATTAATTAATTGTTTCTACTTTTGGCACAAGGCCAGCAATTATCCCAGTGTATTACTGGTACTTTATTTTATCAACCCCGTAAGGATGAAAGGTAAAGTTAACCTCGGCGGGATCCAAACTCAGAATGGCAAGGGCCGTAACTCTATACATCAAAGCATGGCGTCCGACCCTCTACCGATATTGCCAATCCACCGCCCTAGCAATCCACCAATAATAATTGTTTCTACTTTTGGCACAAGGCCAGCAATTATCCCAGTGTATCACTAATGACAGGTAACTTCCATTGGAATTTATTGTTAATGTTTCTTGTAGAAACATGCCAAACCAGACCAGGCGGTGGGGCAGGTGAACTAGTTGCCATGGGCCTATGATTTTCGGTTAAGCCTTTAGCATTCAAACCTGCCATATCCGGCCAGAATCCTCTCACCTCTTTCTGTTTAAACTGGTTGCTCATACTTATGTTAAGGTATTGTTCTCAAAATAGATATCGAAATCTCGTAGATTCGATATTATGTGATATATTTATGTGAGATAAAGTGTTTACCATGAAGATACAATTAAATATATAGAGTAGTGTAAAGGGTTAGGGATGGGGTGGGAGAGGCTGTAGTCACCCCAAGCTCTAATTATCTGTGCTCTTACCTCTAAATATTCATAAGCCATACTTAAATCATTTGTGCTTAGCACTAATTTCTAAAATAGGTAATGAACAGTTTCAAATGGAGCCTACATTTCATATCTGGCCTGGGTATATTACCAATTTGGGGCCACATGTTTCCTGCCACTTTTATAAGGTTTTTTTTTAGAAGGGGATGGGGGGGGGGGCTATCTTTTACATCTGGCCGAGGTTTTGAGCATGTGTCCTGGGACTATTACAAGGTTTAGTGGAGGCAACATTTTACATCTGGTCTGGAACTATTACCAAATTTGGGACACAATATTTTACATCTAGACTAGTTTTATTATCAGGTTGAGAGTGAGGCCTATATTTTACATCTGGCCTGGGACTATTACCAGCTTTGTGAACCTATAACAAAATACTGTTATTTGTTATTTGTTACCATTTTGAAGTGAGCTCGCAAGAGACCATGTTAGGGTTGCCAGGCAAATGCGTCTGGCCGAAGGGCCAGGCTAATTAGAAGAGAGAGAAGCCAGGAGCCAAAAGGGCAAATGAGAGAGAGATCGCCCTGAATATCCCTTTTATAGGGTCCCAGGACGGAAGTGACAAAAAGGGTTCTGCCACCCCAACGGGAAGTAACTCCAGCTACTTCCTGTCTAGAGAGCGGTGATGTGAGTCATAACAAGGGAGGCAACTCTTGCTACAAACCTATATTTTACATATAGCCTGGGACTATTACCAGCTTTATGAGCCTATATTTTACATCTGGCCTGGGACTATTACCAGCTTTGTGAACCTATATTTTACATCTGGCCTGGGACTATTACCAGCTTTGTGAACCTATATTTTACATCTGGCCTGGGACTATTACCAGCTTTGTGAACCTATATTTACACCTGGCCTGGGACTATTATCAGCTTTGTGAACCTATATTTCACATCTGGCCTGGGACTATTATCAGCTTTGTGAACCTATATTTTACATCTAGACTAGGTTCTTTATCAGGTTTAGAGTGGGGGGGGGGGGCTACATTTTAGGCTGGAACTATTACCAGCTTTGCATATGAGCAAAACATTTTCTTTGGCGTACTATTTTGATTCTTTAAATAAAGATCTGTATCTGTAAAGAAATTGAGATAAGTCAGAAGACTTTCTACGGAGATACTTACTATTGTGTAGGTAAAGTACTTTCTACAGAGATACTTACTATTGTGTAGGTAAAGTACTTTCTACAGCGATACTTACTATTGTGTAGGTAAAGTACTTTCTACAGCGATACTTACTATTGTGTAGGTAAAGTACTTTCTACAGCGATACTTACTATTGTGTAGGTAAAGTACTTTCTACAGCGATACTTACTATTGTGTAGGTAAAGTACTTTCTACAGCGATACTTACTATTGTGTGGGTAAAGTACTTTCTACAGAGGTACTTACTATTGTGTGGGTAAAGTACTTTCTACAGAGGTACTTACTATTGTGTGGGTAAAGTACTTTCTACAGAGATACTTACTATTGTGTGGGTAAAGTACTTTCTACAGCGATACTTACTATTGTGTGGGTAAAGTACTTTCTACAGAGATACTTACTATTGTGTAGGTAAAGTACTTTCTACAGCGATACTTACTATTGTGTGGGTAAAGTAAATTAAAAATAAATCCAGATATCAGATGTTGCCTGACTTTGAGACAAAATCCATCAGTCTTTTAAAACAACCACTGACAATAAGTTTGTTGTCATTGTTTGCTGGCTCGCCTTACTCAAGTATATTAGGTGAGGGTGCTTGGCTATTCTAGCAGCTTAGCCTCGCTATCACTGGTGACGTTGCATTCACTGCTGTATAATTGAGTGGGCCTGTCTTTTCCTGTTTTATTTTATTTTCTTTCATTTTTTTCCTGTTCAATTCCTATTGAGTTGTTTCTTTTGTAAATCATATCCTTATATAAATTGTGAAGGTTTTTTTTATAAAAATAAAATACATCTTTTAATTGGTATTTCATTCTGAATTCATCACAGCAAGTATAGTCACAAAAGATTTATATTTTGTTAATATTTTGTTGTTCATATTTGATGTGAGACCGTATGTTGAAACTAAAACAATAATTATGTAGTAGAAAAGTCATTTTACCATAGTTGTACATGTCTGATGACTTGATCTGTGACCGTGTGGTGAAACTAATACAATCGTGGAGCAGTCATTTTAGCCATTAAAAAAAAAAAAATCATAAAAACTGTTAAATTCACTTTATATTTATTTCCTGCTGTCAAAATTTTCGTCGGCTCTGGTTACTGATACAGTCCCACAAAGCTTCAAAAGAAAAACAGGTTTTCCAGAGAGGAAGAGGTTTGGAAATATAACCAAACTAAAATCATTTCTTTCTCGTTTTCACCTGACTTCTAATTTAGATAATGAACACAAGCAATAGTTGTATAGTTGTTTACGTTTATCATTTGTTTCCCGGTGTCAAATTTTTCGTCGCACTGTTTGCGACCTGGTCACTGACTCAGGTATCTGATATTTAATAGGTTCGTTTCTATTTTTTAACAGACAACTTCTTGCCTAAGATCTCAATAGACCTTGTACATGCTTCCATAAAAGTCTACCTTTGTGAAGAGACAGAAAGAAATTCTTTTATCGTTCGTTAGAAACAAGTTACGTATGCATAAATTATATTTTAATGTTATTAAAATTTCTTTGTGTATCTTCAATTAATTTTTCTTCCTTGTCAATACCCACTGAAACGTACATGTTATAACATTTTCATATTTGCTTCTTCTTAAACCAGTTTTTTAAACTCTTTTTCTATTTATTTATATATATATATATATATATATATATATATATATATATATATATATATGTATATTAGATTAAAATGGATTAGAATTTTTTCTTCTTTTCGTGTTACTATTTTAGTAAATAAAATACTTTGTGGTATTAATTTCAGCTCTTTACGTTCTAAGTTGAAATCAAGCCATGGGTCATATTTAACTTTCAACCTCCCGGGGTCGATACAATGAAGTACCAGTCATATAGTGAGGTGGGGGACGATTTAATTGACCCTGCTCTCCATCATTACTGGCTTTCAGACTAAATTTAAAATAATTATTATTTTTAATAAATGTTTTGTTTGTTTTGTTTTTTTAATCATAAAATATATTCGATATATTTTATATAACTAAAATATAAAAAAATCTCTTCTAAAATTAAATATTCAGAAATATGCAATTCGTTTTGTGAAAAATTTTCTTTCATTTTCTTTTCGTTTCTTTTTGTTTTTTGTCGAAAATATTTTTTCATCGGAAAAGAAGAAAATGGTGACGTTTGAGACGAAGACAACAATAAATATATATTACTTAAAAGATTTTTGTATTATTTTTTTTTATTATTCGTCTCCCATATTTCTGTCGTTGGAAGATGTTATCAATAAATATTATACCGTGAAAAGAGAGAAAGAATAAAAAATAATCAAGCCAAAATATTATCTCGTATAGTAAGAGATCTCACACACACATCTCCGCCATGCCACGTTGTTCTAGTTTCCGTGTATCTTTCACGGAATTTCGTATTTCGTTATCATCGTGCTTTTACATTTCTGCTTCCTTTTCTTTGTTTTTTTTAGTCTTTTGATTTTTTTCTTCTATATTTGTATCGATAAACAGTTTTTATGGACACTAGTCATGTGTGAATTAGTAAAATAGAGAATTATATATGATCGCTTGTTTCACAGGCGGACATGACATCGCCATATTGGATATAAAATATTGTACCGAAAGATGACGTCATTGCGTCATATGATCTTACTCTGATTTGTCATTGCTCGGTGCTGTCTATTATTGTTGTTAACTATTACCTGGGTACCTCTACGGTGACAGTGCTTCTTGTTAACTATTACCTGGGTACCTCTACGGTGACAGTGGTTCTTGTTAACTATTACCTGGGTACCTCTACGGTGACAGTGCTTCTTGTTAACTATTACCTGGGTACCTCTACGGTGACAGTGCTTCTTGTTAACTATTACCTGGGTACCTCTACGGTGACAGTGCTTCTTGTTAACTATTACCTGGGTACCTCTACGGTGACAGTGCTTCTTGTTAACTATTACCTGGGTACCTCTACGGTGACAGTGCTTCTTGTTAACTATTACCTGGGTACCTCTACGGTGACAGTGCTTCTTGTTAACTATTACCTGGGTACCTCTACGGTGACAGTGGTTCTTGTTAACTATTACCTGGGTACCTCTACGGTGACAGTGCTTCTTGTTAACTATTACCTGGATACCTCTACGGTGACAGTGGTTCTTGTTAACTATTACCTGGGTACCTCTACGGTGACAGTGCTTCTTGTTAACTATTACCTGGGTACCTCTACGGTGACAGTGGTTCTTGTTAACTATTACCTGGGTACCTCTACGGTGACAGTGGTTCTTGTTAACTATTACCTGGGTACCTCTACGGTGACAGCGCTTCTTGTTAACTATTACCTGGGTACCTCTACAGTGACAGTGGTTCTTGTTAACTATTACCTGGGTACCTCTACGGTGACAGTGGTTCTTGTTAACTATTACCTGGGTACCTCTACGGTGACAGTGGTTCTTGTTAACTATTACCTGGGTACCTCTACGGTGATAGTGGTTCTTGTTAACTATTACCTGGGTACCTCTACGGTGACAGTGGTTCTTGTTAACTATTACCTGGGTACCTCTACGGTGACAGCGCTTCTTGTTAACTATTACCTGGGTACCTCTACAGTGACAGTGGTTCTTGTTAACTATTACCTGGGTACCTCTACGGTGACAGTGGTTCTTGTTAACTATTACCTGGGTACCTCTACGGTGACAGTGCTTGTTAACTATTACCTGGGTACCTCTACGGTGAGAGTGCTTCTTGTTAACTATTACCTGGGTACCTCTACGGTGACAGTGGTTCTTGTTAACTATTACCTGGGTACCTCTACGGTGACAGTGGTTCTTGTTAACTATTACCTGGGTACCTCTACGGTGACAGTGGTTCTTGTTACCTATTACCTGGGTATATCTACAGTGACAGTGCTTCTTGTTAACTATTACCTGGGTACCTCTACGGTGACAGTGCTTGTTAACTATTACCTGGGTACCTCTACGGTGACTGCTTCTTGTTAACTATTACCTGAGTATATCTACGGTGACAGTGCTTCTTGTTAACTATTACCTGGGTACCTCTACGGTGACAGTGCTTCTTGTTAACTATTACCTGGGTACCTCTACGGTGACAGTGCTTCTTGTTAACTATTACCTGGGTACCTCTACGGTGACAGTGGTTCTTGTTAACTATTACCTGGGTACCTCTACGGTGACTGCTTCTTGTTAACTATTACCTGGGTACCTCTACGGTGACAGTGGTTCTTGTTAACTATTACCTGGGTACATCTACGGTGACAGTGCTTCTTGTTAACTATTACCTGGGTACCTCTACGGTGACAGTGGTTCTTGTTAACTATTACCTGGGTACCTCTACGATGATAGTGGTTCTTGTTAACTATTACCTGGGTACCTCTACGGTGACAGTGGTTCTTGTTAACTATTACCTGGGTACCTCTACGGTGACTGCTTCTTGTTAACTATTACCTGAGTATATCTACGGTGACAGTGCTTCTTGTTAACTATTACCTGGGTACCTCTACGGTGACTGCTTCTTGTTAACTATTACCTGGATACCTCTACGGTGACAGTGCTTCTTGTTAACTATTACCTGGGTACCTCTACGGTGACAGTGGTTCTTGTTAACTATTACCTGGGTACTTCTACGATGAGAGTGGTTCTTGTTAACTATTACCTGGGTACCTCTACGGTGACAGTGCTTCTTGTTAACTATTACCTGGGTACCTCTACGGTGACAGTGCTTCTTGTTAACTATTACCTGGGTACCTCTACGGTGACAGTAGTTCTTGTTAACTATTACCTGGGTACCTCTACGATGACTGCTTCTTGTTAACTATTACCTGGGTACCTCTACGGTGACAGTGCTTCTTGTTAACTATTACCTGGGTACTTCTACGATGACAGTGGTTCTTGTTAACTATTACCTGGGTACCTCTACGGTGACTGCTTCTTGTTAACTATTACCTGGGTACCTCTACGGTGACAGTGGTTCTTGTTAACTATTACCTGGGTACCTCTACGGTGACAGTGCTTCTTGTTAACTATTACCTGGGTACTTCTACGGTGACAGTGCTTCTTGTTAACTATTACCTGGGTACTTCTACGATGATAGTGGTTCTTGTTAACTATTACCTGGGTACCTCTACGGTGACAGTGGTTCTTGTTAACTATTACCTGGGTACTTCTACGATGACAGTGGTTCTTGTTAACTATTACCTGGGTACTTCTACGATGACAGTGGTTCTTGTTAACTATTACCTGGGTACTTCTACGATGACAGTGGTTCTTGTTAACTATTACCTGAATACCTCTACGGTGACAGTGGTTCTTGTTAACTATTACCTGGATACCTCTACGGTGACAGTGGTTCTTGTTAACTATTACCTGGGTACCTCTACGGTGACAGTGGTTCTTGTTAACTATTACCTGGGTACCTCTACGGTGACAGTGCTTCTTGTTAACTATTACCTGGGTACCCCTACAGTGACAGTGGTTCTTGTTAATTATTACCTGGGTACCTCTACAGTGACAGTGGTTCTTGTTAACTATTACCTGGGTACCTCTACAGTGACAGTGGTTCTTGTTAACTATTACCTGGGTACCTCTACAGTGACAGTGGTTCTTGTTAACTATTACCTGGGTACCTCTACAGTGACAGTGGTTCTTGTTAACTATTACCTGGGTACCTCTACGGTGACAGTGGTTCTTGTTAATTATTACCTGGGTACCTCTACGGTGACAGTGGTTCTTGTTAACTATTACCTGGGTACCTCTACGGTGACAGTGCTTCTTGTTAACTGTTACCTGGGTACCTCTACAGTGACAGTGGTTCTTGTTAACTATTACCTGGGTACCTCTACAGTGACAGTGGTTCTTGTTAACTATTACCTGGGTACCTCTACAGTGACAGTGGTTCTTGTTAACTATTACCTGGGTACCTCTACAGTGACAGTGGTTCTTGTTAACTATTACCTGGGTACCTCTACAGTGACAGTGGTTCTTGTTAACTATTACCTGGGTACCTCTACGGTGACAGTGGTTCTTGTTAACTATTACCTGGGTACCTCTACGGTGACAGTGCTTCTTGTTAACTATTACCTGGGTACCTCTACAGTGACAGTGGTTCTTGTTAACTATTACCTGGGTACCTCTACGGTGACAGTGCTTCTTGTTAACTATTACCTGGGTACCTCTACAGTGACAGTGGTTCTTGTTAACTATTACCTGGGTACCTCTACGGTGACAGTGCTTCTTGTTAACTATTACCTGGGTACCTCTACGGTGACAGTGGTTCTTGTTAACTATTACCTGGGTACCTCTACGGTGACAGTGCTTCTTGTTAACTATTACCTGGGTACCTCTTCAGTGACAGTGGTTCTTGTTAACTATTACCTGGGTACCTCTACGGTGACAGTGCTTCTTGTTAACTATTACCTGGGTACCTCTACGGTGACAGTGGTTCTTGTTAACTAATACCTGGGTACCTCTACGGTAACAGTGCTTCTTGTTAACTATTACCTGGGTACCTCTACAGTGACAGTGGTTCTTGTTAACTATTACCTGGGTACCTCTACAGTGACAGTGGTTCTTGTTAACTATTACCTGGGTACCTCTACGGTGACAGTGGTTCTTGTTAACTATTACCTGGGTACCTCTACGGTGACAGTGCTTCTTGTTAACTATTAACTGGGTACCTCTACGGTGACAGTGGTTCTTGTTAACTATTACCTGGGTACCTCTACGGTGACAGTGGTTCTTGTTAACTATTACCTGGGTACCTCTACGGTGACAGTGCTTCTTGTTAACTATTACCTGGGTACCTCTACAGTGACAGTGGTTCTTGTTAACTATTACCTGGGTACCTCTACGGTGACAGTGGTTCTTGTTAACTATTACCTGGGTACCTCTACGGTGACAGTGGTTCTTGTTAACTATTACCTGGGTACCTCTACGGTGACAGTGGTTCTTGTTAACTATTACCTGGGTACCTCTACGGTGACAGTGCTTCTTGTTAACTATTACCTGGGTACCCCTACAGTGACAGTGGTTCTTGTTAATTATTACCTGGGTACCTCTACAGTGACAGTGGTTCTTGTTAACTATTACCTGGGTACCTCTACAGTGACAGTGGTTCTTGTTAACTATTACCTGGGTACCTCTACAGTGACAGTGGTTCTTGTTAACTATTACCTGGGTACCTCTACAGTGACAGTGGTTCTTGTTAACTATTACCTGGGTACCTCTACGGTGACAGTGGTTCTTGTTAACTATTACCTGGGTACCTCTACGGTGACAGTGGTTCTTGTTAACTATTACCTGGGTACCTCTACGGTGACAGTGCTTCTTGTTAACTGTTACCTGGGTACCTCTACAGTGACAGTGGTTCTTGTTAACTATTACCTGGGTACCTCTACAGTGACAGTGGTTCTTGTTAACTATTACCTGGGTACCTCTACAGTGACAGTGGTTCTTGTTAACTATTACCTGGGTACCTCTACAGTGACAGTGGTTCTTGTTAACTATTACCTGGGTACCTCTACAGTGACAGTGGTTCTTGTTAACTATTACCTGGGTACCTCTACGGTGACAGTGGTTCTTGTTAACTATTACCTGGGTACCTCTACGGTGACAGTGCTTCTTGTTAACTATTACCTGGGTACCTCTACAGTGACAGTGGTTCTTGTTAACTATTACCTGGGTACCTCTACGGTGACAGTGGTTCTTGTTAACTATTACCTGGGTACCTCTACGGTGACAGTGCTTCTTGTTAACTATTACCTGGGTACCTCTACGGTGACAGTAGTTCTTGTTAACTATTACCTGGGTACCTCTACGATGACTGCTTCTTGTTAACTATTACCTGGGTACCTCTACGGTGACAGTGCTTCTTGTTAACTATTACCTGGGTACTTCTACGATGACAGTGGTTCTTGTTAACTATTACCTGGGTACCTCTACGGTGACTGCTTCTTGTTAACTATTACCTGGGTACCTCTACGGTGACAGTGGTTCTTGTTAACTATTACCTGGGTACCTCTACGGTGACAGTGCTTCTTGTTAACTATTACCTGGGTACTTCTACGGTGACAGTGCTTCTTGTTAACTATTACCTGGGTACTTCTACGATGATAGTGGTTCTTGTTAACTATTACCTGGGTACCTCTACGGTGACAGTGGTTCTTGTTAACTATTACCTGGGTACTTCTACGATGACAGTGGTTCTTGTTAACTATTACCTGGGTACTTCTACGATGACAGTGGTTCTTGTTAACTATTACCTGGGTACTTCTACGATGACAGTGGTTCTTGTTAACTATTACCTGAATACCTCTACGGTGACAGTGGTTCTTGTTAACTATTACCTGGATACCTCTACGGTGACAGTGGTTCTTGTTAACTATTACCTGGGTACCTCTACGGTGACAGTGGTTCTTGTTAACTATTACCTGGGTACCTCTACGGTGACAGTGCTTCTTGTTAACTATTACCTGGGTACCCCTACAGTGACAGTGGTTCTTGTTAACTATTACCTGGGTACCTCTACGGTGACAGTGGTTCTTGTTAACTATTACCTGGGTACCTCTACGGTGACAGTGCTTCTTGTTAACTATTAACTGGGTACCTCTACGGTGACAGTGGTTCTTGTTAACTATTACCTGGGTACCTCTACGGTGACAGTGGTTCTTGTTAACTATTACCTGGGTACCTCTACGGTGACAGTGCTTCTTGTTAACTATTACCTGGGTACCTCTACAGTGACAGTGGTTCTTGTTAACTATTACCTGGGTACCTCTACGGTGACAGTGGTTCTTGTTAACTATTACCTGGGTACCTCTACGGTGACAGTGGTTCTTGTTAACTATTACCTGGGTACCTCTACGGTGACAGTGGTTCTTGTTAACTATTACCTGGGTACCTCTACGGTGACAGTGCTTCTTGTTAACTATTACCTGGGTACCCCTACAGTGACAGTGGTTCTTGTTAATTATTACCTGGGTACCTCTACAGTGACAGTGGTTCTTGTTAACTATTACCTGGGTACCTCTACAGTGACAGTGGTTCTTGTTAACTATTACCTGGGTACCTCTACAGTGACAGTGGTTCTTGTTAACTATTACCTGGGTACCTCTACAGTGACAGTGGTTCTTGTTAACTACTACCTGGGTACCTCTACGGTGACAGTGGTTCTTGTTAACTATTACCTGGGTACCTCTACGGTGACAGTGGTTCTTGTTAACTATTACCTGGGTACCTCTACGGTGACAGTGCTTCTTGTTAACTGTTACCTGGGTACCTCTACAGTGACAGTGGTTCTTGTTAACTATTACCTGGGTACCTCTACAGTGACAGTGGTTCTTGTTAACTATTACCTGGGTACCTCTACAGTGACAGTGGTTCTTGTTAACTATTACCTGGGTACCTCTACAGTGACAGTGGTTCTTGTTAACTATTACCTGGGTACCTCTACAGTGACAGTGGTTCTTGTTAACTATTACCTGGGTACCTCTACGGTGACAGTGGTTCTTGTTAACTATTACCTGGGTACCTCTACGGTGACAGTGCTTCTTGTTAACTATTACCTGGGTACCTCTACAGTGACAGTGGTTCTTGTTAACTATTACCTGGGTACCTCTACGGTGACAGTGGTTCTTGTTAACTATTACCTGGGTACCTCTACGGTGACAGTGCTTCTTGTTAACTATTACCTGGGTACCTCTACGGTGACAGTAGTTCTTGTTAACTATTACCTGGGTACCTCTACGATGACTGCTTCTTGTTAACTATTACCTGGGTACCTCTACGGTGACAGTGCTTCTTGTTAACTATTACCTGGGTACTTCTACGATGACAGTGGTTCTTGTTAACTATTACCTGGGTACCTCTACGGTGACTGCTTCTTGTTAACTATTACCTGGGTACCTCTACGGTGACAGTGGTTCTTGTTAACTATTACCTGGGTACCTCTACGGTGACAGTGCTTCTTGTTAACTATTACCTGGGTACTTCTACGGTGACAGTGCTTCTTGTTAACTATTACCTGGGTACTTCTACGATGATAGTGGTTCTTGTTAACTATTACCTGGGTACCTCTACGGTGACAGTGGTTCTTGTTAACTATTACCTGGGTACTTCTACGATGACAGTGGTTCTTGTTAACTATTACCTGGGTACTTCTACGATGACAGTGGTTCTTGTTAACTATTACCTGGGTACTTCTACGATGACAGTGGTTCTTGTTAACTATTACCTGAATACCTCTACGGTGACAGTGGTTCTTGTTAACTATTACCTGGATACCTCTACGGTGACAGTGGTTCTTGTTAACTATTACCTGGGTACCTCTACGGTGACAGTGGTTCTTGTTAACTATTACCTGGGTACCTCTACGGTGACAGTGCTTCTTGTTAACTATTACCTGGGTACCCCTACAGTGACAGTGGTTCTTGTTAATTATTACCTGGGTACCTCTACAGTGACAGTGGTTCTTGTTAACTATTACCTGGGTACCTCTACAGTGACAGTGGTTCTTGTTAACTATTACCTGGGTACCTCTACAGTGACAGTGGTTCTTGTTAACTATTACCTGGGTACCTCTACAGTGACAGTGGTTCTTGTTAACTATTACCTGGGTACCTCTACGGTGACAGTGGTTCTTGTTAACTATTACCTGGGTACCTCTACGGTGACAGTGGTTCTTGTTAACTATTACCTGGGTACCTCTACGGTGACAGTGCTTCTTGTTAACTGTTACCTGGGTACCTCTACAGTGACAGTGGTTCTTGTTAACTATTACCTGGGTACCTCTACAGTGACAGTGGTTCTTGTTAACTATTACCTGGGTACCTCTACAGTGACAGTGGTTCTTGTTAACTATTACCTGGGTACCTCTACAGTGACAGTGGTTCTTGTTAACTATTACCTGGGTACCTCTACAGTGACAGTGGTTCTTGTTAACTATTACCTGGGTACCTCTACGGTGACAGTGGTTCTTGTTAACTATTACCTGGGTACCTCTACGGTGACAGTGCTTCTTGTTAACTATTACCTGGGTACCTCTACAGTGACAGTGGTTCTTGTTAACTATTACCTGGGTACCTCTACGGTGACAGTGCTTCTTGTTAACTATTACCTGGGTACCTCTACAGTGACAGTGGTTCTTGTTAACTATTACCTGGGTACCTCTACGGTGACAGTGCTTCTTGTTAACTATTACCTGGGTACCTCTACGGTGACAGTGGTTCTTGTTAACTATTACCTGGGTACCTCTACGGTGACAGTGCTTCTTGTTAACTATTACCTGGGTACCTCTTCAGTGACAGTGGTTCTTGTTAACTATTACCTGGGTACCTCTACGGTGACAGTGCTTCTTGTTAACTATTACCTGGGTACCTCTACGGTGACAGTGGTTCTTGTTAACTAATACCTGGGTACCTCTACGGTAACAGTGCTTCTTGTTAACTATTACCTGGGTACCTCTACAGTGACAGTGGTTCTTGTTAACTATTACCTGGGTACCTCTACAGTGACAGTGGTTCTTGTTAACTATTACCTGGGTACCTCTACGGTGACAGTGGTTCTTGTTAACTATTACCTGGGTACCTCTACGGTGACAGTGCTTCTTGTTAACTATTAACTGGGTACCTCTACGGTGACAGTGGTTCTTGTTAACTATTACCTGGGTACCTCTACGGTGACAGTGGTTCTTGTTAACTATTACCTGGGTACCTCTACGGTGACAGTGCTTCTTGTTAACTATTACCTGGGTACCTCTACAGTGACAGTGGTTCTTGTTAACTATTACCTGGGTACCTCTACGGTGACAGTGGTTCTTGTTAACTATTACCTGGGTACCTCTACGGTGACAGTGGTTCTTGTTAACTATTACCTGGGTACCTCTACGGTGACAGTGGTTCTTGTTAACTATTACCTGGGTACCTCTACGGTGACAGTGGTTCTTGTTAACTATTACCTGGGTACCTCTACGGTGACAGTGCTTCTTGTTAACTATTACCTGGGTACCTCTACGGTGACAGTGCTTCTTGTTAACTATTACCTGGGTACCTCTACGGTGACAGTGGTTCTTGTTAACTATTACCTGGGTACCTCTACGATGACAGTGCTTGTTAACTATTACCTGGGTACCTCTACGGTGACTGCTTCTTGTTAACTATTACCTGGGTACCTCTACGATAACTGCTCCTTGTTAACTATTACCTGGGTACCTCTACGGTGACAGTGCTTCTTGTTAACTATTACCTGGGTACCTCTACGGTGAGAGTGCTTCTTGTTAACTATTACCTGGGTACCTCTACGATAACTGCTTCTTGTTAACTATTACCTGGGTACCTCTACGGTGACAGTGGTTCTTGTTAAGTATTACCTGGGTACTTCTACGATGACAGTGGTTCTTGTTAACTATTACCTGGGTACCTCTACGGTGACAGTGCTTCTTGTTAACTATTACCTGGGTACCTCTACGGTGACAGTGCTTCTTGTTAACTATTACCTGGGTACCTCTACGGTGACAGTGCTTCTTGTTAACTATTACCTGGGTACCTCTACTATGACTGCTTCTTGTTAACTATTACCTGGGTACCTCTACGATGACTGCTTCTTGTTAACTATTACCTGGGTACCTCTACGGTGACAGTAGTTCTTGTTAACTATTACCTAGGTACCTCTACGATGACTGCTTCTTGTTAACTATTACCTGGGTACCTCTACGATGACTGCTTCTTGTTAACTATTACCTGGGTACCTCTACGATGACAGTGGTTCTTGTTAACTATTACCTGGGTACCTCTACGGTGACTGCTTCTTGTTAACTATTACCTGGGTACCTCTACGGTGACAGTGGTTCTTGTTAACTATTACCTGGGTACCTCTACGATGACTGCTTCGTGTTAACTATTACCTGGGTACCTCTACGATGACTGCTTCTTGTTAACTATTACCTGGGTACCTCTACGATGACAGTGGTTCTTGTTAACTATTACCTGGGTACCTCTACGGTGACTGCTTCTTGTTAACTATTACCTGGGTACCTCTACGGTGACAGTGGTTCTTGTTAACTATTACTTGGGTACCTCTACGATGACTGCTTCTTGTTAACTATTACCTGGGTACCTCTACGATGACTGCTTCTTGTTAACTATTACCTGGGTACCTCTACGGTGACAGTGCTTCTTGTTAACTATTACCTGGGTACCTCTACGGTGACAGTGGTTCTTGTTAACTATTACCTGGGTACCTCTACGGTGACAGTGCTTCTTGTTAACTATCACCTGGGTACCTCTACGGTGACAGTGCTTCTTGTTAACTATTACCTGGGTACCTCTACGGTGACTGGTTCTTGTTAACTATTACCTGGGTACCTCTACGGTGACAGTGCTTCATGTTAACTATTACCTGGGTACCTCTACGGTGACAGTTCTTCTTGTTAACTATTACCTGGGTACCTCTACGGTGACTGCTTCTTGTTAACTATTACCTGGGTACCTCTACGGTGACTGGTTCTTGTTAACTATTACCTGGGTACCTCTACGGTGACAGTGCTTCATGTTAACTATTACCTAGGTACCTCTACGGTGACAGTGCTTCTTGTTAACTATTACCTGGGTACCTCTACAGTGACTGGTTCTTGTTAACTATGACCTGGGTACCTCTACGGTGACAGTGCTTCTTGTTAACTATTACCTGGGTACCTCTACGGTGACAGTGCTTCATGTTAACTATTACCTAGGTACCTCTACGGTGACAGTGCTTCTTGTTAACTATTACCTGGGTACCTCTACGGTGACAGTGCTTCTTGTTAACTATTATCTGGGTACCTCTACGGTGACAGTGCTTCTTGTTAACTATTACCTGGGTACCTCTACGGTGACAGTGGTTCTTGTTAACTATTACCTGGATACCTCTACGGTGACAGTGGTTCTTGTTAACTATTACCTGGGTACCTCTACGGTGACAGTGGTTCTTGTTAACTATTACCTGGGTACCTCTACGGTGACAGTGCTTCTTGTTAACTATTACCTGGGTACTTCTACGGTGACAGTGGTTCTTGTTAACTATTACCTGGGTACTTCTACGGTGACAGTGGTTCTTGTTAACTATTACCTGGGTGCCTCTACGGTGACAGTGCTTGTTAACTATTACCTGGGTACCTCTACGGTGACAGTGCTTCTTGTTAACTATTACCTGGGTACTTCTACGGTGACAGTGGTTCTTGTTAACTATTACCTGGGTACCTCTACGGTGACAGTGGTTCTTGTTAAATATTACCTGGGTACCTCTACGGTGACAGTGCTTGTTAACTATTACCTGGGTACCTCTACGGTGACAGTGCTTCTTGTTAACTATTACCTGGGTACCTCTACGGTGACAGTGCTTCTTGTTAACTATTCACTGGGTACCTCTACGGTGACAGTGGTTCTTGTTAACTATTACCTGGGTACCTCTACGGTGACAGTGCTTCTTGTTAACTATTACCTGGGTACCTCTACGGTGACAGTGGTTCTTGTTAACTATTACCTGGGTACCTCTACGGTGACAGTGCTTCTTGTTAACTATTACCTGTGTACCTCTACGGTGACAGTGGTTCTTGTTAACTATTACCTGGGTACCTCTACGGTGACAGTGGTTCTTGTTAACTATTACCTGGGTACCTCTACGGTGACGGTGGTTCTTGTTAACTATTACCTGGGTACCTCTACGGTGACAGTGGTTCTTGTTAACTATTACCTGGGTACCTCTACGGTGACAGTGGTTCTTGTTAACTATTACCTGGGTACCTCTACGGTGACAGTGCTTCTTGTTAACTATTACCTGGGTACCTCTACGGTGACAGTGCTTCTTGTTAACTATTACCTGGGTACCTCTACGGTGACAGTGCTTCTTGTTAACTATTACCTGGGTACCTCTACGATGACTGCTTCTTGTTAACTATTACCTGGGTACCTCTACGGTGACAGTGGTTCTTGTTAACTATTACCTGGGTACCTCTACGGTGACAGTGCTTCTTGTTAACTATTACCTGGGTACTTCTACGGTGACAGTGCTTCTTGTTAACTATTACCTGGGTACCTCTACGGTGACAGTGCTTCTTGTTAACTATTCCCTGGGTACCTCTACGGTGACAGTGCTTCTTGTTAACTATTATCTGGGTACCTCTACGGTGACAGTGCTTCTTGTTAACTATTACCTGGGTACCTCTACGGTGACAGTGGTTCTTGTTAACTATTACCTGGATACCTCTACGGTGACAGTGGTTCTTGTTAACTATTACCTGGGTACCTCTACGGTGACAGTGGTTCTTGTTAACTATTACCTGGGTACCTCTACGGTGACAGTGCTTCTTGTTAACTATTACCTGGGTACTTCTACGGTGACAGTGCTTCTTGTTAACTATTACCTGGGTACTTCTACGGTGACAGTGGTTCTTGTTAACTATTACCTGGGTGCCTCCACGGTGACAGTGCTTGTTAACTATTACCTGGGTACCTCTACGGTGACAGTGCTTCTTGTTAACTATTACCTGGGTACTTCTACGGTGACAGTGGTTCTTGTTAACTATTACCTGGGTACCTCTACGGTGACAGTGGTTCTTGTTAAATATTACCTGGGTACATCTACGGTGACAGTGCTTGTTAACTATTACCTGGGTACCTCTACGATGACAGTGGTTCTTGTTAACTATTACCTGGGTACCTCTGCGGTGAAATTGGTTCTTGTTAACTATTACCTGGGTACCTCTACGGTGACAGTGCTTCTTGTTAACTATTACCTGGGTACCTCTACGGTGACAGTGGTTCTTGTTAACTATTACCTGGGTACCTCTACGGTGACAGTGGTTCTTGTTAACTATTACCTGGGTACCTCTACGGTGACAGTGCTTCTTGTTAACTATTACCTGGGTACCTCTACGGTGACAGTGGTTCTTGTTAACTATTACCTGGGTACCTCTACGGTGACAGTGCTTCTTGTTAACTATTACCTGGGTACCTATACGGTGACAGTGGTTCTTGTTAACTATTACCTGGGTATCTCTACGGTGACAGTGGTTCTTATTAACTATTACCTGGGTACCTCTACGGTGACAGTGCTTCTTGTTAACTATTACCTGGGTACCTCTACGGTGACAGTGGTTCTTGTTAACTATTACCTGGGTACCTCTACGGTGACAGTGGTTCTTGTTAACTATTACCTGGGTACCTCTACGATGACAGTGGTTCTTGTTAACTATTACCTGGGTACCTCTGCGGTGAAAGTGGTTCTTGTTAACTATTACCTGGGTACCTCTACGATGACAGTGGTTCTTGTTAACTATTACCTGGGTACCTCTACGGTGAAAGTGGTTCTTGTTAACTATTACCTGGGTACCTCTACGGTGACAGTGCTTCTTGTTAACTATTACCTGGATACCTCTACGGTGACAGTGCTTCTTGTTAACTATTACCTGGGTACCTCTACGGTGACAGTGGTTCTTGTTAACTATTACCTGGGTACCTCTACGGTGACAGTGGTTCTTGTTAACTATTACCTGGGTACCTCTAAGGTGACGGTGCTTCTTGTTAACTATTACCTGGGTACCTCTACGGTGACAGTGGTTCTTGTTAACTATTACCTGGGTACCTCTACGGTGACAGTGCTTCTTGTTAACTATTACCTGGGTACCTCTACGGTGACAGTGGTTCTTGTTAACTATTACCTGGGTACCTCTACGGTGACAGTGGTTCTCATTAACTATTACCTGGGTACCTCTACGGTGACAGTGGTTCTTGTTAACTATTACCTGGGTACCTCTACGATGACAGTGCTTCTTGTTAACTATTACCTGGGTACCTCTGCGGTGAAAGTGGTTCTTGTTAACTATTACCTGGGTACCTCTACGGTGACAGTGCTTCTTGTTAACTATTACCTGGGTACCACTACGGTGACAGTGGTTCTTGTTAACTATTACCTGGGTACCTCTACGGTGACAGTGGTTCTTGTTAACTATTACCTGGGTACCTCTACGGTGACAGTGCTTCTTGTTAACTATTACCTGGGTACCTCTACGGTGACAGTGGTTCTTGTTAACTATTACCTGGGTACCTCTGCGGTGAAAGTGGTTCTTGTTAACTATTACCTGGGTACCTCTACGGTGACAGTGTTTCTTGTTAACTATTACCTGGGTACCTCTACGGTGACAGTGCTTCTTGTTAACTATTACCTGGGTACCTATACGGTGACAGTGGTTCTTGTTAACTATTACCTGGGTACCTCTACGGTGACAGTGCTTCTTGTTAACTATTACCTGGGTACCTCTACGGTGACAGTGGTTCTTGTTAACTATTACCTGGGTACCTCTACGATGACAGTGCTTGTTAACTATTACCTGGGTACCTCTACGGTGACTGCTTCTTGTTAACTATTACCTGGGTACCTCTACGATAACTGCTCCTTGTTAACTATTACCTGGGTACCTCTACGGTGACAGTGCTTCTTGTTAACTATTACCTGGGTACCTCTACGGTGAGAGTGCTTCTTGTTAACTATTACCTGGGTACCTCTACGATAACTGCTTCTTGTTAACTATTACCTGGGTACCTCTACGGTGACAGTGGTTCTTGTTAAGTATTACCTGGGTACTTCTACGATGACAGTGGTTCTTGTTAACTATTACCTGGGTACCTCTACGGTGACAGTGCTTCTTGTTAACTATTACCTGGGTACCTCTACGGTGACAGTGCTTCTTGTTAACTATTACCTGGGTACCTCTACGGTGACAGTGGTTCTTGTTAACTATTACCTGGGTACCTCTACGATGACAGTGCTTGTTAACTATTACCTGGGTACCTCTACGGTGACTGCTTCTTGTTAACTATTACCTGGGTACCTCTACGATAACTGCTCCTTGTTAACTATTACCTGGGTACCTCTACGGTGACAGTGCTTCTTGTTAACTATTACCTGGGTACCTCTACGGTGAGAGTGCTTCTTGTTAACTATTACCTGGGTACCTCTACGATAACTGCTTCTTGTTAACTATTACCTGGGTACCTCTACGGTGACAGTGGTTCTTGTTAAGTATTACCTGGGTACTTCTACGATGACAGTGGTTCTTGTTAACTATTACCTGGGTACCTCTACGGTGACAGTGCTTCTTGTTAACTATTACCTGGGTACCTCTACGGTGACAGTGCTTCTTGTTAACTATTACCTGGGTACCTCTACGGTGACAGTGCTTCTTGTTAACTATTACCTGGGTACCTCTACTATGACTGCTTCTTGTTAACTATTACCTGGGTACCTCTACGATGACTGCTTCTTGTTAACTATTACCTGGGTACCTCTACGGTGACAGTAGTTCTTGTTAACTATTACCTAGGTACCTCTACGATGACTGCTTCTTGTTAACTATTACCTGGGTACCTCTACGATGACTGCTTCTTGTTAACTATTACCTGGGTACCTCTACGATGACAGTGGTTCTTGTTAACTATTACCTGGGTACCTCTACGTTGACTGCTTCTTGTTAACTATTACCTGGGTACCTCTACGGTGACAGTGGTTCTTGTTAACTATTACCTGGGTACCTCTACGATGACTGCTTCGTGTTAACTATTACCTGGGTACCTCTACGATGACTGCTTCTTGTTAACTATTACCTGGGTACCTCTACGATGACAGTGGTTCTTGTTAACTATTACCTGGGTACCTCTACGGTGACTGCTTCTTGTTAACTATTACCTGGGTACCTCTACGGTGACAGTGGTTCTTGTTAACTATTACTTGGGTACCTCTACGATGACTGCTTCTTGTTAACTATTACCTGGGTACCTCTACGATGACTGCTTCTTGTTAACTATTACCTGGGTACCTCTACGGTGACAGTGCTTCTTGTTAACTATTACCTGGGTACCTCTACGGTGCCAGTGGTTCTTGTTAACTATTACCTGGGTACCTCTACGGTGACAGTGCTTCTTGTTAACTATTACCTGGGTACCTCTACGGTGACAGTGCTTCTTGTTAACTATTACCTGGGTACCTCTACGGTGACTGGTTCTTGTTAACTATTACCTGGGTACCTCTACGGTGACAGTGCTTCATGTTAACTATTACCTGGGTACCTCTACGGTGACAGTTCTTCTTGTTAACTATTACCTGGGTACCTCTACGGTGACTGCTTCTTGTTAACTATTACCTGGGTACCTCTACGGTGACTGGTTCTTGTTAACTATTACCTGGGTACCTCTACGGTGACAGTGCTTCATGTTAACTATTACCTAGGTACCTCTACGGTGACAGTGCTTCTTGTTAACTATTACCTGGGTACCTCTACAGTGACTGGTTCTTGTTAACTATGACCTGGGTACCTCTACGGTGACAGTGCTTCTTGTTAACTATTACCTGGGTACCTCTACGGTGACAGTGCTTCATGTTAACTATTACCTAGGTACCTCTACGGTGACAGTGCTTCTTGTTAACTATTACCTGGGTACCTCTACGGTGACAGTGCTTCTTGTTAACTATTATCTGGGTACCTCTACGGTGACAGTGCTTCTTGTTAACTATTACCTGGGTACCTCTACGGTGACAGTGGTTCTTGTTAACTATTACCTGGATACCTCTACGGTGACAGTGGTTCTTGTTAACTATTACCTGGGTACCTCTACGGTGACAGTGGTTCTTGTTAACTATTACCTGGGTACCTCTACGGTGACAGTGCTTCTTGTTAACTATTACCTGGGTACTTCTACGGTGACAGTGCTTCTTGTTAACTATTACCTGGGTACTTCTACGGTGACAGTGGTTCTTGTTAACTATTACCTGGGTGCCTCTACGGTGACAGTGCTTGTTAACTATTACCTGGGTACCTCTACGGTGACAGTGCTTCTTGTTAACTATTACCTGGGTACTTCTACGGTGACAGTGGTTCTTGTTAACTATTACCTGGGTACCTCTACGGTGACAGTGGTTCTTGTTAAATATTACCTGGGTACCTCTACGGTGACAGTGCTTGTTAACTATTACCTGGGTACCTCTACGGTGACAGTGCTTCTTGTTAACTATTACCTGGGTACCTCTACGGTGACAGTGCTTCTTGTTAACTATTACCTGGGTACCTCTACGGTGACAGTGGTTCTTGTTAACTATTACCTGGGTACCTCTACGGTGACAGTGCTTCTTGTTAACTATTACCTGGGTACCTCTACGGTGACAGTGGTTGTTGTTAACTATTACCTGGGTACCTCTACGGTGACAGTGCTTCTTGTTAACTATTACCTGGGTACCTCTACGGTGACAGTGGTTCTTGTTAACTATTACCTGGGTACCTCTACGGTGACAGTGGTTCTTGTTAACTATTACCTGGGTACCTCTACGGTGACGGTGGTTCTTGTTAACTATTACCTGGGTACCTCTACGGTGACAGTGGTTCTTGTTAACTATTACCTGGGTACCTCTACGGTGACAGTGCTTCTTGTTAACTATTACCTGGGTACCTCTACGGTGACAGTGCTTCTTGTTAACTATTACCTGGGTACCTCTACGATGACTGCTTCTTGTTAACTATTACCTGGGTACCTCTACGGTGACAGTGGTTCTTGTTAACTATTACCTGGGTACCTCTACGGTGACAGTGCTTCTTGTTAACTATTACCTGGGTACTTCTACGGTGACAGTGCTTCTTGTTAACTATTACCTGGGTACCTCTACGGTGACAGTGCTTCTTGTTAACTATTCCCTGGGTACCTCTACGGTGACAGTGCTTCTTGTTAACTATTATCTGGGTACCTCTACGGTGACAGTGCTTCTTGTTAACTATTACCTGGGTACCTCTACGGTGACAGTGGTTCTTGTTAACTATTACCTGGATACCTCTACGGTGACAGTGGTTCTTGTTAACTATTACCTGGGTACCTCTACGGTGACAGTGGTTCTTGTTAACTATTACCTGGGTACCTCTACGGTGACAGTGCTTCTTGTTAACTATTACCTGGGTACTTCTACGGTGACAGTGCTTCTTGTTAACTATTACCTGGGTACTTCTACGGTGACAGTGGTTCTTGTTAACTATTACCTGGGTGCCTCTACGGTGACAGTGCTTGTTAACTATTACCTGGGTACCTCTACGGTGACAGTGCTTCTTGTTAACTATTACCTGGGTACTTCTACGGTGACAGTGGTTCTTGTTAACTATTACCTGGGTACCTCTACGGTGACAGTGGTTCTTGTTAAATATTACCTGGGTACCTCTACGGTGACAGTGCTTGTTAACTATTACCTGGGTACCTCTACGATGACAGTGGTTCTTGTTAACTATTACCTGGGTACCTCTGCGGTGAAATTGGTTCTTGTTAACTATTACCTGGGTACCTCTACGGTGACAGTGCTTCTTGTTAACTATTACCTGGGTACCTCTACGGTGACAGTGGTTCTTGTTAACTATTACCTGGGTACCTCTACGGTGACAGTGGTTCTTGTTAACTATTACCTGGGTACCTCTACGGTGACAGTGCTTCTTGTTAACTATTAACTGGGTACCTCTACGGTGACAGTGGTTCTTGTTAACTATTACCTGGGTACCTCTACGGTGACAGTGCTTCTTGTTAACTATTACCTGGGTACCTATACGGTGACAGTGGTTCTTGTTAACTATTACCTGGGTACCTCTACGGTGACAGTGGTTCTTATTAACTATTACCTGGGTACCTCTACGGTGACAGTGCTTCTTGTTAACTATTACCTGGGTACCTCTACGGTGACAGTGGTTCTTGTTAACTATTACCTGGGTACCTCTACGGTGACAGTGGTTCTTGTTAACTATTACCTGGGTACCTCTACGATGACAGTGGTTCTTGTTAACTATTACCTGGGTACCTCTGCGGTGAAAGTGGTTCTTGTTAACTATTACCTGGGTACCTCTACGATGACAGTGGTTCTTGTTAACTATTACCTGGGTACCTCTACGGTGAAAGTGGTTCTTGTTAACTATTACCTGGGTACCTCTACGGTGACAGTGCTTCTTGTTAACTATTACCTGGATACCTCTACGGTGACAGTGCTTCTTGTTAACTATTACCTGGGTACCTCTACGGTGACAGTGGTTCTTGTTAACTATTACCTGGGTACCTCTACGGTGACAATGGTTCTTGTTAACTATTACCTGGGTACCTCTACGGTGACAGTGGTTCTTGTTAACTATTACCTGGGTACCTCTACGGTGACAGTGCTTCTTGTTAACTATTACCTGGGTACCTCTACGGTGACAGTGGTTCTTGTTAACTATTACCTGGGTACCTCTACGGTGACAGTGGTTCTCATTAACTATTACCTGGGTACCTCTACGGTGACAGTGGTTCTTGTTAACTATTACCTGGGTACCTCTACGATGACAGTGCTTCTTGTTAACTATTACCTGGGTACCTCTGCGGTGAAAGTGGTTCTTGTTAACTATTACCTGGGTACCTCTACGGTGACAGTGCTTCTTGTTAACTATTACCTGGGTACCTCTACGGTGACAGTGGTTCTTGTTAACTATTACCTGGGTACCTCTACGGTGACAGTGGTTCTTGTTAACTATTACGTGGGTACATCTACGGTGACAGTGCTTCTTGTTAACTATTACCTGGGTACCTCTACGGTGACAGTGGTTCTTGTTAACTATTACCTGGGTACCTCTGCGGTGAAAGTGGTTCTTGTTAACTATTACCTGGGTACCTCTACGGTGACAGTGTTTCTTGTTAACTATTACCTGGGTACCTCTACGGTGACAGTGCTTCTTGTTAACTATTACCTGGGTACCTATACGGTGACAGTGGTTCTTGTTAACTATTACCTGGGTACCTCTACGGTGACAGTGGTTCTTATTAACTATTGCCTGGGTACCTCTACGGTGACAGTGCTTCTTGTTAACTATTACCTGGGTACCTCTACGGTGACAGTGGTTCTTGTTAACTATTACCTGGGTACCTCTACGGTGACAGTGGTTCTTGTTAACTATTACCTGGGTACCTCTACGATGACAGTGGTTCTTGTTAACTATTACCTGGGTACCTCTGCGGTGAAAGTGGTTGTTGTTAACTATTACCTGGGTACCTCTACGGTGACAGTGCTTCTTGTTAACTATTACCTGGGTACCTCTACGGTGACAGTGGTTCTTGTTAACTATTACCTGGGTACCTCTACGGTGACAGTGGTTCTTGTTAACTATTACCTGGGTACCTCTACGGTGACAGTGGTTCTTGTTAACTATTACCTGGGTACCTCTACGGTGACAGTGCTTCTTGTTAACTATTACCTGGGTACCTCTACTGTGACAGTGGTTCTTGTTAACTATTACCTGGGTACTTCTACGGTGACAGTGGTTCTTGTTAACTATTACCTGGGTGCCTCTACGGTGACAGTGCTTGTTAACTATTACCTGGGTACCTCTACGGTGACAGTGCTTCTTGTTAACTATTACCTGGGTACTTCTACGGTGACAGTGGTTCTTGTTAACTATTACCTGGGTACCTCTACGGTGACAGTGGTTCTTGTTAAATATTACCTGGGTACCTCTACGGTGACAGTGCTTGTTAACTATTACCTGGGTACCTCTACGGTGACAGTGCTTCTTGTTAACTATTACCTGGGTACCTCTACGGTGACAGTGCTTCTTGTTAACTATTACCTGGGTACCTCTACGGTGACAGTGCTTCTTGTTAACTATTACCTGGGTACCTCTACGGTGACAGTGGTTCTTGTTAACTATTACCTGGGTACCTCTACGGTGACAGTGCTTCTTGTTAACTATTACCTGGGTACCTCTACGGTGACAGTGCTTCTTGTTAACTATTACCTGGGTACCTCTACGGTGACAGTGCTTCTTGTTAACTATTACCTGGGTACCTCTACGATGACTGCTTCTTGTTAACTATTACCTGGGTACCTCTACGGTAACAGTTGTTCTTGTTAACTATTACCTGGGTACCTCTACGGTGACAGTGCTTCTTGTTAACTATTACCTGGGTACCTCTACGGTGACAGTGGTTCTTGTTAACTATTACCTGGGTACCTCTACGATGACAGTGCTTCATGTTAACTATTACCTAGGTACCTCTACGGTGACAGTGCTTCTTGTTAACTATTACCTGGGTACCTCTACGGTGACAGTGCTTCTTGTTAACTATTATCTGGGTACCTCTACGGTGACAGTGCTTCTTGTTAACTATTACCTGGGTACCTCTACGGTGACAGTGGTTCTTGTTAACTATTACCTGGATACCTCTACGGTGACAGTGGTTCTTGTTAACTATTACCTGGGTACCTCTACGGTGACAGTGGTTCTTGTTAACTATTACCTGGGTACATCTACGGTGACAGTGCTTGTTAACTATTACCTGGGTACCTCTACGGTGACAGTGCTTCTTGTTAACTATTACCTGGGTACTTCTACGGTGACTGCTTCTTGTTATCTATTACCTGGGTACCTCTACGGTGACAGTGCTTCTTGTTAACTGTTACCTGGGTACCTCTACGGTGACAGTGCTTCTTGTTAACTATGACCTGGGTACCTCTATGGTGACAGTGGTTCTTGTTAACTATTACCTGGGTACCTCTACGGTGACAGTGGTTCTTGTTAACTATTACCTGGGTAGCTCTACGATGACAGTGCTTCTTGTTAACTATTACCTGGGTACCTCTACGGTGACAATGGTTCTTATTAACTATTACCTGGGTACCTCTACGGTGACAGTGCTTCTTGTTAACTATTACCTGGGTACCTCTACGGTGACAGTGCTTCTTGTTAACTATTACCTGGGTACCTCTACGGGGACAGTGGTTCTTGTTAACTATTACCTGGCTACCTCTACGGTGACAGTGCTTCTTGTTAACTATTACCTGGGTACCTCTACGGTGACAGTGGTTCTTGTTAACTATTACCTGGGTACCTCTACGGTGACAGTGGTTCTTATTAACTATTACCTGGGTACCTCTACGGTGACAGTGGTTCTTGTTAACTATTACCTGGGTACCTCTACGATGACAGTGGTTCTTGTTAACTATTACCTGGTACCTCTGCGGTGAAAGTGGTTCTTGTTAACTATTACCTGGGTACCTCTACGGTGACAGTGCTTCTTGTTAACTATTACCTGGGTACCTCTACGGTGACAGTGGTTCTTGTTAACTATTACCTGGGTACCTCTACGGTGACAGTGGTTCTTGTTAACTATTACCTGGGTACCTCTACGGTGACAGTGCTTCTTGTTAACTATTACCTGGGTACCTCTACGGTGACAGTGGTTCTTGTTAACTATTACCTGGGTACCTCTACGGTGACAGTGCTTCTTGTTAACTATTACCTGGGTACCTATACGGTGACAGTGGTTCTTGTTAACTATTACCTGGGTACCTCTACGGTGACAGTGGTTCTTATTAACTATTACCTGGGTACCTCTACGGTGACAGTGCTTCTTGTTAACTATTACCTGGGTACCTCTACGGTGACAGTGGTTCTTGTTAACTATTACCTGGGTACCTCTACGGTGACAGTGGTTCTTGTTAACTATTACCTGGGTACCTCTACGGTGACAGTGGTTCTTGTTAACTATTACCTGGGTACCTCTACGGTGACAGTGCTTCTTGTTAACTATTACCTGGGTACCTCTACGGTGACAATGGTTCTTATTAACTATTACCTGGGTACCTCTACGGTGACAGTGCTTCTTGTTAACTATTACCTGGGTACCTCTACGGTGACAGTGCTTCTTGTTAACTATTACCTGGGTACCTCTACGAGGACAGTGGTTCTTGTTAACTATTACCTGGCTACCTCTACGGTGACAGTGCTTCTTGTTAACTATTACCTGGGTACCTCTACGGTGACAGTGGTTCTTGTTAACTATTACCTGGGTACCTCTACGGTGACAGTGGTTCTTATTAACTATTACCTGGGTACCTCTACGGTGACAGTGGTTCTTGTTAACTATTACCTGGGTACCTCTACGATGACAGTGGTTCTTGTTAACTATTACCTGGTACCTCTGCGGTGAAAGTGGTTCTTGTTAACTATTACCTGGGTACCTCTACGGTGACAGTGCTTCTTGTTAACTATTACCTGGGTACCTCTACGGTGACAGTGGTTCTTGTTAACTATTACCTGGGTACCTCTACGGTGACAGTGGTTCTTGTTAACTATTACCTGGGTACCTCTACGGTGACAGTGCTTCTTGTTAACTATTACCTGGGTACCTCTACGGTGACAGTGGTTCTTGTTAACTATTACCTGGGTACCTCTACGGTGACAGTGCTTCTTGTTAACTATTACCTGGGTACCTATACGGTGACAGTGGTTCTTGTTAACTATTACCTGGGTACCTCTACGGTGACAGTGGTTCTTATTAACTATTACCTGGGTACCTCTACGGTGACAGTGCTTCTTGTTAACTATTACCTGGGTACCTCTACGGTGACAGTGGTTCTTGTTAACTATTACCTGGGTACCTCTACGGTGACAGTGGTTCTTGTTAACTATTACCTGGGTACCTCTACGGTGACAGTGGTTCTTGTTAACTATTACCTGGGTACCTCTACGGTGACAGTGGTTCTTGTTAACTATTACCTGGGTACCTCTACGGTGACAGTGCTTCTTGTTAACTATTACCTGGGTACCTCTACGGTGACAGTGGTTCTTGTTAACTATTACCTGGGTACCTCTACGGTGACAGTGCTTCTTGTTAACTATTACCTGGGTACCTATACGGTGACAGTGGTTCTTGTTAACTATTACCTGGGTACCTCTACGGTGACAGTGGTTCTTATTAACTATTACCTGGGTACCTCTACGGTGACAGTGCTTCTTGTTAACTATTACCTGGGTACCTCTACGGTGACAGTGGTTCTTGTTAACTATTACCTGGGTACCTCTACGGTGACAGTGGTTCTTGTTAACTATTACCTGGGTACCTCTACGGTGACAGTGGTTCTTGTTAACTATTACCTGGGTACCTCTACGGTGACAGTGCTTCTTGTTAACTATTACCTGGGTACCTCTACTGTGACAGTGGTTCTTGTTAACTATTACCTGGGTACTTCTACGGTGACAGTGGTTCTTGTTAACTATTACCTGGGTGCCTCTACGGTGACAGTGCTTGTTAACTATTACCTGGGTACCTCTACGGTGACAGTGCTTCTTGTTAACTATTACCTGGGTACTTCTACGGTGACAGTGGTTCTTGTTAACTATTACCTGGGTACCTCTACGGTGACAGTGGTTCTTGTTAAATATTACCTGGGTACCTCTACGGTGACAGTGCTTGTTAACTATTACCTGGGTACCTCTACGGTGACAGTGCTTCTTGTTAACTATTACCTGGGTACCTCTACGGTGACAGTGCTTCTTGTTAACTATTACCTGGGTACCTCTACGGTGACAGTGCTTCTTGTTAACTATTACCTGGGTACCTCTACGGTGACAGTGGTTCTTGTTAACTATTACCTGGGTACCTCTACGGTGACAGTGCTTCTTGTTAACTATTACCTGGGTACCTCTACGGTGACAGTGCTTCTTGTTAACTATTACCTGGGTACCTCTACGGTGACAGTGCTTCTTGTTAACTATTACCTGGGTACCTCTACGATGACTGCTTCTTGTTAACTATTACCTGGGTACCTCTACGGTAACAGTTGTTCTTGTTAACTATTACCTGGGTACCTCTACGGTGACAGTGCTTCTTGTTAACTATTACCTGGGTACCTCTACGGTGACAGTGGTTCTTGTTAACTATTACCTGGGTACCTCTACGATGACAGTGCTTCATGTTAACTATTACCTAGGTACCTCTACGGTGACAGTGCTTCTTGTTAACTATTACCTGGGTACCTCTACGGTGACAGTGCTTCTTGTTAACTATTATCTGGGTACCTCTACGGTGACAGTGCTTCTTGTTAACTATTACCTGGGTACCTCTACGGTGACAGTGGTTCTTGTTAACTATTACCTGGATACCTCTACGGTGACAGTGGTTCTTGTTAACTATTACCTGGGTACCTCTACGGTGACAGTGGTTCTTGTTAACTATTACCTGGGTACCTCTACGGTGACAGTGCTTGTTAACTATTACCTGGGTACCTCTACGGTGACAGTGCTTCTTGTTAACTATTACCTGGGTACTTCTACGGTGACTGCTTCTTGTTATCTATTACCTGGGTACCTCTACGGTGACAGTGCTTCTTGTTAACTGTTACCTGGGTACCTCTACGGTGACAGTGCTTCTTGTTAACTATGACCTGGGTACCTCTATGGTGACAGTGGTTCTTGTTAACTATTACCTGGGTACCTCTACGGTGACAGTGGTTCTTGTTAACTATTACCTGGGTAGCTCTACGATGACAGTGCTTCTTGTTAACTATTACCTGGGTACCTCTACGGTGACAATGGTTCTTATTAACTATTACCTGGGTACCTCTACGGTGACAGTGCTTCTTGTTAACTATTACCTGGGTACCTCTACGGTGACAGTGCTTCTTGTTAACTATTACCTGGGTACCTCTACGGGGACAGTGGTTCTTGTTAACTATTACCTGGCTACCTCTACGGTGACAGTGCTTCTTGTTAACTATTACCTGGGTACCTCTACGGTGACAGTGGTTCTTGTTAACTATTACCTGGGTACCTCTACGGTGACAGTGGTTCTTATTAACTATTACCTGGGTACCTCTACGGTGACAGTGGTTCTTGTTAACTATTACCTGGGTACCTCTACGATGACAGTGGTTCTTGTTAACTATTACCTGGTACCTCTGCGGTGAAAGTGGTTCTTGTTAACTATTACCTGGGTACCTCTACGGTGACAGTGCTTCTTGTTAACTATTACCTGGGTACCTCTACGGTGACAGTGGTTCTTGTTAACTATTACCTGGGTACCTCTACGGTGACAGTGGTTCTTGTTAACTATTACCTGGGTACCTCTACGGTGACAGTGCTTCTTGTTAACTATTACCTGGGTACCTCTACGGTGACAGTGGTTCTTGTTAACTATTACCTGGGTACCTCTACGGTGACAGTGCTTCTTGTTAACTATTACCTGGGTACCTATACGGTGACAGTGGTTCTTGTTAACTATTACCTGGGTACCTCTACGGTGACAGTGGTTCTTATTAACTATTACCTGGGTACCTCTACGGTGACAGTGCTTCTTGTTAACTATTACCTGGGTACCTCTACGGTGACAGTGGTTCTTGTTAACTATTACCTGGGTACCTCTACGGTGACAGTGGTTCTTGTTAACTATTACCTGGGTACCTCTACGATGACAGTGGTTCTTGTTAACTATTACCTGGGTACCTCTGCGGTGAAAGTGGTTCTTGTTAACTATTACCTGGATACCTCTACGATGACAGTGGTTCTTGTTAACTATTACCTGGGTACCTCTACGGTGAAAGTGGTTCTTGTTAACTATTACCTGGGTACCTCTACGGTGACAGTGCTTCTTGTTAACTATTACCTGGGTACCTCTACGGTGACAGTGCTTCTTGTTAACTATTACCTGGGTACCTCTACGGTGACAGTGGTTCTTGTTAACTATTACCTGGGTACCTCTACGGTGACAGTGGTTCTTGTTAACTATTACCTGGGTACCTCTAAGGTGACAGTGCTTCTTGTTAACTATTACCTGGGTACCTCTACGGTGACAGTGGTTCTTGTTAACTATTACCTGGGTACCTCTACGGTGACAGTGCTTCTTGTTAACTATTACCTGGGTACCTCTACGGTGACAGTGGTTCTTGTTAACTATTACCTGGGTACCTCTACGGTGACAGTGGTTCTTATTAACTATTACCTGGGTACCTCTACGATGACAGTGCTTCTTGTTAACTATTACCTGGGTACCTCTGCGGTGAAAGTGGTTCTTGTTAACTATTACCTGGGTACCTCTACGGTGACAGTGCTTCTTGTTAACTATTACCTGGGTACCTCTACGGTGACAGTGGTTCTTGTTAACTATTACCTGGGTACCTCTACGGTGACAGTGGTTCTTGTTAACTATTACCTGGGTACCTCTACGGTGACAGTGGTTCTTATTAACTATTACCTGGGTACCTCTACGGTGACAGTGCTTCTTGTTAACTATTACCTGGGTACCTCTACGGTGACAGTGGTTCTTGTTAACTATTACCTGGGTACCTCTACGGTGACAGTGGTTCTTGTTAACTATTACCTGGGTACCTCTACGATGACAGTGGTTCTTGTTAACTATTACCTGGGTACCTCTGCGGTGAAAGTGGTTGTTGTTAACTATTACCTGGGTACCTCTACGGTGACAGTGCTTCTTGTTAACTATTACCTGGGTACCTCTACGGTGACAGTGGTTCTTGTTAACTATTACCTGGGTACCTCTACGGTGACAGTGGTTCTTGTTAACTATTACCTGGGTACCTCTACGGTGACAGTGGTTCTTGTTAACTATTACCTGGGTACCTCTACGGTGACAGTGGTTCTTGTTAACTATTACCTGGGTACCTCTACGGTGACAGTGGTTCTTGTTAACTATTACCTGGGTACCTCTACGGTGACAGTGGTTCTTATTAACTATTACCTGGGTACCTCTACGGTGACAGTGCTTCTTGTTAACTATTACCTGGGTACCTCTACGGTGACAGTGGTTCTTGTTAACTATTACGTGGGTACCTCTACGGTGACAGTGGTTCTTGTTAACTATTACCTGGGTACCTCTACGGTGACAGTGGTTCTTGTTAACTATTACCTGGGTACCTCTACGGTGACAGTGGTTCTTGTTAACTATTACCTGGGTACCTCTACGGTGACAGTGGTTCTTGTTAACTATTACCTGGGTACCTCTACGGTGACAGTGCTTCTTGTTAACTATTACCTGGGTACCTCTACGGTGACAGTGGTTCTTGTTAACTATTACCTGGGTACCTCTACGGTGACAGTGGTTCTTATTAACTATTACCTGGGTACCTCTACGGTGACAGTGCTTCTTGTTAACTATTACCTGGGTACCTCTACGATGACAGTGGTTCTTGTTAACTATTACCTGGGTACCTCTGTGGTGAAAGTGGTTCTTGTTAACTATTACCTGGGTACCTCTACGGTGACAGTGCTTCTTGTTAACTATTACCTGGGTACCTCTACGGTGACAGTGGTTCTTGTTAACTATTACCTGGGTACCTCTACGGTGACAGTGCTTCTTGTTAACTATTACCTGGGTACCTCTACGGTGACAGTGCTTCTTGATAACTATTACCTGGGTACCTCTACGGTGACAGTGGTTCTTGTTAACTATTACCTGGGTACCTCTACGGTGACAGTGCTTCTTGTTAACTATTACCTGCGTACCTATACGGTGACAGTGGTTCTTGTTAACTATTACCTGGGTACCTCTACGGTGACAGTGGTTCTTATTAACTATTACCTGGGTACCTCTACGGTGACAGTGCTTCTTGTTAACTATTACCTGGGTACCTCTACGGTGACAGTGGTTCTTGTTAACTATTACCTGGGTACCTCTACGGTGACAGTGGTTCTTGTTAACTATTACCTGGGTACCTCTACGATGACAGTGGTTCTTGTTAACTATTACCTGGGTACCTCTGCGGTGAAAGTGGTTCTTGTTAACTATTACCTGGGTACCTCTACGATGACAGTGGTTCTTGTTAACTATTACCTGGGTACCTCTACGGTGAAAGTGGTTCTTGTTAACTATTACCTGGGTACCTCTACGGTGACAGTGGTTCTTGTTAACTATTACCTGGGTACCTCTACGGTGACAGTGCTTCTTGTTAACTATTACCTGGGTACCTCTACGGTGACAGTGGTTCTTGTTAACTATTACCTGGGTACCTCTACGGTGACAGTGGTTCTTGTTAACTATTACCTGGGTACCTCTAAGGTGACAGTGCTTCTTGTTAACTATTACCTGGGTACCTCTACGGTGACAGTGGTTCTTGTTAACTATTACCTGGGTACCTCTACGGTGACAGTGCTTCTTGTTAACTATTACCTGGGTACCTCTACGGTGACAGTGGTTCTTGTTAACTATTACCTGGGTACCTCTACGGTGACAGTGGTTCTTATTAACTATTACCTGGGTACCTCTACGATGACAGTGCTTCTTGTTAACTATTACCTGGGTACCTCTGCGGTGAAAGTGGTTCTTGTTAACTATTACCTGGGTACCTCTACGGTGACAGTGCTTCTTGTTAACTATTACCTGGGTACCTCTACGGTGACAGTGGTTCTTGTTAACTATTACGTGGGTACCTCTACGGTGACAGTGGTTCTTGTTAACTATTACCTGGGTACCTCTACGGTGACAGTGGTTCTTGTTAACTATTACCTGGGTACCTCTACGGTGACAGTGCTTCTTGTTAACTATTACCTGGGTACCTATACGGTGACAGTGGTTCTTGTTAACTATTACCTGGGTACCTCTACGGTGACAGTGGTTCTTATTAACTATTACCTGGGTACCTCTACGGTGACAGTGCTTCTTGTTAACTATTACCTGGGTACCTCTACGGTGACAGTGGTTCTTGTTAACTATTACCTGGGTACCTCTACGGTGACAGTGGTTCTTGTTAACTATTACCTGGGTACCTCTACGATGACAGTGGTTCTTGTTAACTATTACCTGGGTACCTCTGCGGTGAAAGTGGTTGTTGTTAACTATTACCTGGGTACCTCTACGGTGACAGTGCTTCTTGTTAACTATTACCTGGGTACCTCTACGGTGACAGTGGTTCTTGTTAACTATTACCTGGGTACCTCTACGGTGACAGTGGTTCTTGTTAACTATTACCTGGGTACCTCTACGGTGACAGTGGTTCTTGTTAACTATTACCTGGGTACCTCTACGGTGACAGTGGTTCTTGTTAACTATTACCTGGGTACCTCTACGGTGACAGTGGTTCTTGTTAACTATTACCTGGGTACCTCTACGGTGACAGTGGTTCTTATTAACTATTACCTGGGTACCTCTACGGTGACAGTGCTTCTTGTTAACTATTACCTGGGTACCTCTACGGTGACAGTGGTTCTTGTTAACTATTACGTGGGTACCTCTACGGTGACAGTGGTTCTTGTTAACTATTACCTGGGTACCTCTACGGTGACAGTGGTTCTTGTTAACTATTACCTGGGTACCTCTACGGTGACAGTGCTTCTTGTTAACTATTACCTGGGTACCTCTACGGTGACAGTGGTTCTTGTTAACTATTACCTGGGTACCTCTACGGTGACAGTGCTTCTTGTTAACTATTACCTGGGTACCTCTACGGTGACAGTGGTTCTTGTTAACTATTACCTGGGTACCTCTACGGTGACAGTGGTTCTTATTAACTATTACCTGGGTACCTCTACGGTGACAGTGCTTCTTGTTAACTATTACCTGGGTACGTCTACGATGACAGTGGTTCTTGTTAACTATTACCTGGGTACCTCTGTGGTGAAAGTGGTTCTTGTTAACTATTACCTGGGTACCTCTACGGTGACAGTGCTTCTTGTTAACTATTACCTGGGTACCTCTACGGTGACAGTGGTTCTTGTTAACTATTACCTGGGTACCTCTACGGTGACAGTGCTTCTTGTTAACTATTACCTGGGTACCTCTACGGTGACAGTGCTTCTTGATAACTATTACCTGGGTACCTCTACGGTGACAGTGGTTCTTGTTAACTATTACCTGGGTACCTCTACGGTGACAGTGCTTCTTGTTAACTATTACCTGCGTACCTATACGGTGACAGTGGTTCTTGTTAACTATTACCTGGGTACCTCTACGGTGACAGTGGTTCTTATTAACTATTACCTGGGTACCTCTACGGTGACAGTGCTTCTTGTTAACTATTACCTGGGTACCTCTACGGTGACAGTGGTTCTTGTTAACTATTACCTGGGTACCTCTACGGTGACAGTGGTTCTTGTTAACTATTACCTGGGTACCTCTACGATGACAGTGGTTCTTGTTAACTATTACCTGGGTACCTCTGCGGTGAAAGTGGTTCTTGTTAACTATTACCTGGGTACCTCTACGATGACAGTGGTTCTTGTTAACTATTACCTGGGTACCTCTACGGTGAAAGTGGTTCTTGTTAACTATTACCTGGGTACCTCTACGGTGACAGTGCTTCTTGTTAACTATTACCTGGGTACCTCTACGGTGACAGTGGTTCTTGTTAACTATTACCTGGGTACCTCTACGGTGACAGTGCTTCTTGTTAACTATTACCTGGGTACCTCTACGGTGACAGTGGTTCTTGTTAACTATTACCTGGGTACCTCTACGGTGACAGTGCTTCTTGTTAACTATTACCTGGGTACCTCTACGGTGACAGTGGTTCTTGTTAACTATTACCTGGGTACCTCTACGGTGACAGTGCTTCTTGTTAACTATTACCTGGGTACCTCTACGGTGACAGTGGTTCTTGTTAACTATTACCTGGGTACCTCTACGGTGACAGTGCTTCTTGTTAACTATTACCTGGGTACCTCTACGGTGACAGTGGTTCTTGTTAACTATTACCTGGGTACCTCTACGGTGACAGTGGTTCTTGTTAACTATTACCTGGGTACCTCTACGGTGACAGTGGTTCTTGTTAACTATTACCTGGGTACCTCTACGGTGACAGTGGTTCTTGTTAACTATTACCTGGGTACCTCTACGGTGACAGTGGTTCTTGTTATCTATTACCTCGGTACCTCTACGGTGACAGTGCTTCTTGTTAACTATTACCTGGGTACCTCTACGGTGACAGTGCTTCTTGTTAACTATTACCTGGGTACCTCTACGGTGACAGTGCTTCTTGTTAACTATTACCTGGGTACCTCTACGGTGACAGTGGTTCTTGTTAACTATTACCTGGGTACCTCTACGTTGACAGTGGTTCTTGTTAACTATTACCTGGGTACCTCTACGGTGACAGTCCTTCTTGTTAACTATTACCTGGGTACCTCTACGATGACTGCTTCTTGTTAACTATTACCTGGGTACCTCTACGGTGACAGTTGTTCTTGTTAACTATTACCTGGGTACCTCTACGGTGACAGTGCTTCTTGTTAACTATTACCTGGGTACCTCTACGGTGACAGTGGTTCTTGTTAACTATTACCTGGGTACCTCTACGATGACAGTGCTTCATGTTAACTATTACCTAGGTATCTCTACGGTGACAGTGCTTCTTGTTAACTATTACCTGGGTACCTCTACGGTGACAGTGCTTGTTAACTATTACCTGGGTACCTCTACGGTGACAGTGCTTCTTGTTAACTATTACCTGGGTACTTCTACGGTGACTGCTTCTTGTTAACTATTACCTGGGTACCTCTACGGTGACAGTGCTTCTTGTTAACTATTACCTGGGTACCTCTACGGTGACAGTGCTTCTTGTTAACTATGACCTGGGTACCTCTACGGTGACAGTGGTTCTTGTTAACTATTACCTGGGTACCTCTACGGTGACAGTGGTTCTTGTTAACTATTACCTGGGTAGCTCTACGATGACAGTGCTTCTTGTTAACTATTACCTGGGTACCTCTACGGTGACAATGGTTCTTATTAACTATTACCTGGGTACCTCTACGGTGACAGTGGTTCTTGTTAACTATTACCTGGGTACCTCTACGGTGACAGTGCTTCTTGTTAACTATTACCTGGGTACCTCTACGGTGACAGTGGTTCTTGTTAACTATTACCTGGGTACCTCTACGGTGACAGTGCTTCTTGTTAACTATTACCTGGGTACCTCTACGGTGACAGTGGTTCTTGTTAACTATTACCTGGGTACCTCTACGGTGACAGTGGTTCTTATTAACTATTACCTGGGTACCTCTACGGTGAGAGTGCTTCTTGTTAACTATTACCTGGGTACCTCTACGATGACAGTGGTTCTTGTTAACTATTACCTGGGTACCTCTGCGGTGAAAGTGGTTCTTGTTAACTATTACCTGGGTACCTCTACGGTGACAGTGCTTCTTGTTAACTATTACCTGGGTACCTCTACGGTGACAGTGGTTCTTGTTAACTATTACCTGGGTACCTCTACGGTGACAGTGGTTCTTGTTAACTATTACCTGGGTACGTCTACGGTGACAGTGCTTCTTGTTAACTATTACCTGGGTACCTCTACGGTGACAGTGGTTCTTGTTAACTATTACCTGGGTACCTCTACGGTGACAGTGCTTCTTGTTAACTATTACCTGGGTACCTATACGGTGACAGTGGTTCTTGTTAACTATTACCTGGGTACCTCTACGGTGACAGTGGTTCTTATTAACTATTACCTGGGTACCTCTACGGTGACAGTGGTTCTTGTTAACTATTACCTGGGTACCTCTACGGTGACAGTGGTTCTTGTTAACTATTACCTGGGTACCTCTACGGTGACAGTGCTTCTTGTTAACTATTACCTGGGTACCTCTACGATGACAGTGGTTCTTGTTAACTATTACCTGGGTACCTCTGCGGTGAAAGTGGTTCTTGTTAACTATTACCTGGGTACCTCTACGATGACAGTGGTTCTTGTTAACTATTACCTGGGTACCTCTACGGTGAAAGTGGTTCTTGTTAACTATTACCTGGGTACCTCTACGGTGACAGTGCTTCTTGTTAACTATTACCTGGGTACCTCTACGGTGACAGTGGTTCTTGTTAACTATTACCTGGGTACCTCTACGGTGACAGTGGTTCTTGTTAACTATTACTTGGGTACCTCTACGGTGACAGTGGTTCTTGTTAAATATTACCTGGGTACCTCTACGGTGACAGTGGTTCTTGTTAACTATTACCTGGGTAACTATACGGTGACAGTGGTTCTTGTTAACTATTACCTGGGTACCTCTACGGTGACAGTGGTTCTTATTAACTATTACCTGGGTACCTCTACGGTGACAGTGCTTCTTGTTAACTATTACCTGGGTACCTCTACGGTAACAGTGGTTCTTGTTAACTATTACCTGGGTACCTCTACGGTGACAGTGGTTCTTGTTAACTATTACCTGGGTACCTCTACGATGACAGTGGTTCTTGTTAACTATTACCTGGGTACCGCTGCGGTGAAAGTGGTTCTTGTTAACTATTACCTGGGTACCTCTACGATGACAGTGGTTCTTGTTAACTATTACCTGGGTACCTCTACGGTGAAAGTGGTTCTTGTTAACTATTACCTGGGTACCTCTACGGTGACAGTGATTCTTGTTAACTATTACCTGGGTACCTCTACGGTGACAGTGGTTCTTGTTAACTATTACCTGGGTACCTCTACGATGACAGTGGTTCTTGTTAACTATTACCTGGGTACCTCTACGGTGACAGTGCTTCTTGTTAACTATTACCTGGGTACCTCTACGGTGACAGTGGTTCTTGTTAACTATTACCTGGGTACCTCTACGGTGACAGTGCTTCTTGTTAACTATTACCTGGGTACCTCTACGGTGACAGTGGTTCTTGTTAACTATTACCTGGGTACCTCTACGGTGACAGTGGTTCTTATTAACTATTACCTGGGTACCTCTACGGTGACAGTGGTTCTTGTTAACTATTACCTGGGTACCTCTACAATGACAGTGGTTCTTGTTAACTATTATCTGTGTACCTCTGCGGTGAAAGTGGTTCTTGTTAACTATTACCTGGGTACCTCTACGGTGACAGTGCTTCTTGTTAACTATTACCTGGGTACCTCTACGGTGACAGTGCTTCTTGTTAACTATTACCTGGGTACCTCTACGGTGACAGTGGTTCTTGTTAACTATTACCTGGGTACCTCTACGGTGACAGTGGTTCTTGTTAACTATTACCTGGGTACCTCTACGGTGACAGTGCTTCTTGTTAACTATTACCTGGGTACCTATACGGTGACAGTGGTTCTTGTTAACTATTATCTGGGTACCTCTACGGTGACAGTGGTTCTTATTAACTATTACCTGGGTACCTCTACGGTGACAGTGCTTCTTGTTAACTATTACCTGGGAACCTCTACGGTGACAGTGGTTCTTGTTAACTATTACCTGGGTACCTCTACGGTGACAGTGGTTCTTGTTAACTATTACCTGGGTACCTCTACGATGACAGTGGTTCTTGTTAACTATTACCTGGGTACCTCTGCGGTGAAAGTGGTTCTTGTTAACTATTACCTGGGTACCTCTACGGTGACAGTGCTTCTTGTTGACTATTACCTGGGTACCTCTACGGTGACAGTGGTTCTTGTTAACTATTACCTGGGTACCTCTACGGTGACAGTGGTTCTTGTTAACTATTACCTGGGTACCTCACGGTGACAGTGCTTCTTGTTAACTATTACCTGGGTACCTCTACGGTGACAGTGGTTCTTGTTAACTATTACCTGGGTACCTCTACGGTGACAGTGCTTCTTGTTAACTATTACCTGGGTACCTCTACGGTGACAGTGGTTCTTGTTAACTATTACCTGGGTACCTCTACGGTGACAGTGGTTCTTATTAACTATTACCTGGGTACCTCTACGGTGACAGTGCTTCTTGTTAACTATTACCTGGGTACCTCTACGGTGACAGTGGGTCTTGTTAACTATTACGTGGGTACCTCTACGGTGACAGTGGTTCTTGTTAACTATTACCTGGGTAGCTCTACGATGACAGTGCTTCTTGTTAACTATTACCTGGGTACCTATACGGTGACAGTGGTTCTTGTTAACTATTACCTGGGTACCTCTACGGTGACAGTGGTTCTTGTTAACTATTACCTGGGTACCTCTACGATGACAGTGGTTCTTAACTATTACCTGGGTACCTCTGCGGTGAAAGTGGTTCTTGTTAACTATTACCTGGGTACCTCTACGATGACAGTGGTTCTTGATAACTATTACCTGGGTACCTCTACGGTGAAAGTGGTTCTTGTTAACTATTACCTGGGTACCTCTACGGTGACAGTGCTTCTTGTTAACTATTACCTGGGTACCTCTACGGTGACAGTGGTTCTTGTTAACTATTACCTGGGTACCTCTACGGTGACAGTGGTTCTTGTTAACTATTACCTGGGTACCTCTACGGTGACAGTGGTTCTTGTTAACTATTACCTGGGTACCTCTACGGTGACAGTGGTTCTTGTTAACTATTACCTGGGTACCTATACGGTGACAGTGGTTCTTGTTAACTATTACCTGGGTACCTCTACGGTGACAGTGGTTCTTATTAACTATTACCTGGGTACCTCTACGGTGACAGTGCTTCTTGTTAACTATTACCTGGGTACCTCTACGGTGACAGTGGTTCTTGTTAACTATTACCTGGGTACCTCTACGGTGACAGTGGTTCTTGTTAACTATTACCTGGGTACCTCTACGATGACAGTGGTTCTTGTTAACTATTACCTGGGTACCTCTGCGGTGAAAGTGGTTCTTGTTAACTATTACCTGGGTACCTCTACGATGACAGTGGTTCTTGTTAACTATTACCTGGGTACCTCTACGGTGAAAGTGGTTCTAGTTAACTATTACCTGGGTACCTCTACGGTGACAGTGCTTCTTGTTAACTATTACCTGGGTACCTCTACGGTGACAGTGGTTCTTGTTAACTATTACCTGGGTGCCTCTACGGTGACAGTGGTTCTTGTTAACTATTACCTGGGTACCTCTACGGTGACAGTGCTTCTTGTTAACTATTACCTGGGTACCTCTACGGTGACAGTGGTTCTTGTTAACTATTACCTGGGTACCTCTACGGTGACAGTGCTTCTTGTTAACTATTACCTGGGTACCTCTACGGTGACAGTGGTTCTTGTTAACTATTACCTGGGTACCTCTACGGTGACAGTGGTTCTTATTAACTATTACCTGGGTACCTCTACGGTGAAAGTGGTTCTTGTTAACTATTACCTGGGTACCTCTACGGTGACAGTGGTTCTTGTTAACTATTACCTGGGTACCTCTACGGTGACAGTGCTTCTTGTTAACTATTACCTGGGTACCTCTACGGTGACAGTGGTTCTTGTTAACTATTACCTGGGTACCTCTACGGTGACAGTGGTTCTTGTTAACTATTACCTGGGTACCTCTACGGTGACAGTGGTTCTTGTTAACTATTACCTGGGTACCTCTACGGTGACAGTGGTTCTTGTTAACTATTACCTGGGTACCTCTACGGTGACAGTGGTTCTTGTTAACTATTACCTCGGTACCTCTACGGTGACAGTGCTTCTTGTTAACTATTACCTGGGTACCTCTACGGTGACAGTGCTTCTTGTTAACTATTACCTGGGTACCTCTACGGTGACAGTGCTTCTTGTTAACTATTACCTGGGTACCTCTACGGTGACAGTGGTTCTTGTTAACTATTACCTGGGTACCTCTACGTTGACAGTGGTTCTTGTTAACTATTACCTGGGTACCTCTACGGTGACAGTCCTTCTTGTTAACTATTACCTGGGTACCTCTACGATGACTGCTTCTTGTTAACTATTACCTGGGTACCTCTACGGTGACAGTTGTTCTTGTTAACTATTACCTGGGTACCTCTACGGTGACAGTGCTTCTTGTTAACTATTACCTGGGTACCTCTACGGTGACAGTGGTTCTTGTTAACTATTACCTGGGTACCTCTACGATGACAGTGCTTCATGTTAACTATTACCTAGGTACCTCTACGGTGACAGTGCTTCTTGTTAACTATTACCTGGGTACCTCTACGGTGACAGTGCTTGTTAACTATTACCTGGGTACCTCTACGGTGACAGTGCTTCTTGTTAACTATTACCTGGGTACTTCTACGGTGACTGCTTCTTGTTAACTATTACCTGGGTACCTCTACGGTGACAGTGCTTCTTGTTAACTATTACCTGGGTACCTCTACGGTGACAGTGCTTCTTGTTAACTATGACCTGGGTACCTCTACGGTGACAGTGGTTCTTGTTAACTATTACCTGGGTACCTCTACGGTGACAGTGGTTCTTGTTAACTATTACCTGGGTAGCTCTACGATGACAGTGCTTCTTGTTAACTATTACCTGGGTACCTCTACGGTGACAATGGTTCTTATTAACTATTACCTGGGTACCTCTACGGTGACAGTTGTTCTTGTTAACTATTACCTGGGTACCTCTACGGTGACAGTGCTTCTTGTTAACTATTACCTGGGTACCTCTACGGTGACAGTGGTTCTTGTTAACTATTACCTGGGTACCTCTACGGTGACAGTGCTTCTTGTTAACTATTACCTGGGTACCTCTACGGTGACAGTGGTTCTTGTTAACTATTACCTGGGTACCTCTACGGTGACAGTGGTTCTTATTAACTATTACCTGGGTACCTCTACGGTGAGAGTGCTTCTTGTTAACTATTACCTGGGTACCTCTACGATGACAGTGGTTCTTGTTAACTATTACCTGGGTACCTCTGCGGTGAAAGTGGTTCTTGTTAACTATTACCTGGGTACCTCTACGGTGACAGTGCTTCTTGTTAACTATTACCTGGGTACCTCTACGGTGACAGTGGTTCTTGTTAACTATTACCTGGGTACCTCTACGGTGACAGTGGTTCTTGTTAACTATTACCTGGGTACGTCTACGGTGACAGTGCTTCTTGTTAACTGTTACCTGGGTACCTCTACGGTGACAGTGGTTCTTGTTAACTATTACCTGGGTACCTCTACGGTGACAGTGCTTCTTGTAAACTATTACCTGGGTACCTATACGGTGACAGTGGTTCTTGTTAACTATTACCTGGGTACCTCTACGGTGACAGTGGTTCTTATTAACTATTACCTGGGTACCTCTACGGTGACAGTGGTTCTTGTTAACTATTACCTGGGTACCTCTACGGTGACAGTGGTTCTTGTTAACTATTACCTGGGTACCTCTACGGTGACAGTGCTTCTTGTTAACTATTACCTGGGTACCTCTACGATGACAGTGGTTCTTGTTAACTATTACCTGGGTACCTCTGCGGTGAAAGTGGTTCTTGTTAACTATTACCTGGGTACCTCTACGATGACAGTGGTTCTTGTTAACTATTACCTGGGTACCTCTACGGTGAAAGTGGTTCTTGTTAACTATTACCTGGGTACCTCTACGGTGACAGTGCTTCTTGTTAACTATTACCTGGGTACCTCTACGGTGACAGTGGTTCTTGTTAACTATTACCTGGGTACCTCTACGGTGACAGTGGTTCTTGTTAACTATTACTTGGGTACCTCTACGGTGACAGTGGTTCTTGTTAAATATTACCTGGGTACCTCTACGGTGACAGTGGTTCTTGTTAACTATTACCTGGGTACCTATACGGTGACAGTGGTTCTTGTTAACTATTACCTGGGTACCTCTACGGTGACAGTGGTTCTTATTAACTATTACCTGGGTACCTCTACGGTGTCAGTGCTTCTTGTTAACTATTACCTGGGTACCTCTACGGTAACAGTGGTTCTTGTTAACTATTACCTGGGTACCTCTACGGTGACAGTGGTTCTTGTTAACTATTACCTGGGTACCTCTACGATGACAGTGGTTCTTGTTAACTATTACCTGGGTACCGCTGCGGTGAAAGTGGTTCTTGTTAACTATTACCTGGGTACCTCTACGATGACAGTGGTTCTTGTTAACTATTACCTGGGTACCTCTACGGTGAAAGTGGTTCTTGTTAACTATTACCTGGGTACCTCTACGGTGACAGTGATTCTTGTTAACTATTACCTGGGTACCTCTACGGTGACAGTGGTTCTTGTTAACTATTACCTGGGTACCTCTACGATGACAGTGGTTCTTGTTAACTATTACCTGGGTACCTCTACGGTGACAGTGCTTCTTGTTAACTATTACCTGGGTACCTCTACGGTGACAGTGGTTCTTGTTAACTATTACCTGGGTACCTCTACGGTGACAGTGCTTCTTGTTAACTATTACCTGGGTACCTCTACGGTGACAGTGGTTCTTGTTAACTATTACCTGGGTACCTCTACGGTGACAGTGGTTCTTATTAACTATTACCTGGGTACCTCTACGGTGACAGTGGTTCTTGTTAACTATTACCTGGGTACCTCTACAATGACAGTGGTTCTTGTTAACTATTATCTGTGTACCTCTGCGGTGAAAGTGGTTCTTGTTAACTATTACCTGGGTACCTCTACGGTGACAGTGCTTCTTGTTAACTATTACCTGGGTACCTCTACGGTGACAGTGCTTCTTGTTAACTATTACCTGGGTACCTCTACGGTGACAGTGGTTCTTGTTAACTATTACCTGGGTACCTCTACGGTGACAGTGGTTCTTGTTAACTATTACCTGGGTACCTCTACGGTGACAGTGCTTCTTGTTAACTATTACCTGGGTACCTCTACGGTGACAGTGGTTCTTGTTAACTATTACCTGGGTACCTCTACGGTGACAGTGGTTCTTGTTAACTATTACCTGGGTAGCTCTACGATGACAGTGCTTCTTGTTAACTATTACCTGGGTACCTCTACGGTGACAATGGTTCTTATTAACTATTACCTGGGTACCTCTACGGTGACAGTGGTTCTTGTTAACTATTACCTGGGTACCTCTACGGTGACAGTGCTTCTTGTTAACTATTACCTGGGTACCTCTACGGTGACAGTGGTTCTTGTTAACTATTACCTGGGTACCTCTACGGTGACAGTGCTTCTTGTTAACTATTACCTGGGTACCTCTACGGTGACAGTGGTTCTTGTTAACTATTACCTGGGTACCTCTACGGTGACAGTGGTTCTTATTAACTATTACCTGGGTACCTCTACGGTGAGAGTGCTTCTTGTTAACTATTACCTGGGTACCTCTACGATGACAGTGGTTCTTGTTAACTATTACCTGGGTACCTCTGCGGTGAAAGTGGTTCTTGTTAACTATTACCTGGGTACCTCTACGGTGACAGTGCTTCTTGTTAACTATTACCTGGGTACCTCTACGGTGACAGTGCTTCTTGTTAACTATTACCTGGGTACCTCTACGGTGACAGTGGTTCTTGTTAACTATTACCTGGGTACGTCTACGGTGACAGTGCTTCTTGTTAACTATTACCTGGGTACCTCTACGGTGACAGTGGTTCTTGTTAACTATTACCTGGGTACCTCTACGGTGACAGTGCTTCTTGTTAACTATTACCTGGGTACCTATACGGTGACAGTGGTTCTTGTTAACTATTACCTGGGTACCTCTACGGTGACAGTGGTTCTTATTAACTATTACCTGGGTACCTCTACGGTGACAGTGGTTCTTGTTAACTATTACCTGGGTACCTCTACGGTGACAGTGGTTCTTGTTAACTATTACCTGGGTACCTCTACGGTGACAGTGCTTCTTGTTAACTATTACCTGGGTACCTCTACGATGACAGTGGTTCTTGTTAACTATTACCTGGGTACCTCTGCGGTGAAAGTGGTTCTTGTTAACTATTACCTGGGTACCTCTACGATGACAGTGGTTCTTGTTAACTATTACCTGGGTACCTCTACGGTGAAAGTGGTTCTTGTTAACTATTACCTGGGTACCTCTACGGTGACAGTGCTTCTTGTTAACTATTACCTGGGTACCTCTACGGTGACAGTGGTTCTTGTTAACTATTACCTGGGTACCTCTACGGTGACAGTGGTTCTTGTTAACTATTACTTGGGTACCTCTACGGTGACAGTGGTTCTTGTTAAATATTACCTGGGTACCTCTACGGTGACAGTGGTTCTTGTTAACTATTACCTGGGTACCTATACGGTGACAGTGGTTCTTGTTAACTATTACCTGGGTACCTCTACGGTGACAGTGGTTCTTATTAACTATTACCTGGGTACCTCTACGGTGACAGTGCTTCTTGTTAACTATTACCTGGGTACCTCTACGGTAACAGTGGTTCTTGTTAACTATTACCTGGGTACCTCTACGGTGACAGTGGTTCTTGTTAACTATTACCTGGGTACCTCTACGATGACAGTGGTTCTTGTTAACTATTACCTGGGTACCGCTGCGGTGAAAGTGGTTCTTGTTAACTATTACCTGGGTACCTCTACGATGACAGTGGTTCTTGTTAACTATTACCTGGGTACCTCTACGGTGAAAGTGGTTCTTGTTAACTATTACCTGGGTACCTCTACGGTGACAGTGATTCTTGTTAACTATTACCTGGGTACCTCTACGGTGACAGTGGTTCTTGTTAACTATTACCTGGGTACCTCTACGATGACAGTGGTTCTTGTTAACTATTACCTGGGTACCTCTACGGTGACAGTGCTTCTTGTTAACTATTACCTGGGTACCTCTACGGTGACAGTGGTTCTTGTTAACTATTACCTGGGTACCTCTACGGTGACAGTGCTTCTTGTTAACTATTACCTGGGTACCTCTACGGTGACAGTGGTTCTTGTTAACTATTACCTGGGTACCTCTACGGTGACAGTGGTTCTTATTAACTATTACCTGGGTACCTCTACGGTGACAGTGGTTCTTGTTAACTATTACCTGGGTACCTCTACAATGACAGTGGTTCTTGTTAACTATTATCTGTGTACCTCTGCGGTGAAAGTGGTTCTTGTTAACTATTACCTGGGTACCTCTACGGTGACAGTGCTTCTTGTTAACTATTACCTGGGTACCTCTACGGTGACAGTGCTTCTTGTTAACTATTACCTGGGTACCTCTACGGTGACAGTGGTTCTTGTTAACTATTACCTGGGTACCTCTACGGTGACAGTGGTTCTTGTTAACTATTACCTGGGTACCTCTACGGTGACAGTGCTTCTTGTTAACTATTACCTGGGTACCTATACGGTGACAGTGGTTCTTGTTAACTATTACCTGGGTACCTCTACGGTGACAGTGGTTCTTATTAACTATTACCTGGGTACCTCTACGGTGACAGTGCTTCTTGTTAACTATTACCTGGGAACCTCTACGGTGACAGTGGTTCTTGTTAACTATTACCTGGGTACCTCTACGGTGACAGTGGTTCTTGTTAACTATTACCTGGGTACCTCTACGATGACAGTGGTTCTTGTTAACTATTACCTGGGTACCTCTGCGGTGAAAGTGGTTCTTGTTAACTATTACCTGGGTACCTCTACGGTGACAGTGCTTCTTGTTGACTATTACCTGGGTACCTCTACGGTGACAGTGGTTCTTGTTAACTATTACCTGGGTACCTCTACGGTGACAGTGGTTCTTGTTAACTATTACCTGGGTACCTCTACGGTGACAGTGCTTCTTGTTAACTATTACCTGGGTACCTCTACGGTGACAGTGGTTCTTGTTAACTATTACCTGGGTACCTCTACGGTGACAGTGCTTCTTGTTAACTATTACCTGGGTACCTCTACGGTGACAGTGGTTCTTGTTAACTATTACCTGGGTACCTCTACGGTGACAGTGGTTCTTATTAACTATTACCTGGGTACCTCTACGGTGACAGTGCTTCTTGTTAACTATTACCTGGGTACCTCTACGGTGACAGTGGTTCTTGTTAACTATTACGTGGGTACCTCTACGGTGACAGTGGTTCTTGTTAACTATTACCTGGGTAGCTCTACGATGACAGTGCTTCTTGTTAACTATTACCTGGGTACCTATACGGTGACAGTGGTTCTTGTTAACTATTACCTGGGTACCTCTACGGTGACAGTGGTTCTTGTTAACTATTACCTGGGTACCTCTACGATGACAGTGGTTCTTAACTATTACCTGGGTACCTCTGCGGTGAAAGTGGTTCTTGTTAACTATTACCTGGGTACCTCTACGATGACAGTGGTTCTTGTTAACTATTACCTGGGTACCTCTACGGTGAAAGTGGTTCTTGTTAACTATTACCTGGGTACCTCTACGGTGACAGTGCTTCTTGTTAACTATTACCTGGGTACCTCTACGGTGACAGTGGTTCTTGTTAACTATTACCTGGGTACCTCTACGGTGACAGTGGTTCTTGTTAACTATTACCTGGGTACCTCTACGGTGACAGTGGTTCTTGTTAACTATTACCTGGGTACCTCTACGGTGACAGTGGTTCTTGTTAACTATTACCTGGGTACCTATACGGTGACAGTGGTTCTTGTTAACTATTACCTGGGTACCTCTACGGTGACAGTGGTTCTTATTAACTATTACCTGGGTACCTCTACGGTGACAGTGCTTCTTGTTAACTATTACCTGGGTACCTCTACGGTGACAGTGGTTCTTGTTAACTATTACCTGGGTACCTCTACGGTGACAGTGGTTCTTGTTAACTATTACCTGGGTACCTCTACGATGACAGTGGTTCTTGTTAACTATTACCTGGGTACCTCTGCGGTGAAAGTGGTTCTTGTTAACTATTACCTGGGTACCTCTACGATGACAGTGGTTCTTGTTAACTATTACCTGGGTACCTCTACGGTGAAAGTGGTTCTAGTTAACTATTACCTGGGTACCTCTACGGTGACAGTGCTTCTTGTTAACTATTACCTGGGTACCTCTACGGTGACAGTGGTTCTTGTTAACTATTACCTGGGTGCCTCTACGGTGACAGTGGTTCTTGTTAACTATTACCTGGGTACCTCTACGGTGACAGTGCTTCTTGTTAACTATTACCTGGGTACCTCTACGGTGACAGTGGTTCTTGTTAACTATTACCTGGGTACCTCTACGGTGACAGTGCTTCTTGTTAACTATTACCTGGGTACCTCTACGGTGACAGTGGTTCTTGTTAACTATTACCTGGGTACCTCTACGATGACAGTGGTTCTTATTAACTATTACCTGGGTACCTCTACGGTGAAAGTGGTTCTTGTTAACTATTACCTGGGTACCTCTACGGTGACAGTGCTTCTTGTTAACTATTACCTGGGTACCTCTACGGTGACAGTGGTTCTTTTTAACTATTACCTGGGTACCTCTACGGTGACAGTGGTTCTTGTTAACTATTACTTGGGTACCTCTACGGTGACAGTGGTTCTTGTTAAATATTACCTGGGTACCTCTACGGTGACAGTGGTTCTTGTTAACTATTACCTGGGTACCTATACGGTGACAGTGGTTCTTGTTAACTATTACCTGGGTACCTCTACGGTGACAGTGGTTCTTATTAACTATTACCTGGGTACCTCTACGGTGACAGTGCTTCTTGTTAACTATTACCTGGGTACCTCTACGGTGACAGTGGTTCTTGTTAACTATTACCTGGGTACCTCTACGGTGACAGTGGTTCTTGTTAACTATTACCTGGGTACCTCTACGATGACAGTGGTTCTTGTTAACTATTACCTGGGTACCTCTACGGTGAAAGTGGTTCTTGTTTACTATTACCTGGGTACCTCTACGGTGACAGTGCTTCTTGTTAACTATTACCTGGGGACCTCTACGGTGACAGTGGTTCTTGTTAACTATTACCTGGGTACCTCTACGGTGACAGTGGTTCTTGTTAACTATTACTTGGGTACCTCTACGGTGACAGTGGTTCTTGTTAAATATTACCTGGGTACCTCTACGGTGACAGTGATTCTTGTTAACTATTACCTGGGTACCTATACGGTGACAGTGGTTCTTGTTAACTATTACCTGGGTACCTCTACGGTGACAGTGGTTCTTATTAACTATTACCTGGGTACCTCTACGGTGACAGTGCTTCTTGTTAACTATTACCTGGGTACCTCTACGGTGACAGTGGTTCTTGTTAACTATTACCTGGGTACCTCTACGGTGACAGTGGTTCTTGTTAACTATTACCTGGGTACCTCTACGATGACAGTGGTTCTTGTTAACTATTACCTGGGTACCGCTGCGGTGAAAGTGGTTCTTGTTAACTATTACCTGGGTACCTCTACGATGACAGTGGTTCTTGTTAACTATTACCTGGGTACCTCTACGGTGAAAGTGGTTCTTGTTAACTATTACCTGGGTACCTCTACGGTGACAGTGCTTCTTGTTAACTATTACCTGGGTACCTCTACGGTGACAGTGGTTCTTGTTAACTATTACCTGGGTACCTCTACGGTGACAGTGGTTCTTGTTAACCATTACCTGGGTACCTCTACGGTGACAGTGCTTCTTGTTAACTATTACCTGGGTACCTCTACGGTGACAGTGGTTCTTGTTAACTATTACCTGGGTACCTCTACGGTGACAGTGCTTCTTGTTAACTATTACCTGGGTACCTCTACGGTGACAGTGGTTCTTGTTAACTATTACCTGGGTACCTCTACGGTGACAGGGGTTCTTATTAACTATTACCTGGGTACCTCTACGGTGACAGTGGTTCTTGTTAACTATTACCTGGGTACCTCTACAATGACAGTGGTTCTTGTTAACTATTACCTGTGTACCTCTGCGGTGAAAGTGGTTCTTGTTAACTATTACCTGGGTACCTCTACGGTGACAGTGCTTCTTGTTAACTATTACCTGGGTACCTCTACAATGACAGTGGTTCTTGTTAACTATTACCTGTGTACCTCTGCGGTGAAAGTGGTTCTTGTTAACTATTACCTGGGTACCTCTACGGTGACAGTGCTTCTTGTTATCTATTACCTGGGTACCTCTACGGTGACAGTGCTTCTTGTTAACTATTACCTGGGTACCTCTACGGTGACAGTGGTTCTTGTTAACTATTACCTGGGTACCTCTACGGTGACAGTGCTTCTTGTTAACTATTACCTGGGTACCTCTACGGTGACAGTGGTTCTTGTTAACTATTACCTGGGTACCTCTACGGTGACAGTGGTTCTTATTAACTATTACCTGGGTACCTCTACGGTGACAGTGCTTCTTGTTAACTATTACCTGGGTACCTCTACGGTGACAGTGGTTCTTGTTAACTATTACGTGGGTACCTCTACGGTGACAGTGGTTCTTGTTAACTATTACCTGGGTAGCTCTACGATGACAGTGCTTCTTGTTAACTATTACCTGGGTACCTATACGGTGACAGTGGTTCTTGTTAACTATTACCTGGGTACCTCTACGGTGACAGTGCTTCTTGTTAACTATTACCTGGGTACCTCTACGATGACAGTGGTTCTTGTTAACTATTACCTGGGTACCTCTGCGGTGAAAGTGGTTCTTGTTAACTATTACCTGGGTACCTCTACGATGACAGTGGTTCTTGTTAACTATTACCTGGGTACCTCTACGGTGAAAGTGGTTCTTGTTAACTATTACCTGGGTACCTCTACGGTGACAGTGCTTCTTGTTAACTATTACCTGGGTACCTCTACGGTGACAGTGGTTCTTGTTAACTATTACCTGGGTACCTCTACGGTGACAGTGGTTCTTGTTAACTATTACTTGGGTACCTCTACGGTGACAGTGGTTCTTGTTAAATATTACCTGGGTACCTCTACGGTGACAGTGGTTCTTGTTAACTATTACCTGGGTAACTATACGGTGACAGTGGTTCTTGTTAACTATTACCTGGGTACCTCTACGGTGACAGTGGTTCTTATTAACTATTACCTGGGTACCTCTACGGTGACAGTGCTTCTTGTTAACTATTACCTGGGTACCTCTACGGTAACAGTGGTTCTTGTTAACTATTACCTGGGTACCTCTACGGTGACAGTGGTTCTTGTTAACTATTACCTGGGTACCTCTACGATGACAGTGGTTCTTGTTAACTATTACCTGGGTACCGCTGCGGTGAAAGTGGTTCTTGTTAACTATTACCTGGGTACCTCTACGATGACAGTGGTTCTTGTTAACTATTACCTGGGTACCTCTACGGTGAAAGTGGTTCTTGTTAACTATTACCTGGGTACCTCTACGGTGACAGTGATTCTTGTTAACTATTACCTGGGTACCTCTACGGTGACAGTGGTTCTTGTTAACTATTACCTGGGTACCTCTACGATGACAGTGGTTCTTGTTAACTATTACCTGGGTACCTCTACGGTGACAGTGCTTCTTGTTAACTATTACCTGGGTACCTCTACGGTGACAGTGGTTCTTGTTAACTATTACCTGGGTACCTCTACGGTGACAGTGCTTCTTGTTAACTATTACCTGGGTACCTCTACGGTGACAGTGGTTCTTGTTAACTATTACCTGGGTACCTCTACGGTGACAGTGGTTCTTATTAACTATTACCTGGGTACCTCTACGGTGACAGTGGTTCTTGTTAACTATTACCTGGGTACCTCTACAATGACAGTGGTTCTTGTTAACTATTATCTGTGTACCTCTGCGGTGAAAGTGGTTCTTGTTAACTATTACCTGGGTACCTCTACGGTGACAGTGCTTCTTGTTAACTATTACCTGGGTACCTCTACGGTGAGAGTGCTTCTTGTTAACTATTACCTGGGTACCTCTACGGTGACAGTGGTTCTTGTTAACTATTACCTGGGTACCTCTACGGTGACAGTGGTTCTTGTTAACTATTACCTGGGTACCTCTACGGTGACAGTGGTTCTTGTTAACTATTACCTGGGTACCTATACGGTGACAGTGGTTCTTGTTAACTATTACCTGGGTACCTCTACGGTGACAGTGGTTCTTATTAACTATTACCTGGGTACCTCTACGGTGACAGTGCTTCTTGTTAACTATTACCTGGGTACCTCTACGGTGACAGTGGTTCTTGTTAACTATTACCTGGGTACCTCTACGGTGACAGTGGTTCTTGTTAACTATTACCTGGGTACCTCTACGATGACAGTGGTTCATGTTAACTATTACCTGGGTACCTCTGCGGTGAAAGTGGTTCTTGTTAACTATTACCTGGGTACCTCTACGATGACAGTGGTTCTTGTTAACTATTACCTGGGTACCTCTACGGTGAAAGTGGTTCTAGTTAACTATTACCTGGGTACCTCTACGGTGACAGTGCTTCTTGTTAACTATTACCTGGGTACCTCTACGGTGACAGTGGTTCTTGTTAACTATTACCTGGGTACCTCTACGGTGACAGTGGTTCTTGTTAACTATTACCTGGGTACCTCTACGGTGACAGTGCTTCTTGTTAACTATTACCTGGGTACCTCTACGGTGACAGTGGTTCTTGTTAACTATTACCTGGGTACCTCTACGGTGACAGTGCTTCTTGTTAACTATTACCTGGGTACCTCTACGGTGACAGTGCTTCTTGTTAACTATTACCTGGGTACCTCTACGGTGACAGTGGTTCTTGTTAACTATTACCTGGGTACCTCTACGGTGACAGTGCTTCTTGTTAACTATTACCTGGGTACCTCTACGGTGACAGTGGTTCTTGTTAACTATTACCTGGGTACCTCTACGGTGACAGTGGTTCTTATTAACTATTACCTGGGTACCTCTACGGTGACAGTGCTTCTTGTTAACTATTACCTGGGTACCTCTACGGTGACAGTGGTTCTTGTTAACTATTACGTGGGTACCTCTACGGTGACAGTGGTTCTTGTTAACTATTACCTGGGTAGCTCTACGATGACAGTGCTTCTTGTTAACTATTACCTGGGTACCTATACGGTGACAGTGGTTCTTGTTAACTATTACCTGGGTACCTCTACGGTGACAGTGGTTCTTGTTAACTATTACCTGGGTACCTCTACGATGACAGTGGTTCTTAACTATTACCTGGGTACCTCTGCGGTGAAAGTGGTTCTTGTTAACTATTACCTGGGTACCTCTACGATGACAGTGGTTCTTGTTAACTATTACCTGGGTACCTCTACGGTGAAAGTGGTTCTTGTTAACTATTACCTGGGTACCTCTACGGTGACAGTGCTTCTTGTTAACTATTACCTGGGTACCTCTACGGTGACAGTGGTTCTTGTTAACTATTACCTGGGTACCTCTACGGTGACAGTGGTTCTTGTTAACTATTACCTGGGTACCTCTACGGTGACAGTGGTTCTTGTTAACTATTACCTGGGTACCTCTACGGTGACAGTGGTTCTTGTTAACTATTACCTGGGTACCTATACGGTGACAGTGGTTCTTGTTAACTATTACCTGGGTACCTCTACGGTGACAGTGGTTCTTATTAACTATTACCTGGGTACCTCTACGGTGACAGTGCTTCTTGTTAACTATTACCTGGGTACCTCTACGGTGACAGTGGTTCTTGTTAACTATTACCTGGGTACCTCTACGGTGACAGTGGTTCTTGTGAACTATTACCTGGGTACCTCTACGATGACAGTGGTTCTTGTTAACTATTACCTGGGTACCTCTGCGGTGAAAGTGGTTCTTGTTAACTATTACCTGGGTACCTCTACGATGACAGTGGTTCTTGTTAACTATTACCTGGGGACCTCTACGGTGAAAGTGGTTCTAGTTAACTATTACCTGGGTACCTCTACGGTGACAGTGCTTCTTGTTAACTATTACCTGGGTACCTCTACGGTGACAGTGGTTCTTGTTAACTATTACCTGGGTACCTCTACGGTGACAGTGGTTCTTATTAACTATTACCTGGGTACCTCTACGGTGACAGTGGTTCTTGTTAACTATTACCTGGGTACCTCTACGATGACAGTGGTTCTTGTTAACTATTACCTGGGTACCTCTGCGGTGAAAGTGGTTCTTGTTAACTATTACCTGGGTACCTCTACGGTGACAGTGCTTCTTGTTAACTATTACCTGGGTACCTCTACGGTGACAGTGCTTCTTGTTAACTATTACCTGGGTACCTCTACGGTGACAGTGGTTCTTGTTAACTATTACCTGGGTACCTCTACGGTGACAGTGGTTCTTGTTAACTATTACCTGGGTACCTCTACGGTGACAGTGCTTCTTGTTAACTATTACCTGGGTACCTATACGGTGACAGTGGTTCTTGTTAACTATTACCTGGGTACCTCTACGGTGACAGTGGTTCTTATTAACTATTACCTGGGTACCTCTACGGTGACAGTGCTTCTTGTTAACTATTACCTGGGTACCTCTACGGTGACAGTGGTTCTTGTTAACTATTACCTGGGTACCTCTACGGTGACAGTGGTTCTTGTTAACTATTACCTGGGTACCTCTACGATGACAGTGGTTCTTGTTAACTATTACCTGGGTACCTCTGCGGTGAAAGTGGTTCTTGTTAACTATTACCTGGGTACCTCTACGGTGACAGTGCTTCTTGTTAACTATTACCTGGGTACCTCTACGGTGACAGTGGTTCTTGTTAACTATTACCTGGGTACCTCTACGGTGACAGTGGTTCTTGTTAACTATTACCTGGGTACCTCTACGGTGACAGTGCTTCTTGTTAACTATTACCTGGGTACCTCTACGGTGACAGTGGTTCTTGTTAATTATTACCTGGGTACCTCTACGGTGACAGTGCTTCTTGTTAACTATTACCTGGGTACCTCTACGGTGACAGTGGTTCTTTTTAACTATTACCTGGGTACCTCTACGGTGACAGTGGTTCTTATTAACTATTACCTGGGTACCTCTACGGTGACAGTGCTTCTTGTTAACTATTACCTGGGTACCTCTACGGTGACAGTGGTTCTTGTTAACTATTACGTGGGTACCTCTACGGTGACAGTGGTTCTTGTTAACTATTACCTGGGTAGCTCTACGATGACAGTGCTTCTTGTTAACTATTACCTGGGTACCTCTACGGTAAGAGTGCTTCTTGTTAACTATTACCTGGGTACCTCTACGGTGACAGTGGTTCTTGTTAACTATTACCTGGGTACCTCTACGGTGACAATGGTTCTTATTAACTATTACCTGGGTACCTCTACGGTGACAGTGGTTCTTGTTAACTATTACCTGGGTACCTCTACGATGACAGTGGTTCTTGTTAACTATTACCTGGGTACCTCTAAGGTTAAAGTGGTTCTTGTTAACTATTACCTGGGTACCTCTACGGTGACAGTGCTTCTTGTTAACTATTACCTGGGTACCTCTACGGTGACAGTGCTTCTTGTTAACTATTACCTGGGTACCTCTACGGTGACAGTGGTTCTTGTTAACTATTACCTGGGTACCTCTACGGTGACAGTGGTTCTTGTTAACTATTACCCGGGTACCTCTACGGTGACAGTGCTTCTTGTTAACTATTACCTGGGTACCTCTACGGTGACAGTGGTTCTTGTTAACTATTACCTGGGTACCTCTACGGTGACAGTGCTTCTTGTTAACTATTACCTGGGTACCTCTACGGTGACAGTGGTTCTTGTTAACTATTACCTGGGTACCTCTACGGTGACAGTGGTTCTTATTAACTATTACCTGGGTACCTCTACGGTGACAGTGGTTCTTGTTAACTATTACCTGGGTACCTCTACGATGACAGTGGTTCTTGTTAACTATTACCTGGGTACCTCTGCGGTGAAAGTGGTTCTTGTTAACTATTACCTGGGTACCTCTACGGTGACAGTGCTTCTTGTTAACTATTACCTGGATACCTCTACGGTGACAGTGGTTCTTGTTAACTATTTCCTGGGTACCTCTACGGTGACAGTGGTTCTTGTTAACTATTACCTGGGTACCTCTACGGTGACAGTGCTTCTTGTTAACTATTACCTGGGTACCTCTACGGTGACAGTGGTTCTTGTTAACTATTACCTGGGTACCTCTACGGTGACAGTGCTTCTTGTTAACTATTACCTGGGTACCTATACGGTGACAGTGGTTCTTGTTAACTATTACCTGGGTACCTCTACGGTGACAGTGGTTCTTATTAACTATTACCTGGGTACCTCTACGGTGACAGTGCTTCTTGTTAACTATTACCTGGGTACCTCTACGGTGACAGTGCTTCTTGTTAACTGTTACCTGGGTACCTCTACGGTGACAGTGCTTCTTGTTAACTATGACCTGGGTACCTCTACGGTGACAGTGGTTCTTGTTAACTATTACCTGGGTACCTCTACGGTGACAGTGGTTCTTGTTAACTATTACCTGGGTAGCTCTACGATGACAGTGCTTCTTGTTAAATATTACCTGGGTACCTCTACGGTGACAATGGTTCTTATTAACTATTACCTGGGTACCTCTACGGTGACAGTGGTTCTTGTTAACTATTACCTGGGTACCTCTACGGTGACAGTGCTTCTTGTTAACTATTACCTGGGTACCTCTACGGTGACAGTGGTTCTTGTTAACTATTACCTGGGTACCTCTACGGTGACAGTGCTTCTTGTTAACTATTACCTGGGTACCTATACGGTGACAGTGGTTCATGTTAACTATTACCTGGGTACCTCTACGGTGACCGTGGTTCTTATTAACTATTACCTGGGTACCTCTACGGTGACAGTGCTTCTTGTTAACTATTACCTGGGTACCTCTACGGTGACAGTGCTTCTTGTTAACTGTTACCTGGGTACCTCTACGGTGACAGTGCTTCTTGTTAACTATGACCTGGGTACCTCTACGGTGACAGTGGTTCTTGTTAACTATTACCTGGGTACCTCTACGGTGACAGTGCTTCTTGTTAACTATTACCTGGGTACCTCTACGGTGACAGTGGTTCTTGTTAACTATTACCTGGGTACCTCTACGGTGACAGTGCTTCTTGTTAACTATTACCTGGGTACCTCTACGGTGACAGTGCTTCTTGTTAACTATAACCTGGGTACCTCTACGGTGACAGTGGTTCTTGTTAACTATTACCTGGGTACCTCTACGGTGACAGTGGTTCTTGTTAACTATTACCTGGGTACCTCTACGGTGACAGTGGTTCTTGTTAACTATTACCTGGGTACCTCTACGGTGACAGTGGTTCTTGTTAACTATTACCTCGGTACCTCTACGGTGACAGTGCTTCTTGTTAACTATTACCTGGGTACCTCTACGGTGACAGTGCTTCTTGTTAACTATTACCTGGGTACCTCTACGATGACAGTGCTTCATGTTAACTATTACCTAGGTACCTCTACGGTGACAGTGCTTCTTGTTAACTATTACCTGGGTACCTCTACGCTGACAGTACTTGTTAACTATTACCTGGGTACCTCTACGGTGACAGTGCTTCTTGTTAACTATTACCTGGGTACTTCTACGGTGACTGCTTCTTGTTAACTATTACCTGGGTACCTCTACGGTGACAGTGCTTCTTGTTAACTATTACCTGGGTACCTCTACGGTGACAGTGCTTCTTGTTAACTATGACCTGGGTACCTCTACGGTGACAGTGGTTCTTGTTAACTATTACCTGGGTACCTCTACGGTGACAGTGGTTCTTGTTAACTATTACCTGGGTAGCTCTACGATGACAGTGCTTCTTGTTAACTATTACCTGGGTACCTCTACGGTGACAATGGTTCTTATTAACTATTACCTGGGTACCTCTACGGTGACAGTGGTTCTTGTTAACTATTAACTGGGTACCTCTACGGTGACAGTGCTTCTTGTTAACTATTACCTGGGTACCTCTACGGTGACAGTGGTTCTTGTTAACTATTACCTGGGTACCTCTACGGTGACAGTGCTTCTTGTTAACTATTACCTGGGTACCTCTACGGTGACAGTGGTTCTTGTTAACTATTACCTGGGTACCTCTACGGTGACAGTGGTTCTTATTAACTATTACCTGGGTACCTCTACGGTGACAGTGCTTCTTGTTAACTATTACCTGGGTACCTCTACGATGACAGTGGTTCTTGTTAACTATTACCTGGGTACCTCTGCGGTGAAAGTGGTTCTTGTTAACTATTACCTGGGTACCTCTACGGTGACAGTGCTTCTTGTTAACTATTACCTGGGTACCTCTACGGTGACAGTGGTTCTTGTTAACTATTACCTGGGTACCTCTACGGTGACAGTGGTTCTTGTTAACTATTACCTGGGTACGTCTACGGTGACAGTGCTTCTTGTTAACTATTACCTGGGTACCTCTACGGTGACAGTGGTTCTTGTTAACTATTACCTGGGTACCTCTACGGTGACAGTGCTTCTTGTTAACTATTACCTGGGTACCTATACGGTGACAGTGGTTCTTGTTAACTATTACCTGGGTACCTCTACGGTGACAGTGGTTCTTATTAACTATTACCTGGGTACCTCTACGGTGACAGTGCTTCTTGTTAACTATTACCTGGGTACCTCTACGGTGACAGTGGTTCTTGTTAACTATTACCTGGGTACCTCTACGGTGACAGTGGTTCTTGTTAACTATTACCTGGGTACCTCTACGATGACAGTGGTTCTTGTTAATTATTACCTGGGTACCTCTGCGGTGAAAGTGGTTCTTGTTAACTATTACCTGGGTACCTCTACGATGACAGTGGTTCTTGTTAATTATTACCTGGGTACCTCTACGGTGAAAGTGGTTCTTGTTAACTATTACCTGGGTACCTCTACGGTGACAGTGCTTCTTGTTAACTATTACCTGGGTACCTCTACGGTGACAGTGGTTCTTGTTAACTATTACCTGGGTACCTCTACGGTGACAGTGGTTCTTGTTAACTATTACCTGGGTACCTCTACGGTGACAGTGGTTCTTGTTAACTATTACCTGGGTACCTCTACGGTGACAGTGGTTCTTGTTAACTATTACCTGGGTACCTATACGGTGACAGTGGTTCTTGTTAACTATTACCTGGGTACCTCTACGGTGACAGTGGTTCTTATTAACTATTACCTGGGTACCTCTACGTGACAGTGCTTCTTGTTAACTATTACCTGGGTACCTCTACGGTGACAGTGCTTCTTGTTAACTATTACCTGGGTACCTCTACGGTGACAGTGGTTCTTGTTAACTATTACCTGGGTACCTCTACGATGACAGTGGTTCTTGTTAACTATTACCTGGGTACCTCTGCGGTGAAAGTGGTTCTTGTTAACTATTACCTGGGTACCTCTACGATGACAGTGGTTCTTATTAACTATTACCTGGGTACCTCTACGGTGAAAGTGGTTCTTGTTAACTATTACCTGGGTACCTCTACGGTGACAGTGCTTCTTGTTAACTATTACCTGGGTACCTCTACGGTGACAGTGGTTCTTGTTAACTATTACCTGGGTACCTCTACGGTGACAGTGGTTCTTTTTAACTATTACCTGGGTACCTCTACGGTGACAGTGCTTCTTGTTAACTATTACCTGGGTACCTCTACGGTGACAGTGGTTCTTGTTAACTATTACCTGGGTACCTCTACGGTGACAGTGCTTCTTGTTAACTATTACCTGGGTACCTCTACGGTGACAGTGGTTCTTGTTAACTATTACCTGGGTACCTCTACGGTGACAGTGGTTCTTATTAACTATTACCTGGGTACCTCTACGGTGACAGTGGTTCTTGTTAACTATTACCTGGGTACCTCTACGATGACAGTGGTTCTTGTTAACTATTACCTGTGTACCTCTGCGGTGAAAGTGGTTCTTGTTAACTATTACCTGGGTACCTCTACGGTGACAGTGCTTCTTGTTAACTATTACCTGGGTACCTCTACGGTGACAGTGCTTCTTGTTAACTATTACCTGGGTACCTCTACGGTGACAGTGGTTCTTGTTAACTATTACCTGGGTACCTCTACGGTGACAGTGGTTCTTGTTAACTATTACCTGGGTACCTCTACGGTGACAGTGCTTCTTGTTAACTATTACCTGGGTACCTATACGGTGACAGTGGTTCTTGTTAACTATTACCTGGGTACCTCTACGGTGACAGTGGTTCTTATTAACTATTACCTGGGTACATCTACGGTGACAGTGCTTCTTGTTAACTATTACCTGGGAACCTCTACGGTGACAGTGGTTCTTGTTAACTATTACCTGGGTACCTCTACGGTGACAGTGGTTCTTGTTAACTATTACCTGGGTACCTCTACGGTGACAGTGCTTCTTGTTAACTATTACCTGGGTACCTCTACGGTGACAGTGGTTCTTGTTAACTATTACCTGGGTACCTCTACGGTGACAGTGCTTCTTGTTAACTATTACCTGGGTACTTCTACGGTGACAGTGGTTCTTATTAACTATTACCTGGGTACCTCTACGGTGACAGTGCTTCTTGTTAACTATTACCTGGGAACCTCTACGGTGACAGTGGTTCTTGTTAACTATTACCTGGGTACCTCTACGGTGACAGTGGTTCTTGTTAACTATTACCTGGGTACCTCTACGATGACAGTGGTTCTTGTTAACTATTACCTGGGTACCTCTACGGTGACAGTGCTTCTTGTTAACTATTACCTGGGTACCTATACGGTGACAGTGGTTCTTGTTAACTATTACCTGGGTACCTCTACGGTGACAGTGGTTCTTATTAACTATTACCTGGGTACCTCTACGGTGACAGTGCTTCTTGTTAACTATTACCTGGGTACCTCTACGGTGACAGTGGTTCTTGTTAACTATTACCTGGGTACCTCTACGGTGACAGTGGTTCTTGTTAACTATTACCTGGGTACCTCTATGATGACAGTGGTTCTTGTTAACTATTACCTGGGTACCTCTGCGGTGAAAGTGGTTGTTGTTAACTATTACCTGGGTACCTCTACGGTGACAGTGCTTCTTGTTAACTATTACCTGGGTACCTCTACGGTGACAGTGGTTCTTGTTAACTATTACCTGGGTACCTCTACGGTGACAGTGGTCCTTGTTAACTATTACCTGGGTACCTCTACGGTGACAGTGGTTCTTGTTAACTATTACCTGGGTACCTCTACGGTGACAGTGCTTCTTGTTAACTATTACCTGGGTACCTCTACGGTGACAGTGGTTCTTGTTAACTATTACCTGGGTACCTCTACGGTGACAGTGGTTCTTGTTAACTATTACCTGGGTACCTCTACGGTGACAGGGCTTCTTGTTAACTATTACCTGGGTACCTCTACGGTGACAGTGGTTCTTGTTAACTATTACGTGGGTACCTCTACGGTGACAGTGGTTCTTGTTAACTATTACCTGGGTACCTCTACGGTGACAGTGGTTCTTGTTAACTATTACCTGGGTACCTCTACGGTGACAGTGCTTCTTGTTAACTATTACCTGGGTACCTCTACGGTGACAGTGATTCTTGTTAACTATTACCTGGGTACCTCTACGGTGACAGTGCTTCTTGTTAACTATTACCTGGGTACCTCTACGGTGACAGTGGTTCTTGTTAACTATTACCTGGGTACCTCTACGGTGACAGTGGTTCTTATTAACTATTACCTGGGTACCTCTACGGTGACAGTGGTTCTTGTTAACTATTACCTGGGTACCTCTACGATGACAGTGGTTCTTGTTAACTATTACCTGGGTACCTCTGTGGTGAAAGTGGTTCTTGTTAACTATTACCTGGGTACCTCTACGGTGACAGTGCTTCTTGTTAACTATTACCTGGGTACCTCTACGGTGACAGTGGTTCTTGTTAACTATTACCTGGGTACCTCTACGGTGACAGTGGTTCTTGTTAACTATTACCTGGGTACCTCTACGGTGACAGTGCTTCTTGTTAACTATTACCTGGGTACCTCTACGGTGACAGTGGTTCTTGTTAACTATTACCTGGGTACCTCTACGGTGACAGTGCTTCTTGTTAACTATTACCTGCGTACCTCTACGGTGACAGTGGTTCTTGTTAACTATTACCTGGGTACCTCTACGGTGACAGTGATTCTTATTAACTATTACGTGGGTACCTCTACGGTGACAGTGGTTCTTGTTAACTATTACCTGGGTACCTCTACGGTGACAGTGGTTCTTGTTAACTATTACCTGGGTACCTCTACGGTGACAGTGGTTCTTGTTAACTATTACCTGGGTACCTCTACGATGACAGTGGTTCTTGTTAACTATTACCTGGGTACCTCTGCGGTGAAAGTGGTTCTTGTTAACTATTACCTGGGTACCTCTACGATGACAGTGGTTCTTGTTAACTATTACCTGGGTACCTCTACGGTGAAAGTGGTTCTTGTTAACTATTACCTGGGTACCTCTACGGTGACAGTGCTTCTTGTTAACTATTACCTGGGTACCTCTACGGTGACAGTGGTTCTTGTTAACTATTACCTGGGTACCTCTACGGTGACAGTGCTTCTTGTTAACTATTACCTGGGTACCTCTACGGTGACAGTGGTTCTTGTTAACTATTACCTGGGTACCTCTACGGTGACAGTGCTTCTTGTTAACTATTACCTGGGTACCTCTACGGTGACAGTGGTTCTTGTTAACTATTACCTGGGTACCTCTACGGTGACAGTGCTTCTTGTTAACTATTACCTGGGTACCTCTACGGTGACAGTGGTTCTTGTTAACTATTACCTGGGTACCTCTACGGTGACAGTGCTTCTTGTTAACTATTACCTGGGTACCTCTACGGTGACAGTGCTTCTTGTTAACTATTACCTGGGTACCTCTACGGTGACAGTGGTTCTTGTTAACTATTACCTGGGTACCTCTACGGTGACAGTGGTTCTTGTTAACTATTACCTGGGTACCTCTACGGTGACAGTGGTTCTTGTTAACTATTACCTGGGTACCTCTACGGTGACAGTGGTTCTTGTTAACTATTACCTCGGTACCTCTACGGTGACAGTGCTTCTTGTTAACTATTACCTGGGTACCTCTACGGTGACAGTGCTTCTTGTTAACTATTACCTGGGTACCTCTACGATGACAGTGCTTCATGTTAACTATTACCTAGGTACCTCTACGGTGACAGTGCTTCTTGTTAACTATTACCTGGGTACCTCTACGCTGACAGTACTTGTTAACTATTACCTGGGTACCTCTACGGTGACAGTGCTTCTTGTTAACTATTACCTGGGTACTTCTACGGTGACTGCTTCTTGTTAACTATTACCTGGGTACCTCTACGGTGACAGTGCTTCTTGTTAACTATTACCTGGGTACCTCTACGGTGACAGTGCTTCTTGTTAACTATGACCTGGGTACCTCTACGGTGACAGTGGTTCTTGTTAACTATTACCTGGGTACCTCTACGGTGACAGTGGTTCTTGTTAACTATTACCTGGGTAGCTCTACGATGACAGTGCTTCTTGTTAACTATTACCTGGGTACCTCTACGGTGACAATGGTTCTTATTAACTATTACCTGGGTACCTCTACGGTGACAGTGGTTCTTGTTAACTATTAACTGGGTACCTCTACGGTGACAGTGCTTCTTGTTAACTATTACCTGGGTACCTCTACGGTGACAGTGGTTCTTGTTAACTATTACCTGGGTACCTCTACGGTGACAGTGATTCTTGTTAACTATTACCTGGGTACCTCTACGGTGACAGTGCTTCTTGTTAACTATTACCTGGGTACCTCTACGGTGACAGTGGTTCTTGTTAACTATTACCTGGGTACCTCTACGGTGACAGTGGTTCTTATTAACTATTACCTGGGTACCTCTACGGTGACAGTGGTTCTTGTTAACTATTACCTGGGTACCTCTACGATGACAGTGGTTCTTGTTAACTATTACCTGGGTACCTCTGTGGTGAAAGTGGTTCTTGTTAACTATTACCTGGGTACCTCTACGGTGACAGTGCTTCTTGTTAACTATTACCTGGGTACCTCTACGGTGACAGTGGTTCTTGTTAACTATTACCTGGGTACCTCTACGGTGACAGTGGTTCTTGTTAACTATTACCTGGGTACCTCTACGGTGACAGTGCTTCTTGTTAACTATTACCTGGGTACCTCTACGGTGACAGTGGTTCTTGTTAACTATTACCTGGGTACCTCTACGGTGACAGTGCTTCTTGTTAACTATTACCTGCGTACCTCTACGGTGACAGTGGTTCTTGTTAACTATTACCTGGGTACCTCTACGGTGACAGTGATTCTTATTAACTATTACGTGGGTACCTCTACGGTGACAGTGGTTCTTGTTAACTATTACCTGGGTACCTCTACGGTGACAGTGGTTCTTGTTAACTATTACCTGGGTACCTCTACGGTGACAGTGGTTCTTGTTAACTATTACCTGGGTACCTCTACGATGACAGTGGTTCTTGTTAACTATTACCTGGGTACCTCTGCGGTGAAAGTGGTTCTTGTTAACTATTACCTGGGTACCTCTACGATGACAGTGGTTCTTGTTAACTATTACCTGGGTACCTCTACGGTGAAAGTGGTTCTTGTTAACTATTACCTGGGTACCTCTACGGTGACAGTGCTTCTTGTTAACTATTACCTGGGTACCTCTACGGTGACAGTGGTTCTTGTTAACTATTACCTGGGTACCTCTACGGTGACAGTGCTTCTTGTTAACTATTACCTGGGTACCTCTACGGTGACAGTGGTTCTTGTTAACTATTACCTGGGTACCTCTACGGTGACAGTGCTTCTTGTTAACTATTACCTGGGTACCTCTACGGTGACAGTGGTTCTTGTTAACTATTACCTGGGTACCTCTACGGTGACAGTGCTTCTTGTTAACTATTACCTGGGTACCTCTACGGTGACAGTGGTTCTTGTTAACTATTACCTGGGTACCTCTACGGTGACAGTGCTTCTTGTTAACTATTACCTGGGTACCTCTACGGTGACAGTGCTTCTTGTTAACTATTACCTGGGTACCTCTACGGTGACAGTGGTTCTTGTTAACTATTACCTGGGTACCTCTACGGTGACAGTGGTTCTTGTTAACTATTACCTGGGTACCTCTACGGTGACAGTGGTTCTTGTTAACTATTACCTGGGTACCTCTACGGTGACAGTGGTTCTTGTTAACTATTACCTCGGTACCTCTACGGTGACAGTGCTTCTTGTTAACTATTACCTGGGTACCTCTACGGTGACAGTGCTTCTTGTTAACTATTACCTGGGTACCTCTACGATGACAGTGCTTCATGTTAACTATTACCTAGGTACCTCTACGGTGACAGTGCTTCTTGTTAACTATTACCTGGGTACCTCTACGCTGACAGTACTTGTTAACTATTACCTGGGTACCTCTACGGTGACAGTGCTTCTTGTTAACTATTACCTGGGTACTTCTACGGTGACTGCTTCTTGTTAACTATTACCTGGGTACCTCTACGGTGACAGTGCTTCTTGTTAACTATTACCTGGGTACCTCTACGGTGACAGTGCTTCTTGTTAACTATGACCTGGGTACCTCTACGGTGACAGTGGTTCTTGTTAACTATTACCTGGGTACCTCTACGGTGACAGTGGTTCTTGTTAACTATTACCTGGGTAGCTCTACGATGACAGTGCTTCTTGTTAACTATTACCTGGGTACCTCTACGGTGACAATGGTTCTTATTAACTATTACCTGGGTACCTCTACGGTGACAGTGGTTCTTGTTAACTATTAACTGGGTACCTCTACGGTGACAGTGCTTCTTGTTAACTATTACCTGGGTACCTCTACGGTGACAGTGGTTCTTGTTAACTATTACCTGGGTACCTCTACGGTGACAGTGCTTCTTGTTAACTATTACCTGGGTACCTCTACGGTGACAGTGGTTCTTGTTAACTATTACCTGGGTACCTCTACGGTGACAGTGGTTCTTATTAACTATTACCTGGGTACCTCTACGGTGACAGTGCTTCTTGTTAACTATTACCTGGGTACCTCTACGATGACAGTGGTTCTTGTTAACTATTACCTGGGTACCTCTGCGGTGAAAGTGGTTCTTGTTAACTATTACCTGGGTACCTCTACGGTGACAGTGCTTCTTGTTAACTATTACCTGGGTACCTCTACGGTGACAGTGGTTCTTGTTAACTATTACCTGGGTACCTCTACGGTGACAGTGGTTCTTGTTAACTATTACCTGGGTACGTCTACGGTGACAGTGCTTCTTGTTAACTATTACCTGGGTACCTCTACGGTGACAGTGGTTCTTGTTAACTATTACCTGGGTACCTCTACGGTGACAGTGCTTCTTGTTAACTATTACCTGGGTACCTATACGGTGACAGTGGTTCTTGTTAACTATTACCTGGGTACCTCTACGGTGACAGTGGTTCTTATTAACTATTACCTGGGTACCTCTACGGTGACAGTGCTTCTTGTTAACTATTACCTGGGTACCTCTACGGTGACAGTGGTTCTTGTTAACTATTACCTGGGTACCTCTACGGTGACAGTGGTTCTTGTTAACTATTACCTGGGTACCTCTACGATGACAGTGGTTCTTGTTAACTATTACCTGGGTACCTCTGCGGTGAAAGTGGTTCTTGTTAACTATTACCTGGGTACCTCTACGATGACAGTGGTTCTTGTTAATTATTACCTGGGTACCTCTACGGTGAAAGTGGTTCTTGTTAACTATTACCTGGGTACCTCTACGGTGACAGTGCTTCTTGTTAACTATTACCTGGGTACCTCTACGGTGACAGTGGTTCTTGTTAACTATTACCTGGGTACCTCTACGATGACAGTGGTTCTTGTTAACTATTACCTGGGTACCTCTACGGTGACAGTGGTTCTTGTTAACTATTACCTGGGTACCTCTACGGTGACAGTGGTTCTTGTTAACTATTACCTGGGTACCTATACGGTGACAGTGGTTCTTGTTAACTATTACCTGGGTACCTCTACGGTGACAGTGGTTCTTATTAACTATTACCTGGGTACCTCTACGTGACAGTGCTTCTTGTTAACTATTACCTGGGTACCTCTACGGTGACAGTGCTTCTTGTTAACTATTACCTGGGTACCTCTACGGTGACAGTGGTTCTTGTTAACTATTACCTGGGTACCTCTACGATGACAGTGGTTCTTGTTAACTATTACCTGGGTACCTCTGCGGTGAAAGTGGTTCTTGTTAACTATTACCTGGGTACCTCTACGATGACAGTGGTTCTTATTAACTATTACCTGGGTACCTCTACGGTGAAAGTGGTTCTTGTTAACTATTACCTGGGTACCTCTACGGTGACAGTGCTTCTTGTTAACTATTACCTGGGTACCTCTACGGTGACAGTGGTTCTTGTTAACTATTACCTGGGTACCTCTACGGTGACAGTGGTTCTTTTTAACTATTACCTGGGTACCTCTACGGTGACAGTGCTTCTTGTTAACTATTACCTGGGTACCTCTACGGTGACAGTGGTTCTTGTTAACTATTACCTGGGTACCTCTACGGTGACAGTGTTTCTTGTTAACTATTACCTGGGTACCTCTACGGTGACAGTGGTTCTTGTTAACTATTACCTGGGTACCTCTACGGTGACAGTGGTTCTTATTAACTATTACCTGGGTACCTCTACGGTGACAGTGGTTCTTGTTAACTATTACCTGGGTACCTCTACGATGACAGTGGTTCTTGTTAACTATTACCTGTGTACCTCTGCGGTGAAAGTGGTTCTTGTTAACTATTACCTGGGTACCTCTACGGTGACAGTGCTTCTTGTTAACTATTACCTGGGTACCTCTACGGTGACAGTGCTTCTTGTTAACTATTACCTGGGTACCTCTACGGTGACAGTGGTTCTTGTTAACTATTACCTGGGTACCTCTACGGTGACAGTGGTTCTTGTTAACTATTACCTGGGTACCTCTACGGTGACAGTGCTTCTTGTTAACTATTACCTGGGTACCTATACGGTGACAGTGGTTCTTGTTAACTATTACCTGGGTACCTCTACGGTGACAGTGGTTCTTATTAACTATTACCTGGGTACATCTACGGTGACAGTGCTTCTTGTTAACTATTACCTGGGAACCTCTACGGTGACAGTGGTTCTTGTTAACTATTACCTGGGTACCTCTACGGTGACAGTGGTTCTTGTTAACTATTACCTGGGTACCTCTACGGTGACAGTGCTTCTTGTTAACTATTACCTGGGTACCTCTACGGTGACAGTGGTTCTTGTTAACTATTACCTGGGTACCTCTACGGTGACAGTGCTTCTTGTTAACTATTACCTGGGTACTTCTACGGTGACAGTGGTTCTTATTAACTATTACCTGGGTACCTCTACGGTGACAGTGCTTCTTGTTAACTATTACCTGGGAACCTCTACGGTGACAGTGGTTCTTGTTAACTATTACCTGGGTACCTCTACGGTGACAGTGGTTCTTGTTAACTATTACCTGGGTACCTCTACGATGACAGTGGTTCTTGTTAACTATTACCTGGGTACCTCTACGGTGACAGTGCTTCTTGTTAACTATTACCTGGGTACCTCTACGGTGACAGTGGTTCTTGTTAACTATTACCTGGGTACCTCTACGGTGACAGTGCTTCTTGTTAACTATTACCTGGGTACCTCTACGGTGACAGTGGTTCTTGTTAACTATTACCTGGGTACCTCTACGGTGACAGTGGTTCTTATTAACTATTACCTGGGTACCTCTACGGTGACAGTGCTTCTTGTTAACTATTACCTGGGTACCTCTACGGTGACAGTGGTTCTTGTTAACTATTACGTGGGTACCTCTACGGTGACAGTGGTTCTTGTTAACTATTACCTGGGTAGCTCTACGATGACAGTGCTTCTTGTTAACTATTACCTGGGTACCTCTACGGTGACAGTGGTTCTTGTTAACTATTACCTGGGTACCTCTACGGTGACAGTGGTTCTTGTTAACTATTACCTGGGTACCTCTACGATGACAGTGGTTCTTAACTATTACCTGGGTACCTCTGCGGTGAAAGTGGTTCTTGTTAACTATTACCTGGGTACCTCTACGATGACAGTGGTTCTTGTTAACTATTACCTGGGTACCTCTACGGTGAAAGTGGTTCTTGTTAACTATTACCTGGGTACCTCTACGGTGACAGTGCTTCTTGTTAACTATTACCTGGGTACCTCTACGGTGACAGTGGTTCTTGTTAACTATTACCTGGGTACCTCTACGGTGACAGTGCTTCTTGTTAACTATTACCTGGGTACCTCTACGGTGACAGTGGTTCTTGTTAACTATTACCTGGGTACCTCTACGGTGACAGTGGTTCTTGTTAACTATTACCTGGGTACCTCTACGGTGACAGTGCTTCTTGTTAACTATTACCTGGGTACCTCTACGGTGAGAGTGGTTCTTGTTAACTATTACCTGGGTGCCTCTACGGTGACAGTGGTTCTTGTTAACTATTACCTGGGTACCTCTACGGTGACAGTGCTTCTTGTTAACTATTACCTGGGTACCTCTACGGTGACAGTGGTTCTTGTTAACTATTACCTGGGTACCTCTACGGTGACAGTGGTTCTTGTTAACTATTACCTGGGTGCCTCTACGGTGACAGTGGTTCTTGTTAACTATTACCTGGGTACCTCTACGGTGACAGTGCTTCTTGTTAACTATTACCTGGGTACCTCTACGGTGACAGTGGTTCTTGTTAACTATTACCTGGGTACCTCTACGGTGACAGTGCTTCTTGTTAACTATTACCTGGGTACCTCTACGGTGACATTGGTTCTTGTTAACTATTACCTGGGTACCTCTACGGTGACAGTGGTTCTTATTAACTATTACCTGGGTACCTCTACGGTGACAGTGGTTCTTGTTAACTATTACCTGGGTACCTCTACCATGACAGTGGTTCTTGTTAACTATTACCTGGGTACCTCTGCGGTGAAAGTGGTTCTTGTTAACTATTACCTGGGTACCTCTACGGTGACAGTGCTTCTTGTTAACTATTACCTGGGTACCTCTACGGTGACAGTGCTTCTTGTTAACTATTACCTGGGTACCTCTACGGTGACAGTGGTTCTTGTTAACTATTAACTGGGTACCTCTACGGTGACAGTGGTTCTTGTTAACTATTACCTGGGTACCTCTACGGTGACAGTGCTTCTTGTTAACTATTACTTGGGTACCTATACGGTGACAGTGGTTCTTGTTAACTATTACCTGGGTACCTCTACGGTGACAGTGGTTCTTATTAACTATTACCTGGGTACCTCTACGGTGACAGTGCTTCTTGTTAACTATTACCTGGGTACCTCTACGGTGACAGTGGTTCTTGTTAACTATTACCTGGGTACCTCTACGGTGACAGTGGTTCTTGTTAACTATTACCTGGGTACCTCTACGATGACAGTGGTTCTTGTTAACTATTACCTGGGTACCTCTACGGTGACAGTGCTTCTTGTTAACTATTACCTGGGTACCTCTACGGTGACAGTGGTTCTTGTTAACTATTACCTGGGTACCTCTACGGTGACAGTGGTTCTTATTAACTATTACCTGGGTACCTCTACGGTGACAGTGCTTCTTGTTAACTATTACCTGGGTACCTCTACGGTGACAGTGGTTCTTGTTAACTATTACGTGGGTACCTCTACGGTGACAGTGGTTCTTGTTAACTATTACCTGGGTAGCTCTACGATGACAGTGCTTCTTGTTAACTATTACCTGGGTACCTCTACGGTGACCGTGGTTCTTGTTAACTATTACCTGGGTACCTCTACGGTGACAGTGGTTCTTGTTAACTATTACCTGGGTACCTCTACGATGACAGTGGTTCTTAACTATTACCTGGGTACCTCTGCGGTGAAAGTGGTTCTTGTTAACTATTACCTGGGTACCTCTACGATGACAGTGGTTCTTGTTAACTATTACCTGGGTACCTCTACGGTGAAAGTGGTTCTTGTTAACTATTACCTGGGTACCTCTACGGTGACAGTGCTTCTTGTTAACTATTACCTGGGTACCTCTACGGTGACAGTGGTTCTTGTTAACTATTACCTGGGTACCTCTACGGTGACAGTGGTTCTTGTTAACTATTACCTGGGTACCTCTACGGTGACAGTGGTTCTTGTTAACTATTACCTGGGTACCTCTACGGTGACAGTGGTTCTTGTTAACTATTACCTGGGTACCTATACGGTGACAGTGGTTCTTGTTAACTATTACCTGGGTACCTCTACGGTGACAGTGGTTCTTATTAACTATTACCTGGGTACCCCTACGGTGACAGTGCTTCTTGTTAACTATTACCTGGGTACCTCTACGGTGACAGTGGTTCTTGTTAACTATTACCTGGGTACCTCTACGGTGACAGTGGTTCTTGTTAACTATTACCTGGGTACCTCTACGATGACAGTGGTTCTTGTTAACTATTACCTGGGTACCTCTGCGGTGAAAGTGGTTCTTGTTAACTATTACCTGGGTACCTCTATGATGACAGTGGTTCTTGTTAACTATTACCTGGGTACCTCTACGGTGAAAGTGGTTCTAGTTAACTATTACCTGGGTACCTCTACGGTGACAGTGCTTCTTGTTAACTATTACCTGGGTACCTCTACGGTGACATTGGTTCTTGTTAACTATTACCTGGGTACCTCTACGGTGACAGTGGTTCTTATTAACTATTACCTGGGTACCTCTACGGTGACAGTGGTTCTTGTTAACTATTACCTGGGTACCTCTACGTTGACAGTGGTTCTTGTTAACTATTACCTGGGTACCTCTGCGGTGAAAGTGGTTCTTGTTAACTATTACCTGGGTACCTCTACGGTGACAGTGCTTCTTGTTAACTATTACCTGGGTACCTCTACGGTGACAGTGCTTCTTGTTAACTATTACCTGGGTACCTCTACGGTGACAGTGCTTCTTGTTAACTATTACCTGGGTACCTCTACGGTGACAGTGGTTCTTGTTAACTATTAACTGGGTACCTCTACGGTGACAGTGGTTCTTGTTAACTATTACCTGGGTACCTCTACGGTGACAGTGCTTCTTGTTAACTATTACTTGGGTACCTATACGGTGACAGTGGTTCTTGTTAACTATTACCTGGGTACCTCTACGGTGACAGTGGTTCTTATTAACTATTACCTGGGTACCTCTACGGTGACAGTGCTTCTTGTTAACTATTACCTGGGTACCTCTACGGTGACAGTGGTTCTTGTTAACTATTACCTGGGTACCTCTACGGTGACAGTGGTTCTTGTTAACTATTACCTGGGTACCTCTACGGTGACAGTGGTTCTTGTTAACTATTACGTGGGTACCTCTACGGTGACAGTGGTTCTTGTTAACTATTACCTGGGTAGCTCTACGATGACAGTGCTTCTTGTTAACTATTACCTGGGTACCTCTACGGTGACCGTGGTTCTTGTTAACTATTACCTGGGTACCTCTACGGTGACAGTGGTTCTTGTTAACTATTACCTGGGTACCTCTACGATGACAGTGGTTCTTGTTAACTATTACCTGGGTACCTCTACGGTGAAAGTGGTTCTTGTTAACTATTACCTGGGTACCTCTACGGTGACAGTGCTTCTTGTTAACTATTACCTGGGTACCTCTACGGTGACAGTGGTTCTTGTTAACTATTACCTGGGTACCTCTACGGTGACAGTGGTTCTTGTTAACTATTACCTGGGTACCTCTACGGTGACAGTGGTTCTTGTTAACTATTACCTGGGTACCTCTACGGTGACAGTGGTTCTTGTTAACTATTACCTGGGTACCTATACGGTGACAGTGGTTCTTGTTAACTATTACCTGGGTACCTCTACGGTGACAGTGGTTCTTATTAACTATTACCTGGGTACCTCTACGGTGACAGTGCTTCTTGTTAACTATTACCTGGGTACCTCTACGGTGACAGTGGTTCTTGTTAACTATTACCTGGGTACCTCTACGGTGACAGTGGTTCTTGTTAACTATTACCTGGGTACCTCTACGATGACAGTGGTTCTTGTTAACTATTACCTGGGTACCTCTGCGGTGAAAGTGGTTCTTGTTAACTATTACCTGGGTACCTCTACGATGACAGTGGTTCTTGTTAACTATTACCTGGGTACCTCTACGGTGAAAGTGGTTCTAGTTAACTATTACCTGGGTACCTCTACGGTGACAGTGCTTCTTGTTAACTATTACCTGGGTACCTCTACGGTGACAGTGGTTCTTGTTAACTATTACCTGGGTGCCTCTACGGTGACAGTGGTTCTTGTTAACTATTACCTGGGTACCTCTACGGTGACAGTGCTTCTTGTTAACTATTACCTGGGTACCTCTACGGTGACAGTGGTTCTTGTTAACTATTACCTGGGTACCTCTACGGTGACAGTGCTTCTTGTTAACTATTACCTGGGTACCTCTACTGTGACAGTGGTTCTTGTTAACTATTACCTGGGTACCTCTACGGTGACAGTGGTTCTTATTAACTATTACCTGGGTACCTCTACGGTGACAGTGGTTCTTGTTAACTATTACCTGGGTACCTCTACGATGACAGTGGTTCTTGTTAACTATTACCTGGGTACCTCTGCGGTGAAAGTGGTTCTTGTTAACTATTACCTGGGTACCTCTACGGTGACAGTGCTTCTTGTTAACTATTACCTGGGTACCTCTACGGTGACAGTGCTTCTTGTTAACTATTACCTGGGTACCTCTACGGTGACAGTGGTTCTTGTTAACTATTACCTGGGTACCTCTACGGTGACAGTGGTTCTTGTTAACTATTACCTGGGTACCTCTACGGTGACAGTGCTTCTTGTTAACTATTACCTGGGTACCTATACGGTGACAGTGGTTCTTGTTAACTATTACCTGGGTACCTCTACGGTGACAGTGGTTCTTATTAACTATTACCTGGGTACCTCTACGGTGACAGTGCTTCTTGTTAACTATTACCTGGGTACCTCTACGGTGACAGTGGTTCTTGTTAACTATTACCTGGGTACCTCTACGGTGACAGTGGTTCTTGTTAACTATTACCTGGGTACCTCTACGATGACAGTGGTTCTTGTTAACTATTACCTGGGTACCTCTGCGGTGAAAGTGGTTCTTGTTAACTATTACCTGGGTACCTCTACGGTGACAGTGCTTCTTGTTAACTATTACCTGGGTACCTCTACGGTGACAGTGGTTCTTGTTAACTATTACCTGGGTACCTCTACGGTGACAGTGGTTCTTGTTAACTATTACCTGGGTACCTCTACGGTGACAGTGCTTCTTGTTAACTATTACCTGGGTACCTCTACGGTGACAGTGGTTCTTGTTAACTATTACCTGGGTACCTCTACGGTGACAGTGCTTCTTGTTAACTATTACCTGGGTACCTCTACGGTGACAGTGGTTCTTGTTAACTATTACCTGGGTACCTCTACGGTGACAGTGGTTCTTATTAACTATTACCTGGGTACCTCTACGGTGACAGTGCTTCTTGTTAACTATTACCTGGGTACCTCTACGGTGACAGTGGTTCTTGTTAACTATTACGTGGGTACCTCTACGGTGACAGTGGTTCTTGTTAACTATTACCTGGGTAGCTCTACGATGACAGTGCTTCTTGTTAACTATTACCTGGGTACCTCTACGGTAACAGTGCTTCTTGTTAACTATTACCTGGGTACCTCTACGGTGACAGTGGTTCTTGTTAACTATTACCTGGGTACCTCTACGGTGACAATGGTTCTTATTAACTATTACCTGGGTACCTCTACGGTGACAGTGGTTCTTGTTAACTATTACCTGGGTACCTCTACGATGACAGTGGTTCTTGTTAACTATTAACTGGGTACCTCTAAGGTGAAAGTGGTTCTTGTTAACTATTACCTGGGTACCTCTACGGTGACAGTGCTTCTTGTTAACTATTACCTGGGTACCTCTACGGTGACAGTGCTTCTTGTTAACTATTACCTGGGTACCTCTACGGTGACAGTGGTTCTTGTTAACTATTACCTGGGTACCTCTACGGTGACAGTGCTTCTTGTTAACTATTACCCGGGTACCTCTACGGTGACAGTGCTTCTTGTTAACTATTACCTGGGTACCTCTACGGTGACAGTGGTTCTTGTTAACTATTACCTGGGTACCTCTACGGTGACAGTGCTTCTTGTTAACTATTACCTGGGTACCTCTACGGTGACAGTGGTTCTTGTTAACTATTACCTGGGTACCTCTACGGTGACAGTGGTTCTTATTAACTATTACCTGGGTACCTCTACGGTGACAGTGGTTCTTGTTAACTATTACCTGGGTACCTCTACGATGACAGTGGTTCTTGTTAACTATTACCTGGGTACCTCTGCGGTGAAAGTGGTTCTTGTTAACTATTACCTGGGTACCTCTACGGTGACAGTGCTTCTTGTTAACTATTACCTGGATACCTCTACGGTGACGGTGGTTCTTGTTAACTATTTCCTGGGTACCTCTACGGTGACAGTGGTTCTTGTTAACTATTACCTGGGTACCTCTACGGTGACAGTGCTTCTTGTTAACTATTACCTGGGTACCTCTACGGTGACAGTGGTTCTTGTTAACTATTACCTGGGTACCTCTACGGTGACAGTGCTTCTTGTTAACTATTACCTGGGTACCTATACGGTGACAGTGGTTCTTGTTAACTATTACCTGGGTACCTCTACGGTGACAGTGGTTCTTATTAACTATTACCTGGGTACCTCTACGGTGACAGTGGTTCTTGTTAACTATTACCTGGGTACCTCTACGGTGACAGTGGTTCTTGTTAACTATTACCTGGGTACCTCTACGGTGACAGTGGTTCTTGTTAACTATTACCTGGGTACCTCTACGATGACAGTGGTTCTTGTTAACTATTACCTGGGTACCTCTGCGGTGAAAGTGGTTCTTGTTAACTATTACCTGGGTACCTCTACGATGACAGTGGTTCTTGTTAACTATTACCTGGGTACCTCTGCGGTGAAAGTGGTTCTTGTTAACTATTACCTGGGTACCTCTACGGTGACAGTGCTTCTTGTTAACTATTACCTGGGTACCTCTACGGTGACAGTGCTTCTTGTTAACTATTACCTGGGTACCTCTACGGTGACAGTGGTTCTTGTTAACTATTAGCTGGGTACCTCTACGGTGACAGTGGTTCTTGTTAACTATTACCTGGGTACCTCTACGGTGACAGTGCTTCTTGTTAACTATTACCTGGGTACCTATACGGTGACAGTGGTTCTTGTTAACTATTACCTGGGTACCTCTACGGTGACAGTGGTTCTTATTAACTATTACCTGGGTACCTCTACGGTGACAGTGCTTCTTGTTAACTATTACCTGGGTACCTCTACGGTGACAGTGGTTCTTGTTAACTATTACCTGGGTACCTCTACGGTGACAGTGGTTCTTGTTAACTATTACCTGGGTACCTCTACGATGACAGTGGTTCTTCTTAACTATTACCTGGGTACCTCTGCGGTGAAAGTGGTTCTTGTTAACTATTACCTGGGTACCTCTACGGTGACAGTGCTTCTTGTTAACTATTACCTGGGTACCTCTACGGTGACAGTGGCTCTTGTTAACTATTACCTGGGTACCTCTACGGTGACAGTGGTTCTTGTTAACTATTACCTGAGTACCTCTACGGTGACAGTGCTTCTTGTTAACTATTACCTGGGTACCTCTACGGTGACAGTGGTTCTTGTTAACTATTACCTGGGTACCTCTACGGTGACAGTGCTTCTTGTTAACTATTACCTGGGTACCTCTACGGTGACAGTGGTTCTTGTTAACTATTACGTGGGTACCTCTACGGTGACAGTGGTTCTTGTTAACTATTACCTGGGTAGCTCTACGATGACAGTGCTTCTTGTTAACTATTACCTGGGTACCTCTACGGTAACAGTGCTTCTTGTTAACTATTACCTGGGTACCTCTACGGTGACAGTGGTTCTTGTTAACTATTACCTGGGTACCTCTACGGTGACAATGGTTCTTATTAACTATTACCTGGGTACCTCTACGGTGACAGTGGTTCTTGTTAACTATTACCTGGGTACCTCTACGGTGACAGTGGTTCTTGTTAACTATTACCTGGGTACCTCTACGATGACAGTGGTTCTTGTTAACTATTACCTGGGTACCTCTGCGGTGAAAGTGGTTCTTGTTAACTATTACCTGGGTACCTCTACGGTGACAGTGCTTCTTGTTAACTATTACCTGGGTACCTCTACGGTAACAGTGCTTCTTGTTAACTATTACCTGGGTACCTCTACGGTGACAGTGGTTCTTGTTAACTATTACCTGGGTACCTCTACGGTGACAATGGTTCTTATTAACTATTACCTGGGTACCTCTACGGTGACAGTGGTTCTTGTTAACTATTACCTGGGTACCTCTACGATGACAGTGGTTCTTGTTAACTATTACCTGGGTACCTCTAAGGTGAAAGTGGTTCTTGTTAACTATTACCTGGGTACCTCTACGGTGACAGTGCTTCTTGTTAACTATTACCTGGGTACCTCTACGGTGACAGTGCTTCTTGTTAACTATTACCTGGGTACCTCTACGGTGACAGTGGTTCTTGTTAACTATTACCTGGGTACCTCTACGGTGACAGTGCTTCTTGTTAACTATTACCCGGGTACCTCTACGGTGACAGTGCTTCTTGTTAACTATTACCTGGGTACCTCTACGGTGACAGTGGTTCTTGTTAACTATTACCTGGGTACCTCTACGGTGACAGTGCTTCTTGTTAACTATTACCTGGGTACCTCTACGGTGACAGTGGTTCTTGTTAACTATTACCTGGGTACCTCTACGGTGACAGTGGTTCTTATTAACTATTACCTGGGTACCTCTACGGTGACAGTGGTTCTTGTTAACTATTACCTGGGTACCTCTACGATGACAGTGGTTCTTGTTAACTATTACCTGGGTACCTCTGCGGTGAAAGTGGTTCTTGTTAACTATTACCTGGGTACCTCTACGGTGACAGTGCTTCTTGTTAACTATTACCTGGATACCTCTACGGTGACAGTGGTTCTTGTTAACTATTTCCTGGGTACCTCTACGGTGACAGTGGTTCTTGTTAACTATTACCTGGGTACCTCTACGGTGACAGTGCTTCTTGTTAACTATTACCTGGGTACCTCTACGGTGACAGTGGTTCTTGTTAACTATTACCTGGGTAACTCTACGGTGACAGTGCTTCTTGTTAACTATTACCTGGGTACCTATACGGTGACAGTGGTTCTTGTTAACTATTACCTGGGTACCTCTACGGTGACAGTGGTTCTTATTAACTATTACCTGGGTACCTCTACGGTGACAGTGGTTCTTGTTAACTATTACCTGGGTACCTCTACGGTGACAGTGGTTCTTGTTAACTATTACCTGGGTACCTCTACGGTGACAGTGGTTCTTGTTAACTATTGCCTGGGTACCTTTACGATGACAGTGGTTCTTGTTAACTATTACCTGGGTACCTCTGCGGTGAAAGTGGTTCTTGTTAACTATTACCTGGGTACCTCTACGGTGACAGTGCTTCTTGTTAACTATTACCTGGGTACCTATACGGTGACAGTGCTTCTTGTTAACTATTACCTGGGTACCTCTACGGTGACAGTGGTTCTTATTAACTATTACCTGGGTACCTCTACGGTGACAGTGCTTCTTGTTAACTATTACCTGGGTACCTCTACGGTGACAGTGGTTCTTGTTAACTATTACCTGGGTACCTCTACGGTGACAGTGGTTCTTGTTAACTATTACCTGGGTACCTCTACGGTGAAAGTGGTTCTTGTTAACTATTACCTGGGTACCTCTACGGTGACAGTGCTTCTTGTTAACTATTACCTGGGTACCTCTACGGTGACAGTGGTTCTTGTTAACTATTACCTGGGTACCTCTACGGTGACAGTGCTTCTTGTTAACTATTACCTGGGTACCTCTACGGTGACAGTGGTTCTTGTTAACTATTACCTGGGTACCTCTACGGTGACAGTGGTTCTTGTTAACTATTACCTGGGTACCTCTACGGTGACAGTGCTTCTTGTTAACTATTACCTGGGTACCTCTACGGTGACAGTGGTTCTTGTTAACTATTACCTGGGTACCTCTACGGTGACAGTGCTTCTTGTTAACTATTACCTGGGTACCTATACGGTGACAGTGCTTCTTGTTAACTATTACCTGGGTACCTCTACGGTGACAGTGGTTCTTATTAACTATTACCTGGGTACCTCTACGGTGACAGTGCTTCTTGTTAACTATTACCTGGGTACCTCTACGGTGACAGTGGTTCTTGTTAACTATTACCTGGGTACCTCTACGGTGACAGTGGTTCTTGTTAACTATTACCTGGGTACCTCTACGATGACAGTGGTTCTTGTTAACTATTACCTGGGTACCTCTGCGGTGAAAGTGGTTCTTGTTAACTATTACCTGGGTCCCTCTACGGTGACAGTGCTTCTTGTTAACTATTACCTGGGTACCTCTACGGTGACAGTGGTTCTTGTTAACTATTACCTGGGTACCTCTACGGTGACAGTGGTTCTTGTTAACTATTACCTGGGTACCTCTACGGTGACAGTGCTTCTTGTTAACTATTACCTGGGTACCTCTACGGTGACAGTGGTTCTTGTTAACTATTACCTGGGTACCTCTACGGTGACAGTGCTTCTTGTTAACTATTACCTGGGTACCTCTACGGTGACAGTGGTTCTTGTTAACTATTACCTGGGTACCTCTACGGTGACAGTGGTTCTTATTAACTATTACCTGGGTACCTCTACGGTGACAGTGCTTCTTGTTAACTATTACCTGGGTACCTCTACGGTGACAGTGGTTCTTGTTAACTATTACGTGGGTACCTCTACGGTGACAGTGGTTCTTGTTAACTATTACCTGGGTAGCTCTACGATGACAGTGCTTCTTGTTAACTATTACCTGGGTACCTCTACGGTGACAGTGCTTCTTGTTAACTATTACCTGGGTACCTCTACGGTGACAGTGGTTCTTGTTAACTATTACCTGGGTACCTCTACGGTGACAATGGTTCTTATTAACTATTACCTGGGTACCTCTACGGTGACAGTGGTTCTTGTTAACTATTACCTGGGTACCTCTACGATGACAGTGGTTCTTGTTAACTATTACCTGGGTACCTCTACGGTGAAAGTGGTTCTTGTTAACTATTACCTGGGTACCTCTACGGTGACAGTGCTTCTTGTTAACTATTACCTGGGTAACTCTACGGTGACAGTGCTTCTTGTTAACTATTACCTGGGTACCTCTACGGTGACAGTGGTTCTTGTTAACTATTACCTGGGTACCTCTACGGTGACAGTGGTTCTTGTTAACTATTACCTGGGTACCTCTACGGTGACAGTGCTTCTTGTTAACAATTACCTGGGTACCTCTACGGTGACAGTGGTTCTTGTTAACTATTACCTGGGTACCTCTACGGTGACAGTGCTTCTTGTTAACTATTACCTGGGTACCTCTACGGTGACAGTGGTTCTTGTTAACTATTACCTGGGTACCTCTACGGTGACAGTGGTTCTTATTAACTATTACCTGGGTACCTCTACGGTGACAGTGGTTCTTGTTAACTATTACCTGGGTACCTCTACGATGACAGTGGTTCTTGTTAACTATTACCTGGGTACCTCTGCGGTGAAAGTGGTTCTTGTTAACTATTACCTGGGTACCTCTACGGTGACAGTGCTGCTTGTTAACTATTACCTGGGTACCTCTACGGTGACAGTGGTTCTTGTTAACTATTACCTGGGTACAGCTACGGTGACAGTGGTTCTTGTTAACTATTACCTGGGTACCTCTACGGTGACAGTGCTTCTTGTTAACTATTACCTGGGTACATCTACGGTGACAGTGGTTCTTGTTAACTATTACCTGGGTACCTCTACGGTGACAGTGCTTCTTGTTAACTATTACCTGGGTACCTCTACGGTGACAGTGGTTCTTGTTAACTATTACCTGGGTACCTCTACGGTGACAGTGGTTCTTATTAACTATTACCTGGGTACCTCTACGGTGACAGTGGTTCTTGTTAACTATTACCTGGGTACCTCTACGATGACAGTGGTTCTTGTTAACTATTACCTGGGTACCTCTACGGTGAAAGTGGTTCTTGTTAACTATTACCTGGGTACCTCTACGGTGACAGTGCTTCTTGTTAACTATTACCTGGGTACCTCTATGGTGACAGTGGTTCTTGTTAACTATTACCTGGGTACCTCTACGGTGACAGTGCTTCTTGTTAACTATTACCTGGATACCTCTACGGTGACAGTGCTTCTTGTTAACTATTACCTGGGTACCTCTACGGTGACAGTGCTTCTTGTTAACTATTACCTGGGTACCTCTATGGTGACAGTGGTTCTTGTTAACTATTACCTGGGTACCTCTACGGTGACAGTGCTTCTTGTTAACTATTACCTGGGTACCTCTACGGTGACAGTGGTTCTTGTTAACTATTACCTGGGTACCTCAACGGTGACAGTGGTTCTTGTTAACTATTACCTGGGTACCTCTACGGAGACAATGGTTCTTGTTAACTATTACCTGGATACCTCTACGGTGACAGTGGTTCTTGTTAACTATTACCTGGGTACCTCTACGATGACAGTGCTTCTTGTTAACTATTACCTGGGTACCTCTACGGAGACAATGGTTCTTGTTAACTATTACCTGGGTACCTCTACGGTGACAGTGGTTCTTGTTAACTATTACCTGGGTACCTCTACGGTGACAGTGCTTCTTGTTAACTATTACCTGGGTACCTCTACGGTGACAGTGGTTCTTGTTAACTATTGCCTGGGTACCTCTACGGTGACAGTGCTTCTTGTTTACTATTACCTGGGTACCTCTACGGTGACAGTTCTTCTTGTTAACTATTACCTGGGTACCTCTACGGTGACAGTGGTTCTTCTAAACTATTACCTGGGTACCTCTACGGTGACAGTTCTTCTTGTTAACTATTACCTGGGTACCTCTACGGTGACAGTGCTTCTTGTTAACTATTACCTGGGTACCTCTACGGTGACAGTGGTTCTTGTTAACTATTACCTGGGTACCTCTACGATGACAGTGCTTCTTGTTAACTATTACCTGGGTACCTCTACGGAGACAATGGTTCTTGTTAACTATTACCTGGGTACCTCTACGGTGACAGTGGTTCTTGTTAACTATTACCTGGGTACCTCTACGGTGACAGTGGTTCTTGTTAACTATTACCTGGGTACCTCTACGGTGACAGTGGTTCTTGTTAACTATTACCTGGGTACCTCTACGGTGACAGTGCTTCTTGTTAACTATTACCTGGGTACCTCTACGGTGACAGTGCTTCTTGTTAACTATGACCTGGGTAGCTCTACACTGACAGTTCTTCTTGTTAACTATTACCTGGGTACCTCTACGGTGACAGTGCTTCTTGTTAACTATTACCTGGGTACCTCTACGGTGACAGTTCTTCTTGTTAACTATTACCTGGGTACCTCTACGCTGACAGTGCTTCTTGTTAACTATTACCTGGGTACCTCTACGGTGACAGTGCTTCTTGTTAACTATTACCTGGGTACCTCTACGGTGACAGTTCTTCTTGTTAACTATTACCTGGGTACCTCTACGGTGACAGTGCTTCTTGTTAACTGTTACCTGGGTACCTCTACGGTGACAGTGGTTCTTATTAACTATTACCTGGGTACCTCTACGGTGACAGTGGTTCTTGTTAACTATTACCTGGGTACCTCTACGGTGACAATGGTTCTTGTTAACTATGACCTGGGTACCTCTACACTGACAGTGGTTCTTGTTAACTATTACCTGGGTACCTCTACGGTGACAGTGGTTCTTGTGAACTATTACCTGGGTACCTCTACGGTGACAGTGGTTCTTGTGAACTATTACCTGGGTACCTCTACGGTGACAGTGGTTCTTGTTAACTATTACCTGGGTACCTCTACGGTGACAGTGGTTCTTGTTAACTATTACCTGGGTACCTCTACGGTGACAGTGGTTCTTGTTAACTATTACCTGGGTACCTCTACACTGACAGTGGTTCTTGTGAACTATTACCTGGGTACCTCTACGGTGACAGTGGTTCTTGTGAACTATTACCTGGGTACCTCTACGGTGACAGTGGTTCTTGTTAACTATGACCTGGGTACCTCTACACTGACAGTGGTTCTTGTTAACTATTACCTGGGTACCTCTACGGTGACAGTGGTTCTTGTTAACTATTACCTGGGTACCTCTACGGTGACAGTGGTTCTTGTTAACTATGACCTGGGTACCTCTACACTGACAGTGGTTCTTGTTAACTATTACCTGGGTGCCTCTAAGGTGACAGTGCTTCTTGTTAACTATTACCTGGGTACCTCTACGGTGACAGTGCTTCTTGTTAACTATTACCTGGATACCTCTACGGTGACAGTGGTTCTTGTGAACTATTACCTGGGTACCTCTACGGTGACAGTGGTTCTTGTGAACTATTACCTGGGTACCTCTACGGTGACAGTGGTTCTTGTTAACTATTACCTGGGTACCTCTACGATGACTGCTTCTTGTTAACTATTACCTGGGTACCTCTACGGTGACAGTGGTTCTTGTTAACTATCACCTGGGTACCTCTACGGTGACAGTGGTTCTTGTTAACTATTACCTGGGTACCTCTACGGTGACAGTGGTTCTTGTTAACTATTACCTGGGTACCTCTACGGTGACAGTGGTTCTTGTTAACTATCACCTGGGTACCTCTACGGTGACAGTGGTTCTTGTTAACTATTACCTGGGTACCTCTACGATGACTGCTTCTTGCTACCTTTAACCCTTGTTAACTATTACCGGGGTACCTCTACGGTGACAGTGGTTCTTGTTAACTATTACCTGGGTACATCTACAGTGACAGGTTCTTGTTAACTATTACCTGGGTACCTCTACGATGACTGCTTCTTGTTAACTATTACCTGGGTACCTCTACGGTGACAGTGGTACTTGTTAACTATCACCTGGGTACCTCTACGGTGACAGTGGTTCTTGTTAACTATTACCTGGGTACCTCTACGGTGACAGTGGTTCTTGTTAACTATTACCTGGGTACCTCTACGATGACTGCTTCTTGTTAACTATTACCTGGGTACCTCTACGATGACAGTGCTTCTTGTTAACTATTACCTGGGTACCTCTACGGTGACAGTGCTTCTTGTTAACTATTACCTGGGTACCTCTACGGTGACAGTGGTTCTTGTTAACTATTACCTGGGTACCTCTACGGTGACAGTGGTTCTTGTTAACTATTACCTGGGTACCTCTACGGTGACAGTGCTTCTTGTTAACTATTACCTGGGTACCTCTATGGTGACAGTGGTTCTTGTTAACTATTACCTGGGTACCTCTACGGTGACAGTGCTTCTTGTTAACTATTACCTGGATACCTCTACGGTGACAGTGCTTCTTGTTAACTATTACCTGGGTACCTCTACGGTGACAGTGCTTCTTGTTAACTATTACCTGGGTACCTCTATGGTGACAGTGGTTCTTGTTAACTATTACCTGGGTACCTCTACGGTGACAGTGCTTCTTGTTAACTATTACCTGGGTACCTCTACGGTGACAGTGGTTCTTGTTAACTATTACCTGGGTACCTCAACGGTGACAGTGGTTCTTGTTAACTATTACCTGGGTACCTCTACGGAGACAATGGTTCTTGTTAACTATTACCTGGGTACCTCTACGGTGACAGTGGTTCTTGTTAACTATTACCTGGGTACCTCTACGATGACAGTGCTTCTTGTTAACTATTACCTGGGTACCTCTACGGAGACAATGGTTCTTGTTAACTATTACCTGGGTACCTCTACAGTGACAGTGGTTCTTGTTAACTATTACCTGGGTACCTCTACGGTGACAGTGCTTCTTGTTAACTATTACCTGGGTACCTCTACGGTGACAGTGGTTCTTGTGAACTATTACCTGGGTACCTCTACGGTGACAGTGGTTCTTGTTAACTATTACCTGGGTACCTCTACGGTGACAGTGGTTCTTGTTAACTATTACCTGGGTACCTCTACGGTGACAGTGGTTCTTGTTAACTATTACCTGGGTACCTCTACGGTGACAGTGGTTCTTGTTAACTATTACCTGGGTACCTCTACACTGAGAGTGGTTCTTGTGAACTATTACCTGGGTACCTCTACGGTGCCAGTGGTTCTTGTGAACTATTACCTGGGTACCTCTACGGTGACAGTGGTTCTTGTTAACTATGACCTGGGTACCTCTACACTGACAGTGGTTCTTGTTAACTATTACCTGGGTACCTCTACGGTGACAGTGGTTCTTGTTAACTATTACCTGGGTACCTCTACGGTGACAGTGGTTCTTGTTAACTATGACCTGGGTACCTCTACACTGACAGTGGTTCTTGTTAACTATTACCTGGGTGCCTCTAAGGTGACAGTGCTTCTTGTTAACTATTACCTGGGTACCTCTACGGTGACAGTGCTTCTTGTTAACTATTACCTGGATACCTCTACGGTGACAGTGGTTCTTGTGAACTATTACCTGGGTACCTCTACGATGACAGTGGTTCTTGTGAACTATTACCTGGGTACCTCTACGGTGACAGTGGTTCTTGTTAACTATTACCTGGGTACCTCTACACTGACAGTGGTTCTTGTTAACTATTACCTGGGTACCTCTACGATGACTGCTTCTTGTTAACTATTACCTGGGTACCTCTACGGTGACAGTGGTTCTTGTTAACTATCACCTGGGTACCTCTATGGTGACAGTGGTTCTTGTTAACTATTACCTGGGTACCTCTACGGTGACAGTGCTTCTTGTTAACTATTACCTGGATACCTCTACGGTGACAGTGCTTCTTGTTAACTATTACCTGGGTACCTCTACGGTGACAGTGGTTCTTGTGAACTATTACCTGGGTACCTCTACGGTGACAGTGGTTCTTGTTAACTATTACCTGGGTACCTCTACACTGACAGTGGTTCTTGTTAACTATTACCTGGGTACCTCTACGATGACTGCTTCTTGTTAACTATTACCTGGGTACCTCTACGGTGACAGTGGTTCTTGTGAACTATTACCTGGGTACCTCTATGGTGACAGTGGTTCTTGTTAACTATTACCTGGGTACCTCTACGGTGACAGTGCTTCTTGTTAACTATTACCTGGATACCTCTACGGTGACAGTGCTTCTTGTTAACTATTACCTGGGTACCTCTACGGTGACAGTGCTTCTTGTTAACTATTACCTGGGTACCTCTATGGTGACAGTGGTTCTTGTTAACTATTACCTGGGTACCTCTACGGTGACAGTGCTTCTTGTTAACTATTACCTGGGTACCTCTACGGTGACAGTGGTTCTTGTTAACTATTACCTGGGTACCTCTACGGTGACAGTGGTTCTTGTTAACTATTACCTGGGTACCTCTACGATGACAGTGCTTCTTGTTAACTATTACCTGGGTACCTCTACGGAGACAATGGTTCTTGTTAACTATTACCTGGGTACCTCTACGGTGACAGTGGTTCTTGTTAACTATTACCTGGGTACCTCTACGGTGACAGTGCTTCTTGTTAACTATTACCTGGGTACCTCTACGGTGACAGTGGTTCTTGTTAACTATTGCCTGGGTACCTCTACGGTGACAGTGCTTCTTGTTTACTATTACCTGGGTACCTCTACGGTGACAGTTCTTCTTGTTAACTATTACCTGGGTACCTCTACGGTGACAGTGGTTCTTCTAAACTATTACCTGGGTACCTCTACGGTGACAGTGCTTCTTGTTAACTATTACCTGGGTACCTCTACGGTGACAGTGCTTCTTGTTAACTATGACCTGGGTAGCTCTACACTGACAGTTCTTCTTGTTAACTATTACCTGGGTACCTCTACGGTGACAGTGCTTCTTGTTAACTATTACCTGGGTACCTCTACGGTGACAGTTCTTCTTGTTAACTATTACCTGGGTACCTCTACGGTGACAGTGCTTCTTGTTAACTATTACCTGGGTACCTCTACGGTGACAGTGCTTCTTGTTAACTATTACCTGGGTACCTCTACGGTGACAGTTCTTCTTGTTAACTATTACCTGGGTACCTCTACGGTGACAGTGCTTCTTGTTAACTGTTACCTGGGTACCTCTACGGTGACAGTGGTTCTTATTAACTATTACCTGGGTACCTCTACGGTGACAGTGGTTCTTGTTAACTATTACCTGGGTACCTCTACGGTGACAATGGTTCTTGTTAACTATGACCTGGGTACCTCTACACTGACAGTGGTTCTTGTTAACTATTACCTGGGTACCTCTACGGTGACAGTGGTTCTTGTGAACTATTACCTGGGTACCTCTACGGTGACAGTGGTTCTTGTGAACTATTACCTGGGTACCTCTACGGTGACAGTGGTTCTTGTTAACTATTACCTGGGTACCTCTACGGTGACAGTGGTTCTTGTTAACTATTACCTGGGTACCTCTACGGTGACAGTGGTTCTTGTTAACTATTACCTGGGTACCTCTACACTGACAGTGGTTCTTGTGAACTATTACCTGGGTACCTCTACGGTGACAGTGGTTCTTGTGAACTATTACCTGGGTACCTCTACGGTGACAGTGGTTCTTGTTAACTATGACCTGGGTACCTCTACACTGACAGTGGTTCTTGTTAACTATTACCTGGGTACCTCTACGGTGACAGTGGTTCTTGTTAACTATTACCTGGGTACCTCTACGGTGACAGTGGTTCTTGTTAACTATGACCTGGGTACCTCTACACTGACAGTGGTTCTTGTTAACTATTACCTGGGTGCCTCTAAGGTGACAGTGCTTCTTGTTAACTATTACCTGGGTACCTCTACGGTGACAGTGCTTCTTGTTAACTATTACCTGGATACCTCTACGGTGACAGTGGTTCTTGTGAACTATTACCTGGGTACCTCTACGGTGACAGTGGTTCTTGTGAACTATTACCTGGGTACCTCTACGGTGACAGTGGTTCTTGTTAACTATTACCTGGGTACCTCTACACTGACAGTGGTTCTTGTTAACTATTACCTGGGTACCTCTACGATGACTGCTTCTTGTTAACTATTACTTGGGTACCTCTACGGTGACAGTGGTTCTTGTTAACTATCACCTGGGTACCTCTACGGTGACAGTGGTTCTTGTTAACTATTATCTGGGTACCTCTACGGTGACAGTGGTTCTTGTTAACTATTACCTGGGTACCTCTACGGTGACAGTGGTTCTTGTTAACTATCACCTGGGTACCTCTACGGTGACAGTGGTTCTTGTTAACTATTACCTGGGTACCTCTACGATGACTGCTTCTTGCTACCTTTAACCATTGTTAACTATTACCGGGGTACCTCTACGGTGACAGTGGTTCTTGTTAACTATTACCTGGGTACCTCTACAGTGACAGGTTCTTGTTAACTATTACCTGGGTACCTCTACGATGACTGCTTCTTGTTAACTATTACCTGGGTACCTCTACGGTGACAGTGGTACTTGTTAACTATCACCTGGGTACCTCTACGGTGACAGTGGTTCTTGTTAACTATTACCTGGGTACCTCTACGGTGACAGTGGTTCTTGTTAACTATTACCTGGGTACCTCTACGATGACTGCTTCTTGTTAACTATTACCTGGGTACCTCTACGATGACAGTGCTTCTTGTTAACTATTACCTGGGTACCTCTACGGTGACAGTGCTTCTTGTTAACTATTACCTGGGTACCTCTATGGTGAGAGTGGTTCTTGTTAACTATTACCTGGGTACCTCTACGGTGACAGTGCTTCTTGTTAACTATTACCTGGATACCTCTACGGTGACAGTGCTTCTTGTTAACTATTACCTGGGTACCTCTACGGTGACAGTGCTTCTTGTTAACTATTACCTGGGTACCTCTATGGTGACAGTGGTTCTTGTTAACTATTACCTGGGTACCTCTACGGTGACAGTGCTTCTTGTTAACTATTACCTGGGTACCTCTACGGTGACAGTGGTTCTTGTTAACTATTACCTGGGTACCTCAACGGTGACAGTGGTTCTTGTTAACTATTACCTGGGTACCTCTACGGAGACAATGGTTCTTGTTAACTATTACCTGGGTACCTCTACGGTGACAGTGGTTCTTGTTAACTATTACCTGGGTACCTCTACGATGACAGTGCTTCTTGTTAACTATTACCTGGGTACCTCTACGGAGACAATGCTTCTTGTTAACTATTACCTGGGTACCTCTACGGTGACAGTGGTTCTTGTTAACTATTACCTGGGTACCTCTACGGTGACAGTGCTTCTTGTTAACTATTACCTGGGTACCTCTACGGTGACAGTGGTTCTTGTGAACTATTACCTGGGTACCTCTACGGTGACAGTGGTTCTTGTTAACTATTACCTGGGTACCTCTACGGTGACAGTGGTTCTTGTTAACTATTACCTGGGTACCTCTACGGTGACAGTGGTTCTTGTTAACTATTACCTGGGTACCTCTACGGTGACAGTGGTTCTTGTTAACTATTACCTGGGTACCTCTACGGTGACAGTGGTTCTTGTTAACTATTACCTGGGTACCTCTACACTGACAGTGGTTCTTGTGAACTATTACCTGGGTACCTCTACGGTGACAGTGGTTCTTGTGAACTATTACCTGGGTACCTCTACGGTGACAGTGGTTCTTGTTAACTATGACCTGGGTACCTCTACACTGACAGTGGTTCTTGTTAACTATTACCTGGGTACCTCTACGGTGACAGTGGTTCTTGTTAACTATTACCTGGGTACCTCTACGGTGACAGTGGTTCTTGTTAACTATGACCTGGGTACCTCTACACTGACAGTGGTTCTTGTTAACTATTACCTGGGTGCCTCTAAGGTGACAGTGCTTCTTGTTAACTATTACCTGGGTACCTCTACGGTGACAGTGCTTCTTGTTAACTATTACCTGGATACCTCTACGGTGACAGTGGTTCTTGTGAACTATTACCTGGGTACCTCTACGGTGACAGTGGTTCTTGTGAACTATTACCTGGGTACCTCTACGGTGACAGTGGTTCTTGTTAACTATTACCTGGGTACCTCTACACTGACAGTGGTTCTTGTTAACTATTACCTGGGTACCTCTACGATGACTGCTTCTTGTTAACTATTACCTGGGTACCTCTACGGTGACAGTGGTTCTTGTTAACTATCACCTGGGTACCTCTACGGTGACAGTGGTTCTTGTTAACTATTACCTGGGTACCTCTACGGTGACAGTGGTTCTTGTTAACTATTACCTGGGTACCTCTACGGTGACAGTGCTTCTTGTTAACTATTACCTGGGTACCTCTACGGTGACAGTGGTTCTTGTTAACTATCACCTGGGTACCTCTACGGTGACAGTGGTTCTTGTTAACTATTACCTGGGTACCTCTACGATGACTGCTTCTTGCTACCTTTAACCCTTGTTAACTATTACCGGGGTACCTCTACGGTGACAGTGGTTCTTGTTAACTATTACCTGGGTACCTCTACAGTGACAGGTTCTTGTTAACTATTACCTGGGTACCTCTACGATGACTGCTTCTTTTTAACTATTACCTGGGTACCTCTACGGTGACAGTGGTACTTGTTAACTATCACCTGGTTACCTCTACGGTGACAGTGGTTCTTGTTAACTATTACCTGGGTACCTCTACGGTGACAGTGGTTCTTGTTAACTATTACCTGGGTACCTCTACGATGACTGCTTCTTGTTAACTATTACCTGGGTACCTCTACGCTGACAGTGCTTCTTGTTAACTATTACCTGGGTACCTCTACGGTGACAGTGGTTCTTGTTAACTATTACCTGGGTACCTCTACGGTGACAGTGGTTCTTGTTAACTATTACCTGGGTACCTCTACGGTGACAGTGCTTCTTGTTAACTATTACCTGGGTACCTCTATGGTGACAGTGGTTCTTGTTAACTATTACCTGGGTACCTCTACGGTGACAGTGCTTCTTGTTAACTATTACCTGGATACCTCTACGGTGACAGTGCTTCTTGTTAACTATTACCTGGGTACCTCTACGGTGACAGTGGTTCTTGTTAACTATTACCTGGGTACCTCTATGGTGACAGTGGTTCTTGTTAACTATTACCTGGGTACCTCTACGGTGACAGTGCTTCTTGTTAACTATTACCTGGGTACCTCTACGGTGACAGTGGTTCTTGTTAACTATTACCTGGGTACCTCAACGGTGACAGTGGTTCTTGTTAACTATTACCTGGGTACCTCTACGGAGACAATGGTTCTTGTTAACTATTACCTGGGTACCTCTACGGTGACAGTGGTTCTTGTTAACTATTACCTGGGTACCTCTACGATGACAGTGCTTCTTGTTAACTATTACCTGGGTACCTCTACGGAGACAATGGTTCTTGTTAACTATTACCTGGGTACCTCTACGGTGACAGTGGTTCTTGTTAACTATTACCTGGGTACCTCTACGGTGACAGTGCTTCTTGTTAACTATTACCTGGGTACCTCTACGGTGACAGTGGTTCTTGTTAACTATTGCCTGGGTACCTCTACGGTGACAGTGCTTCTTGTTTACTATTACCTGGGTACCTCTACGGTGACAGTTCTTCTTGTTAACTATTACCTGGGTACCTCTACGGTGACAGTGGTTCTTCTAAACTATTACCTGGGTACCTCTACGGTGACAGTTCTTCTTGTTAACTATTACCTGGGTACCTCTACGGTGACAGTGCTTCTTGTTAACTATTACCTGGGTACCTCTACGGTGACAGTGGTTCTTGTTAACTATTACCTGGGTACCTCTACGATGACAGTGCTTCTTGTTAACTATTACCTGGGTACCTCTACGGAGACAATGGTTCTTGTTAACTATTACCTGGGTACCTCTACGGTGACAGTGGTTCTTGTTAACTATTACCTGGGTACCTCTACGGTGACAGTGGTTCTTGTTAACTATTACCTGGGTACCTCTACGGTGACAGTGGTTCTTGTTAACTATTACCTTGGTACCTCTACGGTGACAGTGCTTCTTGTTAACTATTACCTGGGTACCTCTACGGTGACAGTGGTTCTTGTTAACTATGACCTGGGTAGCTCTACACTGACAGTTCTTCTTGTTAACTATTACCTGGGTACCTCTACGGTGACAGTGCTTCTTGTTAACTATTACCTGGGTACCTCTACGGTGACAGTTCTTCTTGTTAACTATTACCTGGGTACCTCTACGGTGACAGTGCTTCTTGTTAACTATTACCTGGGTACCTCTACGGTGACAGTTCTTCTTGTTAACTATTACCTGGGTACCTCTACGGTGACAGTGCTTCTTGTTAACTGTTACCTGGGTACCTCTACGGTGACAGTGCTTCTTGTTAACTGTTACCTGGGTACCTCTACGGTGACAGTGGTTCTTATTAACTATTACCTGGGTACCTCTACGGTGACAGTGGTTCTTGTTAACTATTACCTGGGTACCTCTACGGTGACAATGGTTCTTGTTAACTATGACCTGGGTACCTCTACACTGACAGTGGTTCTTGTTAACTATTACCTGGGTACCTCTACGGTGACAGTGGTTCTTGTGAACTATTACCTGGGTACCTCTACGGTGACAGTGGTTCTTGTGAACTATTACCTGGGTACCTCTACGGTGACAGTGGTTCTTGTTAACTATTACCTGGGTACCTCTACGGTGACAGTGGTTCTTGTTAACTATTACCTGGGTACCTCTACGGTGACAGTGGTTCTTGTTAACTATTACCTGGGTACCTCTACACTGACAGTGGTTCTTGTGAACTATTACCTGGGTACCTCTACGGTGACAGTGGTTCTTGTGAACTATTACCTGGGTACCTCTACGGTGACAGTGGTTCTTGTTAACTATGACCTGGGTACCTCTACACTGACAGTGGTTCTTGTTAACTATTACCTGGGTACCTCTACGGTGACAGTGGTTCTTGTTAACTATTACCTGGGTACCTCTACGGTGACAGTGGTTCTTGTTAACTATGACCTGGGTACCTCTACACTGACAGTGGTTCTTGTTAACTATTACCTGGGTGCCTCTAAGGTGACAGTGCTTCTTGTTAACTATTACCTGGGTACCTCTACGGTGACAGTGCTTCTTGTTAACTATTACCTGGATACCTCTACGGTGACAGTGGTTCTTGTGAACTATTACCTGGGTACCTCTACGGTGACAGTGGTTCTTGTGAACTATTACCTGGGTACCTCTACGGTGACAGTGGTTCTTGTTAACTATTACCTGGGTACCTCTACACTGACAGTGGTTCTTGTTAACTATTACCTGGGTACCTCTACGATGACTGCTTCTTGTTAACTATTACTTGGGTACCTCTACGGTGACAGTGGTTCTTGTTAACTATCACCTGGGTACCTCTACGGTGACAGTGGTTCTTGTTAACTATTATCTGGGTACCTCTACGGTGACAGTGGTTCTTGTTAACTATTACCTGGGTACCTCTACGGTGACAGTGGTTCTTGTTAACTATCACCTGGGTACCTCTACGGTGACAGTGGTTCTTGTTAACTATTACCTGGGTACCTCTACGATGACTGCTTCTTGCTACCTTTAACCATTGTTAACTATTACCGGGGTACCTCTACGGTGACAGTGGTTCTTGTTAACTATTACCTGGGTACCTCTACAGTGACAGGTTCTTGTTAACTATTACCTGGGTACCTCTACGATGACTGCTTCTTGTTAACTATTACCTGGGTACCTCTACGGTGACAGTGGTACTTGTTAACTATCACCTGGGTACCTCTACGGTGACAGTGGTTCTTGTTAACTATTACCTGGGTACCTCTACGGTGACAGTGGTTCTTGTTAACTATTACCTGGGTACCTCTACGATGACTGCTTCTTGTTAACTATTACCTGGGTACCTCTACGATGACAGTGCTTCTTGTTAACTATTACCTGGGTACCTCTACGGTGACAGTGCTTCTTGTTAACTATTACCTGGGTACCTCTATGGTGAGAGTGGTTCTTGTTAACTATTACCTGGGTACCTCTACGGTGACAGTGCTTCTTGTTAACTATTACCTGGATACCTCTACGGTGACAGTGCTTCTTGTTAACTATTACCTGGGTACCTCTACGGTGACAGTGCTTCTTGTTAACTATTACCTGGGTACCTCTATGGTGACAGTGGTTCTTGTTAACTATTACCTGGGTACCTCTACGGTGACAGTGCTTCTTGTTAACTATTACCTGGGTACCTCTACGGTGACAGTGGTTCTTGTTAACTATTACCTGGGTACCTCAACGGTGACAGTGGTTCTTGTTAACTATTACCTGGGTACCTCTACGGAGACAATGGTTCTTGTTAACTATTACCTGGGTACCTCTACGGTGACAGTGGTTCTTGTTAACTATTACCTGGGTACCTCTACGATGACAGTGCTTCTTGTTAACTATTACCTGGGTACCTCTACGGAGACAATGCTTCTTGTTAACTATTACCTGGGTACCTCTACGGTGACAGTGGTTCTTGTTAACTATTACCTGGGTACCTCTACGGTGACAGTGCTTCTTGTTAACTATTACCTGGGTACCTCTACGGTGACAGTGGTTCTTGTGAACTATTACCTGGGTACCTCTACGGTGACAGTGGTTCTTGTTAACTATTACCTGGGTACCTCTACGGTGACAGTGGTTCTTGTTAACTATTACCTGGGTACCTCTACGGTGACAGTGGTTCTTGTTAACTATTACCTGGGTACCTCTACGGTGACAGTGGTTCTTGTTAACTATTACCTGGGTACCTCTACACTGACAGTGGTTCTTGTGAACTATTACCTGGGTACCTCTACGGTGACAGTGGTTCTTGTGAACTATTACCTGGGTACCTCTACGGTGACAGTGGTTCTTGTTAACTATGACCTGGGTACCTCTACACTGACAGTGGTTCTTGTTAACTATTACCTGGGTACCTCTACGGTGACAGTGGTTCTTGTTAACTATTACCTGGGTACCTCTACGGTGACAGTGGTTCTTGTTAACTATGACCTGGGTACCTCTACACTGACAGTGGTTCTTGTTAACTATTACCTGGGTGCCTCTAAGGTGACAGTGCTTCTTGTTAACTATTACCTGGGTACCTCTACGGTGACAGTGCTTCTTGTTAACTATTACCTGGATACCTCTACGGTGACAGTGGTTCTTGTGAACTATTACCTGGGTACCTCTACGGTGACAGTGGTTCTTGTGAACTATTACCTGGGTACCTCTACGGTGACAGTGGTTCTTGTTAACTATTACCTGGGTACCTCTACACTGACAGTGGTTCTTGTTAACTATTACCTGGGTACCTCTACGATGACTGCTTCTTGTTAACTATTACCTGGGTACCTCTACGGTGACAGTGGTTCTTGTTAACTATCACCTGGGTACCTCTACGGTGACAGTGGTTCTTGTTAACTATTACCTGGGTACCTCTACGGTGACAGTGGTTCTTGTTAACTATTACCTGGGTACCTCTACGGTGACAGTGCTTCTTGTTAACTATTACCTGGGTACCTCTACGGTGACAGTGGTTCTTGTTAACTATCACCTGGGTACCTCTACGGTGACAGTGGTTCTTGTTAACTATTACCTGGGTACCTCTACGATGACTGCTTCTTGCTACCTTTAACCCTTGTTAACTATTACCGGGGTACCTCTACGGTGACAGTGGTTCTTGTTAACTATTACCTGGGTACCTCTACAGTGACAGGTTCTTGTTAACTATTACCTGGGTACCTCTACGATGACTGCTTCTTTTTAACTATTACCTGGGTACCTCTACGGTGACAGTGGTACTTGTTAACTATCACCTGGGTACCTCTACGGTGACAGTGGTTCTTGTTAACTATTACCTGGGTACCTCTACGGTGACAGTGGTTCTTGTTAACTATTACCTGGGTACCTCTACGATGACTGCTTCTTGTTAACTATTACCTGGGTACCTCTACGCTGACAGTGCTTCTTGTTAACTATTACCTGGGTACCTCTACGGTGACAGTGGTTCTTGTTAACTATTACCTGGGTACCTCTACGGTGACAGTGGTTCTTGTTAACTATTACCTGGGTACCTCTACGGTGACAGTGCTTCTTGTTAACTATTACCTGGGTACCTCTATGGTGACAGTGGTTCTTGTTAACTATTACCTGGGTACCTCTACGGTGACAGTGCTTCTTGTTAACTATTACCTGGATACCTCTACGGTGACAGTGCTTCTTGTTAACTATTACCTGGGTACCTCTACGGTGACAGTGGTTCTTGTTAACTATTACCTGGGTACCTCTATGGTGACAGTGGTTCTTGTTAACTATTACCTGGGTACCTCTACGGTGACAGTGCTTCTTGTTAACTATTACCTGGGTACCTCTACGGTGACAGTGGTTCTTGTTAACTATTACCTGGGTACCTCAACGGTGACAGTGGTTCTTGTTAACTATTACCTGGGTACCTCTACGGAGACAATGGTTCTTGTTAACTATTACCTGGGTACCTCTACGGTGACAGTGGTTCTTGTTAACTATTACCTGGGTACCTCTACGATGACAGTGCTTCTTGTTAACTATTACCTGGGTACCTCTACGGAGACAATGGTTCTTGTTAACTATTACCTGGGTACCTCTACGGTGACAGTGGTTCTTGTTAACTATTACCTGGGTACCTCTACGGTGACAGTGCTTCTTGTTAACTATTACCTGGGTACCTCTACGGTGACAGTGGTTCTTGTTAACTATTGCCTGGGTACCTCTACGGTGACAGTGCTTCTTGTTTACTATTACCTGGGTACCTCTACGGTGACAGTTCTTCTTGTTAACTATTACCTGGGTACCTCTACGGTGACAGTGGTTCTTCTAAACTATTACCTGGGTACCTCTACGGTGACAGTTCTTCTTGTTAACTATTACCTGGGTACCTCTACGGTGACAGTGCTTCTTGTTAACTATTACCTGGGTACCTCTACGGTGACAGTGGTTCTTGTTAACTATTACCTGGGTACCTCTACGATGACAGTGCTTCTTGTTAACTATTACCTGGGTACCTCTACGGAGACAATGGTTCTTGTTAACTATTACCTGGGTACCTCTACGGTGACAGTGGTTCTTGTTAACTATTACCTGGGTACCTCTACGGTGACAGTGGTTCTTGTTAACTATTACCTGGGTACCTCTACGGTGACAGTGGTTCTTGTTAACTATTACCTTGGTACCTCTACGGTGACAGTGCTTCTTGTTAACTATTACCTGGGTACCTCTACGGTGACAGTGGTTCTTGTTAACTATGACCTGGGTAGCTCTACACTGACAGTTCTTCTTGTTAACTATTACCTGGGTACCTCTACGGTGACAGTGCTTCTTGTTAACTATTACCTGGGTACCTCTACGGTGACAGTTCTTCTTGTTAACTATTACCTGGGTACCTCTACGGTGACAGTGCTTCTTGTTAACTATTACCTGGGTACCTCTACGGTGACAGTGCTTCTTGTTAACTATTACCTGGGTACCTCTACGGTGACAGTTCTTCTTGTTAACTATTACCTGGGTACCTCTACGGTGACAGTGCTTCTTGTTAACTGTTACCTGGGTACCTCTACGGTGACAGTGGTTCTTATTAACTATTACCTGGGTACCTCTACGGTGACAGTGGTTCTTGTTAACTATTACCTGGGTACCTCTACGGTGACAATGGTTCTTGTTAACTATGACCTGGGTACCTCTACACTGACAGTGGTTCTTGTTAACTATTACCTGGGTACCTCTACGGTGACAGTGGTTCTTGTGAACTATTACCTGGGTACCTCTACGGTGACAGTGGTTCTTGTGAACTATTACCTGGGTACCTCTACGGTGACAGTGGTTCTTGTTAACTATTAACTGGGTACCTCTACGGTGACAGTGGTTCTTGTTAACTATTACCTGGGTACCTCTACGGTGACAGTGGTTCTTGTTAACTATTACCTGGGTACCTCTACGGTGACAGTGGTTCTTGTTAACTATTACCTGGGTACCTCTACACTGACAGTGGTTCTTGTGAACTATTACCTGGGTATCTCTACGGTGACAGTGGTTCTTGTGAACTATTACCTGGGTACCTCTACGGTGACAGTGGTTCTTGTTAACTATGACCTGGGTACCTCTACACTGACAGTGGTTCTTGTTAACTATTACCTGGGTACCTCTACGGTGACAGTGGTTCTTGTTAACTATTACCTGGGTACCTCTACGGTGACAGTGGTTCTTGTTAACTATGACCTGGGTACCTCTACACTGACAGTGGTTCTTGTTAACTATTACCTGGGTGCCTCTAAGGTGACAGTGCTTCTTGTTAACTATTACCTGGGTACCTCTACGGTGACAGTGCTTCTTGTTAACTATTACCTGGATACCTCTACGGTGACAGTGGTTCTTGTGAACTATTACCTGGGTACCTCTACGGTGACAGTGGTTCTTGTGAACTATTACCTGGGTACCTCTACGGTGACAGTGGTTCTTGTTAACTATTACCTGGGTACCTCTACACTGACAGTGGTTCTTGTTAACTATTACCTGGGTACCTCTACGATGACTGCTTCTTGTTAACTATTACCTGGGTACCTCTACGGTGACAGTGGTTCTTGTTAACTATCACCTGGGTACCTCTACGGTGACAGTGGTTCTTGTTAACTATTACCTGGGTACCTCTACGGTGACAGTGCTTCTTGTTAACTATTACCTGGGTACCTCTACGGTGACAGTGGTTCTTGTTAACTATCACCTGGGTACCTCTACGGTGACAGTGGTTCTTGTTAACTATTACCTGGGTACATCTACGATGACTGCTTCTTGCTACCTTTAACCCTTGTTAACTATTACCGGGGTACCTCTACGGTGACAGTGGTTCTTGTTAACTATTACCTGGGTACCTCTACAGTGACAGGTTCTTGTTAACTATTACCTGGGTACCTCTACGATGACTGCTTCTTGTTAACTATTACCTGGGTACCTCTACGGTGACAGTGGTACTTGTTAACTATCACCTGGGTACCTCTACGGTGACAGTGGTTCTTGTTAACTATTACCTGGGTACCTCTACGGTGACAGTGGTTCTTGTTAACTATTACCTGGGTACCTCTACGATGACTGCTTCTTGTTAACTATTACCTGGGTACCTCTACGATGACAGTGCTTCTTGTTAACTATTACCTGGGTACCTCTACGGTGACAGTGCTTCTTGTTAACTATTACCTGGGTACCTCTACGGTGACAGTGGTTCTTGTTAACTATTACCTGGGTGCCTCTACGGTGACAGTGGTTCTTGTTAACTATTACCTGGGTACCTCTACGGTGACAGTGGTTCTTGTTAACTATTACCTGGGTACCTCTACGGTGACAGTGCTTCTTGTTAACTATTACCTGGGTACCTCTACGGTGACAGTGCTTCTTGTTAACTATTACCTGGGTACCTCTACGGTGACTGCTTCTTGTTATCTATTACCTGGGTATATCTACGGTGACAGTGCTTCTTGTTAACTATTACCTGGGTACCTCTACGATGACAGTGCTTCTTGTTAACTATTACCTGGGTACCTCTACGGTGACAGTGCTTCTTGTTAACTATTACCTGGGTACCTCTACGATGACTGCTTCTTGTTAACTATTACCTGGGTACCTCTACGGTGACAGTGGTTCTTGTTAACTATTACCTGGGTACCTCTACGGTGACAGTGGTTCTTGTTAACTATTACCTGGGTACCTCTACGATGACTGCTTCTTGTTAACTATTACCTGGGTACCTCTACGGTGACAGTGGTTCTTGTTAACTATTACCTGGGTACCTCTACGATGACTGCTTCTTGTTAACTATTACCTGGGTACCTCTACGATGACTGCTTCTTGTGAACTATTACCTGGGTACCTCTACGGTGACAGTGGTTCTTGTTAACTATTACCTGGGTACCTCTACGATGACTGCTTCTTGTTAACTATTACCTGGGTACCTCTACGGTGACAGTGGTTCTTGTTAACTATTACCTGGGTACCTCTACGGTGACAGTGGTTCTTGTTAACTATTACCTGGGTACCTCTACGATGACTGCTTCTTGTTAACTATTACCTGGGTACCTCTACGGTGACAGTGGTACTTGTTAACTATTACCTGGGTACCTCTACGATGACTGCTTCTTGTTAACTATAACCTGGGTACCTCTAAGGTGACAGTGGTTCTTGTTAACTATTACCTGGGTACCTCTACGGTGACAGTGGTTCTTGTTAACTATTACCTGGGTACCTCTACACTGACAGTGGTTCTTGTTAACTATTACCTGGGTACCTCTACGATGACTGCTTCTTGTTAACTATTACCTGGGTACCTCTACGGTGACAGTGGTTCTTGTTAACTATCACCTGGGTACCTCTACGGTGACAGTGGTTCTTGTTAACTATTACCTGGGTACCTCTACGGTGACAGTGGTTCTTGTTAACTATTACCTGGGTACCTCTACGGTGACAGTGCTTCTTGTTAACTATTACCTGGGTACCTCTACGGTGACAGTGGTTCTTGTTAACTATCACCTGGGTACCTCTACGGTGACAGTGGTTCTTGTTAACTATTACCTGGGTACCTCTACGATGACTGCTTCTTGCTACCTTTAACCCTTGTTAACTATTACCGGGGTACCTCTACGGTGACAGTGGTTCTTGTTAACTATTACCTGGGTACCTCTACGTTGACAGTGCTTCTTGTTAACTATTACCTGGGTACCTCTACACTGACAGTGGTTCTTGTTAACTATTACCTGGGTACCTCTACGATGACTGCTTCTTGTTAACTATTACCTGGGTACCTCGACGGTGACAGCGCTTCTTGTTAACTATTACCTGGGTATATCTACGGTGACAGTGCTTCTTGTTAACTATTACCTGGGTACCTCTACGGTGACAGTGGTTCTTGTGAACTATTACCTGGGTACCTCTACGGTGACAGTGGTTCTTGTTAACTATTACCTGGGTACCTCTACGGTGACAGTGGTTCTTGTTAACTATTACCTGGGTACCTCTACGGTGACAGTGGTTCTTGTTAACTATTACCTGGGTACCTCTACGGTGACAGTGGTTCTTGTTAACTATTACCTGGGTACCTCTACGGTGACAGTGGTTCTTGTTAACTATTACCTGGGTACCTCTACACTGACAGTGGTTCTTGTTAACTATTACCTGGGTACCTCTACGGTGACAGTGGTTCTTGTTAACTATTACCTGGGTACCTCTACGGTGACAGTGGTTCTTGTTAACTATGACCTGGGTACCTCTACGGTGACAGTGGTTCTTTTTAACTATTACCTGGGTACCTCTACGGTGACAGTGCTTCTTGTTAACTATTACCTGGGTACCTCTACGGTGACAGTGCTTCTTGTTAACTATTACCTGGATACCTCTACGGTGACAGTGGTTCTTGTGAACTATTACCTGGGTACCTCTACGGTGACAGTGATTCTTGTGAACTATTACCTGGGTACCTCTACGGTGACAGTGGTTCTTGTTAACTGTTACCTGGGTACCTCTACACTGACAGTGGTTCTTGTTAACTATTACCTGGGTACCTCTACGATGACTGCTTCTTGTTAACTATTACCTGGGTGCCTCTACGGTGACAGTGGTTCTTGTTAACTATCACCTGGGTACCTCTACGGTGACAGTGGTTCTTGTTAACTATTACCTGGGTACCTCTACGGTGACAGTGGTTCTTGTTAACTATTACCTGGGTACCTCTACGGTGACAGTGCTTCTTGTTAACTATTACCTGGGTACCTCTACGGTGACAGTGGTTCTTGTTAACTATCACCTGGGTACCTCTACGGTGACAGTGGTTCTTGTTAACTATTACCTGGGTACCTCTACGATGACTGCTTCTTGCTACCTTTAACCCTTGTTAACTATTACCGGGGTACCTCTACGGTGACAGTGGTTCTTGTTAACTATTACCTGGGTACCTCTACAGTGACTGGTTCTTGTTAACTATTACCTGGGTACATCTACGATGACTGCTTCTTGTTAACTATTACCTGGGTACCTCTACGGTGACAGTGGTACTTGTTAACTATCAACTGGGTACCTCTACGGTGACAGTGGTTCTTGTTAACTATTACCTGGTTACCTCTACGGTGACAGTGGTTCTTGTTAACTATTACCTGGGTACCTCTACGATGACTGCTTCTTGTTAACTATTACCTGGGTACCTCTACGATGACAGTGCTTCTTGTTAACTATTACCTGGGTACCTCTACGGTGACAGTGCTTCTTGTTAACTATTACCTGGGTACCTCTACGGTGACAGTGGTTCTTGTTAACTATTACCTGGGTACCTCTACGGTGACAGTGGTTCTTATTAACTATTACCTGGGTACCTCTACGGTGACAGTGGTTCTTGTTAACTATTACCTGGGTACCTCTACGGTGACAGTGCTTCTTGTTAACTATTACCTGGGTACCTCTACGGTGACAGTGGTTCTTGTTAACTATTACCTGGGTACCTCTACGGTGATAGTGGTTCTTGTTAACTATTACCTGGGTACCTCTACGGTGACAGTGGTTCTTGTTAACTATTACCTGGGTACCTCTAAGGTGACAGTGGTTCTTGTGAACTATTACCTGGGTACCTCTACGGTGACAGTGGTTCTTATTAACTATTAGCTGGGTACCTCTACGGTGACAGTGGTTCTTGTTAACTATTACCTGGGTACCTCTACGATGACAGTGGTTCTTGTTAACTATTACCTGGGTACCTCTACGGTGAAAGTGGTTCTTGTTAACTATTACCTGGGTACCTCTACGGTGACAGTGCTTCTTGTTAACTATTACCTGGGTACCTCTACGGTGAGAGTGGTTCTTGTTAACTATTACCTGGGTACCTCTACGGTGACAGTGGTTCTTGTTAACTATTACCTGGGTACCTCTAAGGTGACAGTGGTTCTTGTGAACTATTACCTGGGTACCTCTACGGTGACAGTGGTTCTTATTAACTATTAGCTGGGTACCTCTACGGTGACAGTGGTTCTTGTTAACTATTACCTGGGTACCTCTACGATGACAGTGGTTCTTGTTAACTATTACCTGGGTACCTCTACGGTGAAAGTGGTTCTTGTTAACTATTACCTGGGTACCTCTACGGTGACAGTGCTTCTTGTTAACTATTACCTGGGTACCTCTACGGTGAGAGTGGTTCTTGTTAACTATTACCTGGGTACCTCTACGGTGACAGTGGTTCTTGTTAACTATTACCTGGGTACCTCTACGGTGACAGTGGTTCTTATTAACTATTACCTGGGTACCTCTACGGTGACAGTGGATCTTGTTAACTATTACCTGGGTACCTCTACGATGACAGTGGTTCTTGTTAACTATTACCTGGGTACCTCTACGGTGAAAGTGGTTCTTGTTAACTATTACCTGGGTACCTCTACGGTGACAGTGCTTCTTGTTAACTCTTACCTGGGTACCTCTATGGTGACAGTGGTTCTTGTTAACTATTACCTGGGTACCTCTACGGTGACAGTGCTTCTTGTTAACTATTACCTGGATACCTCTACGGTGACAGTGGTTCTTGTGAACTATTACCTGGGTACCTCTACGGTGACAGTGCTTCTTGTTAACTATTACCTGGGTACCTCTATGGTGACAGTGGTTCTTGTTAACTATTACCTGGGTACCTCTACGGTGACAGTGCTTCTTGTTAACTATTACCTGGGTACCTCTACGGTGACAGTGCTTCTTGTTAACTATTACCTGGGTACCTCTACGGTGACAGTGGTTCTTGTAAACTATTACCTGGGTACCTCAACGGTGACAGTGGTTCTTGTTAACTATTACCTGGGTACCTCTACGGAGACAATGGTTCTTGTTAACTATTACCTGGGTACCTCTACGGTGACAGTGGTTCTTGTTAACTATTACCTGGGTACCTCTACGATGACAGTGCTTCTTGTTAACTATTACCTCGGTACCTCTACGGAGACAATGGTTCTTGTTAACTATTACCTGGGTACCTCTACGGTGACAGTGGTTCTTGTTAACTATTACCCGGGTACCTCTACGGTGACAGTGCTTCTTGTTAACTATTACCTGGGTACCTCTACGGTGACAGTGGTTCTTGTTAACTATTGCCTGGGTACCTCTACGGTGACAGTGCTTCTTGTTAACTATTACCTGGGTACCTCTACGGTGAAAGTGGTTCTTGTTAACTATTACCTGGGTACCTCTACGGTGACAGTTCTTCTTGTTAACTATTACCTGGGTACCTCTACGGTGACAGTGGTTCTTCTAAACTATTACCTGGGTACCTCTACGGTGACAGTTCTTCTTGTTAACTATTACCTGGGTACCTCTACGGTGACAGTGCTTCTTGTTAACTATTACCTGGGTACCTCTACGGTGACAGTGGTTCTTGTTAACTATTACCTGGGTACCTCTACGATGACAGTGCTTCTTGTTAACTATTACCTGGGTACCTCTACGGAGACAATGGTTCTTGTTAACTATTACCTGGGTACCTCTACGGTGACAGTGGTTCTTGTTAACTATTACCTGGGTACCTCTACGGTGACAGTGGTTCTTGTTAACTATTACCTGGGTACCTCTACGGTGACAGTGGTTCTTGTTAACTATTACCTGGGTACCTCTACGGTGACAGTGGTTCTTGTTAACTATTACCTGGGTACCTCTACGATGACAGTGCTTCTTGTTAACTATTACCTGGGTACCTCTACGGAGACAATGGTTCTTGTTAACTATTACCTGGGTACCTCTACGGTGACAGTGGTTCTTGTTAACTATTACCTGGGTACCTCTACGGTGACAGTGGTTCTTGTTAACTATTACCTGGGTACCTCTACGATGACAGTGCTTCTTGTTAACTATTACCTGGGTACCTCTACGGAGACAATGGTTCTTGTTAACTATTACCTGGGTACCTCTACGGTGACAGTGGTTCTTGTTAACTATTACCTGGGTACCTCTACGGTGACAGTGCTTCTTGTTAACTATTACCTGGGTACCTCTACGGTGACAGTGGTTCTTGTTAACTATTACCTGGGTACCTCTACGGTGACAGTGCTTCTTGTTAACTATGACCTGGGTACCTCTACACTGACAGTTCTTCTTGTTAACTATTACCTGGGTACCTCTACGGTGACAGTGCTTCTTGTTAACTATTACCTGGGTACCTCTACGGTGACAGTTCTTCTTGTTAACTATTACCTGGGTACCTCTACGGTGACAGTGCTTCTTGTTAACTATTACCTGGGTACCTCTACGGTGACAGTTCTTCTTGTTAACTATTACCTGGGTACCTCTACGGTGACAGTGCTTCTTGTTAACTGTTACCTGGGTACCTCTACGGTGACAGTGGTTCTTATTAACTCTTACCTGGGTACCTCTACGGTGACAGTGGTTCTTGTTAACTATGACCTGGGTACCTCTACACTGACAGTGGTTCTTGTTAACTATTACCTGTGTACCTCTACGGTGACAGTGGTTCTTGTGAACTATTACCTGGGTACCTCTACGGTGACAGTGGTTCTTGTGAACTATTACCTGGGTACCTCTACGGTGACAGTGGTTCTTGTTAACTATTACCTGGGTACCTCTACGGTGACAGTGGTTCTTGTTAACTATTACCTGGGTACCTCTACGGTGACAGTGGTTCTTGTTAACTATTACCTGGGTACCTCTACGGTGACAGTGGTTCTTGTTAACTATTACCTGGGTACCTCTACACTGACAGTGGTTCTTGTGAACTATTACCTGGGTACCTCTACGGTGACAGTGGTTCTTGTGAACTATTACCTGGGTACCTCTACGGTGACAGTGGTTCTTGTTAACTATGACCTGGGTACCTCTACACTGACAGTGGTTCTTATTAACTATTACCTGGGTACCTCTACGGTGACAGTGGTTCTTGTTAACTATTACCTGGGTACCTCTACGGTGACAGTGGTTCTTGTTAACTATGACCTGGGTACCTCTACACTGACAGTGGTTCTTGTTAACTATTACCTGGGTACCTCTACGGTGACAGTGGTTCTTGTGAACTATTACCTGGGTACCTCTACGGTGACAGTGGTTCTTGTTAACTATTACCTGGGTACCTCTACGGTGACAGTGCTTCTTGTTAACTATTACCTGGGTACCTCTACGGTGACAGTGCTTCTTGTTAACTATTACCTGGATACCTCTACGGTGACAGTGGTTCTTGTGAACTATTACCTGGGTACCTCTCGGGTGACAGTGGTTCTTGTGAACTATTACCTGGGTACCTCTACACTGACAGTGGTTCTTGTTAACTATTACCTGGGTACCTCTACACTGACAGTAGTTCTTGTTAACTATTACCTGGGTACCTCTACGGAGACAATGGTTCTTGTTAACTATTACCTGGGTACCTGTACGGTGACAGTGGTTCTTGTTAACTATTACCTGGGTACCTCTACGGTGACAGTGGTTCTTGTTAACTATTACCTGGGTACCTCTACGGTGACAGTGGTTCTTGTTAACTATTACCTGGGTACCTCTACGGTGACAGTTCTTCTTGATAACTATTACCTGGGTACCTCTACGGTGACAGTGGTTCTTGTTAACTATTACCTGGGTACCTCTACGGTGACAGTGGTTCTTGTTAACTATTACCTGGGTACCTCTACGGTGACAGTGCTTCTTGTTAACTATTACCTGGGTACCTCTACGGTGACAGTGCTTCTTGTTAACTATTACCTGGATACCTCTACGGTGACAGTTCTTCTTGTTAACTATTACCTGGGTACCTCTACGGTGACAGTGGTTCTTGTTAACTATTACCTGGGTACCTCTACGGTGACAGTTCTTCTTGTTAACTATTACCTGGGTACCTCTACGGTGACAGTGCTTCTTGTTAACTATTACCTGGGTACCTCTACGGTGACAGTGGTTCTTGTTAACTATTACCTGGGTACCTCTACGATGACAGTGCTTCTGGTTAACTATTACCTGGGTACCTCTACGGAGACAATGGTTCTTGTTAACTATTACCTGGGTACCTCTACGGTGACAGTGGTTCTTGTTAACTATTACCTGGGTACCTCTATGGTGACAGTGGTTCTTGTTAACTATTACCTGGGTACCTCTACGGTGACTGTGGTTCTTGTTAACTATTACCTGGGTACCTCTACGGTGACAGTGCTTCTTGTTAACTATTACCTGGGTACCTCTACGGTGACAGTGCTTCTTGTTAACTATGACCTGGGTACCTCTACACTGACAGTTCTTCTTGTTAACTATTACCTGGGTACCTCTACGGTGACAGTGCTTCTTGTTAACTATTACCTGGGTACCTCTACGGTGACAGTTCTTCTTGTTAACTATTACCTGGGTACCTCTACGGTGACAGTGCTTCTTGTTAACTATTACCTGGGTACCTCTACGGTGACAGTTCTTCTTGTTAACTATTACCTGGGTACCTCTACGGTGACAGTGCTTCTTGTTAACTGTTACCTGGGTACCTCTACGGTGACAGTGGTTCTTATTAACTATTACCTGGGTACCTCTACGGTGACAGTGGTTCTTGTTAACTATTACCTGGGTACCTCTACGGTGACAGTGGTTCTTGTTAACTATGACCTGGGTACCTCTACACTGACAGTGGTTCTTGTTAACTATTACCTGGGTACCTCTACGGTGACAGTGGTTCTTGTGAACTATTACCTGGGTACCTCTACGGTGACAGTGGTTCTTGTGAACTATTACCTGGGTACCTCTACGGTGACAGTGGTTCTTGTTAACTATTACCTGGGTACCTCTACGGTGACAGTGGTTCTTGTTAACTATTACCTGGGTACCTCTACGGTGACAGTGGTTCTTGTTAACTATTACCTGGGTACCTCTACGGTGACAGTGGTTCTTGTTAACTATTACCTGGGTACCTCTACACTGACATTGGTTCTTGTGAACTATTACCTGGGTACCTCTACGGTGACAGTGGTTCTTGTGAACTATTACCTGGGTACCTCTACGGTGACAGTGGTTCTTGTTAACTATGACGTGGGTACCTCTACACTGACAGTGGTTCTTGTTAACTATTATCTGGGTACCTCTACGGTGACAGTGCTTCTTGTTAACTATTACCTGGGTACCTCTACGGTGACAGTGCTTCTTGTTAACTATTACCTGGGTACCTCTACGGTGACAGTGGTTCTTGTGAACTATTACCTGGGTACCTCTACGGTGACAGTGGTTCTTGTGAACTATTACCTGGGTACCTCTACGGTGACAGTGGTTCTTGTTAACTATTACCTGGGTACCTCTACACTGACAGTGGTTCTTGTTAACTATTACCTGGGTACCTCTACGATGACTGCTTCTTGTTAACTATTACCTGGGTACCTCTACGGTGACAGTGGTTCTTGTTAACTATCACCTGGGTACCTCTACGGTGACAGTGCTTCTTGTTAACTATTACCTGGGTACCTCTACGGTGACAGTGGTTCTTGTTAACTATCACCTGGGTACCTCTACGGTGACAGTGGTTCTTGTTAACTATTACCTGGGTACCTCTACGATGACTGCTTCTTGTTAACTATTACCTGGGTACCTCTACGGTGACAGTGGTACTTGTTAACTATCACCTGGGTACCTCTACGGTGACAGTGGTTCTTGTTAACTATTACCTGGGTACCTCTACGGTGACAGTGCTTCTTGTTAACTATGACCTGGGTACCTCTACACTGACAGTTCTTCTTGTTAACTATTACGTGGGTACCTCTACGGTGACAGTGCTTCTTGTTAACTATTACCTGGGTACCTCTACGGTGACAGTTCTTCTTGTTAACTATTACCTGGGTACCTCTACGGTGACAGTGGTTCTTGTTAACTATTACCTGGGTACCTCTACGGTGACAGTGGTTCTTGTTAACTATTACCTGGGTACCTCTACGGTGACAGTGCTTCTTGTTAACTATTACCTGGGTACCTCTACGGTGACAGTGCTTCTTGTTAACTATTACCTGGATACCTCTACGGTGACAGTTCTTCTTGTTAACTATTACCTGGGTACCTCTACGGTGACAGTGGTTCTTGTTAACTATTACCTGGGTACCTCTACGGTGACAGTTCTTCTTGTTAACTATTACCTGGGTACCTCTACGGTGACAGTGCTTCTTGTTAACTATTACCTGGGTACCTCTACGATGACTGTTTCTTGTTAACTATTACCTGGGTACCTCTACGGTGACAGTGGTTCTTGTTAACTATCACCTGGGTACATCTACGGTGACAGTGGTTCTTGTTAACTATTACCTGGGTACCTCTACGGTGACAGTGGTTCTTGTTAACTATTACCTGGGTACCTCTACGGTGACAGTGCTTCTTGTTAACTATTACCTGGGTACCTCTACGGTGACAGTGGTTCTTGTTAACTATCACCTGGGTACCTCTACGGTGACAGTGGTTCTTGTTAACTATTACCTGGGTACCTCTACGATGACTGCTTCTTGCTACCTTTAACCCTTGTTAACTATTACCGGGGTACCTCTACGGTGACAGTGGTTCTTGTTAACTATTACCTGGGTACCTCTACAGTGACAGGTTCTTGTTAACTATTACCTGGGTACCTCTACGATGACTGCTTCTTGTTAACTATTACATGGGTACCTCTACGGTGACAGTGGTACTTGTTAACTATCACCTGGGTACCTCTACGGTGACAGTGGTTCTTGTTAACTATTACCTGGGTACCTCTACGGTGACAGTGGTTCTTGTTAACTATTACCTGGGTACCTCTACGATGACTGCTTCTTGTTAACTATTACCTGGGTACCTCTACGATGACATTGCTTCTTGTTAACTATTACCTGGGTACCTCTACGGTGACAGTGCTTCTTGTTAACTATTACCTGGGTACCTCTACGGTGACAGTGGTTCTTGTTAACTATTACCTGGGTACCTCTACGGTGACAGTGGTTCTTGTTAACTATTACCTGGGTACCTCTACGGTGACAGTGGTTCTTGTTAACTATTACCTGGGTACCTCTACGGTGACAGTGCTTCTTGTTAACTATTACCTGGGTACCTCTATGGTGACAGTGGTTCTTGTTAACTATTACCTGGGTACCTCTACGGTGACAGTGGTTCTTCTTAACTATTACCTGGGTACCTCTACGGTGACAGTGGTTCTTCTTAACTATTACCTGGGTACCTCTACGGTGACAGTGGTTCTTGTTAACTATTACCTGGGTACCTCTACGGTGACAGTGCTTCCTGTTAACTATTACCTGGGTACCTCTATGGTGACAGTGGCTCTTGTTAACTATTACCTGGGTACCTCTACGGTGACAGTGGTTCTTGTTAACTATTACCTGGGTACCTCTACGGTGACAGTGGTTCTTGTTAACTATCACCTGGGTACCTCTACGGTGACAGTGGTTCTTGTTAACTATAACCTGGGTACCTCTACGGTGACAGTGGTTCTTGTTAACTATTACCTGGGTACCTCTACGATGACTGCTTCTTGTTAACTATTACCTGGGTACCTCTACGATGACAGTGCTTCTTGTTAACTATTACCTGGGTACCTCTACGGTGACAGTGCTTCTTGTTAACTATTACCTGGGTACCTCTACGGTGACAGTGGTTCTTGTTAACTATTACCTGCGTACCTCTACGGTGACAGTGGTTCTTGTTAACTATTACCTGGGTACCTCTACGGTGACAGTGGTTCTTGTTAACTATTACCTGGGTACCTCTACGGTGACAGTGCTTCTTGTTAACTATTACCTGGGTACCTCTATGATGACAGTGGTTCTTGTTAACTATTACCTGGGTACCTCTACGGTGACAGTGCTTCTTGTTAACTATTACCTGGGTACCTCTATGGTGACAGTGGTTCTTGTTAACTATTACCTGGGTACCTCTACGGTGACAGTGCTTCTTGTTAACTATTACCTGGGTACCTCTATGGTGACAGTGGTTCTTGTTAACTATTACCTGGGTACCTCTACGGTGACAGTGGTTCTTGTTAACTATTACCTGGGTACCTCTACGGTGACAGTGGTTCTTGTTAACTATTACCTGGGTACCTCTACGGTGACAGTGGTTCTTGTTAACTATTACCTGGGTACCTCTATGGTGACAGTGGTTCTTGTTAACTATTACCTGGGTACCTCTACGGTGACAGTGGTTCTTGTTAACTATTACCTGGGTACCTCTACGGTGACAGTGGTTCTTGTTAACTATTACCTGGGTACCTCTACGGTGACAGTGGTTCTTGTTAACTATTACCTAGGTACCTCTTCGGTGACAGTGGTTCTTGTTAACTATTACCTGGGTACCTCTACGGTGACAGTGCTTCTTGTTAACTATTACCTGGGTACCTCTACGGTGACAGTGGTTCTTGTTAACTATTACCTGTGTACCTCTACACTGACAGTGGTTCTTGTTAACTATTACCTGGGTACCTCTACGGTGACAGTGGTTCTTGTTAACTATTACCTGGGTACCTCTACGGTGACAGTGGTTCTTGTTAACTATTACCTGGGTACCTCTTCGGTGACAGTGGTTCTTGTTAACTATTACCTGGGTACCTCTACGGTGACAGCGCTTCTTGTTAACTATTACCTGGGTATATCTACGGTGACAGTGCTTCTTGTTAACTATTACCTGGGTACCTCTACGGTGACAGTGCTTCTTGTTAAATATTACCTTGGTACCTCTACGGTGACAGTGGTTCTTGTTAACTATTACCTGGGTACCTCTACGGTGACAGTGCTTCTTGTTAACTATTACCTGGGTACCTCTACGGTGACAGTGGTACTTGTTAACTATCACCTGGGTACCTCTACGGTGACAGTGGTTCTTGTTAACTATTACCTGGGTACCTCTACGGTGACAGTGGTTCTTGTTAACTATTACCTGGGTACCTCTACGATGACTGCTTCTTGTTAACTATTACCTGGGTACCTCTACGATGACAGTGCTTCTTGTTAACTATTACCTGGGTACCTCTACGTTGACAGTGCTTCTTGTTAACTATTACCTGGGTACCTCTACGGCGACTGCTTCTTGTTATCTATTACCTGGGTATATCTACGGTGACAGTGCTTCTTGTTAACTATTACCTGGGTACCTCTACGATGACAGTGCTTCTTGTTAACTATTACCTGGGTACCTCTACGGTGACAGTGCTTCTTGTTAACTATTACCTGGGTACCTCTACGGTGACAGTGGTTCTTGTTAACTATTACCTGGGTACCTCTACGATGACTGCTTCTTGTTAACTATTACCTGGGTACCTCTACGGTGACAGTGGTTCTTGTTAACTATTACCTGGGTACCTCTACGGTGACAGTGGTTCTTGTTAACTATTACCTGGGTACCTCTACGATGACTGCTTCTTGTTAACTATTACCTGGGTACCTCTACGGTGACAGTGGTTCTTGTTAACTATTACCTGGGTACCTCTACGATGACTGCTTCTTGTTAACTATTACCTGGGTACCTCTACGATGACTGCTTCTTGTTAACTATTACCTGGGTACCTCTACGGTGACAGTGGTTCTTGTTAACTATTACCTGGGTACCTCTACGATGACTGCTTCTTGTTAACTATTACCTGGGTACCTCTACGGTGACAGTGGTTCTTGTTAACTATTACCTGGGTACCTCTACGGTGACAGTGGTTCTTGTTAACTATTACCTGGGTACCTCTACGATGACTGCTTCTTGTTAACTATTACCTGGGTACCTCTACGGTGACAGTGGTACTTGTTAACTATTACCTGGGTACCTCTACGATGACTGCTTCTTGTTAACTATTACCTGGGTACCTCTACGGTGACAGTGGTTCTTGTTAACTATTACCTGGGTACCTATACGGTGACAGTGGTTCTTGTTAACTATTACCTGGGTACCTCTACGATGACTGCTTCTTGTTAACTATTACCTGGGTACCTCTACGGTGACAGTGGTTCTTGTTAACTATTACCTGGGTACCTCTACGATGACTGCTTCTTGTTAACTATTACCTGGGTACCTCTACGGTGACAGTGCTTCTTGTTAACTATTACCTGGGTACCTCTACGGTGACAGTGCTTCTTGTTAACTATTACCTGGGTACCTCTACGATGACTGCTTCTTGTTAACTATTACCTGGGTACCTCTACGATGACAGTGCTTCTTGTTAACTATTATCTGGGTACCTCTACGGTGACAGTGGTTCTTGTTAACTATTACCTGGGTACCTCTACGGTGACAGTGCTTCTTGTTAACTATTACCTGGGTACCTCTACGGTGACAGTGGTTCTTGTTAACTATTACCTGGGTACCTCTTCGGTGACAGTGCTTCTTGTTAACTATTACCTGGATACCTCTACGGTGACAGTTCTTCTTGTTAACTATTACCTGGGTACCTCTACGGTGACAGTGGTTCTTGTTAACTATTACCTGGGTACCTCTACGGTGACAGTTCTTCTTGTTAACTATTACCTGGGTACCTCTACGGTGACAGTGCTTCTTGTTAACTATTACCTGGGTACCTCTACGGTGACAGTGGTTCTTGTTAACTATTACCTGGGTACCTCTACGATGACAGTGCTTCTTGTTAACTATTACCTGGGTACCTCTACGGAGACAATGGTTCTTGTTAACTATTACCTGGGTACCTCTACGGGGACAGTGGTTCTTGTTAACTATTACCTGGGTACCTCTACGGTGACAGTGCTTCTTAACTATTACCTGGGTACCTCTACGGTGACAGTGCTTCTTGTTAACTATGACCTGGGTACCTCTACACTGACAGTTCTTCTTGTTAACTATTACCTGGGTACCTCTACGGTGACAGTGCTTCTTGTTAACTATTACCTGGGTACCTCTACGGTGACAGTTCTTCTTGTTAACTATTACCTGGGTACTTCTACGGTGACAGTGCTTCTTGTTAACTATTACCTGGGTACCTCTACGGTGACAGTTCTTCTTGTTAACTATTACCTGGGTACCTCTACGGTGACAGTGCTTCTTGTTAACTGTTACCTGGGTACCTCTACGGTGACAGTGGTTCTTATTAACTATTACCTGGGTACCTCTACGTTGACAGTGGTTCTTGTTAACTATTACCTGGGTACCTCTACGGTGACAGTGGTTCTTGTTAACTATGACCTGGGTACCTCTACACTGACAGTGGTTCTTGTTAACTATTACCTGGGTACCTCTACGGTGACAGTGGTTCTTGTGAACTATTACCTGGGTACCTCTACGGTGACAGTGGTTCTTGTGAACTATTACCTGGGTACCTCTACGGTGACAGTGCTTCTTGTTAACTATTACCTGGGTACCTCTACGGTAACAGTGGTTCTTGTTAACTATTACCTGGGTACCTCTACGGTGACAGTGGTTCTTGTTAACTATTACCTGGGTACCTCTACGGTGACAGTGGTTCTTGTTAACTATTACCTGGGTACCTCTACACTGACATTGGTTCTTGTGAACTATTACCTGGGTACCTCTACGGTGACAGTGGTTCTTGTGAACTATTACCTGGGTACCTCTACGGTGACAGTGGTTCTTGTTAACTATGACCTGGGTACCTCTACACTGACAGTGGTTCTTGTTAACTATTACCTGGGTACCTCTACGGTGACAGTGGTTCTTGTTAACTATTACCTGGGTACCTTTACGGTGACAGTGCTTCTTGTTAACTATTACCTGGGTACCTCTACGGTGACAGTGCTTCTTGTTAACTATGACCTGGGTACCTCTACACTGACAGTTCTTCTTGTTAACTATTACCTGGGTACCTCTACGGTGACAGTGCTTCTTGTTAACTATTACCTGGGTACCTCTACGGTGACAGTTCTTCTTGTTAACTATTACCTGGGTACCTCTACGGTGACAGTGCTTCTTGTTAACTATTACCTGGGTACCTCTACGGTGACAGTTCTTCTTGTTAACTATTACCTGGGTACCTCTACGGTGACAGTGCTTCTTGTTAACTGTTACCTGGGTACCTCTACGGTGACAGTGGTTCTTATTAACTATTACCTGGGTACCTCTACGGTGACAGTGGTTCTTGTTAACTATTACCTGGGTACCTCTACGGTGACAGTGGTTCTTGTTAACTATGACCTGGGTACCTCTACACTGACAGTGTTTCTTGTTAACTATTACCTGGGTACCTCTACGGTGACAGTGGTTCTTGTGAACTATTACCTGGGTACCTCTACGGTGACAGTGGTTCTTGTGAACTATTACCTGGGTACCTCTACGGTGACAGTGGTTCTTGTTAACTATTACCTGGGTACCTCTACGGTGACAGTGGTTCTTGTTAACTATTACCTGGGTACCTCTACGGTGACAGTGGTTCTTGTTAACTATTACCTGGGTACCTCTACGGTGACAGTGGTTCTTGTTAACTATTACCTGGGTACCTCTACACTGACATTGGTTCTTGTGAACTATTACCTGGGTACCTCTACGGTGACAGTGGTTCTTGTGAACTATTACCTGGGTACCTCTACGGTGACAGTGGTTCTTGTTAACTATGACCTGGGTACCTCTACACTGACAGTGGTTCTTGTTAACTATTACCTGGGTACCTCTACGGTGACAGTGCTTCTTGTTAACTATTACCTGGGTACCTCTACGGTGACAGTGCTTCTTGTTAACTATTACCTGGGTACCTCTACGTTGACAGTGGTTCTTGTGAACTATTACCTGGGTACCTCTACGGTGACAGTGGTTCTTGTGAACTATTACCTGGGTACCTCTACGGTGACAGTGGTTCTTGTTAACTATTACCTGGGTACCTCTACACTGACAGTGGTTCTTGTTAACTATTACCTGGGTACCTCTACGATGACTGCTTCTTGTTAACTATTACCTGGGTACCTCTACGGTGACAGTGGTTCTTGTTAACTATCACCTGTGTACATCTACGGTGACAGTGGTTCTTGTTAACTATTACCTGGGTACCTCTACGGTGACAGTGCTTCTTGTTAACTATTACCTGGGTACCTCTACGGTGACAGTGGTTCTTGTTAACTATCACCTGGGTACCTCTACGGTGACAGTGGTTCTTGTTAACTATTACCTGGGTACCTCTACGATGACTGCTTCTTGCTACCTTTAACCCTTGTTAACTATTACCGGGGTACCTCTACGGTGACAGTGGTTCTTGTTAACTATTACCTGGGTACCTCTACAGTGACAGGTTCTTATTAACTATTACCTGGGTACCTCTACGATGACTGCTTCTTGTTAACTATTACCTGGGTACCTCTACGGTGACACTGGTACTTGTTAACTATCACCTGGGTACCTCTACGGTGACAGTGGTTCTTGTTAACTATTACCTGGGTACCTCTACGGTGACAGTGGTTCTTGTTAACTATTACCTGGGTACCTCTACGATGACTGCTTCTTGTTAACTATTACCTGGGTACCTCTACGATGACAGTGCTTCTTGTTAACTATTACCTGGGTACCTCTACGGTGACAGTGCTTCTTGTTAACTATTACCTGGGTACCTCTACGGTGACAGTGGTTCTTGTTAACTATTACCTGGGTACCTCTACGGTGACAGTGGTTCTTGTTAACTATTACCTGGGTACCTCTACGGTGACAGTGGTTCTTGTTAACTATTACCTGGGTACCTCTACGGTGACAGTGCTTCTTGTTAACTATTACCTGGGTACCTCTATGGTGACAGTGGTTCTTGTTAACTATTACCTGGGTACCTCTACGGTGACAGTGGTTCTTCTTAACTATTACCTGGGTACCTCTACGGTGACAGTGGTTCTTGTTAACTATTACCTGGGTACCTCTACGGTGACAGTGGTTCTTGTTAACTATTACCTGGGTACCTCTACGGTGACAGTGCTTCTTGTTAACTATTACCTGGGTACCTCTATGGTGACAGTGGCTCTTGTTAACTATTACCTGGGTACCTCTACGGTGACAGTGGTTCTTGTTAACTATTACCTGGGTACCTCTACGGTGACAGTGGTTCTTGTTAACTATCACCTGGGTACCTCTACGGTGACAGTGGTTCTTGTTAACTATTACCTGGGTACCTCTACGGTGACAGTGGTTCTTGTTAACTATTACCTGGGTACCTCTACGATGACTGCTTCTTGTTAACTATTACCTGGGTACCTCTACGATGACAGTGCTTCTTGTTAACTATTACCTGGGTACCTCTACGGTGACAGTGCTTCTTGTTAACTATTACCTGGGTACCTCTACGGTGACAGTGGTTCTTGTTAACTATTACCTGCGTACCTCTACGGTGACAGTGGTTCTTGTTAACTATTACCTGGGTACCTCTACGGTGACAGTGGTTCTTGTTAACTATTACCTGGGTACCTCTACGGTGACAGTGCTTCTTGTTAACTATTACCTGGGTACCTCTATGGTGACAGTGGTTCTTGTTAACTATTACCTGGGTACCTCTACGGTGACAGTGCTTCTTGTTAACTATTACCTGGGTACCTCTATGGTGACAGTGGTTCTTGTTAACTATTACCTGGGTACCTCTACGGTGACAGTGGTTCTTGTTAACTATTACCTGGGTACCTCTACGGTGACAGTGGTTCTTGTTAACTATTACCTGGGTACCTCTACGGTGACAGTGGTTCTTGTTAACTATTACCTGGGTACCTCTATGGTGACAGTGGTTCTTGTTAACTATTACCTGGGTACCTCTACGGTGACAGTGGTTCTTGTTAACTATTACCTGGGTACCTCTACGGTGACAGTGGTTCTTGTTAACTATTACCTGGGTACCTCTACGGTGACAGTGGTTCTTGTTAACTATTACCTGGGTACCTCTTCGGTGACAGTGGTTCTTGTTAACTATTACCTGGGTACCTCTACGGTGAAAGTGCTTCTTGTTAACTATTACCTGGGTACCTCTACGGTGACAGTGGTTCTTGTTAACTATTACCTGTGTACCTCTACACTGACAGTGGTTCTTGTTAACTATTACCTGGGTACCTCTACGTTGACACTGGTTCTTGTTAACTATTACCTGGGTACCTCTACGGTGACAGTGGTTCTTGTTAACTATTACCTGGGTACCTCTTCGGTGACAGTGGTTCTTGTTAACTATTACCTGGGTACCTCTACGGTGACAGCGCTTCTTGTTAACTATTACCTGGGTATATCTACGGTGACAGTGCTTCTTGTTAACTATTACCTGGGTACCTCTACGGTGACAGTGCTTCTTGTTAACTATTACCTTGGTACCTCTACGGTGACAGTGGTTCTTGTTAACTATTACCTGGGTATATCTACGGTGACAGTGCTTCTTGTTAACTATTACCTGGGTACCTCTACGGTGACAGTGCTTCTTGTTAACTATTACCTGGGTACCTCTACGGTGACAGTGCTTCTTGTTAACTATTACCTGGGTACCTCTACGGTGACAGTGCTTCTTGTTAACTATTACCTGGGTACCTCTACGGCGACTGCTTCTTGTTATCTATTACCTGGGTATATCTACGGTGACAGTGCTTCTTGTTAACTATTACCTGGGTACCTCTACGATGACAGTGCTTCTTGTTAACTATTACCTGGGTACCTCTACGGTGACAGTGCTTCTTGTTAACTATTACCTGGGTACCTCTACGGTGACAGTGGTTCTTGTTAACTATTACCTGGGTACCTCTACGATGACTGCTTCTTGTTAACTATTACCTGGGTACCTCTACGGTGACAGTGGTTCTTGTTAACTATTACCTGGGTACCTCTACGGTGACAGTGGTTCTTGTTAACTATTACCTGGGTACCTCTACGATGACTGCTTCTTGTTAACTATTACCTGGGTACCTCTACGGTGACAGTGGTTCTTGTTAACTATTACCTGGGTACCTCTACGATGACTGCTTCTTGTTAACTATTACCTGGGTACCTCTACGATGACTGCTTCTTGTGAACTATTACCTGGGTACCTCTACGGTGACAGTGGTTCTTGTTAACTATTACCTGGGTACCTCTACGATGACTGCTTCTTGTTAACTATTACCTGGGTACCTCTACGGTGACAGTGGTTCTTGTTAACTATTACCTGGGTACCTCTACGGTGACAGTGGTTCTTGTTAACTATTACCTGGGTACCTCTACGATGACTGCTTCTTGTTAACTATTACCTGGGTACCTCTACGGTGACAGTGGTACTTGTTAACTATTACCTGGGTACCTCTACGATGACTGCTTCTTGTTAACTATTACCTGGGTACCTCTACGGTGACAGTGGTTCTTGTTAACTATTACCTGGGTACCTATACGGTGACAGTGGTTCTTGTTAACTATTACCTGGGTACCTCTACGATGACTGCTTCTTGTTAACTATTACCTGGGTACCTCTACGGTGACAGTGGTTCTTGTTAACTATTACCTGGGTACCTCTACGATGACTGCTTCTTGTTAACTATTACCTGGATACCTCTACGGTGACAGTGCTTCTTGTAAACTATTACCTGGGTACCTCTACGGTGACAGTGGTTCTTGTTAACTATTACCTGGGTACCTCTACGGTGACAGTGCTTCTTGTTAACTATTACCTGGGTACCTCTACGGTGACAGTGGTTCTTGTTAACTATTACCTGGATACCTCTACGGTGACAGTGGTTCTTGTTAACTATTACCTGGGTACCTCTACGGTGACAGTGGTTCTTGTTAACTATTACCTGGGTACCTCTACGGTGACAGTTCTTCTTGTTTACTATTACCTGGGTACCTCTACGGTGACAGTGCTTCTTGTTAACTATTACCAGGGTACCTCTACGGTGACAGCGGTTCTTGTTAACTATTACCTGGGTACCTCTACGATGACAGTGCTTCTTGTTAACTATTACCTGGGTACCTCTACGGAGACAATGGTTCTTGTTAACTATTACCTGGGTACCTCTACGGTGACAGTGGTTCTTGTTAACTATTACCTGGGTACCTCTATGGTGACAGTGGTTCTTGTTAACTATTACCTGGGTACCTCTACGGTGACAGTGGTTCTTGTTAACTATTACCTGGGTACCTCTACGGTGACAGTGCTTCTTGTTAACTATTACCTGGGTACCTCTACGGTGACAGTGCTTCTTGTTAACTATGACCTGGGTACCTCTACACTGACAGTTCTTCTTGTTAACTATTACCTGGGTACCTCTACGGTGACAGTGCTTCTTGTTAACTATTACCTGGGTACCTCTACGGTGACAGTTCTTCTTGTTAACTATTACCTGGGTACTTCTACGGTGACAGTGCTTCTTGTTAACTATTACCTGGGTACCTCTAGGGTGACAGTTCTTCTTGTTAACTATTACCTGGGTACCTCTACGGTGACAGTGCTTCTTGTTAACTGTTACCTGGGTACCTCTACGGTGACAGTGGTTCTTATTAACTATTACCTGGGTACCTCTACGGTGACAGTGGTTCTTGTTAACTATTACCTGGGTACCTCTACGGTGACAGTGGTTCTTGTTAACTATGACCTGGGTACCTCTACACTGACAGTGGTTCTTGTTAACTATTACCTGGGTACCTCTACGGTGACAGTGGTTCTTGTGAACTATTACCTGGGTACCTCTACGGTGACAGTGGTTCTTGTGAACTATTACCTGGGTACCTCTACGGTGACAGTGGTTCTTGTTAACTATTACCTGGGTACCTCTACGGTAACAGTGGTTCTTGTTAACTATTACCTGGGTACCTCTACGGTGACAGTGGTTCTTGTTAACTATTACCTGGGTACCTCTACGGTGACAGTGGTTCTTGTTAACTATTACCTGGGTACCTCTACACTGACATTGGTTCTTGTGAACTATTACCTGGGTACCTCTACGGTGACAGTGGTTCTTGTGAACTATTACCTGGGTACCTCTACGGTGACAGTGGTTCTTGTTAACTATGACCTGGGTACCTCTACACTGACAGTGGTTCTTGTTAACTATTACCTGGGTACCTCTACGGTGACAGTGGTTCTTGTTAACTATTACCTGGGTACCTCTACGGTGACAGTGGTTCTTGTTAACTATGACCTGGGTACCTCTACACTGACAGTGGTTCTTGTTAACTATTACCTGGGTACCTCTACGGTGACAGTGCTTCTTGTTAACTATTACCTGGGTACCTCTACGGTGACAGTGCTTCTTGTTAACTATTACCTGGGTACCTCTACGGTGACAGTGGTTCTTGTGAACTATTACCTGGGTACCTCTACGGTGACAGTGGTTCTTGTGAACTATTACCTGGGTACCTCTACGGTGACAGTGGTTCTTGTTAACTATTACCTGGGTACCTCTACACTGACAGTGGTTCTTGTTAACTATTACCTGGGTACCTCTACGGTGACAGTGGTTCTTGTTAACTATTACCTGGGTACCTCTACGGTGACAGTGGTTATTGTTAACTATCACCTGGGTACCTCTACGGTGACAGTGGTTCTTGTTAACTATTACCTGGGTACCTCTACGGTGACAGTGGTTCTTGTTAACTATTACCTGGGTACCTCTACGGTGACAGTGCTTCTTGTTAACTATTACCTGGGTACCTCTACGGTGACAGTGGTTCTTGTTAACTATCACCTGGGTACCTCTACGGTGACAGTGGTTCTTGTTAACTATTACCTGGGTACCTCTACGATGACTGCTTCTTGCTACCTTTAACCCTTGTTAACTATTACCGGGGTACCTCTACGGTGACAGTGGTTCTTGTTAACTATTACCTGGGTACCTCTACAGTGACAGGTTCTTGTTAACTATTACCTGGGTACCTCTACGATGACTGCTTCTTGTTAACTATTACCTGGGTACCTCTACGGTGACAGTGGTACTTGTTAACTATCACCTGGGTACCTCTACGGTGACAGTGGTTCTTGTTAACTATTACCTGGGTACCTCTACGGTGACAGTGGTTCTTGTTAACTATTACCTGGGTACCTCTACGATGACTGCTTCTTGTTAACTATTACCTGGGTACCTCTACGATGACAGTGCTTCTTGTTAACTATTACCTGGGTACCTCTACGGTGACAGTGCTTCTTGTTAACTATTACCTGGGTACCTCTACGGTGACAGTGGTTCTTGTTAACTATTACCTGGGTACCTCTACGGTGACAGTGGTTCTTGTTAACTATTACCTGGGTACCTCTACGGTGACAGTGGTTCTTGTTAACTATTACCTGGGTACCTCTACGGTGACAGTGCTTCTTGTTAACTATTACCTGGGTACCTCTATGGTGACAGTGGTTCTTGTTAACTATTACCTGGGTACCTCTACGGTGACAGTGGTTCTTGTTAACTATTACCTGGGTACCTCTACGGTGACAGTGGTTCTTGTTAACTATTACCTGGGTACCTCTACGGTGACAGTGGTTCTTGTTAACTATTACCTGGGTATCTCTACGGTGACAGTGCTTCTTGTTAACTATTACCTGGGTACCTCTATGGTGACAGTGGTTCTTGTTAACTATTACCTGGGTACCTCTACGGTGACAGTGGTTCTTGTTAACTATTACCTGGGTACCTCTACGGTGACAGTGGTTCTTGTTAACTATCACCTGGGTACCTCTACGGTGACAGTGGTTCTTGTTAACTATTACCTGGGTACCTCTACGGTGACAGTGGTTCTTGTTAACTATTACCTGGGTACCTCTACGATGACTGCTTCTTGTTAACTATTACCTGGGTACCTCTACGATGACAGTGCTTCTTGTTAACTATTACCTGGGTACCTCTACGGTGACAGTGCTTCTTGTTAACTATTACCTGGGTACCTCTACGGTGACAGTGGTTCTTGTTAACTATTACCTGCGTACCTCTACGGTGACAGTGGTTCTTGTTAACTATTACCTGGGTACCTCTACGGTGACAGTGGTTCTTGTTAACTATTACCTGGGTACCTCTACGGTGACAGTGCTTCTTGTTAACTATTACCTGGGTACCTCTATGGTGACAGTGGTTCTTGTTAACTATTACCTGGGTACCTCTACGGTGACAGTGCTTCTTGTTAACTATTACCTGGGTACCTCTATGGTGACAGTGGTTCTTGTTAACTATTACCTGGGTACCTCTACGGTGACAGTGCTTCTTGTTAACTATTACCTGGGTACCTCTATGGTGACAGTGGTTCTTGTTAACTATTACCTGGGTACCTCTACGGTGACAGTGGTTCTTGTTAACCATTACCTGGGTACCTCTACGGTGACAGTGGTTCTTGTTAACTATTACCTGGGTACCTCTACGTCGACAGTGGTTCTTGTTAACTATTACCTGGGTACCTCTATGGTGACAGTGGTTCTTGTTAACTATTACCTGGGTACCTCTACGGTGACAGTGGTTCTTGTTAACTATCACCTGGGTACCTCTACGGTGACAGTGGTTCTTGTTAACTATTACCTGGGTACCTCTACGATGACTGCTTCTTGCTACCTTTAACCCTTGTTAACTATTACCGGGGTACCTCTACGGTGACAGTGGTTCTTGTTAACTATTACCTGGGTACCTCTACAGTGACAGGTTCTTGTTAACTATTACCTGGGTACCTCTACGATGACTGCTTCTTGTTAACTATTACCTGGGTACCTCTACGGTGACAGTGGTACTTGTTAACTATCACCTGGGTACCTCTACGGTGACAGTGGTTCTTGTTAACTATTACCTGGGTACCTCTACGGTGACAGTGGTTCTTGTTAACTATTACCTGGGTACCTCTACGATGACTGCTTCTTGTTAACTATTACCTGGGTACCTCTACGATGACAGTGCTTCTTGTTAACTATTACCTGGGTACCTCTACGGTGACAGTGCTTCTTGTTAACTATTACCTGGGTACCTCTACGGTGACAGTGGTTCTTGTTAACTATTACCTGGGTACCTCTACGGTGACAGTGGTTCTTGTTAACTATTACCTGGGTACCTCTACGGTGACAGTGGTTCTTGTTAACTATTACCTGGGTACCTCTACGGTGACAGTGCTTCTTGTTAACTATTACCTGGGTACCTCTATGGTGACAGTGGTTCTTGTTAACTATTACCTGGGTACCTCTACGGTGACAGTGGTTCTTGTTAACTATTACCTGGGTACCTCTACGGTGACAGTGGTTCTTGTTAACTATTACCTGGGTACCTCTACGGTGACAGTGGTTCTTGTTAACTATTACCTGGGTATCTCTACGGTGACAGTGCTTCTTGTTAACTATTACCTGGGTACCTCTATGGTGACAGTGGTTCTTGTTAACTATTACCTGGGTACCTCTACGGTGACAGTGGCTCTTGTTAACTATTACCTGGGTACCTCTACGGTGACAGTGGTTCTTGTTAACTATCACCTGGGTACCTCTACGGTGACAGTGGTTCTTGTTAACTATTACCTGGGTACCTCTACGGTGACAGTGGTTCTTGTTAACTATTACCTGGGTACCTCTACGATGACTGCTTCTTGTTAACTATTACCTGGGTACCTCTACGATGACAGTGCTTCTTGTTAACTATTACCTGGGTACCTCTACGGTGACAGTGCTTCTTGTTAACTATTACCTGGGTACCTCTACGGTGACAGTGGTTCTTGTTAACTATTACCTGCGTACCTCTACGGTGACAGTGGTTCTTGTTAACTATTACCTGGGTACCTCTACGGTGACAGTGGTTCTTGTTAACTATTACCTGGGTACCTCTACGGTGACAGTGCTTCTTGTTAACTATTACCTGGGTACCTCTATGGTGACAGTGGTTCTTGTTAACTATTACCTGGGTACCTCTACGGTGACAGTGCTTCTTGTTAACTATTACCTGGGTACCTCTATGGTGACAGTGGTTCTTGTTAACTATTACCTGGGTACCTCTACGGTGACAGTGCTTCTTGTTAACTATTACCTGGGTACCTCTATGGTGACAGTGGTTCTTGTTAACTATTACCTGGGTACCTCTACGGTGACAGTGGTTCTTGTTAACTATTACCTGGGTACCTCTACGGTGACAGTGGTTCTTGTTAACTATTACCTGGGTACCTCTACGTCGACAGTGGTTCTTGTTAACTATTACCTGGGTACCTCTATGGTGACAGTGGTTCTTGTTAACTATTACCTGGGTACCTCTACGGTGACAGTGGTTCTTGTTAACTATTACCTGGGTACCTCTACGGTGACAGTGGTTCTTGTTAACTATTACCTGGGTACCTCTACGGTGACAGTGGTTCTTGTTAACTATTACCTGGGTACCTCTACGGTGACAGTTCTTCTTGTTAACTATTACCTGTGTACCTCTACGGTGACAGTGCTTCTTGTTAACTATTACCTGGGTACCTCTACGGTGACAGTGGTTCTTGTTAACTATTACCTGGGTACCTCTACGATGACAGTGCTTCTTGTTAACTATTACCTGGGTACCTCTACGGAGACAATGGTTCTTGTTAACTATTACCTGGGTACCTCTACGGTGACAGTGGTTCTTGTTAACTATTACCTGGGTACCTCTATGGTGACAGTGGTTCTTGTTAACTATTACCTGGGTACCTCTACGGTGACAGTGGTTCTTGTTAACTATTACCTGGGTACCTCTACGGTGACAGTGCTTCTTGTTAACTATTACCTGGGTACCTCTACGGTGACAGTGCTTCTTGTTAACTATGACCTGGGTACCTCTACACTGACAGTTCTTCTTGTTAACTATTACCTGGGTACCTCTACGGTGACAGTGCTTCTTGTTAACTATTACCTGGGTACCTCTACGGTGACAGTTCTTCTTGTTAACTATTACCTGGGTACCTCTACGGTGACAGTGCTTCTTGTTAACTATTTCCTGGGTACCTCTACGGTGACAGTTCTTCTTGTTAACTATTACCTGGGTACCTCTACGGTGACAGTGCTTCTTGTTAACTGTTACCTGGGTACCTCTACGGTGACAGTGGTTCTTATTAACTATTACCTGGGTACCTCTACGGTGACAGTGGTTCTTGTTAACTATTACCTGGGTACCTCTACGGTGACAGTGGTTCTTGTTAACTATGACCTGGGTACCTCTACACTGACAGTGGTTCTTGTTAACTATTACCTGGGTACCTCTACGGTGACAGTGGTTCTTGTGAACTATTACCTGGGTACCTCTACGGTGACAGTGGTTCTTGTGAACTATTACCTGGGTACCTCTACGGTGACAGTGGTTCTTGTTAACTATTACCTGGGTACCTCTACGATGACTGCTTCTTGTTAACTATTACCTGGGTACCTCTACGATGACAGTGCTTCTTGTTAACTATTACCTGGGTACCTCTACGGTGACAGTGCTTCTTGTTAACTATTACCTGGGTACCTCTACGGTGACAGTGGTTCTTGTTAACTATTACCTGGGTACCTCTACGGTGACAGTGGTTCTTGTTAACTATTACCTGGGTACCTCTACGGTGACAGTGGTTCTTGTTAACTATTACCTGGGTACCTCTACGGTGACAGTGCTTCTTGTTAACTATTACCTGGGTACCTCTATGGTGACAGTGGTTCTTGTTAACTATTACCTGGGTACCTCTACGGTGACAGTGGTTCTTGTTGACTATGACCTGGGTATCTCTACACTGACAGTGGTTCTTGTTAACTATTACCTGGGTACCTCTACGGTGACAGTGCTTCTTGTTAACTATTACCTGGGTACCTCTACGGTGACAGTGCTTCTTGTTAACTATTACCTGGGTACCTCTACGGTGACAGTGGTTCTTGTGAACTATTACCTGGGTACCTCTACGGTGACAGTGGTTCTTGTGAACTATTACCTGGGTACCTCTACGGTGACAGTGGTTCTTGTTAACTATTACCTGGGTACCTCTACACTGACAGTGGTTCTTGTTAACTATTACCTGGGTACCTCTACGATGACTGCTTCTTGTTAACTATTACCTGGGTACCTCTACGGTGACAGTGGTTCTTGTTAACTATCACCTGGGTACCTCTACGGTGACAGTGGTTCTTGTTAACTATTACCTGGGTACCTCTACGGTGACAGTGGTTCTTGTTAACTATTACCTGGGTACCTCTACGGTGACAGTGCTTCTTGTTAACTATTACCTGGGTACCTCTACGGTGACAGTGGTTCTTGTTAACTATCACCTGGGTACCTCTACGGTGACAGTGGTTCTTGTTAACTATTACCTGGGTACCTCTACGATGACTGCTTCTTGCTACCTTTAACCCTTGTTAACTATTACCGGGGTACCTCTACGGTGACAGTGGTTCTTGTTAACTATTACCTGGGTACCTCTACAGTGACAGGTTCTTGTTAACTATTACCTGGGTACCTCTACGATGACTGCTTCTTGTTAACTATTACCTGGGTACCTCTACGGTGACAGTGGTACTTGTTAACTATCACCTGGGTACCTCTACGGTGACAGTGGTTCTTGTTAACTATTACCTGGGTACCTCTACGGTGACAGTGGTTCTTGTTAACTATTACCTGGGTACCTTTACGATGACTGCTTCTTGTTAACTATTACCTGGGTACCTCTACGATGACAGTGCTTCTTGTTAACTATTACCTGGGTACCTCTACGGTGACAGTGCTTCTTGTTAACTATTACCTGGGTACCTCTACGGTGACAGTGGTTCTTGTTAACAATTACCTGGGTACCTCTACGGTGACAGTGGTTCTTGTTAACTATTACCTGGGTACCTCTACGGTGACAGTGGTTCTTGTTAACTATTACCTGGGTACCTCTACGGTGACAGTGCTTCTTGTTAACTATTACCTGGGTACCTCTATGGTGACAGTGGTTCTTGTTAACTATTACCTGGGTACCTCTACGGTGACAGTGGTTCTTGTTAACTATTACCTGGGTACCTCTACGGTGACAGTGGTTCTTGTTAACTATTACCTGGGTACCTCTACGGTGACAGTGGTTCTTGTTAACTATTACCTGGGTACCTCTACGGTGACAGTGATTCTTGTTAACTATTACCTGGGTACCTCTATGGTGACAGTGGTTCTTGTTAACTATTACGTGGGTACCTCTACGGTGACAGTGGTTCTTGTTAACTATTACCTGGGTACCTCTACGGTGACAGTGGTTCTTGTTAACTATCACCTGGGTACCTCTACGGTGACAGTGGTTCTTGTTAACTATTACCTGGGTACCTCTACGGTGACAGTAGTTCTTGTTAACTATTACCTGGGTACCTCTACGATGACAGTGCTTCTTGTTAACTATTACCTGGGTACCTCTACGGTGACAGTGGTTCTTGTTAACTATTACCTGGGTACCTCTACGGTGACAGTGCTTCTTGTTAACTATTACCTGGGTACCTCTATGGTGACAGTGGTTCTTGTTAACTATTACCTGGGTACCTCTACGGTGACAGTGCTTCTTGTTAACTATTACCTGGGTACCTCTATGGTGACAGTGGTTCTTGTTAACTATTACCTGGGTACCTCTACGGTGACAGTGGTTCTTGTTAACTATTACCTGGGTACCTCTACCGTGACAGTGGTTCTTGTTAACTATTACCTGGGTACCTCTACGGTGACAGTGGTTCTTGTTAACTATTACCTGGGTACCTCTATGGTGACAGTGGTTCTTGTTAACTATTACCTGGGTACCTCTACGGTGACAGTGGTTCTTCTTAACTATTACCTGGGTACCTCTACGGTGACAGTGGTTCTTGTTAACTATTACCTGGGTACCTCTACGGTGACAGTGCTTCTTGTTAACTATTACCTGGGTACCTCTACGGTGACAGTGGTTCTTGTTAACTATTACCTGGGTACCTCTACGGTGACAGTGGTTCTTGTTAACTATTACCTGGGTACCTCTACGGTGACAGTGGTTCTTGTTAACTATTACCTAGGTACCTCTACGGTGACAGTGCTTCTTGTTAACTATTACCTGGGTACCTCTATGTTGACAGTGGTTCTTGTTAACTATTACCTGGGTACCTCTACGGTGACAGTGGTTCTTGTTGACTATGACCTGGGTATCTCTACACTGACAGTGGTTCTTGTTAACTATTACCTGGGTACCTCTACGGTGACAGTGCTTCTTGTTAACTATTACCTGGGTACCTCTACGGTGACAGTGCTTCTTGTGAACTATTACCTGGGTACCTCTACGGTGACAGTGGTTCTTGTGAACTATTACCTGGGTACCTCTACGGTGACAGTGGTTCTTGTTAACTATTACCTGGGTACCTCTACACTGACAGTGGTTCTTGTTAACTATTACCTGGGTACCTCTACGATGACTGCTTCTTGTTAACTATTACCTGGGTACCTCTACGGTGACAGTGGTTCTTGTTAACTATCACCTGGGTACCTCTACGGTGACAGTGGTTCTTGTTAACTATTACCTGGGTACCTCTACGGTGACAGTGGTTCTTGTTAACTATTACCTGGGTACCTCTACGGTGACAGTGCTTCTTGTTAACTATTACCTGGGTACCTCTACGGTGACAGTGGTTCTTGTTAACTATCACCTGGGTACCTCTACGGTGACAGTGGTTCTTGTTAACTATTACCTGGGTACCTCTACGATGACTGCTTCTTGCTACCTTTAACCCTTGTTAACTATTACCGGGGTACCTCTACGGTGACAGTGGTTCTTGTTAACTATTACCTGGGTACCTCTACAGTGACAGGTTCTTGTTAACTATTACCTGGGTACCTCTACGATGACTGCTTCTTGTTAACTATTACCTGGGTACCTCTACGGTGACAGTGGTACTTGTTAACTATCACCTGGGTACCTCTACGGTGACAGTGGTTCTTGTTAACTATTACCTGGGTACCTCTACGGTGACAGTGGTTCTTGTTAACTATTACCTGGGTACCTTTACGATGACTGCTTCTTGTTAACTATTACCTGGGTACCTCTACGATGACAGTGCTTCTTGTTAACTATTACCTGGGTACCTCTACGGTGACAGTGGTTCTTGTTAACAATTACCTGGGTACCTCTACGGTGACAGTGGTTCTTGTTAACTATTACCTGGGTACCTCTACGGTGACAGTGGTTCTTGTTAACTATTACCTGGGTACCTCTACGGTGACAGTGCTTCTTGTTAACTATTACCTGGGTACCTCTATGGTGACAGTGGTTCTTGTTAACTATTACCTGGGTACCTCTACGGTGACAGTGGTTCTTGTTAACTATTACCTGGGTACCTCTACGGTGACAGTGGTTCTTGTTAACTATTACCTGGGTACCTCTACGGTGACAGTGGTTCTTGTTAACTATTACCTGGGTACCTCTACGGTGACAGTGCTTCTTGTTAACTATTACCTGGGTACCTCTATGGTGACAGTGGTTCTTGTTAACTATTACGTGGGTACCTCTACGGTGACAGTGGTTCTTGTTAACTATTACCTGGGTACCTCTACGGTGACAGTGGTTCTTGTTAACTATCACCTGGGTACCTCTACGGTGACAGTGGTTCTTGTTAACTATTACCTGGGTACCTCTACGGTGACAGTGGTTCTTGTTAACTATTACCTGGGTACCTCTACGATGACTGCTTCTTGTTAACTATTACCTGGGTACCTCTACGATGACAGTGCTTCTTGTTAACTATTAGCTGGGTACCTCTACGGTGACAGTGCTTCTTGTTAACTATTACCTGGGTACCTCTACGGTGACAGTGGTTCTTGTTAACTATTACCTGCGTACCTCTACGGTGACAGTGGTTCTTGTTAACTATTACCTGGGTACCTCTACGGTGACAGTGGTTCTTGTTAACTATTACCTGGGTACCTCTACGGTGACAGTGCTTCTTGTTAACTATTACCTGGGTACCTCTATGGTGACAGTGGTTCTTGTTAACTATTACCTGGGTACCTCTACGGTGACAGTGCTTCTTGTTAACTATTACCTGGGTACCTCTATGGTGACAGTGGTTCTTGTTAACTATTACCTGGGTACCTCTACGGTGACAGTGCTTCTTGTTAACTATTACCTGGGTACCTCTATGGTGACAGTGGTCCTTGTTAACTATTACCTGGGTACCTCTACGGTGACAGTGGTTCTTGTTAACTATTACCTGGGTACCTCTACCGTGACAGTGGTTCTTGTTAACTATTAGCTGGGTACCTCTACGGTGACAGTGGTTCTTGTTAACTATTACCTGGGTACCTCTATGGTGACAGTGGTTCTTGTTAACTATTACCTGGGTACCTCTACGGTGACAGTGGTTCTTGTTAACTATTACCTGGGTACCTCTACGGTGACAGTGGTTCTTGTTAACTATTACCTGGGTACCTCTACGGTGACAGTGGTTCTTGTTAACTATTACCTGGGTACCTCTTCGGTGACAGTGGTTCTTGTTAACTATTACCTGGGTACCTCTACGGTGACAGTGCTTCTTGTTAACTATTACCTGGGTACCTCTACGATGACTGCTTCTTGTTAACTATTACCTGGGTACCTCTACGGTGACAGCGCTTCTTGTTAACTATTACCTGGGTATATCTACGGTGACAGTGCTTCTTGTTAACTATTACCTGGGTACCTCTACGGTGACAGTGCTTCTTGTTAACTATTACCTTGGTACCTCTACGGTGACAGTGGTTCTTGTTAACTATTACCTGGGTATATCTACGGTGACAGTGCTTCTTGTTAACTATTACCTGGGTACCTCTACGGTGACAGTGCTTCTTGTTAACTATTACCTGGGTACCTCTACGGTGACAGTGCTTCTTGTTAACTATTACCTGGGTACCTCTACGGTGACAGTGCTTCTTGTTAACTATTACCTGGGTACCTCTACGATGACTGCTTCTTGTTAACTATTACCTGGGTACCTCTACGGTGACGGTGGTTCTTGTTAACTATTACCTGGGTACCTCTACAGTGACAGTGGTTTTTGTTAACTATTACCTGGGTACCTCTACGGTGACAGTGGTTCTTGTTAACTATTACCTGGGTACCTCTACAGTGACAGTGGTTCTTGTTAACTATTACCTGGGTACCTCTACGGTGACAGTGGTTCTTGTTAACTATTACCTGGGTACCTCTACGGTGACAGTGGTTCTTGTTAACTATTACCTGGGTACCTCTACGGTGACAGTGGTTCTTGTTAACTATTACCTGGGTACCTCTACGGTGACAGTGCTTCTTGTTAACTATTAACTGGGTACCTCTACAGTGACAGTGCTTCTTGTTAACTATTACCTGGGTACCTCTACGGTGACAGTGGTTCTTGTTAACTATTACCTGGGTACCTCTACGGTGACAGTTCTTCTTGTTAACTATGACCTGGGTACCTCTACGGTGACAGTGGTTCTTGTTAACTATTACCTGGGTACCTCTACGGTGACAGTGCTTCTTGTTAACTATTAACTGGGTACCTCTACGGTGACAGTGCTTCTTGTTAACTATTACCTGGATACCTCTACGATGACAGTGGTTCTTGTTAACTATTACCTGGGTGCCTCTACGGTGACTGCTTCTTGTTAACTATTACCTGGGTACCTCTACGGTGACAGTGCTTCTTGTTAACTATTAACTGGGTACCTCTACGGTGACAGTGCTTCTTGTTAACTATTACCTGGATACCTCTACGATGACAGTGGTTCTTGTTAACTATTACCTGGCTACCTCTACGGTGACAGTGCTTCTTGTTAACTATTACCTGGGTACCTCTACGGTGACAGTGCTTCTTGTTAACTATTACCTGGGTACCTCTACGATGACTGCTTCTTGTTAACTATTACCTGGGTACCTCTACGGTGACAGTGGTTCTTGTTAACTATTACCTGGGTACCTCTACGATGACTGCTTCTTGTTAACTATTACCTGGGTACCTCTACGGTGACAGTGCTTCTTGTTAACTATTACCTGGGTACCTCTACGGTGACAGTGCTTCTTGTTAACTATTACCTGGGTACCTCTACGGTGACAGTGCTTCTTGTTAACTATTACCTGGGTACCTCTACGGTGACAGTGGTTCTTGTTAACTATTACCTGGGTACCTCTACGGTGACAGTGCTTCTTGTTAACTATTACCTGGGTACCTCTACGGTGACAGTGGTTCTTGTTAACTATTACCTGGGTACCTCTACGGTGACAGTGCTTCTTATTAACTATTACCTGGGTACCTCTACGGTGACAGTGGTTCTTGTTAATTATTACCTGGGTACCTCTACGGTGACAGTGCTTCTTGTTAACTATTACCTGGGTACCTCTACGGTGACAGTGCTTCTTGTTAACTATTACCTGGGTACCTCCACAGTGACAGTGCTTCTTGTTAACTATTACCTGGGTACCTCTACGGTGACAGTGCTTCTTGTTAACTATTACCTGGATACCTCTACGGTGACAGTGGTTCTTGTTAACTATTACCTGGATACCTCTACGGTGACAGTGGTTCTTGTTAACTATTACCTGGTTACCTCTACGATGACTGCTTCTTGTTAACTATTACCTGGGTACCTCTACGGTGACAGTGCTTCTTGTTAACTATTAACTGGGTACCTCTACGGTGACAGTGCTTCTTGTTAACTATTACCTGGGTACCTCTACGGTGACAGTGGTTCTTGTTAACTATTACCTGGGTACCTCTACGGTGACAGTGCTTCTTGTTAACTATTACCTGGGTACCTCTACGGTGACAGTGGTTCTTGTTAACTATTACCTGGGTACCTCTACGGTGACAGTGCTTCTTGTTAACTATTACCTGGATACCTCTACGGTGACAGTGCTTCTTGTTATCTATTAACTGGGTACCTCTACGGTGACAGTGCTTCTTGTTAACTATTACCTGGGTACCTCTACGGTGACAGTGCTACTTGTTAACTATTAACTGGGTACCTCTACGGTGACAGTGCTTCTTGTTAACTATTACCTGGGTACCTCTACGGTGACAGTGCTTCTTGTTAACTATTACCTGGGTACCTCTACGGTAACAGTGCTTCTTGTTAACTATTAACTGGGTACATCTACGGTGACAGTGCTTCTTGTTAACTATTAACTGGGTACCTCTACGGTGACAGTGGTTCTTGTTAACTATTACCTGGATACCTCTACGGTGACAGTGGTTCTTGTTAACTATTACCTGGATACCTCTACGGTGACAGTGGTTCTTGTTAACTATTACCTGGGTACCTCTACGGTGACAGTGGTTCTTGTTAACTATTACCTGGGTACCTCTACGGTGACAGTGCTTCTTGTTAACTATTAACTGGGTACCTCTACGGTGACAGTGCTTCTTGTTAACTATTACCTGGATACCTCTACGATGACAGTGGTTCTTGTTAACTATTACCTGGGTACCTCTACGGTGACTGCTTCTTGTTAACTATTACCTGGGTACCTCTACGGTGACAGTGCTTCTTGTTAACTATTACCTGGGTACCTCTACGGTGACAGTGCTTCTTGTTAACTATTACCTGGATACCTCTACGATGACAGTGGTTCTTGTTAACTATTACCTGGGTACCTCTACGGTGACAGTGCTTCTTGTTAACTATTACCTGGGTACCTCTACGGTGACAGTGCTTCTTGTTAACTATTACCTGGGTACCTCTACGATGACTGCTTCTTGTTAACTATTACCTGGGTACCTCTACGGTGACAGTGGTTCTTGTTAACTATTACCTGGGTACCTCTACGATGACTGCTTCTTGTTAACTATTACCTGGGTACCTCTACGGTGACAGTGCTTCTTGTTAACTATTACCTGGGTACCTCTACGGTGACAGTGCTTCTTGTTAACTATTACCTGGGTACCTCTACGGTGACAGTGCTTCTTGTTAACTATTACCTGGGTACCTCTACGGTGACAGTGGTTCTTGTTAACTATTACCTGGGTACCTCTACGGTGACAGTGCTCCTTGTTAACTATTACCTGGGTACCTCTACGGTGACAGTGCTTCTTGTTAACTATTACCTGGGTACCTCTACGGTGACAGTGCTTCTTATTAACTATTACCTGGGTACCTCTACGGTGACAGTGGTTCTTGTTAACTATTACCTGGGTACCTCTACGGTGACAGTGCTTCTTGTTAACTATTACCTGGATACCTCTACGGTGACAGTGCTTCTTGTTAACTATTAACTGGGTACCTCTACGGTGACAGTGCTTCTTGTTAACTATTACCTGGGTACCTCTACGGTGACAGTGCTTCTTGTTAACTATTACCTGGGTACCTCTACGGTGACAGTGCTTCTTGTTAACTATTAACTGGGTACCTCTACGGTGACAGTGCTTCTTGTTAACTATTACCTGGGTACCTCTACGGTGACAGTGCTTCTTGTTAACTATTACCTGGGTACCTCTACGGTGACAGTGGTTCTTGTTAACTATTACCTGGATACCTCTACGGTGACAGTGGTTCTTGTTAACTATTACCTGGGTACCTCTACGGTGACAGTGGTTCTTGTTAACTATTACCTGGATACCTCTACGGTGACAGTGGTTCTTGTTAACTATTACCTGGATACCTCTACGGTGACAGTGGTTCTTGTTAACTATTACCTGGGTACCTCTACGGTGACAGTGGTTCTTGTTAACTATTACCTGGATATCTCTACGGTGACAGTGGTTCTTGTTAACTATTACCTGGGTACCTCTACGGTGACAGTGGTTCTTGTTAACTATTACCTGGATACCTCTACGGTGACAGTGGTTCTTGTTAACTATTACCTGGATACCTCTACGGTGACAGTGGTTCTTGTTAACTATTACCTGGGTACCTCTACGGTGACAGTGGTTCTTGTTAACTATTACCTGGGTACCTCTACGGTGACAGTGCTTCTTGTTAACTATTACCTGGGTACCTCTACGGTGACAGTGCTTCTTGTTAACTATTACCTGGATACCTCTACGGTGACAGTGGTTCTTGTTAACTATTACCTGGGTACCTCTACGGTGACAGTGGTTCTTGTTAACTATTACCTGGGTATCTCTACGGTGACAGTGCTTCTTGTTAACTATTACCTGGGTACCTCTACGGTGACAGTGCTTCTTGTTAACTATTACCTGGATACCTCTACGGTGACAGTGGTTCTTGTTAACTATGACCTGGGTACCTCTACGGTGACAGTGCTTCTAGTTAACTATTACCTGGGTACCTCTACGGTGACAGTGGTTCTTGTTAACTATTAACTGGGTACCTCTACGGTGACAGTGGTTCTTGTTAACAATTACCTGGGTACCTCTACGGTGACAGTGGTTCTTGTTAACTATTACCTGGATACCTCTACGGTGACAGTGCTTCTTGTTAACTATTACCTGTGTACCTCTACAGTGACAGTGGTTCTTGTTAACTATTAACTGGGTACCTCTACGGTGACAGTGGTTCTTGTTAACTATTAACTGGGTACCTCTACGGTGACAGTGGTTCTTGTTAACTATTAACTGGGTACCTCTACGGTGACAGTGCTTCTTGTTAACTATTAACTGGGTACCTCTACGGTGACAGTGCTTCTTGTTAACTATTAACTGGGTACCTCTAAGGTGACAGTACTTCTTGTTAACTATTACCTGGGTACCTCTACGGTGACAGTGGTTCTTGTTAACTATTACCTGGGTACCTCTACGGTGACAGTGGTTCTTGTTAACTATTACCTGGGTACCTCTACGGTGACAGTGGTTCTTGTTAACTATTAACTGGGTACCTCTACGGTGACAGTGGTTCTTGTTAACTATTACCTGGGTACCTCTACGGTGACAGTGGTTCATGTTAACTATTACCTGGATACCTCTACGGTGACAGTGCTTCTTGTTAACTATTACCTGGGTACCTCTACGTTGACAGTGCTTCTTGTTAACTATTACTTGGGTACCTCTACGGTGACAGTGCTTCTTGTTAACTATTACCTGGGTACTTCTACGATGACAGTGCTTCTTGTTAACTATTAACTGGGTACCTCTACGGTGACAGTGCTTCTTGTTAACTATTACCTGGGTACCTCTACGGTGACAGTGCTTCTTGTTAACTATTACTTGGGTACCTCTACGGTGACAGTGCTTCTTGTTAACTATTACCTGGGTACTTCTACGATGACAGTGCTTCTTGTTAACTATTAACTGGGTACCTCTACGGTGACAGTGCTTCTTGTTAACTATTACCTGGATACCTCTACGGTGACAGTGGTTCTTGTTAACTATTACCTGGATACCTCTACGGTGACAGTGGTTCTTGTTAACTATTACCTGGGTACCTCTACGGTGACAGTGGTTCTTGTTAACTATTACCTGGGTACCTCTACGGTGACAGTGCTTCTTGTTAACTATTACCTGGGTACCTCTACGGTGACAGTGCTTCTTGTTAACTATTACCTGGATACCTCTACGGTGACAGTGGTTCTTGTTAACTATTACCTGGGTACCTCTACGGTGACAGTGGTTCTTGTTAACTATTACCTGGGTATCTCTACGGTGACAGTGCTTCTTGTTAACTATTACCTGGGTACCTCTACGGTGACAGTGCTTCTTGTTAACTATTACCTGGATACCTCTACGGTGACAGTGGTTCTTGTTAACTATGACCTGGGTACCTCTACGGTGACAGTGCTTCTAGTTAACTATTACCTGGGTACCTCTACGGTGACAGTGGTTCTTGTTAACTATTAACTGGGTACCTCTACGGTGACAGTGGTTCTTGTTAACAATTACCTGGGTACCTCTACGGTGACAGTGGTTCTTGTTAACTATTACCTGGATACCTCTACGGTGACAGTGCTTCTTGTTAACTATTACCTGTGTACCTCTACAGTGACAGTGGTTCTTGTTAACTATTAACTGGGTACCTCTACGGTGACAGTGGTTCTTGTTAACTATTAACTGGGTACCTCTACGGTGACAGTGGTTCTTGTTAACTATTAACTGGGTACCTCTACGGTGACAGTGCTTCTTGTTAACTATTAACTGGGTACCTCTACGGTGACAGTGCTTCTTGTTAACTATTAACTGGGTACCTCTAAGGTGACAGTACTTCTTGTTAACTATTACCTGGGTACCTCTACGGTGACAGTGGTTCTTGTTAACTATTACCTGGGTACCTCTACGGTGACAGTGGTTCTTGTTAACTATTACCTGGGTACCTCTACGGTGACAGTGGTTCTTGTTAACTATTAACTGGGTACCTCTACGGTGACAGTGGTTCTTGTTAACTATTACCTGGGTACCTCTACGGTGACAGTGGTTCATGTTAACTATTACCTGGATACCTCTACGGTGACAGTGCTTCTTGTTAACTATTACCTGGGTACCTCTACGTTGACAGTGCTTCTTGTTAACTATTACTTGGGTACCTCTACGGTGACAGTGCTTCTTGTTAACTATTACCTGGGTACTTCTACGATGACAGTGCTTCTTGTTAACTATTAACTGGGTACCTCTACGGTGACAGTGCTTCTTGTTAACTATTAACTGGGTACCTCTACGGTGACAGTGCTTCTTGTTAACTATGACCTGGGTACCTCTACGGTGACAGTGGTTCTTGTTAACTATTAACTGGGTACCTCTACGGTGACAGTGGTTCTTGTTAACTATTAACTGGGTACCTCTACGGTGACAGTGGTTCTTGTTAACTATTAACTGGGTACCTCTACGGTGACAGTGGTTCTTGTTAACTATTAACTGGGTACCTCTACGGTGACAGTGCTTCTTGTTAACTATTAACTGGGTACCTCTACGGTGACAGTGCTTCTTGTTAACTATTAACTGGGTACCTCTACGGTGACAGTGCTTCTTGTTAACTATTACCTGGGTACCTCTACGGTGACAGTGGTTCTTGTTAACTATTAACTGGGTACCTCTACGGTGACAGTGGTTCTTGTTAACTATTAACTGGGTACCTCTACGGTGACAGTGGTTCTTCTTAACTATTAACTGGGTACCTCTACGGTGACAGTGGTTCTTGTTAACTATTACCTGGGTACCTCTACGGTGACAGTGGTTCTTGTTAACTATTACCTGGATACCTCTACGGTGACAGTGGTTCTTGTTAACTATTAACTGGGTACCTCTACGGTGACAGTGCTTCTTGTTAACTATTACCTGGGTACCTCTACGGTGACAGTGCTTCTTGTTAACTATGACCTGGTTACCTCTACGGTGACAGTGGTTCTTGTTAACTATTACCTGGATACCTCTACGGTGACAGTGCTTCTTGTTAACTATTAACTGGGTACCTCTACGGTGACAGTGCTTCTTGTTAACTATGACCTGGGTACCTCTACGGTGACAGTGCTTCTTGTTAACTATTACCTGGATACCTCTACGGTGACAGTGCTTCTTGTTAACTATTAACTGGGTACCTCTACGGTGACAGTGCTTCTTGTTAACTATGACCTGGGTACCTCTACGGTGACAGTGCTTCTTGTTAACTATTACCTGGGTACCTCTACGGTGACAGTGCTTCTTGTTAACTATTACCTGGGTACCTCTACGGTGACAGTGGTTCTTGTTAACTATTACCTGGATACCTCTACGGTGACAGTGGTTCTTGTTAACTATTACCTGGGTACCTCTACGGTGACAGTGGTTCTTGTTAACTATTACCTGGGTACCTCTACGGTGACAGTGGTTCTTGTTAACTATTACCTGGATACCTCTACGGTGACAGTGGTTCTTGTTAACTATTACCTGGGTACCTCTACGGTAACAGTGGTTCTTGTTAACTATTACCTGGATACCTCTACGGTGACAGTGGTTCTTGTTAACTATTACCTGGGTACCTCTACGGTGACAGTGCTTCTTGTTAACTATTAACTGGATACCTCTACGGTGACAGTGCTTCTTGTTAACTATTAACTGGGTACCTCTACGGTGACAGTGCTTCTTGTTAACTATTACCTGGGTACCTCTACGGTGACGGTGGTTCTTGTTAACTATTACCTGGGTACCTCTACGGTGACAGTGGTTCTTGTTAACTATTACCTGGATACCTCTACGGTGACAGTGCTTCTTGTTAACTATTACCTGTGTACCTCTACGGTGACAGTGCTTCTTGTTAACTATTACCTGGGTACCTCTACGGTGACAGTGCTTCTTGTTAACTATTACCTGGGTACTTCTACGATGACAGTGGTTCTTGTTAACTATTACCTGGGTACCTCTACGGTGACAGTGGTTCTTGTTAACTATTAACTGGGTACCTCTACGGTGACAGTGGTTCTTGTTAACTATTAACTGGGTACCTCTACGGTGACAGTGGTTCTTGTTAACTATTACCTGGGTACCTCTACGGTGACAGTGGTTCTTGTTAACTATTAACTGGGTACCTCTACGGTGACAGTGCTTCTTGTTAACTATTAACTGGGTACCTCTACGGTGACAGTACTTCTTGTTAACTATTACCTGGGTACCTCTACGGTGACAGTGGTTCTTGTTAACTATTAACTGGGTACCTCTACGGTGACAGTGGTTCTTGTTAACTATTAACTGGGTACCTCTACGGTGACAGTGGTTCTTGTTAACTATGACCTGGGTACCTGTACGGTGACAGTGGTTCTTGTTAACTATTACCTGGGTACCTCTACGGTGACAGTGCTTCTAGTTAACTATTACCTGGGTACCTCTACGGTGACAGTGGTTCTTGTTAACTATTAACTGGGTACCTCTACGATGACAGTGGTTCTTGTTAACTATTACCTGGGTACCTCTACGGTGACAGTGGTTCTTGTTAACTATTACCTGGATACCTCTACGGTGACAGTGCTTCTTGTTAACTATTACCTGGGTACCTCTACGGTGACAGTGCTTCTTGTTAACTAATACCTGGGTACCTCTACGGTGACAGTGCTTCTTGTTAACTATTACCTGGGTACTTCTACGATGACAGTGCTTCTTGTTAACTATTAACTGGGTACCTCTACGGTGACAGTGCTTCTTGTTAACTATTAACTGGGTACCTCTACGGTGACAGTGCTTCTTGTTAACTATGACCTGGGTACCTCTACGGTGACAGTGGTTCTTGTTAACTATTAACTGGGTACCTCTACGGTGACAGTGGTTCTTGTTAACTATTAACTGGGTACCTCTACGGTGACAGTGGTTCTTGTTAACTATTAACTGGGTACCTCTACGGTGACAGTGGTTCTTGTTAATTATTAACTGGGTACCTCTACGGTGACAGTGCTTCTTGTTAACTATTAACTGGGTACCTCTACGGTGACAGTGCTTCTTGTTAACTATTAACTGGGTACCTCTACGGTGACAGTGCTTCTTGTTAACTATTACCTGGGTACCTCTACGGTGACAGTGGTTCTTGTTAACTATTAACTGGGTACCTCTACGGTGACAGTGGTTTTGTTAACTATTAACTGGGTACCTCTACGGTGACAGTGGTTCTTCTTAACTATTAACTGGGTACCTCTACGGTGACAGTGGTTCTTGTTAACTATTACCTGGGTACCTCTACGGTGACAGTGGTTCTTGTTAACTATTACCTGGATACCTCTACGGTGACAGTGGTTCTTGTTAACTATTAACTGGGTACCTCTACGGTGACAGTGCTTCTTGTTAACTATTACATGGGTACCTCTACGGTGACAGTGCTTCTTGTTAACTATGACCTGGGTACCTCTACGGTGACAGTGGTTCTTGTTAACTATTACCTAGATACCTCTACGGTGACAGTGCTTCTTGTTAACTATTAACTGGGTACCTCTACGGTGACAGTGCTTCTTGTTAACTATGACCTGGGTACCTCTACGGTGACAGTGCTTCTTGTTAACTATTACCTGGGTACCTCTACGGTGACAGTGCTTCTTGTTAACTATTAACTGGGTACCTCTACGGTGACAGTGCTTCTTGTTAACTATGACCTGGGTACCTCTACGGTGACAGTGCTTCTTGTTAACTATTACCTGGGTACCTCTACGGTGACAGTGCTTCTTGTTAACTATTACCTGGGTACCTCTACGGTGACAGTGGTTCTTGTTAACTATTACCTGGATACCTCTAAGGTGACAGTGGTTCTTGTTAACTATTACCTGGGTACCTCTACGGTGGCAGTGGTTCTTGTTAACTATTACCTGGGTACCTCTACGGTGACAGTGGTTCTTGTTAACTATTACCTGGATACCTCTACGGTGACAGTGCTTCTTGTTAACTATTACCTGGGTACCTCTACGGTAACAGTGGTTCTTGTTAACTATTACCTGGATACCTCTACGGTGACAGTGGTTCTTGTTAACTATTACCTGGGTACCTCTACGGTGACAGTGCTTCTTGTTAACTATTAACTGGATACCTCTACGGTGACAGTGCTTCTTGTTAACTATTAACTGGGTACCTCTACGGTGAGAGTGCTTCTTGTTAACTATTATTGGGTACCTCTTCGGTGACGGTGGTTCTTGTTAACTATTACCTGGGTACCTCTACGGTGACAGTGGTTCTTGTTAACTATTACCTGGATACCTCTACGGTGACAGTGCTTCTTGTTAACTATTAACTGGGTACCTCTACGGTGACAGTGCTTCTTGTTAACTATTACCTAGGTACCTCTACGGTGACAGTGCTTCTTGTTAACTATTACCTAGGTACCTCTACGGTGACAGTGGTTCTTGTTAACTATTACCTGGGTACCTCTACGGTGACAGTGCTTCTTGTTAACTATTACCTGGGTACCTCTACGGTGACAGTGCTTCTTGTTAACTATTACCTGGGTACCTCTACGGTTACAGCGCTTCTTCTTAACTATTACCTGGGTACCTCTACGGTGACAGTGGTTCTTGTTAACTATTACCTGGGTACCTCTACAGTGACAGTGGTTCTTGTTAACTATTACCTGGGTACCTCTACAGTGACAGTGGTTCTTGTTAACTATTACCTGGGTACCTCTACGGTGACAGTGGTTCTTGTTAACTATTACCTGGGTACCTCTACGGTGACAGTGCTTCTTGTTAACTATTACCTGGGTACCTCTACGGTGACAGTGGTTCTTGTTAACTATTACCTGGGTACCTCTACGGTGACAGTGCTTCTTGTTAACTATTACCTGGGTACCTCTACGGTGACAGTGCTTCTTGTTAACTATTACCTGGGTACCTCTACGGTGACAGTGGTTCTTGTTAACTATTACCTGGGTACCTCTACGGTGACAGTGCTTCTTGTTAACTATTACCTGGGTACCTCTACGGTGACAGTGCTTCTTGTTAACTATTACCTGGGTACCTCTACGGTGACAGTGGTTCTTGTTAACTATGACCTGGGTACCTCTACGGTGACAGTGGTTCTTGTTAACTATTACCTGGGTACCTCTACGGTGACAGTGCTTCTTGTTAACTATGACCTGGGTACCTCTACGGTGACAGTGGTTCTTGTTAACTATTACCTGGGTACCTCTACGGTGACAGTGGTTCTTGTTAACTATTACCTGGGTACCTCTACGGTGACAGTGGTTCTTGTTAACTATTACCTGGGTACCTCTACGATGACTGCTTCTTGTTAACTATTACCTGGGTACCTCTACGGTGACAGTGCTTCTTATTAACTATTAACTGGGTACCTCTACGGTGACAGTGCTTCTTGTTAACTATTACCTGGGTACCTCTACGGTGACAGTGGTTCTTGTTAACTATTACCTGGGTACCTCTACGGTGACAGTGCTTCTTGTTAACTATTACCTGGGTACCTCTACGGTGACAGTGGTTCTTGTTAACTATTACCTGGGTACCTCTACGGTGACAGTGCTTCTTGTTAACTATTACCTGGATACCTCTACGGTGACAGTGCTTCTTGTTAACTATTAACTGGGTACCTCTACGGTGACAGTGCTTCTTGTTAACTATTACCTGGGTACCTCTACGGTGACACTGCTTCTTGTTAACTATTAACTGGGTACCTCTACGGTGACAGTGCTTCTTGTTAACTATTACCTGGGTACCTCTACGGTGACAGTGCTTCTTGTTAACTATTACCTGGGTACCTCTACGGTAACAGTGCTTCTTGTTAACTATTAACTGGGTACCTCTACGGTGACAGTGCTTCTTGTTAACTATTAACTGGGTACCTCTACGGTGACAGTGGTTCTTGTCAACTATTACCTGGGTACCTCTACGGTGACAGTGCTTCTTGTTAACTATTACCTGGATACCTCTACGGTGACAGTGCTTCTTGTTAACTATAAACTGGGTACCTCTACGGTGACAGTGCTTCTTGTTAACTATTACCTGGGTACCTCTACGGTGACAGTGCTTCTTGTTAACTATTAACTGGGTACCTCTACGGTGACAGTGCTTCTTGTTAACTATTACCTGGGTACCTCTACGGTGACAGTGCTTCTTGTTAACTATTACCTGGGTACCTCTACGGTGACAGTGGTTCTTGTTAACTATTACCTGGATACCTCTACGGTGACAGTGGTTCTTGTTAACTATTACCTGGGTACCTCTACGGTGATAGTGGTTCTTGTTAACTATTACCTGGATACCACTACAGTGACAGTGCTTCTTGTTAACTATTAACTGGGTACCTGTACGGTGACAGTGCTTCTTGTTAACTATTACCTGGCTACCTCTACGGTGACAGTGCTTCTTGTTAACTATTAACTGGGTACCTCTACGGTGACAGTGCTTCTTGTTAACTATTACCTGGGTACCTCTACGGTGACAGTGCTTCTTGTTAACTATTACCTGGGTACCTCTACGGTGACAGTGCTTCTTGTTAACTATTAACTGGGTACCTCTACGGTGACAGTGCTTTTTGTTAACTATTACCTGGGTACCTCTACGGTGACAGTGCTTCTTGTTAACTATTACCTGGGTACCTCTACGGTGACAGTGGTTCTTGTTAACTATTACCTGGATACCTCTACGGTGACAGTGGTTCTTGTTAACTATTACCTGGATACCTCTACGGTGACAGTGGTTCTTGTTAACTATTACCTGGGTACATCTACGGTGACAGTGGTTCTTGTTAACTATTACCTGGGTACCTCTACGGTGACAGTGGTTCTTGTTAACTATTACCTGGATACCTCTACGGTGACAGTTGTTCTTGTTAACTATTACCTGGGTACCTCTACGGTGACAGTGGTTCTTGTTAACTATTACCTGGATACCTCTACGGTGACAGTGGTTCTTGTTAACTATTACCTGGATACCTCTACGGTGACAGTGGTTCTTGTTAACTATTACCTGGGTACCTCTACGGTGACAGTGGTTCTTGTTAACTATTACCTGGGTACCTCTACGGTGACAGTGCTTCTTGTTAACTATTACCTGGGTACCTCTACGGTGACAGTGCTTCTTGTTAACTATTACCTGGATGCCTCTACTGTGACAGTGGTTCTTGTTAACTATTACCTGGGTACCTCTACGGTGACAGTGGTTCTTGTTAACTATTACCTGGGTACCTCTACGGTGACAGTGCTTCTTGTTAACTATTACCTGGATACCTCTACGGTGACAGTGGTTCTTGTTAACTATTACCTGGGTACCTCTACGGTGACAGTGGTTCTTGTTAACTATTACCTGGGTACCTCTACGGTGACAGTGGTTCTTGTTAACTATTACCTGGATACCTCTACGGTGACAGTGGTTCTTGTTAACTATTACCTGGGTACCTCTACGGTGACAGTGGTTCTTGTTAACTATTACCTGGATACCTCTACGGTGACAGTGGTTCTTGTTAACTATTACCTGGATACCTCTACGGTGACAGTGGTTCTTGTTAACTATTACCTGGGTACCTCTACGGTGACAGTGGTTCTTGTTAACTATTACCTGGGTACCTCTACGGTGACAGTGCTTCTTGTTAACTATTACCTGGGTACCTCTACGGTGACAGTGCTTCTTGTTAACTATTACCTGGATGCCTCTACTGTGACAGTGGTTCTTGTTAACTATTACCTGGGTACCTCTACGGTGACAGTGGTTCTTGTTAACTATTACCTGGGTACCTCTACGGTGACAGTGCTTCTTGTTAACTATTACCTGGGTACCTCTACGGTGACAGTGCTTCTTGTTAACTATTAACTGGGTACCTCTACGGTGACAGTGGTTCTTGTTAACTATTAACTGGGTACCTCTACGGTGACAGTGGTTCTTCTTAACTATTAACTGGGTACCTCTACGGTGACAGTGGTTCTTGTTAACTATTACCTGGGTACCTCTACGGTGACAGTGGTCCTTGTTAACTATTACCTGGATACCTCTACGGTGACAGTGGTTCTTGTTAACTATTAACTGGGTACCTCTACGGTGACAGTGCTTCTTGTTAACTATTACCTGGATACCTCTACGGTGACAGTGCTTCTTGTTAACTATGACCTGGGTACCTCTACGGTGACAGTGGTTCTTGTTAACTATTACCTGGATACCTCTACGGTGACAGTGGTTCTTGTTAACTATTAACTGGGTACCTCTACGGTGACAGTAGTTCTTATTAACTATTACCTGGGTACCTCTACGGTGACAGTGGTTCTTGTTAACTATGACCTGGGAACCTCTACGGTGACAGTGCTTCTTGTTAACTATTACCTGGATACCTCTACGGTGACAGTGCTTCTTGTTAACTATTAACTGGGTACCTCTACGGTGACAGTGCTTCTTGTTAACTATGACCTGGGTACCTCTACGGTGACAGTGCTTCTTGTTAACTATTACCTGGGTACCTCTACGGTGACAGTGCTTCTTGTTAACTATTACCTGGGTACCTCTACGGTGACAGTGGTTCTTGTTAACTATTACCTGGATACCTCTACGGTGACAGTGGTTCTTGTTAACTATTACCTGGGTACCTCTACGGTGACAGTGGTTCTTGTTAACTATTACCTGGGTACCTCTACGGTGACAGTGGTTCTTGGTAACTATTACCTGGATACCTCTACGGTGACAGTGCTTCTTGTTAACTATTACCTGGGTACCTCTACGGTAACAGTGGTTCTTGTTAACTATTACCTGGATACCTCTACGGTGACAGTGGTTCTTGTTAACTATTACCTGGGTACCTCTACGGTGACAGTGCTTCTTGTTAACTATTAACTGGATACCTCTACGGTGACAGTGCTTCTTGTTAACTATGACCTGGGTACCTCTACGGTGACAGTGCTTCTTGTTAACTATTACCTGGGTACCTCTACGGTGACAATGGTTCTTGTTAACTATTACCTGGGTACCTCTACGGTGACAGTGCTTCTTGTTAACTATTACCTGGGTACCTCTACAGTGACAGTGGTTCTTGTTAACTATTACCTGGGTACCTCTACGGTGACAGTGGTTCTTGTTAACTATTACCTGGGTACCTCTACGGTGACAGTGCTTCTTGTTAACTATTACCTGGGTACCTCTACGATGACAGTGGTTCTTGTTAACTATTACCTGGGTACCTCTACGGTGACAGTGCTTCTTGTTAACTATTACCTGGGTACCTCTACGGTGACAGTGCTTCTTGTTAACTATTACCTGGGTACCTCTACGGTGACAGTGGTTCTTGTTAACTATTACCTGGGTACCTCTACGCTGACAGTGCTTCTTGTTAACTATTACCTGGGTACCTCTACGGTGACAGTGCTTCTTGTTAACTATTACCTGGGTACCTCTACGGTGACAGTGGTTCTTGTTAACTATGACCTGGGTACCTCTACGGTGACAGTGGTTCTTGTTAACTATTACCTGGGTACCTCTACGGTGACAGTGCTTCTTGTTAACTATGACCTGGGTACCTCTACGGTGACAGTGGTTCTTGTTAACTATTACCTGGCTGACAGTCGTTCTTGTTAACTATTACCTGGGTACCTCTACGGTGACAGTGGTTCTTGTTAACTATTACCTGGGTACCTCTACGATGACTGCTTCTTGTTAACTATTACCTGGGTACCTCTACGGTGACAGTGCTTCTTGTTAACTATTAACTGGGTACCTCTACGGTGACAGTGCTTCTTGTTAACTATTACCTGGGTACCTCTACGGTGACAGTGGTTCTTGTTAACTATTACCTGGGTACCGCTACGGTGACAGTGCTTCTTGTTAACTATTACCTGGGTACCTCTACGGTGACAGTGGTTCTTGTTAACTATTACCTGGGTACCTCTACGGTGACAGTGCTTCTTGTTAACTATTACCTTGATACCTCTACGGTGACAGTGCTTCTTGTTAACTATTAACTGGGTACATCTACGGTGACAGTGCTTCTTGTTAACTATTACCTGGGTACCTCTACGGTGACAGTGCTTCTTGTTAACTATTAACTGGGTACCTCTACGGTAACAGTGCTTCTTGTTAACTATTAACTGGGTACCTCTACGGTGACAGTGCTTCTTGTTAACTATAAACTGGGTACCTCTACGGTGACAGTGCTTCTTGTTAACTATTACCTGGGTACCTCTACGGTGACAGTGCTTCTTGTTAACTATTAACTGGGTACCTCTACGGTGACAGTGCTTCTTGTTAACTATTACCTGGGTACCTCTACGGTAACAGTGCTTCTTGTTAACTATTAACTGGGTACCTCTACGGTGACAGTGCTTCTTGTTAACTATAAACTGGGTACCTCTACGGTGACAGTGCTTCTTGTTAACTATTACCTGGGTACCTCTACGGTGACAGTGCTTCTTGTTAACTATTAACTGGGTACCTCTACGGTGACAGTGCTTCTTGTTAACTATTACCTGGGTACCTCTACGGTGACAGTGCTTCTTGTTAACTATTACCTGGGTACCTCTACGGTGACAGTGGTTCTTGTTAACTATTACCTGGATACCTCTACGGTGACAGTGGTTCTTGTTAACTATTACCTGGGTACCTCTACGGTGACAGTGGTTCTTGTTAACTATTACCTGGATACCTCTACGGTGACAGTGCTTCTTGTTAACTATTAACTGGGTACCTCTACGGTGACAGTGCTTCTTGTTAACTATTACATGGCTACCTCTACGGTGACAGTGCTTCTTGTTAACTATTAACTGGGTACCTCTACGGTAACAGTGCTTCTTGTTAACTATTACCTGGGTACCTCTACGGTGACAGTGCTTCTTGTTAACTATTACCTGGGTACCTCTACGGTGACAGTGCTTCTTGTTAACTATTAACTGGGTACCTCTACGGTGACAGTGCTTCTTGTTAACTATTACCTGGGTACCTCTACGGTGACAGTGCTTCTTGTTAACTATTACCTGGGTACCTCTACGGTGACAGTGGTTCTTGTTAACTATTACCTGGATACCTCTACGGTGACAGTGGTTCTTGTTAACTATTACCTGGATACCTCTACGGTGACAGTGGTTCTTGTTAACTATTACCTGGATACCTCTACGGTGACAGTGGTTCTTGTTAACTATTACCTGGGTACCTCTACGGTGACAGTGGTTCTTGTTAACTATTACCTGGATACCTCTACGGTGACAGTGGTTCTTGTTAACTATTACCTGGGTACCTCTACGGTGACAGTGGTTCTTGTTAACTATTACCTGGATACCTCTACGGTGACAGTGGTTCTTGTTAACTATTACCTGGATACCTCTACGGTGACAGTTGTTCTTGTTAACTATTACCTGGGTACCTCTACGGTGACAGTGGTTCTTGTTAACTATTACCTGGGTACCTCTACGGTGACAGTGCTTCTTGTTAACTATTACCTGGGTACCTCTACGGTGACAGTGCTTCTTGTTAACTATTACCTGGATACCTCTACGGTGACAGTGGTTCTTGTTAACTATTACCTGGGTACCTCTACGGTGACAGTGGTTCTTGTTAACTATTACCTGGGTACCTCTACGGTGACAGTGGTTCTTGTTAACTATTACCTGGGTACCTCTACGGTGACAGTGCTTCTTGTTAACTATTACCTGGGTACCTCTACGGTGACAGTGCTTCTTGTTAACTATTAACTGGGTACCTCTACGGTGACAGTGGTTCTTGTTAACTATTAACTGGGTACCTCTACGGTGACAGTGGTTCTTCTTAACTATTAACTGGGTACCTCTACGGTGACAGTGGTTCTTGTTAACTATTACCTGGGTACCTCTACGGTGACAGTGGTCCTTGTTAACTATTACCTGGATACCTCTACGGTGACAGTGGTTCTTGTTAACTATTAACTGGGTACCTCTACGGTGACAGTGCTTCTTGTTAACTATTACCTGGATACCTCTACGGTGACAGTGCTTCTTGTTAACTATGACCTGGGTACCTCTACGGTGACAGTGGTTCTTGTTAACTATTACCTGGATACCTCTACGGTGACAGTGGTTCTTGTTAACTATTAACTGGGTACCTCTACGGTGACAGTAGTTCTTATTAACTATTACCTGGGTACCTCTACGGTGACAGTGGTTCTTGTTAACTATGACCTGGGAACCTCTACGGTGACAGTGCTTCTTGTTAACTATTACCTGGATACCTCTACGGTGACAGTGCTTCTTGTTAACTATTAACTGGGTACCTCTACGGTGACAGTGCTTCTTGTTAACTATGACCTGGGTACCTCTACGGTGACAGTGCTTCTTGTTAACTATTACCTGGGTACCTCTACGGTGACAGTGCTTCTTGTTAACTATTACCTGGGTACCTCTACGGTGACAGTGGTTCTTGTTAACTATTACCTGGATACCTCTACGGTGACAGTGGTTCTTGTTAACTATTACCTGGGTACCTCTACGGTGACAGTGGTTCTTGTTAACTATTACCTGGGTACCTCTACGGTGACAGTGGTTCTTGGTAACTATTACCTGGATACCTCTACGGTGACAGTGCTTCTTGTTAACTATTACCTGGGTACCTCTACGGTAACAGTGGTTCTTGTTAACTATTACCTGGATACCTCTACGGTGACAGTGGTTCTTGTTAACTATTACCTGGGTACCTCTACGGTGACAGTGCTTCTTGTTAACTATTAACTGGATACCTCTACGGTGACAGTGCTTCTTGTTAACTATGACCTGGGTACCTCTACGGTGACAGTGCTTCTTGTTAACTATTACCTGGGTACCTCTACGGTGACAATGGTTCTTGTTAACTATTACCTGGGTACCTCTACGGTGACAGTGCTTCTTGTTAACTATTACCTGGGTACCTCTACAGTGACAGTGGTTCTTGTTAACTATTACCTGGGTACCTCTACGGTGACAGTGGTTCTTGTTAACTATTACCTGGGTACCTCTACGGTGACAGTGCTTCTTGTTAACTATTACCTGGGTACCTCTACGATGACAGTGGTTCTTGTTAACTATTACCTGGGTACCTCTACGGTGACAGTGCTTCTTGTTAACTATTACCTGGGTACCTCTACGGTGACAGTGCTTCTTGTTAACTATTACCTGGGTACCTCTACGGTGACAGTGGTTCTTGTTAACTATTACCTGGGTACCTCTACGCTGACAGTGCTTCTTGTTAACTATTACCTGGGTACCTCTACGGTGACAGTGCTTCTTGTTAACTATTACCTGGGTACCTCTACGGTGACAGTGGTTCTTGTTAACTATGACCTGGGTACCTCTACGGTGACAGTGGTTCTTGTTAACTATTACCTGGGTACCTCTACGGTGACAGTGCTTCTTGTTAACTATGACCTGGGTACCTCTACGGTGACAGTGGTTCTTGTTAACTATTACCTGGGTGACAGTCGTTCTTGTTAACTATTACCTGGGTACCTCTACGGTGACAGTGGTTCTTGTTAACTATTACCTGGGTACCTCTACGATGACTGCTTCTTGTTAACTATTACCTGGGTACCTCTACGGTGACAGTGCTTCTTGTTAACTATTAACTGGGTACCTCTACGGTGACAGTGCTTCTTGTTAACTATTACCTGGGTACCTCTACGGTGACAGTGGTTCTTGTTAACTATTACCTGGGTACCGCTACGGTGACAGTGCTTCTTGTTAACTATTACCTGGGTACCTCTACGGTGACAGTGGTTCTTGTTAACTATTACCTGGGTACCTCTACGGTGACAGTGCTTCTTGTTAACTATTACCTGGATACCTCTACGGTGACAGTGCTTCTTGTTAACTATTAACTGGGTACATCTACGGTGACAGTGCTTCTTGTTAACTATTACCTGGGTACCTCTACGGTGACAGTGCTTCTTGTTAACTATTAACTGGGTACCTCTACGGTAACAGTGCTTCTTGTTAACTATTAACTGGGTACCTCTACGGTGACAGTGCTTCTTGTTAACTATAAACTGGGTACCTCTACGGTGACAGTGCTTCTTGTTAACTATTACCTGGGTACCTCTACGGTGACAGTGCTTCTTGTTAACTATTAACTGGGTACCTCTACGGTGACAGTGCTTCTTGTTAACTATTACCTGGGTACCTCTACGGTGACAGTGCTTCTTGTTAACTATTACCTGGGTACCTCTACGGTGACAGTGGTTCTTGTTAACTATTACCTGGATACCTCTACGGTGACAGTGGTTCTTGTTAACTATTACCTGGGTACCTCTACGGTGACAGTGGTTCTTGTTAACTATTACCTGGATACCTCTACGGTGACAGTGCTTCTTGTTAACTATTAACTGGGTACCTCTACGGTGACAGTGCTTCTTGTTAACTATTACATGGCTACCTCTACGGTGACAGTGCTTCTTGTTAACTATTAACTGGGTACCTCTACGGTGACAGTGCTTCTTGTTAACTATTACCTGGGTACCTCTACGGTGACAGTGCTTCTTGTTAACTATTACCTGGGTACCTCTACGGTGACAGTGCTTCTTGTTAACTATTAACTGGGTACCTCTACGGTGACAGTGCTTCTTGTTAACTATTACCTGGGTACCTCTACGGTGACAGTGCTTCTTGTTAACTATTACCTGGGTACCTCTACGGTGACAGTGGTTCTTGTTAACTATTACCTGGATACCTCTACGGTGACAGTGGTTCTTGTTAACTATTACCTGGATACCTCTACGGTGACAGTGGTTCTTGTTAACTATTACCTGGATACCTCTACGGTGACAGTGGTTCTTGTTAACTATTACCTGGGTACCTCTACGGTGACAGTGGTTCTTGTTAACTATTACCTGGATACCTCTACGGTGACAGTGGTTCTTGTTAACTATTACCTGGGTACCTCTACGGTGACAGTGGTTCTTGTTAACTATTACCTGGATACCTCTACGGTGACAGTGGTTCTTGTTAACTATTACCTGGATACCTCTACGGTGACAGTGGTTCTTGTTAACTATTACCTGGGTACCTCTACGGTGACAGTGGTTCTTGTTAACTATTACCTGGGTACCTCTACGGTGACAGTGCTTCTTGTTAACTATTACCTGGGTACCTCTACGGTGACAGTGCTTCTTGTTAACTATTACCTGGATACCTCTACGGTGACAGTGGTTCTTGTTAACTATTACCTGGGTACCTCTACGGTGACAGTGGTTCTTGTTAACTATTACCTGGGTACCTCTACGGTGACAGTGCTTCTTGTTAACTATTACCTGGGTACCTCTACGGTGACAGTGCTTCTTGTTAACTATTACCTGGATACCTCTACGGTGACGGTGGTTCTTGTTAACTATGACCTGGGTACCTCTACGGTGACAGTGGTTCTTGTTAACTATTACCTGGATACCTCTACGGTGACAGTGGTTCTTGTTAACTATGACCTGGGTACCTCTACGGTGACAGTGCTTCTTGTTAACTATTAACTGGGTACCTCTACGGTGACAGTGCTTCTTGTTAACTATTAACTGGGTACCTCTACGGTGACAGTGCTTCTTGTTAACTATTACCTGGGTACCCCTACGGTGACAGTGCTTCTTGTTAACTATGACCTGGGTACCTCTACGGTGACAGTGCTTCTTGTTAACTATGACCTGGGTACCTCTACGGTGACAGTGCTTCTTGTTAACTATTACCTGGATACCTCTACGGTGACAGTGGTTCTTGTTAACTATGACCTGGGTACCTCTACGGTGACAGTGCTTCTTGTTAACTATGACCTGGGTACCTCTACGGTGACAGTGCTTCTTGTTAACTATTACCTGGATACCTCTACGGTGACAGTGGTTCTTGTTAACTATTAACTGGGTACCTCTACGGTGACAGTGCTTCTTGTTTACTATTACCTGGGTACCTCTACGGTGACAGTGGTTCTTGTTAACTATTACCTGGGTACCTCTACGGTGACAGTGGTTCTTGTTAACTATTAACTGGGTACCTCTACGGTGACAGTGGTTCTTGTTAACTATTACCTGGGTACCTCTACGGTGACAGTGGTTCTTGTTAACTATTACCTGGATACCTCTACGGTGACAGTGGTTCTTGTTAACTATTACCTGGATACCTCTACGGTGACAGTGGTTCTTGTTAACTATTACCTGGATACCTCTACGGTGACAGTGGTTCTTGTTAACTATTACCTTTGTACCTCTACGGTGACAGTGGTTCTTGTTAACTATTACCTGGATACCTCTACGGTGACAGTGGTTCTTGTTAACTATTACCTGGGTACCTCTACGGTGACAGTGGTTCTTGTTAACTATTACCTGGATACCTCTACGGTGACAGTGGTTCTTGTTAACTATTACCTGGATACCTCTACGGTGACAGTGGTTCTTGTTAACTATTACCTGGGTACCTCTACGGTGACAGTGGTTCTTGTTAACTATTACCTGGGTACCTCTACGGTGACAGTGCTTCTTGTTAACTATTACCTGGGTACCTCTACGGTGACAGTGCTTCTTGTTAACTATTACCTGGATACCTCTACGGTGACAGTGGTTCTTGTTAACTATTACCTGGGTACCTCTACGGTGACAGTGGTTCTTGTTAACTATTACCTGGGTACCTCTACGGTGACAGTGCTTCTTGTTAACTATTACCTGGGTACCTCTACGGTGACAGTGCTTCTTGTTAACTATTACCTGGATACCTCTACGGTGACAGTGGTTCTTGTTAACTATGACCTGGGTACCTCTACGGTGACAGTGGTTCTTGTTAACTATTACCTGGATACCTCTACGGTGACAGTGGTTCTTGTTAACTATGACCTGGGTACCTCTACGGTGACAGTGCTTCTTGTTAACTATTAACTGGGTACCTCTACGGTGACAGTGCTTCTTGTTAACTATTAACTGGGTACCTCTACGGTGACAGTGCTTCTTGTTAACTATTACCTGGGTACCTCTATGGTGACAGTGCTTCTTGTTAACTATGACCTGGGTACCTCTACGGTGACAGTGCTTCTTGTTAACTATGACCTGGGTACCTCTACGGTGACAGTGCTTCTTGTTAACTATTACCTGGATACCTCTACGGTGACAGTGGTTCTTGTTAACTATTAACTGGGTACCTCTACGGTGACAGTGCTTCTTGTTAACTATGACCTGGGTACCTCTACGGTGACAGTGGTTCTTGTTAACTATTACCTGGGTACCTCTACGGTGACAGTGGTTCTTGTTAACTATTAACTGGGTACCTCTACGGTGACAGTGGTTCTTGTTAACTATTACCTAGGTACCTCTACGGTGACAGTGGTTCTTGTTAACAATTACCTGGATACCTCTACGGTGACAGTGGTTCTTGTTAACTATTAACTGGGTACCTCTACGGTGACAGTGGTTCTTGTTAACTATTAACTGGGTACCTCTACGGTGACAGTGCTTCTTGTTAACTATGACCTGGGTACCTCTACGGTGACAGTGCTTCTTGTTAACTATGACCTGGGTACCTCTACGGTGACAGTGCTTCTTGTTAACTATTACCTGGATACCTCTACGGTGACAGTGGTTCTTGTTAACTATTAACTGGGTACCTCTACGGTGACAGTGCTTCTTGTTAACTATTACCTGGGTACCTCTACGGTGACAGTGGTTCTTGTTAACTATTACCTGGGTACCTCTACGGTGACAGTGGTTCTTGTTAACTATTAACTGGGTACCTCTACGGTGACAGTGGTTCTTGTTAACTATTACCTGGGTACCTCTACGGTGACAGTGGTTCTTGTTAACTATTACCTGGATACCTCTACGGTGACAGTGGTTCTTGTTAACTATTACCTGGATACCTCTACGGTGACAGTGGTTCTTGTTAACTATTACCTGGATACCTCTACGGTGACAGTGGTTCTTGTTAACTATTACCTTTGTACCTCTACGGTGACAGTGGTTCTTGTTAACTATTACCTGGATACCTCTACGGTGACAGTGGTTCTTGTTAACTATTACCTGGGTACCTCTACGGTGACAGTGGTTCTTGTTAACTATTACCTGGATACCTCTACGGTGACAGTGGTTCTTGTTAACTATTACCTGGATACCTCTACGGTGACAGTGGTTCTTGTTAACTATTACCTGGGTACCTCTACGGTGACAGTGGTTCTTGTTAACTATTACCTGGGTACCTCTACGGTGACAGTGCTTCTTGTTAACTATTACCTGGGTACCTCTACGGTGACAGTGCTTCTTGTTAACTATTACCTGGATACCTCTACGGTGACAGTGGTTCTTGTTAACTATTACCTGGGTACCTCTACGGTGACAGTGGTTCTTGTTAACTATTACCTGGGTACCTCTACGGTGACAGTGCTTCTTGTTAACTATTACCTGGGTACCTCTACGGTGACAGTGCTTCTTGTTAACTATTACCTGGATACCTCTACGGTGACAGTGGTTCTTGTTAACTATGACCTGGGTACCTCTACGGTGACAGTGGTTCTTGTTAACTAATACCTGGATACCGCTACGGTGACAGTGGTTCTTGTTAACTATGACCTGGGTACCTCTACGGTGACAGTGCTTCTTGTTAACTATTAACTGGGTACCTCTACGGTGACAGTGCTTCTTGTTAACTATTAACTGGGTACCTCTACGGTGACAGTGCTTCTTGTTAACTATTACCTGGGTACCTCTACGGTGACAGTGCTTCTTGTTAACTATGACCTGGGTACCTCTACGGTGACAGTGCTTCTTGTTAACTATGACCTGGGTACCTCTACGGTGACAGTGCTTCTTGTTAACTATTACCTGGATACCTCTACGGTGACAGTGGTTCTTGTTAACTATTAACTGGGTACCTCTACGGTGACAGTGCTTCTTGTTAACTATGACCTGGGTACCTCTACGGTGACAGTGGTTCTTGTTAACTATTACCTGGGTACCTCTACGGTGACAGTGGTTCTTGTTAACTATTAACTGGGTACCTCTACGGTGACAGTGGTTCTTGTTAACTATTACCTAGGTACCTCTACGGTGACAGTGGTTCTTGTTAACAATTACCTGGATACCTCTACGGTGACAGTGGTTCTTGTTAACTATTAACTGGGTACCTCTACGGTGACAGTGGTTCTTGTTAACTATTAACTGGGTTCCTCTACGGTGACAGTGGTTCTTGTTAACTATGACCTGGGTACCTCTACGGTGACAGTGGTTCTTGTTAACTATTACCTGGGTACCTCTACGGTGACAGTGCTTCTAGTTAACTATTACCTGGGTACCTCTACGGTGACAGTGGTTCTTGTTAACTATTAACTGGGTACCTCTACGGTGACAGTGGTTCTTGTTAACTATTACCTGGGTACCTCTACGGTGACAGTGGTTCTTGTTAACTATTACCTGGATACCTCTACGGTGACAGTGCTTCTTGTTAACTATTACCTGGGTACCTCTACGGTGACAGTGCTTCTTGTTAACTATTACCTGGGTACCTCTACGGTGACAGTGCTTCTTGTTAACTATTACCTGGGTACTTCTACCATGACAGTGCTTCTTGTTAACTATTAACTGGGTACCTCTACGGTGACAGTGCTTCTTGTTAACTATGACCTGGGTACCTCTACGGTGACAGTGGTTCTTGTTAACTATTAACGGGGTACCTCTACGGTGACAGTGGTTCTTGTTAACTATTAACTGGGTACCTCTACGGTGACAGTGGTTCTTGTTAACTATTAACTGGGTACCTCTACGGTGACAGTGGTTCTTGTTAACTATTAACTGGGTACCTCTACGGTGACAGTGCTTCTTGTTAACTATTAACTGGGTACCTCTACGGTGACAGTGCTTCTTGTTAACTATTAACTGGGTACCTCTACGGTGACAGTGCTTCTTGTTAACTATTACCTGGGTACCTCTACGGTGACAGTGGTTCTTGTTAACTATTAACTGGGTACCTCTACGGTGACAGTGGTTCTTGTTAACTATTAACTGGGTACCTCTACGGTGACAGTGGTTCTTGTTAACTATGACCTGGGTACCTCTACGGTGACAGTGGTTCTTGTTAACTATTACCTGGGTACCTCTACGGTGACAGTGCTTCTAGTTAACTATTACCTGGGTACCTCTACGGTGACAGTGGTTCTTGTTAACTATTAACTGGGTACCTCTACGGTGACAGTGGTTCTTGTTAACTATTACCTGGGTACCTCTACGGTGACAGTGGTTCTTGTTAACTATTACCTGGATACCTCTACGGTGACAGTGCTTCTTGTTAACTATTACCTGGGTACCTCTACGGTGACAGTGCTTCTTGTTAACTATTACCTGGGTACCTCTACGGTGACAGTGCTTCTTGTTAACTATTACCTGGGTACTTCTACGATGACAGTGCTTCTTGTTAACTATTAACTTGGTACCTCTACGGTGACAGTGCTTCTTGTTAACTATTAACTGGGTACCTCTACGGTGACAGTGCTTCTTGTTAACTATGACCTGGGTACCTCTACGGTGACAGTGCTTCTTGTTAACTATTAACTGGGTACCTCTACGGTGACAGTGGTTCTTGTTAACTATTAACTGGGTACCTCTACGGTGACAGTGGTTCTTGTTAACTATTAACTGGGTACCTCTACGGTGACAGTAGTTCTTGTTAACTATTAACTGGGTACCTCTACGGTGACAGTGCTTCTTGTTAACTATTAACTGGGTACCTCTACGGTGACAGTGCTTCTTGTTAACTATTAACTGGGTACCTCTACGGTGACAGTGCTTCTTGTTAACTATTACCTGGGTACCTCTACGGTGACAGTGTTTCTTGTTAACTATTAACTGGGTACCTCTACGGTGACAGTGGTTCTTGTTAACTATTAACTGGGTACCTCTACGGTGACAGTGGTTCTTGTTAACTATTACCTGGATACCTCTACGGTGACAGTGCTTCTTGTTAACTATTACCTGGGTACCTCTACGGTGACAGTGCTTCTTGTTAACTATTACCTGGGTACCTCTACGGTGACAGTGCTTCTTGTTAACTATTACCTGGGTACTTCTACGATGACAGTGCTTCTTGTTAACTATTAACTGGGTACCTCTACGGTGACAGTGCTTCTTGTTAACTATTAACTGCGTACCTCTACGGTGACAGTGGTTCTTGTTAACTATGACCTGGGTACCTCTACGGTGACAGTGGTTCTTGTTAACTATTAACTGGGTACCTCTACGGTGACAGTGGTTCTTGTTAACTATTTACTGGGTACCTCTACGGTGACAGTGGTTCTTGTTAACTATTAACTGGGTACCTCTACGGTGACAGTGGTTCTTGTTAACTATTAACTGGGTACCTCTACGGTGACAGTGCTTCTTGTTAACTATTAACTGGGTACCTCTACGGTGACAGTGCTTCTTGTTAACTATTAACTGGGTACCTCTACGGTGACAGTGCTTCTTGTTAACTATTACCTGGGTACCTCTACGGTGACAGTGGTTCTTGTTAACTATTAACTGGGTACCTCTACGGTGACAGTGGTTCTTGTTAACTATTAACTGGGTACCTCTACGGTGACAGTGGTTCTTGTTAACTATGACCTGGGTACCTCTACGGTGACAGTGCTTCTTCTTAACTATTACCTGGGTACTTCTACGGTGACAGTGCTTCTAGTTAACTATTACCTGGGTACCTCTGCGGTGACAGTGGTTCTTGTTAACTATTAACTGGGTACCTCTACGGTGACAGTGGTTCTTGTTAACTATTACCTGGGTACCTCTACGGTGACAGTGCTTCTTGTTAACTATTACCTGGGTACCTCTACGGTGACAGTGGTTCTTGTTAACTATTACCTGGATACCTCTACGGTGACAGTGGTTCTTGTTAACTATTACCTGGGTACCTCTACGGTGACAGTGGTTCTTGTTAACTATTACCTGGGTACCTCTACGGTGACAGTGGTTCTTGTTAACTATTACCTGGATACCTCTACGGTGACAGTGCTTCTTGTTAACTATTACCTGGGTACCTCTACGGTAACAGTGGTTCTTGTTAACTATTACCTGGATACCTCTACGGTGACAGTGGTTCTTGTTAACTATTACCTGGGTACCTCTACGGTGACAGTGCTTCTTGTTAACTATTAACTGGATACCTCTACGGTGACAGTGCTTCTTGTTAACTATGACCTGGGTACCTCTACGGTGACAGTGCTTCTTGTTAACTATTACCTGGGTACCTCTACGGTGACGGTGGTTCTTGTTAACTATTACCTGGGTACCTCTACGGTGACAGTGGTTCTTGTTAACTATTACCTGGATACCTCTACGGTGACAGTGCTTCTTGTTAACTATTAACTGGGTACCTCTACGGTGACAGTGCTTCTTGTTAACTATTACCTAGGTACCTCTACGGTGACAGTGCTTCTTGTTAACTATTACCTAGGTACCTCTACGCTGACAGTGGTTCTTGTTAACTATTACCTGGGTACCTCTACGGTGACAGTGCTTCTTGTTAACTATTACCTGGGTACCTCTACGGTGACAGTGCTTCTTGTTAACTATTACCTGGGTACCTCTACGGTGACAGCGCTTCTTCTTAACTATTACCTGGGTACCTCTACGGTGACAGTGGTTCTTGTTAATTATTACCTGGGTACCTCTACGGTGACAGTGGTTCTTGTTAACTATTACCTGGGTACCTCTACGGTGACAGTGGTTCTTGTTAACTATTACCTGGGTACCTCTACGGTGACAGTGCTTCTTGTTAACTATTACCTGGGTACCTCTACGGTGACAATGGTTCTTGTTAACTATTACCTGGGTACCTCTACGGTGACAGTGCTTCTTGTTAACTATTACCTGGGTACCTCTACAGTGACAGTGCTTCTTGTTAACTATTACCTGGGTACCTCTACGGTGACAGTGGTTCTTGTTAACTATTACCTGGGTACTTCTACGGTGACAGTGCTTCTTGTTAACTATTACCTGGGTACCTCTACGGTGACAGTGCTTCTTGTTAACTATTACCTGGGTACCTCTACGGTGACAGTGGTTCTTGTTAACTATTACCTGGGTACCTCTACGATGACTGCTTCTTGTTAACTATTACCTGGGTACCTCTACGGTGACAGTGCTTCTTGTTAACTATTACCTGGGTACCTCTACGGTGACAGTGGTTCTTGTTAACTATGACCTGGGTACCTCTACGGTGACAGTGGTTCTTGTTAACTATTACCTGGGTACCTCTACGGTGACAGTGCTTCTTGTTAACTATGACCTGGGTACCTCTACGGTGACAGTGGTTCTTGTTAACTATTACCTGGGTACCTCTACGGTGACAGTGGTTCTTGTTAACTATTACCTGGGTACCTCTACGGTGACAGTGGTTCTTGTTAACTATTACCTGGGTACCTCTACGATGACTGCTTCTTGTTAACTATTACCTGGGTACCTCTACGGTGACAGTGCTTCTTGTTAACTATTAACTGGGTACCTCTACGGTGACAGTGCTTCTTGTTAACTATTACCTGGGTACCTCTACGGTGACAGTGGTTCTTGTTAACTATTACCTGGGTACCTCTACGGTGACAGTGCTTCTTGTTAACTATTACCTGGGTACCTCTACGGTGACAGTGCTTCTTGTTAACTATTAACTGGGTACCTCTACGGTGACAGTGCTTCTTGTTAACTATTACCTGGGTACCTCTACGGTGACAGTGCTTTTTGTTAACTATTACCTGGGTACCTCTACGGTAACAGTGCTTCTTGTTAACTATTAACTGGGTACCTCTACGGTGACAGTGCTTCTTGTTAACTATAAACTGGGTACCTCTACGGTGACAGTGCTTCTTGTTAACTATTACCTGGGTACCTCTACGGTGACAGTGCTTCTTGTTAACTATTAACTGGGTACCTCTACGGTGACAGTGCTTCTCGTTAACTATTACCTGGGTACCTCTACGGTGACAGTGCTTCTTGTTAACTATTACCTGGGTACCTCTACGGTGACAGTGGTTCTTGTTAACTATTACCTGGATACCTCTACGGTGACAGTGGTTCTTGTTAACTATTACCTGGGTACCTCTACGGTGACAGTGGTTCTTGTTAACTATTACCTGGATACCTCTACGGTGACAGTGCTTCTTGTTAACTATTAACTGGGTACCTCTACGGTGACAGTGCTTCTTGTTAACTATTACATGGCTACGTCTACGGTGACAGTGCTTCTTGTTAACTATTAACTGGGTACCTCTACGGTGACAGTGCTTCTTGTTAACTATTACCTGGATACCTCTACGGTGACAGTGGTTCTTGTTAACTATTACCTGGATACCTCTACGGTGACAGTGGTTCTTGTTAACTATTACCTGGATACCTCTACGGTGACAGTGCTTCTTGTTAACTATTACCTGGGTACCTCTACGGTGACAGTGCTTCTTGTTAACTATTACCTGGATACCTCTACGGTGACAGTGGTTCTTGTTAACTATTACCTGGGTACCTCTACGGTGACAGTGGTTCTTGTTAACTATTACCTGGATACCTCTACGGTGACAGTGGTTCTTGTTAACTATTACCTGGATACCTCTACGGTGACAGTGGTTCTTGTTAACTATTACCTGGGTACCTCTACGGTGACAGTGGTTCTTGTTAACTATTACCTGGGTACCTCTACGGTGACAGTGCTTCTTGTTAACTATTACCTGGGTACCTCTACGGTGACAGTGCTTCTTGTTAACTATAACCTGGATACCTCTACGGTGACAGTGGTTCTTGTTAACTATTACCTGGGTACCTCTACGGTGACAGTGGTTCTTGTTAACTATTACCTGGGTACCTCTACGGTGACAGTGCTTCTTGTTAACTATTACCTGGGTACCTCTACGGTGACAGTGCTTCTTGTTAACTATTACCTGGATACCTCTACGGTGACAGTGGTTCTTGTTAACTATGACCTGGGTACCTCTACGGTGACAGTGGTTCTTGTTAACTATTACCTGGATACCTCTACGGTGACAGTGGTTCTTGTTAACTATGACCTGGGTACCTCTACGGTGACAGTGCTTCTTGTTAACTATTAACTGGGTACCTCTACGGTGACAGTGCTTCTTGTTAACTATTAACTGGGTACCTCTACGGTGACAGTGCTTCTTGTTAACTATTACCTGGGTACCTCTACGGTGACAGTGCTTCTTGTTAACTATGACCTGGGTACCTCTACGGTGACAGTGCTTCTTGTTAACTATGACCTGGGTACCTCTACGGTGACAGTGCTTCTTGTTAACTATGACCTGGGTACCTCTACGGTGACAGTGGTTCTTGTTAACTATTACCTGGATACCTCTACGGTGACAGTGGTTCATGTTAACTATTAACTGGGTACCTCTACGGTGACAGTGCTTCTTGTTAACTATGACCTGGGTACCTCTACGGTGACAGTGGTTCTTGTTAACTATTACCTGGGTACCTCTACGGTGACAGTGGTTCTTGTTAACTATTAACTGGGTACCTCTACGGTGACAGTGGTTCTTGTTAACTATTACCTGGGTACCTCTACGGTGACAGTGGTTCTTGTTAACAATTACCTGGATACCTCTACGGTGACAGTGGTTCTTGTTAACTATTAACTGGGTACCTCTACGGTGACAGTGGTTCTTGTTAACTATTAACTGGGTACCTCTACGGTGACAGTGGTTCTTGTTAACTATGACCTGGGTACCTCTACGGTGACAGTGGTTCTTGTTAACTATTACCTGGGTACCTCTACGGTGACAGTGCTTCTACTTAACTATTACCTGGGTACCTCTACGGTGACAGTGGTTCTTTTTAACTATTAACTGGGTACCTCTACGGTGACAGTGGTTCTTGTTAACTATTACCTGGGTACCTCTACGGTGACAGTGGTTCTTGTTAACTATTACCTGGATACCTCTACGGTGACAGTGCTTCTTGTTAACTATGACCTGGGTACCTCTACGGTGACAGTGCTTCTTGTTAACTATTACCTGGGTACCTCTACGGTGACAATGGTTCTTGTTAACTATTACCTGGGTACCTCTACGGTGACAGTGCTTCTTGTTAACTATTACCTGGGTACCTCTACAGTGACAGTGGTTCTTGTTAACTATTACCTGGGTACCTCTACGGTGACAGTGGTTCTTGTTAACTATTACCTGGGTACCTCTACGGTGACAGTGCTTCTTGTTAACTATTACCTGGGTACCTCTACGATGACAGTGGTTCTTGTTAACTATTACCTGGGTACCTCTACGGTGACAGTGCTTCTTGTTAACTATTAACTGGGTACCTCTACGGTGACAGTGCTTCTTGTTAACTATTAACTGGGTACCTCTACGGTGACAGTGCTTCTTGTTAACTATTACCTGGGTACCTCTACGGTGACAGTGCTTCTTGTTAACTATGACCTGGGTACCTCTACGGTGACAGTGCTTCTTGTTAACTATGACCTGGGTACCTCTACGGTGACAGTGCTTCTTGTTAACTATTACCTGGGTACCTCTACGGTGACAATGGTTCTTGTTAACTATTACCTGGGTACCTCTACGGTGACAGTGCTTCTTGTTAACTATTACCTGGGTACCTCTACGGTGACAGTGCTTCTTGTTAACTATTACCTGGGTACCTCTACGGTGACAATGGTTCTTGTTAACTATTACCTGGGTACCTCTACGGTGACAGTGCTTCTTGTTAACTATTACCTGGGTACCTCTACAGTGACAGTGGTTCTTGTTAACTATTACCTGGGTACCTCTACGGTGACAGTGGTTCTTGTTAACTATTACCTGGGTACCTCTACGGTGACAGTGCTTCTTGTTAACTATTACCTGGGTACCTCTACGATGACAGTGGTTCTTGTTAACTATGACCTGGGTACCTCTACGGTGACAGTGCTTCTTGTTAACTATTAACTGGGTACCTCTACGGTGACAGTGCTTCTTGTTAACTATTAACTGGGTACCTCTACGGTGACAGTGCTTCTTGTTAACTATTACCTGGGTACCTCTACGGTGACAGTGCTTCTTGTTAACTATGACCTGGGTACCTCTACGGTGACAGTGCTTCTTGTTAACTATGACCTGGGTACCTCTACGGTGACAGTGCTTCTTGTTAACTATGACCTGGGTACCTCTACGGTGACAGTGGTTCTTGTTAACTATTACCTGGATACCTCTACGGTGACAGTGGTTCATGTTAACTATTAACTGGGTACCTCTACGGTGACAGTGCTTCTTGTTAACTATGACCTGGGTACCTCTACGGTGACAGTGGTTCTTGTTAACTATTACCTGGGTACCTCTACGGTGACAGTGGTTCTTGTTAACTATTAACTGGGTACCTCTACGGTGACAGTGGTTCTTGTTAACTATTACCTGGGTACCTCTACGGTGACAGTGGTTCTTGTTAACAATTACCTGGATACCTCTACGGTGACAGTGGTTCTTGTTAACTATTAACTGGGTACCTCTACGGTGACAGTGGTTCTTGTTAACTATTAACTGGGTACCTCTACGGTGACAGTGGTTCTTGTTAACTATGACCTGGGTACCTCTACGGTGACAGTGGTTCTTGTTAACTATTACCTGGGTACCTCTACGGTGACAGTGCTTCTACTTAACTATTACCTGGGTACCTCTACGGTGACAGTGGTTCTTTTTAACTATTAACTGGGTACCTCTACGGTGACAGTGGTTCTTGTTAACTATTACCTGGGTACCTCTACGGTGACAGTGGTTCTTGTTAACTATTACCTGGATACCTCTACGGTGACAGTGCTTCTTGTTAACTATGACCTGGGTACCTCTACGGTGACAGTGCTTCTTGTTAACTATTACCTGGGTACCTCTACGGTGACAATGGTTCTTGTTAACTATTACCTGGGTACCTCTACGGTGACAGTGCTTCTTGTTAACTATTACCTGGGTACCTCTACAGTGACAGTGGTTCTTGTTAACTATTACCTGGGTACCTCTACGGTGACAGTGGTTCTTGTTAACTATTACCTGGGTACCTCTACGGTGACAGTGCTTCTTGTTAACTATTACCTGGGTACCTCTACGATGACAGTGGTTCTTGTTAACTATTACCTGGGTACCTCTACGGTGACAGTGCTTCTTGTTAACTATTACCTGGGTACCTCTACGGTGACAGTGCTTCTTGTTAACTATTACCTGGGTACCTCTACGGTGACAGTGGTTCTTGTTAACTATTACCTGGGTACCTCTACGCTGACAGTGCTTCTTGTTAACTATTACCTGGGTACCTCTACGGTGACAGTGCTTCTTGTTAACTATTACCTGGGTACCTCTACGGTGACAGTGGTTCTTGTTAACTATGACCTGGGTACCTCTACGGTGACAGTGGTTCTTGTTAACTATTACCTGGGTACCTCTACGGTGACAGTGCTTCTTGTTAACTATGACCTGGGTACCTCTACGGTGACAGTGGTTCTTGTTAACTATTACCTGGGTGACAGTCGTTCTTGTTAACTATTACCTGGGTACCTCTACGGTGACAGTGGTTCTTGTTAACTATTACCTGGGTACCTCTACGATGACTGCTTCTTGTTAACTATTACCTGGGTACCTCTACGGTGACAGTGCTTCTTGTTAACTATTAACTGGGTACCTCTACGGTGACAGTGCTTCTTGTTAACTATTACCTGGGTACCTCTACGGTGACAGTGGTTCTTGTTAACTATTACCTGGGTACCGCTACGGTGACAGTGCTTCTTGTTAACTATTACCTGGGTACCTCTACGGTGACAGTGGTTCTTGTTAACTATTACCTGGGTACCTCTACGGTGACAGTGCTTCTTGTTAACTATTACCTGGATACCTCTACGGTGACAGTGCTTCTTGTTAACTATTAACTGGGTACATCTACGGTGACAGTGCTTCTTGTTAACTATTACCTGGGTACCTCTACGGTGACAGTGCTTCTTGTTAACTATTAACTGGGTACCTCTACGGTAACAGTGCTTCTTGTTAACTATTAACTGGGTACCTCTACGGTGACAGTGCTTCTTGTTAACTATAAACTGGGTACCTCTACGGTGACAGTGCTTCTTGTTAACTATTACCTGGGTACCTCTACGGTGACAGTGCTTCTTGTTAACTATTAACTGGGTACCTCTACGGTGACAGTGCTTCTTGTTAACTATTACCTGGGTACCTCTACGGTAACAGTGCTTCTTGTTAACTATTAACTGGGTACCTCTACGGTGACAGTGCTTCTTGTTAACTATAAACTGGGTACCTCTACGGTGACAGTGCTTCTTGTTAACTATTACCTGGGTACCTCTACGGTGACAGTGCTTCTTGTTAACTATTAACTGGGTACCTCTACGGTGACAGTGCTTCTTGTTAACTATTACCTGGGTACCTCTACGGTGACAGTGCTTCTTGTTAACTATTACCTGGGTACCTCTACGGTGACAGTGGTTCTTGTTAACTATTACCTGGATACCTCTACGGTGACAGTGGTTCTTGTTAACTATTACCTGGGTACCTCTACGGTGACAGTGGTTCTTGTTAACTATTACCTGGATACCTCTACGGTGACAGTGCTTCTTGTTAACTATTAACTGGGTACCTCTACGGTGACAGTGCTTCTTGTTAACTATTACATGGCTACCTCTACGGTGACAGTGCTTCTTGTTAACTATTAACTGGGTACCTCTACGGTGACAGTGCTTCTTGTTAACTATTACCTGGGTACCTCTACGGTGACAGTGCTTCTTGTTAACTATTACCTGGGTACCTCTACGGTGACAGTGCTTCTTGTTAACTATTAACTGGGTACCTCTACGGTGACAGTGCTTCTTGTTAACTATTACCTGGGTACCTCTACGGTGACAGTGCTTCTTGTTAACTATTACCTGGGTACCTCTACGGTGACAGTGGTTCTTGTTAACTATTACCTGGATACCTCTACGGTGACAGTGGTTCTTGTTAACTATTACCTGGATACCTCTACGGTGACAGTGGTTCTTGTTAACTATTACCTGGATACCTCTACGGTGACAGTGGTTCTTGTTAACTATTACCTGGGTACCTCTACGGTGACAGTGGTTCTTGTTAACTATTACCTGGATACCTCTACGGTGACAGTGGTTCTTGTTAACTATTACCTGGGTACCTCTACGGTGACAGTGGTTCTTGTTAACTATTACCTGGATACCTCTACGGTGACAGTGGTTCTTGTTAACTATTACCTGGATACCTCTACGGTGACAGTGGTTCTTGTTAACTATTACCTGGGTACCTCTACGGTGACAGTGGTTCTTGTTAACTATTACCTGGGTACCTCTACGGTGACAGTGCTTCTTGTTAACTATTACCTGGGTACCTCTACGGTGACAGTGCTTCTTGTTAACTATTACCTGGATACCTCTACGGTGACAGTGGTTCTTGTTAACTATTACCTGGGTACCTCTACGGTGACAGTGGTTCTTGTTAACTATTACCTGGGTACCTCTACGGTGACAGTGCTTCTTGTTAACTATTACCTGGGTACCTCTACGGTGACAGTGCTTCTTGTTAACTATTACCTGGATACCTCTACGGTGACGGTGGTTCTTGTTAACTATGACCTGGGTACCTCTACGGTGACAGTGGTTCTTGTTAACTATTACCTGGATACCTCTACGGTGACAGTGGTTCTTGTTAACTATGACCTGGGTACCTCTACGGTGACAGTGCTTCTTGTTAACTATTAACTGGGTACCTCTACGGTGACAGTGCTTCTTGTTAACTATTAACTGGGTACCTCTACGGTGACAGTGCTTCTTGTTAACTATTACCTGGGTACCTCTACGGTGACAGTGCTTCTTGTTAACTATGACCTGGGTACCTCTACGGTGACAGTGCTTCTTGTTAACTATGACCTGGGTACCTCTACGGTGACAGTGCTTCTTGTTAACTATTACCTGGATACCTCTACGGTGACAGTGGTTCTTGTTAACTATTAACTGGGTACCTCTACGGTGACAGTGCTTCTTGTTAACTATTACCTGGGTACCTCTACGGTGACAGTGGTTCTTGTTAACTATTACCTGGGTACCTCTACGGTGACAGTGGTTCTTGTTAACTATTAACTGGGTACCTCTACGGTGACAGTGGTTCTTGTTAACTATTACCTGGGTACCTCTACGGTGACAGTGGTTCTTGTTAACTATTACCTGGATACCTCTACGGTGACAGTGGTTCTTGTTAACTATTACCTGGATACCTCTACGGTGACAGTGGTTCTTGTTAACTATTACCTGGATACCTCTACGGTGACAGTGGTTCTTGTTAACTATTACCTTTGTACCTCTACGGTGACAGTGGTTCTTGTTAACTATTACCTGGATACCTCTACGGTGACAGTGGTTCTTGTTAACTATTACCTGGGTACCTCTACGGTGACAGTGGTTCTTGTTAACTATTACCTGGATACCTCTACGGTGACAGTGGTTCTTGTTAACTATTACCTGGATACCTCTACGGTGACAGTGCTTCTTGTTAACTATTACCTGGGTACCTCTACGGTGACAATGGTTCTTGTTAACTATTACCTGGGTACCTCTACGGTGACAGTGCTTCTTGTTAACTATTACCTGGGTACCTCTACGGTGACAGTGCTTCTTGTTAACTATTACCTGGATACCTCTACGGTGACAGTGGTTCTTGTTAACTATTACCTGGGTACCTCTACGGTGACAGTGGTTCTTGTTAACTATTACCTGGGTACCTCTACGGTGACAGTGCTTCTTGTTAACTATTACCTGGGTACCTCTACGGTGACAGTGCTTCTTGTTAACTATTACCTGGATACCTCTACGGTGACAGTGGTTCTTGTTAACTATGACCTGGGTACCTCTACGGTGACAGTGGTTCTTGTTAACTATTACCTGGATACCTCTACGGTGACAGTGGTTCTTGTTAACTATGACCTGGGTACCTCTACGGTGACAGTGCTTCTTGTTAACTATTAACTGGGTACCTCTACGGTGACAGTGCTTCTTGTTAACTATTAACTGGGTACCTCTACGGTGACAGTGCTTCTTGTTAACTATTACCTGGGTACCTCTACGGTGACAGTGCTTCTTGTTAACTATGACCTGGGTACCTCTACGGTGACAGTGCTTCTTGTTAACTATGACCTGGGTACCTCTACGGTGACAGTGCTTCTTGTTAACTATTACCTGGATACCTCTACGGTGACAGTGGTTCTTGTTAACTATTAACTGGGTACCTCTACGGTGACAGTGCTTCTTGTTAACTATGACCTGGGTACCTCTACGGTGACAGTGGTTCTTGTTAACTATTACCTGGGTACCTCTACGGTGACAGTGGTTCTTGTTAACTATTAACTGGGTACCTCTACGGTGACAGTGGTTCTTGTTAACTATTACCTAGGTACCTCTACGGTGACAGTGGTTCTTGTTAACAATTACCTGGATACCTCTACGGTGACAGTGGTTCTTGTTAACTATTAACTGGGTACCTCTACGGTGACAGTGGTTCTTGTTAACTATTAACTGGGTACCTCTACGGTGACAGTGCTTCTTGTTAACTATGACCTGGGTACCTCTACGGTGACAGTGCTTCTTTTTAACTATGACCTGGGTACCTCTACGGTGACAGTGCTTCTTGTTAACTATTACCTGGATACCTCTACGGTGACAGTGGTTCTTGTTAACTATTAACTGGGTACCTCTACGGTGACAGTGCTTCTTGTTAACTATTACCTGGGTACCTCTACGGTGACAGTGGTTCTTGTTAACTATTACCTGGGTACCTCTACGGTGACAGTGGTTCTTGTTAACTATTAACTGGGTACCTCTACGGTGACAGTGGTTCTTGTTAACTATTACCTGGGTACCTCTACGGTGACAGTGGTTCTTGTTAACTATTACCTGGATACCTCTACGGTGACAGTGGTTCTTGTTAACTATTACCTGGATACCTCTACGGTGACAGTGGTTCTTGTTAACTATTACCTGGATACCTCTACGGTGACAGTGGTTCTTGTTAACTATTACCTTTGTACCTCTACGGTGACAGTGGTTCTTGTTAACTATTACCTGGATACCTCTACGGTGACAGTGGTTCTTGTTAACTATTACCTGGGTACCTCTACGGTGACAGTGGTTCTTGTTAACTATTACCTGGATACCTCTACGGTGACAGTGGTTCTTGTTAACTATTACCTGGATACCTCTACGGTGACAGTGGTTCTTGTTAACTATTACCTGGGTACCTCTACGGTGACAGTGGTTCTTGTTAACTATTACCTGGGTACCTCTACGGTGACAGTGCTTCTTGTTAACTATTACCTGGGTACCTCTACGGTGACAGTGCTTCTTGTTAACTATTACCTGGATACCTCTACGGTGACAGTGGTTCTTGTTAACTATTACCTGGGTACCTCTACGGTGACAGTGGTTCTTGTTAACTATTACCTGGGTACCTCTACGGTGACAGTGCTTCTTGTTAACTATTACCTGGGTACCTCTACGGTGACAGTGCTTCTTGTTAACTATTACCTGGATACCTCTACGGTGACAGTGGTTCTTGTTAACTATGACCTGGGTACCTCTACGGTGACAGTGGTTCTTGTTAACTAATACCTGGATACCTCTACGGTGACAGTGGTTCTTGTTAACTATGACCTGGGTACCTCTACGGTGACAGTGCTTCTTGTTAACTATTAACTGGGTACCTCTACGGTGACAGTGCTTCTTGTTAACTATTAACTGGGTACCTCTACGGTGACAGTGCTTCTTGTTAACTATTACCTGGGTACCTCTACGGTGACAGTGCTTCTTGTTAACTATGACCTGGGTACCTCTACGGTGACAGTGCTTCTTGTTAACTATGACCTGGGTACCTCTACGGTGACAGTGCTTCTTGTTAACTATTACCTGGATACCTCTACGGTGACAGTGGTTCTTGTTAACTATTAACTGGGTACCTCTACGGTGACAGTGCTTCTTGTTAACTATGACCTGGGTACCTCTACGGTGACAGTGGTTCTTGTTAACTATTACCTGGGTACCTCTACGGTGACAGTGGTTCTTGTTAACTATTAACTGGGTACCTCTACGGTGACAGTGGTTCTTGTTAACTATTACCTAGGTACCTCTACGGTGACAGTGGTTCTTGTTAACAATTACCTGGATACCTCTACGGTGACAGTGGTTCTTGTTAACTATTAACTGGGTACCTCTACGGTGACAGTGGTTCTTGTTAACTATTAACTGGGTTCCTCTACGGTGACAGTGGTTCTTGTTAACTATGACCTGGGTACCTCTACGGTGACAGTGGTTCTTGTTAACTATTACCTGGGTACCTCTACGGTGACAGTGCTTCTAGTTAACTATTACCTGGGTACCTCTACGGTGACAGTGGTTCTTGTTAACTATTAACTGGGTACCTCTACGGTGACAGTGGTTCTTGTTAACTATTACCTGGGTACCTCTACGGTGACAGTGGTTCTTGTTAACTATTACCTGGATACCTCTACGGTGACAGTGCTTCTTGTTAACTATTACCTGGGTACCTCTACGGTGACAGTGCTTCTTGTTAACTATTACCTGGGTACCTCTACGGTGACAGTGCTTCTTGTTAACTATTACCTGGGTACTTCTACCATGACAGTGCTTCTTGTTAACTATTAACTGGGTACCTCTACGGTGACAGTGCTTCTTGTTAACTATGACCTGGGTACCTCTACGGTGACAGTGGTTCTTGTTAACTATTAACGGGGTACCTCTACGGTGACAGTGGTTCTTGTTAACTATTAACTGGGTACCTCTACGGTGACAGTGGTTCTTGTTAACTATTAACTGGGTACCTCTACGGTGACAGTGGTTCTTGTTAACTATTAACTGGGTACCTCTACGGTGACAGTGCTTCTTGTTAACTATTAACTGGGTACCTCTACGGTGACAGTGCTTCTTGTTAACTATTAACTGGGTACCTCTACGGTGACAGTGCTTCTTGTTAACTATTACCTGGGTACCTCTACGGTGACAGTGGTTCTTGTTAACTATTAACTGGGTACCTCTACGGTGACAGTGGTTCTTGTTAACTATTAACTGGGTACCTCTACGGTGACAGTGGTTCTTGTTAACTATGACCTGGGTACCTCTACGGTGACAGTGGTTCTTGTTAACTATTACCTGGGTACCTCTACGGTGACAGTGCTTCTAGTTAACTATTACCTGGGTACCTCTACGGTGGCAGTGGTTCTTGTTAACTATTAACTGGGTACCTCTACGGTGACAGTGGTTCTTGTTAACTATTACCTGGGTACCTCTACGGTGACAGTGGTTCTTGTTAACTATTACCTGGATACCTCTACGGTGACAGTGCTTCTTGTTAACTATTACCTGGGTACCTCTACGGTGACAGTGCTTCTTGTTAACTATTACCTGGGTACCTCTACGGTGACAGTGCTTCTTGTTAACTATTACCTGGGTACTTCTACGATGACAGTGCTTCTTGTTAACTATTAACTTGGTACCTCTACGGTGACAGTGCTTCTTGTTAACTATTAACTGGGTACCTCTACGGTGACAGTGCTTCTTGTTAACTATGACCTGGGTACCTCTACGGTGACAGTGCTTCTTGTTAACTATTAACTGGGTACCTCTACGGTGACAGTGGTTCTTGTTAACTATTAACTGGGTACCTCTACGGTGACAGTGGTTCTTGTTAACTATTAACTGGGTACCTCTACGGTGACAGTAGTTCTTGTTAACTATTAACTGGGTACCTCTACGGTGACAGTGCTTCTTGTTAACTATTAACTGGGTACCTCTACGGTGACAGTGCTTCTTGTTAACTATTAACTGGGTACCTCTACGGTGACAGTGCTTCTTGTTAACTATTACCTGGGTACCTCTACGGTGACAGTGTTTCTTGTTAACTATTAACTGGGTACCTCTACGGTGACAGTGGTTCTTGTTAACTATTAACTGGGTACCTCTACGGTGACAGTGGTTCTTGTTAACTATTACCTGGATACCTCTACGGTGACAGTGCTTCTTGTTAACTATTACCTGGGTACCTCTACGGTGACAGTGCTTCTTGTTAACTATTACCTGGGTACCTCTACGGTGACAGTGCTTCTTGTTAACTATTACCTGGGTACTTCTACGATGACAGTGCTTCTTGTTAACTATTAACTGGGTACCTCTACGGTGACAGTGCTTCTTGTTAACTATTAACTGCGTACCTCTACGGTGACAGTGGTTCTTGTTAACTATGACCTGGGTACCTCTACGGTGACAGTGGTTCTTGTTAACTATTAACTGGGTACCTCTACGGTGACAGTGGTTCTTGTTAACTATTTACTGGGTACCTCTACGGTGACAGTGGTTCTTGTTAACTATTAACTGGGTACCTCTACGGTGACAGTGGTTCTTGTTAACTATTAACTGGGTACCTCTACGGTGACAGTGCTTCTTGTTAACTATTAACTGGGTACCTCTACGGTGACAGTGCTTCTTGTTAACTATTAACTGGGTACCTCTACGGTGACAGTGCTTCTTGTTAACTATTACCTGGGTACCTCTACGGTGACAGTGGTTCTTGTTAACTATTAACTGGGTACCTCTACGGTGACAGTGGTTCTTGTTAACTATTAACTGGGTACCTCTACGGTGACAGTGGTTCTTGTTAACTATGACCTGGGTACCTCTACGGTGACAGTGCTTCTTCTTAACTATTACCTGGGTACTTCTACGGTGACAGTGCTTCTAGTTAACTATTACCTGGGTACCTCTGCGGTGACAGTGGTTCTTGTTAACTATTAACTGGGTACCTCTACGGTGACAGTGGTTCTTGTTAACTATTACCTGGGTACCTCTACGGTGACAGTGCTTCTTGTTAACTATTACCTGGGTACCTCTACGGTGACAGTGGTTCTTGTTAACTATTACCTGGATACCTCTACGGTGACAGTGGTTCTTGTTAACTATTACCTGGGTACCTCTACGGTGACAGTGGTTCTTGTTAACTATTACCTGGGTACCTCTACGGTGACAGTGGTTCTTGTTAACTATTACCTGGATACCTCTACGGTGACAGTGCTTCTTGTTAACTATTACCTGGGTACCTCTACGGTAACAGTGGTTCTTGTTAACTATTACCTGGATACCTCTACGGTGACAGTGGTTCTTGTTAACTATTACCTGGGTACCTCTACGGTGACAGTGCTTCTTGTTAACTATTAACTGGATACCTCTACGGTGACAGTGCTTCTTGTTAACTATGACCTGGGTACCTCTACGGTGACAGTGCTTCTTGTTAACTATTACCTGGGTACCTCTACGGTGACGGTGGTTCTTGTTAACTATTACCTGGGTACCTCTACGGTGACAGTGGTTCTTGTTAACTATTACCTGGATACCTCTACGGTGACAGTGCTTCTTGTTAACTATTAACTGGGTACCTCTACGGTGACAGTGCTTCTTGTTAACTATTACCTAGGTACCTCTACGGTGACAGTGCTTCTTGTTAACTATTACCTAGGTACCTCTACGCTGACAGTGGTTCTTGTTAACTATTACCTGGGTACCTCTACGGTGACAGTGCTTCTTGTTAACTATTACCTGGGTACCTCTACGGTGACAGTGCTTCTTGTTAACTATTACCTGGGTACCTCTACGGTGACAGCGCTTCTTCTTAACTATTACCTGGGTACCTCTACGGTGACAGTGGTTCTTGTTAATTATTACCTGGGTACCTCTACGGTGACAGTGGTTCTTGTTAACTATTACCTGGGTACCTCTACGGTGACAGTGGTTCTTGTTAACTATTACCTGGGTACCTCTACGGTGACAGTGCTTCTTGTTAACTATTACCTGGGTACCTCTACGGTGACAATGGTTCTTGTTAACTATTACCTGGGTACCTCTACGGTGACAGTGCTTCTTGTTAACTATTACCTGGGTACCTCTACAGTGACAGTGCTTCTTGTTAACTATTACCTGGGTACCTCTACGGTGACAGTGGTTCTTGTTAACTATTACCTGGGTACTTCTACGGTGACAGTGCTTCTTGTTAACTATTACCTGGGTACCTCTACGGTGACAGTGCTTCTTGTTAACTATTACCTGGGTACCTCTACGGTGACAGTGGTTCTTGTTAACTATTACCTGGGTACCTCTACGATGACTGCTTCTTGTTAACTATTACCTGGGTACCTCTACGGTGACAGTGCTTCTTGTTAACTATTACCTGGGTACCTCTACGGTGACAGTGGTTCTTGTTAACTATGACCTGGGTACCTCTACGGTGACAGTGGTTCTTGTTAACTATTACCTGGGTACCTCTACGGTGACAGTGCTTCTTGTTAACTATGACCTGGGTACCTCTACGGTGACAGTGGTTCTTGTTAACTATTACCTGGGTACCTCTACGGTGACAGTGGTTCTTGTTAACTATTACCTGGGTACCTCTACGGTGACAGTGGTTCTTGTTAACTATTACCTGGGTACCTCTACGATGACTGCTTCTTGTTAACTATTACCTGGGTACCTCTACGGTGACAGTGCTTCTTGTTAACTATTAACTGGGTACCTCTACGGTGACAGTGCTTCTTGTTAACTATTACCTGGGTACCTCTACGGTGACAGTGGTTCTTGTTAACTATTACCTGGGTACCTCTACGGTGACAGTGCTTCTTGTTAACTATTACCTGGGTACCTCTACGGTGACAGTGCTTCTTGTTAACTATTAACTGGGTACCTCTACGGTGACAGTGCTTCTTGTTAACTATTACCTGGGTACCTCTACGGTGACAGTGCTTTTTGTTAACTATTACCTGGGTACCTCTACGGTAACAGTGCTTCTTGTTAACTATTAACTGGGTACCTCTACGGTGACAGTGCTTCTTGTTAACTATAAACTGGGTACCTCTACGGTGACAGTGCTTCTTGTTAACTATTACCTGGGTACCTCTACGGTGACAGTGCTTCTTGTTAACTATTAACTGGGTACCTCTACGGTGACAGTGCTTCTCGTTAACTATTACCTGGGTACCTCTACGGTGACAGTGCTTCTTGTTAACTATTACCTGGGTACCTCTACGGTGACAGTGGTTCTTGTTAACTATTACCTGGATACCTCTACGGTGACAGTGGTTCTTGTTAACTATTACCTGGGTACCTCTACGGTGACAGTGGTTCTTGTTAACTATTACCTGGATACCTCTACGGTGACAGTGCTTCTTGTTAACTATTAACTGGGTACCTCTACGGTGACAGTGCTTCTTGTTAACTATTACATGGCTACCTCTACGGTGACAGTGCTTCTTGTTAACTATTAACTGGGTACCTCTACGGTGACAGTGCTTCTTGTTAACTATTACCTGGATACCTCTACGGTGACAGTGGTTCTTGTTAACTATTACCTGGATACCTCTACGGTGACAGTGGTTCTTGTTAACTATTACCTGGATACCTCTACGGTGACAGTGCTTCTTGTTAACTATTACCTGGGTACCTCTACGGTGACAGTGCTTCTTGTTAACTATTACCTGGATACCTCTACGGTGACAGTGGTTCTTGTTAACTATTACCTGGGTACCTCTACGGTGACAGTGGTTCTTGTTAACTATTACCTGGATACCTCTACGGTGACAGTGGTTCTTGTTAACTATTACCTGGATACCTCTACGGTGACAGTGGTTCTTGTTAACTATTACCTGGGTACCTCTACGGTGACAGTGGTTCTTGTTAACTATTACCTGGGTACCTCTACGGTGACAGTGCTTCTTGTTAACTATTACCTGGGTACCTCTACGGTGACAGTGCTTCTTGTTAACTATAACCTGGATACCTCTACGGTGACAGTGGTTCTTGTTAACTATTACCTGGGTACCTCTACGGTGACAGTGGTTCTTGTTAACTATTACCTGGGTACCTCTACGGTGACAGTGCTTCTTGTTAACTATTACCTGGGTACCTCTACGGTGACAGTGCTTCTTGTTAACTATTACCTGGATACCTCTACGGTGACAGTGGTTCTTGTTAACTATGACCTGGGTACCTCTACGGTGACAGTGGTTCTTGTTAACTATTACCTGGATACCTCTACGGTGACAGTGGTTCTTGTTAACTATGACCTGGGTACCTCTACGGTGACAGTGCTTCTTGTTAACTATTAACTGGGTACCTCTACGGTGACAGTGCTTCTTGTTAACTATTAACTGGGTACCTCTACGGTGACAGTGCTTCTTGTTAACTATTACCTGGGTACCTCTACGGTGACAGTGCTTCTTGTTAACTATGACCTGGGTACCTCTACGGTGACAGTGCTTCTTGTTAACTATGACCTGGGTACCTCTACGGTGACAGTGCTTCTTGTTAACTATGACCTGGGTACCTCTACGGTGACAGTGGTTCTTGTTAACTATTACCTGGATACCTCTACGGTGACAGTGGTTCATGTTAACTATTAACTGGGTACCTCTACGGTGACAGTGCTTCTTGTTAACTATGACCTGGGTACCTCTACGGTGACAGTGGTTCTTGTTAACTATTACCTGGGTACCTCTACGGTGACAGTGGTTCTTGTTAACTATTAACTGGGTACCTCTACGGTGACAGTGGTTCTTGTTAACTATTACCTGGGTACCTCTACGGTGACAGTGGTTCTTGTTAACAATTACCTGGATACCTCTACGGTGACAGTGGTTCTTGTTAACTATTAACTGGGTACCTCTACGGTGACAGTGGTTCTTGTTAACTATTAACTGGGTACCTCTACGGTGACAGTGGTTCTTGTTAACTATGACCTGGGTACCTCTACGGTGACAGTGGTTCTTGTTAACTATTACCTGGGTACCTCTACGGTGACAGTGCTTCTACTTAACTATTACCTGGGTACCTCTACGGTGACAGTGGTTCTTTTTAACTATTAACTGGGTACCTCTACGGTGACAGTGGTTCTTGTTAACTATTACCTGGGTACCTCTACGGTGACAGTGGTTCTTGTTAACTATTACCTGGATACCTCTACGGTGACAGTGCTTCTTGTTAACTATTACCTGGGTACCTCTACGGTGACAGTGCTTCTTGTTAACTATTACCTGGGTACCTCTACGGTGACAGTGCTTCTTGTTAACTATTACCTGGGTACTTCTACCATGACAGTGCTTCTTGTTAACTATTAACTGGGTACCTCTACGGTGACAGTACTTCTTGTTAACTATTAACTGGGTACCTCTACGGTGACAGTGCTTCTTGTTAACTATGACCTGGTTACCTCTACGGTGACAGTGGTTCTTGTTAACTATTACCTGGGTACCTCTACGGTGACAGTGCTTCTTGTTAACTATTACCTGGGTACCTCTACGGTGACAGTGCTTCTTGTTAACTATTACCTGGATACCTCTACGGTGACAGTGGTTCTTGTTAACTATTACCTGGGTACCTCTACGGTGACAGTGGTTCTTGTTAACTATTACCTGGGTACCTCTACGGTGACAGTGCTTCTTGTTAACTATTACCTGGGTACCTCTACGGTGACAGTGCTTCTTGTTAACTATTACCTGGATACCTCTACGGTGACAGTGGTTCTTGTTAACTATGACCTGGGTACCTCTACGGTGACAGTGGTTCTTGTTAACTATTACCTGGATACCTCTACGGTGACAGTGGTTCTTGTTAACTATGACCTGGGTACCTCTACGGTGACAGTGCTTCTTGTTAACTATTAACTGGGTACCTCTACGGTGACAGTGCTTCTTGTTAACTATTAACTGGGTACCTCTACGGTGACAGTGCTTCTTGTTAACTATTACCTGGGTACCTCTACGGTGACAGTGCTTCTTGTTAACTATGACCTGGGTACCTCTACGGTGACAGTGCTTCTTGTTAACTATGACCTGGGTACCTCTACGGTGACAGTGCTTCTTGTTAACTATTACCTGGATACCTCTACGGTGACAGTGGTTCTTGTTAACTATTAACTGGGTACCTCTACGGTGACAGTGCTTCTTGTTAACTATGACCTGGGTACCTCTACGGTGACAGTGGTTCTTGTTAACTATTACCTGGGTACCTCTACGGTGACAGTGGTTCTTGTTAACTATTAACTGGGTACCTCTACGGTGACAGTGGTTCTTGTTAACTATTACCTAGGTACCTCTACGGTGACAGTGGTTCTTGTTAACAATTACCTGGATACCTCTACGGTGACAGTGGTTCTTGTTAACTATTAACTGGGTACCTCTACGGTGACAGTGGTTCTTGTTAACTATTAACTGGGTACCTCTACGGTGACAGTGCTTCTTGTTAACTATGACCTGGGTACCTCTACGGTGACAGTGCTTCTTGTTAACTATGACCTGGGTACCTCTACGGTGACAGTGCTTCTTGTTAACTATTACCTGGATACCTCTACGGTGACAGTGGTTCTTGTTAACTATTAACTGGGTACCTCTACGGTGACAGTGCTTCTTGTTAACTATTACCTGGGTACCTCTACGGTGACAGTGGTTCTTGTTAACTATTACCTGGGTACCTCTACGGTGACAGTGGTTCTTGTTAACTATTAACTGGGTACCTCTACGGTGACAGTGGTTCTTGTTAACTATTACCTGGGTACCTCTACGGTGACAGTGGTTCTTGTTAACTATTACCTGGATACCTCTACGGTGACAGTGGTTCTTGTTAACTATTACCTGGATACCTCTACGGTGACAGTGGTTCTTGTTAACTATTACCTGGATACCTCTACGGTGACAGTGGTTCTTGTTAACTATTACCTTTGTACCTCTACGGTGACAGTGGTTCTTGTTAACTATTACCTGGATACCTCTACGGTGACAGTGGTTCTTGTTAACTATTACCTGGGTACCTCTACGGTGACAGTGGTTCTTGTTAACTATTACCTGGATACCTCTACGGTGACAGTGGTTCTTGTTAACTATTACCTGGATACCTCTACGGTGACAGTGGTTCTTGTTAACTATTACCTGGGTACCTCTACGGTGACAGTGGTTCTTGTTAACTATTACCTGGGTACCTCTACGGTGACAGTGCTTCTTGTTAACTATTACCTGGGTACCTCTACGGTGACAGTGCTTCTTGTTAACTATTACCTGGATACCTCTACGGTGACAGTGGTTCTTGTTAACTATTACCTGGGTACCTCTACGGTGACAGTGGTTCTTGTTAACTATTACCTGGGTACCTCTACGGTTACAGTGCTTCTTGTTAACTATTACCTGGGTACCTCTACGGTGACAGTGCTTCTTGTTAACTATTACCTGGATACCTCTACGGTGACAGTGGTTCTTGTTAACTATGACCTGGGTACCTCTACGGTGACAGTGGTTCTTGTTAACTAATACCTGGATACCTCTACGGTGACAGTGGTTCTTGTTAACTATGACCTGGGTACCTCTACGGTGACAGTGCTTCTTGTTAACTATTAACTGGGTACCTCTACGGTGACAGTGCTTCTTGTTAACTATTAACTGGGTACCTCTACGGTGACAGTGCTTCTTGTTAACTATTACCTGGGTACCTCTACGGTGACAGTGCTTCTTGTTAACTATGACCTGGGTACCTCTACGGTGACAGTGCTTCTTGTTAACTATGACCTGGGTACCTCTACGGTGACAGTGCTTCTTGTTAACTATTACCTGGATACCTCTACGGTGACAGTGGTTCTTGTTAACTATTAACTGGGTACCTCTACGGTGACAGTGCTTCTTGTTAACTATGACCTGGGTACCTCTACGGTGACAGTGGTTCTTGTTAACTATTACCTGGGTACCTCTACGGTGACAGTGGTTCTTGTTAACTATTAACTGGGTACCTCTACGGTGACAGTGGTTCTTGTTAACTATTACCTAGGTACCTCTACGGTGACAGTGGTTCTTGTTAACAATTACCTGGATACCTCTACGGTGACAGTGGTTCTTGTTAACTATTAACTGGGTACCTCTACGGTGACAGTGGTTCTTGTTAACTATTAACAGGGTTCCTCTACGGTGACAGTGGTTCTTGTTAACTATGACCTGGGTACCTCTACGGTGACAGTGGTTCTTGTTAACTATTACCTGGGTACCTCTACGGTGACAGTGCTTCTAGTTAACTATTACCTGGGTACCTCTACGGTGACAGTGGTTCTTGTTAACTATTAACTGGGTACCTCTACGGTGACAGTGGTTCTTGTTAACTATTACCTGGGTACCTCTACGGTGACAGTGGTTCTTGTTAACTATTACCTGGATACCTCTACGGTGACAGTGCTTCTTGTTAACTATTACCTGGGTACCTCTACGGTGACAGTGCTTCTTGTTAACTATTACCTGGGTACCTCTACGGTGACAGTGCTTCTTGTTAACTATTACCTGGGTACTTCTACCATGACAGTGCTTCTTGTTAACTATTAACTGGGTACCTCTACGGTGACAGTGCTTCTTGTTAACTATGACCTGGGTACCTCTACGGTGACAGTGGTTCTTGTTAACTATTAACGGGGTACCTCTACGGTGACAGTGGTTCTTGTTAACTATTAACTGGGTACCTCTACGGTGACAGTGGTTCTTGTTAACTATTAACTGGGTACCTCTACGGTGACAGTGGTTCTTGTTAACTATTAACTGGGTACCTCTACGGTGACAGTGCTTCTTGTTAACTATTAACTGGGTACCTCTACGGTGACAGTGCTTCTTGTTAACTATTAACTGGGTACCTCTACGGTGACAGTGCTTCTTGTTAACTATTACCTGGGTACCTCTACGGTGACAGTGGTTCTTGTTAACTATTAACTGGGTACCTCTACGGTGACAGTGGTTCTTGTTAACTATTAACTGGGTACCTCTACGGTGACAGTGGTTCTTGTTAACTATGACCTGGGTACCTCTACGGTGACAGTGGTTCTTGTTAACTATTACCTGGGTACCTCTACGGTGACAGTGCTTCTAGTTAACTATTACCTGGGTACCTCTACGGTGACAGTGGTTCTTGTTAACTATTAACTGGGTACCTCTACGGTGACAGTGGTTCTTGTTAACTATTACCTGGGTACCTCTACGGTGACAGTGGTTCTTGTTAACTATTACCTGGATACCTCTACGGTGACAGTGCTTCTTGTTAACTATTACCTGGGTACCTCTACGGTGACAGTGCTTCTTGTTAACTATTACCTGGGTACCTCTACGGTGACAGTGCTTCTTGTTAACTATTACCTGGGTACTTCTACGATGACAGTGCTTCTTGTTAACTATTAACTTGGTACCTCTACGGTGACAGTGCTTCTTGTTAACTATTAACTGGGTACCTCTACGGTGACAGTGCTTCTTGTTAACTATGACCTGGGTACCTCTACGGTGACAGTGCTTCTTGTTAACTATTAACTGGGTACCTCTACGGTGACAGTGGTTCTTGTTAACTATTAACTGGGTACCTCTACGGTGACAGTGGTTCTTGTTAACTATTAACTGGGTACCTCTACGGTGACAGTAGTTCTTGTTAACTATTAACTGGGTACCTCTACGGTGACAGTGCTTCTTGTTAACTATTAACTGGGTACCTCTACGGTGACAGTGCTTCTTGTTAACTATTAACTGGGTACCTCTACGGTGACAGTGCTTCTTGTTAACTATTACCTGGGTACCTCTACGGTGACAGTGTTTCTTGTTAACTATTAACTGGGTACCTCTACGGTGACAGTGGTTCTTGTTAACTATTAACTGGGTACCTCTACGGTGACAGTGGTTCTTGTTAACTATTACCTGGATACCTCTACGGTGACAGTGCTTCTTGTTAACTATTACCTGGGTACCTCTACGGTGACAGTGCTTCTTGTTAACTATTACCTGGGTACCTCTACGGTGACAGTGCTTCTTGTTAACTATTACCTGGGTACTTCTACGATGACAGTGCTTCTTGTTAACTATTAACTGGGTACCTCTACGGTGACAGTGCTTCTTGTTAACTATTAACTGCGTACCTCTACGGTGACAGTGGTTCTTGTTAACTATGACCTGGGTACCTCTACGGTGACAGTGGTTCTTGTTAACTATTAACTGGGTACCTCTACGGTGACAGTGGTTCTTGTTAACTATTTACTGGGTACCTCTACGGTGACAGTGGTTCTTGTTAACTATTAACTGGGTACCTCTACGGTGACAGTGGTTCTTGTTAACTATTAACTGGGTACCTCTACGGTGACAGTGCTTCTTGTTAACTATTAACTGGGTACCTCTACGGTGACAGTGCTTCTTGTTAACTATTAACTGGGTACCTCTACGGTGACAGTGCTTCTTGTTAACTATTACCTGGGTACCTCTACGGTGACAGTGGTTCTTGTTAACTATTAACTGGGTACCTCTACGGTGACAGTGGTTCTTGTTAACTATTAACTGGGTACCTCTACGGTGACAGTGGTTCTTGTTAACTATGACCTGGGTACCTCTACGGTGACAGTGCTTCTTCTTAACTATTACCTGGGTACTTCTACGGTGACAGTGCTTCTAGTTAACTATTACCTGGGTACCTCTGCGGTGACAGTGGTTCTTGTTAACTATTAACTGGGTACCTCTACGGTGACAGTGGTTCTTGTTAACTATTACCTGGGTACCTCTACGGTGACAGTGCTTCTTGTTAACTATTACCTGGGTACCTCTACGGTGACAGTGGTTCTTGTTAACTATTACCTGGATACCTCTACGGTGACAGTGGTTCTTGTTAACTATTACCTGGGTACCTCTACGGTGACAGTGGTTCTTGTTAACTATTACCTGGGTACCTCTACGGTGACAGTGGTTCTTGTTAACTATTACCTGGATACCTCTACGGTGACAGTGCTTCTTGTTAACTATTACCTGGGTACCTCTACGGTAACAGTGGTTCTTGTTAACTATTACCTGGATACCTCTACGGTGACAGTGGTTCTTGTTAACTATTACCTGGGTACCTCTACGGTGACAGTGCTTCTTGTTAACTATTAACTGGATACCTCTACGGTGACAGTGCTTCTTGTTAACTATGACCTGGGTACCTCTACGGTGACAGTGCTTCTTGTTAACTATTACCTGGGTACCTCTACGGTGACGGTGGTTCTTGTTAACTATTACCTGGGTACCTCTACGGTGACAGTGGTTCTTGTTAACTATTACCTGGATACCTCTACGGTGACAGTGCTTCTTGTTAACTATTAACTGGGTACCTCTACGGTGACAGTGCTTCTTGTTAACTATTACCTAGGTACCTCTACGGTGACAGTGCTTCTTGTTAACTATTACCTAGGTACCTCTACGCTGACAGTGGTTCTTGTTAACTATTACCTGGGTACCTCTACGGTGACAGTGCTTCTTGTTAACTATTACCTGGGTACCTCTACGGTGACAGTGCTTCTTGTTAACTATTACCTGGGTACCTCTACGGTGACAGCGCTTCTTCTTAACTATTACCTGGGTACCTCTACGGTGACAGTGGTTCTTGTTAATTATTACCTGGGTACCTCTACGGTGACAGTGGTTCTTGTTAACTATTACCTGGGTACCTCTACGGTGACAGTGGTTCTTGTTAACTATTACCTGGGTACCTCTACGGTGACAGTGCTTCTTGTTAACTATTACCTGGGTACCTCTACGGTGACAATGGTTCTTGTTAACTATTACCTGGGTACCTCTACGGTGACAGTGCTTCTTGTTAACTATTACCTGGGTACCTCTACAGTGACAGTGCTTCTTGTTAACTATTACCTGGGTACCTCTACGGTGACAGTGGTTCTTGTTAACTATTACCTGGGTACTTCTACGGTGACAGTGCTTCTTGTTAACTATTACCTGGGTACCTCTACGGTGACAGTGCTTCTTGTTAACTATTACCTGGGTACCTCTACGGTGACAGTGGTTCTTGTTAACTATTACCTGGGTACCTCTACGATGACTGCTTCTTGTTAACTATTACCTGGGTACCTCTACGGTGACAGTGCTTCTTGTTAACTATTACCTGGGTACCTCTACGGTGACAGTGGTTCTTGTTAACTATGACCTGGGTACCTCTACGGTGACAGTGGTTCTTGTTAACTATTACCTGGGTACCTCTACGGTGACAGTGCTTCTTGTTAACTATGACCTGGGTACCTCTACGGTGACAGTGGTTCTTGTTAACTATTACCTGGGTACCTCTACGGTGACAGTGGTTCTTGTTAACTATTACCTGGGTACCTCTACGGTGACAGTGGTTCTTGTTAACTATTACCTGGGTACCTCTACGATGACTGCTTCTTGTTAACTATTACCTGGGTACCTCTACGGTGACAGTGCTTCTTGTTAACTATTAACTGGGTACCTCTACGGTGACAGTGCTTCTTGTTAACTATTACCTGGGTACCTCTACGGTGACAGTGGTTCTTGTTAACTATTACCTGGGTACCTCTACGGTGACAGTGCTTCTTGTTAACTATTACCTGGGTACCTCTACGGTGACAGTGCTTCTTGTTAACTATTAACTGGGTACCTCTACGGTGACAGTGCTTCTTGTTAACTATTACCTGGGTACCTCTACGGTGACAGTGCTTTTTGTTAACTATTACCTGGGTACCTCTACGGTAACAGTGCTTCTTGTTAACTATTAACTGGGTACCTCTACGGTGACAGTGCTTCTTATTAACTATAAACTGGGTACCTCTACGGTGACAGTGCTTCTTGTTAACTATTACCTGGGTACCTCTACGGTGACAGTGCTTCTTGTTAACTATTAACTGGGTACCTCTACGGTGACAGTGCTTCTCGTTAACTATTACCTGGGTACCTCTACGGTGACAGTGCTTCTTGTTAACTATTACCTGGGTACCTCTACGGTGACAGTGGTTCTTGTTAACTATTACCTGGATACCTCTACGGTGACAGTGGTTCTTGTTAACTATTACCTGGGTACCTCTACGGTGACAGTGGTTCTTGTTAACTATTACCTGGATACCTCTACGGTGACAGTGCTTCTTGTTAACTATTAACTGGGTACCTCTACGGTGACAGTGCTTCTTGTTAACTATTACATGGCTACCTCTACGGTGACAGTGCTTCTTGTTAACTATTAACTGGGTACCTCTACGGTGACAGTGCTTCTTGTTAACTATTACCTGGATACCTCTACGGTGACAGTGGTTCTTGTTAACTATTACCTGGATACCTCTACGGTGACAGTGGTTCTTGTTAACTATTACCTGGATACCTCTACGGTGACAGTGCTTCTTGTTAACTATTACCTGGGTACCTCTACGGTGACAGTGCTTCTTGTTAACTATTACCTGGATACCTCTACGGTGACAGTGGTTCTTGTTAACTATTACCTGGGTACCTCTACGGTGACAGTGGTTCTTGTTAACTATTACCTGGATACCTCTACGGTGACAGTGGTTCTTGTTAACTATTACCTGGATACCTCTACGGTGACAGTGGTTCTTGTTAACTATTACCTGGGTACCTCTACGGTGACAGTGGTTCTTGTTAACTATTACCTGGGTACCTCTACGGTGACAGTGCTTCTTGTTAACTATTACCTGGGTACCTCTACGGTGACAGTGCTTCTTGTTAACTATAACCTGGATACCTCTACGGTGACAGTGGTTCTTGTTAACTATTACCTGGGTACCTCTACGGTGACAGTGGTTCTTGTTAACTATTACCTGGGTACCTCTACGGTGACAGTGCTTCTTGTTAACTATTACCTGGGTACCTCTACGGTGACAGTGCTTCTTGTTAACTATTACCTGGATACCTCTACGGTGACAGTGGTTCTTGTTAACTATGACCTGGGTACCTCTACGGTGACAGTGGTTCTTGTTAACTATTACCTGGATACCTCTACGGTGACAGTGGTTCTTGTTAACTATGACCTGGGTACCTCTACGGTGACAGTGCTTCTTGTTAACTATTAACTGGGTACCTCTACGGTGACAGTGCTTCTTGTTAACTATTAACTGGGTACCTCTACGGTGACAGTGCTTCTTGTTAACTATTACCTGGGTACCTCTACGGTGACAGTGCTTCTTGTTAACTATGACCTGGGTACCTCTACGGTGACAGTGCTTCTTGTTAACTATGACCTGGGTACCTCTACGGTGACAGTGCTTCTTGTTAACTATGACCTGGGTACCTCTACGGTGACAGTGGTTCTTGTTAACTATTACCTGGATACCTCTACGGTGACAGTGGTTCATGTTAACTATTAACTGGGTACCTCTACGGTGACAGTGCTTCTTGTTAACTATGACCTGGGTACCTCTACGGTGACAGTGGTTCTTGTTAACTATTACCTGGGTACCTCTACGGTGACAGTGGTTCTTGTTAACTATTAACTGGGTACCTCTACGGTGACAGTGGTTCTTGTTAACTATTACCTGGGTACCTCTACGGTGACAGTGGTTCTTGTTAACAATTACCTGGATACCTCTACGGTGACAGTGGTTCTTGTTAACTATTAACTGGGTACCTCTACGGTGACAGTGGTTCTTGTTAACTATTAACTGGGTACCTCTACGGTGACAGTGGTTCTTGTTAACTATGACCTGGGTACCTCTACGGTGACAGTGGTTCTTGTTAACTATTACCTGGGTACCTCTACGGTGACAGTGCTTCTACTTAACTATTACCTGGGTACCTCTACGGTGACAGTGGTTCTTTTTAACTATTAACTGGGTACCTCTACGGTGACAGTGGTTCTTGTTAACTATTACCTGGGTACCTCTACGGTGACAGTGGTTCTTGTTAACTATTACCTGGATACCTCTACGGTGACAGTGCTTCTTGTTAACTATTACCTGGGTACCTCTACGGTGACAGTGCTTCTTGTTAACTATTACCTGGGTACCTCTACGGTGACAGTGCTTCTTGTTAACTATTACCTGGGTACTTCTACCATGACAGTGCTTCTTGTTAACTATTAACTGGGTACCTCTACGGTGACAGTACTTCTTGTTAACTATTAACTGGGTACCTCTACGGTGACAGTGCTTCTTGTTAACTATGACCTGGGTACCTCTACGGTGACAGTGGTTCTTGTTAACTATTAACGGGGTACCTCTACGGTGACAGTGGTTCTTGTTAACTATTAACTGGGTACCTCTACGGTGACAGTGGTTCTTGTTAACTATTAACTGGGTACCTCTACGGTGACAGTGGTTCTTGTTAACTATTAACTGGGTACCTCTACGGTGACAGTGCTTCTTGTTAACTATTAACTGGGTACCTCTACGGTGACAGTGCTTCTTGTTAACTATTAACTGGGTACCTCTACGGTGACAGTGCTTCTTGTTAACTATTACCTGGGTACCTCTAAGGTGACAGTGGTTCTTGTTAACTATTAACTGGGTACCTCTACGGTGACAGTGGTTCTTGTTAACTATTAACTGGGTACCTCTACGGTGACAGTGGTTCTTGTTAACTATGACCTGGGTACCTCTACGGTGACAGTGGTTCTTGTTAACTATTACCTGGGTACCTCTACGGTGACAGTGCTTCTAGTTAACTATTACCTGGGTACCTCTACGGTGACAGTGGTTCTTGTTAACTATTAACTGGGTACCTCTACGGTGACAGTGGTTCTTGTTAACTATTACCTGGGTACCTCTACGGTGACAGTGGTTCTTGTTAACTATTACCTGGATACCTCTACGGTGACAGTGCTTCTTGTTAACTATTACCTGGGTACCTCTACGGTGACAGTGCTTCTTGTTAACTATTACCTGGGTACCTCTACGGTGACAGTGCTTCTTGTTAACTATTACCTGGGTACTTCTACGATGACAGTGCTTCTTGTTAACTATTAACTTGGTACCTCTACGGTGACAGTGCTTCTTGTTAACTATTAACTGGGTACCTCTACGGTGACAGTGCTTCTTGTTAACTATGACCTGGGTACCTCTACGGTGACAGTGCTTCTTGTTAACTATTAACTGGGTACCTCTACGGTGACAGTGGTTCTTGTTAACTATTAACTGGGTACCTCTACGGTGACAGTGCTTCTTGTTAACTATTAACTGGGTACCTCTACGGTGACAGTGCTTCTTGTTAACTATTAACTGGGTACCTCTACGGTGACAGTGCTTCTTGTTAACTATTACCTGGGTACCTCTACGGTGACAGTGTTTCTTGTTAACTATTAACTGGGTACCTCTACGGTGACAGTGGTTCTTGTTAACTATTAACTGGGTACCTCTACGGTGACAGTGGTTCTTGTTAACTATTACCTGGATACCTCTACGGTGACAGTGCTTCTTGTTAACTATTACCTGGGTACCTCTACGGTGACAGTGCTTCTTGTTAACTATTACCTGGGTACCTCTACGGTGACAGTGCTTCTTGTTAACTATTACCTGGGTACTTCTACGATGACAGTGCTTCTTGTTAACTATTAACTGGGTACCTCTACGGTGACAGTGCTTCTTGTTAACTATTAACTGCGTACCTCTACGGTGACAGTGGTTCTTGTTAACTATGACCTGGGTACCTCTACGGTGACAGTGGTTCTTGTTAACTATTAACTGGGTACCTCTACGGTGACAGTGGTTCTTGTTAACTATTAACTGGGTACCTCTACGGTGACAGTGGTTCTTGTTAACTATTAACTGGGTACCTCTACGGTGACAGTGGTTCTTGTTAACTATTAACTGGGTACCTCTACGGTGACAGTGCTTCTTGTTAACTATTAACTGGGTACCTCTACGGTGACAGTGCTTCTTGTTAACTATTAACTGGGTACCTCTACGGTGACAGTGCTTCTTGTTAACTATTACCTGGGTACCTCTACGGTGACAGTGGTTCTTGTTAACTATTAACTGGGTACCTCTACGGTGACAGTGGTTCTTGTTAACTATTAACTGGGTACCTCTACGGTGACAGTGGTTCTTGTTAACTATGACCTGGGTACCTCTACGGTGACAGTGGTTCTTGTTAACTATTACCTGGGTACCTCTACGGTGACAGTGCTTCTAGTTAACTATTACCTGGGTACCTCTACGGTGACAGTGGTTCTTGTTAACTATTAACTGGGTACCTCTACGGTGACAGTGGTTCTTGTTAACTATTACCTGGGTACCTCTACGGTGACAGTGGTTCTTGTTAACTATTACCTGGATACCTCTACGGTGACAGTGCTTCTTGTTAACTATTACCTGGGTACCTCTACGGTGACAGTGCTTCTTGTTAACTATTACCTGGGTACCTCTACGGTGACAGTGCTTCTTGTTAACTATTACCTGGGTACTTCTACGATGACAGTGCTTCTTGTTAACTATTAACTGGGTACCTCTACGGTGACAGTGCTTCTTGTTAACTATTAACTGGGTACCTCTACGGTGACAGTGCTTCTTGTTAACTATGACCTGGGTACCTCTACGGTGGCAGTGGTTCTTGTTAACTATTAACTGGGTACCTCTACGGTGACAGTGGTTCTTGTTAACTATTAACTGGGTACCTCTACGGTGACAGTGGTTCTTGTTAACTATTAACTGGGTACCTCTACGGTGACAGTGGTTCTTGTTAACTATTAACTGGGTACCTCTACGGTGACAGTGCTTCTTGTTAACTATTAACTGGGTACCTCTACGGTGACAGTGCTTCTTGTTAACTATTAACTGGGTACCTCTACGGTGACAGTGCTTCTTGTTAACTATTACCTGGGTACCTCTACGGTGACAGTGGTTCTTGTTAACTATTAACTGGGTACCTCTACGGTGACAGTGGTTCTTGTTAACTATTAACTGGTTACCTCTACGGTGACAGTGGTTCTTCTTAACTATTAACTGGGTACCTCTACGGTGACAGTGGTTCTTGTTAACTATTACCTGGGTACCTCTACGGTGACAGTGGTTCTTGTTAACTATTACCTGGATACCTCTACGGTGACAGTGGTTCTTGTTAACTATTACCTGGATACCTCTACGGTGACAGTGCTTCTTGTTAACTATTAACTGGGTACCTCTACGGTGACAGTGCTTCTTGTTAACTATGACCTGGGTACCTCTACGGTGACAGTGCTTCTTGTTAACTATTACCTGGATACCTCTACGGTGACAGTGCTTCTTGTTAACTATTAACTGGGTACCTCTACGGTGACAGTGCTTCTTGTTAACTATGACCTGGGTACCTCTACGGTGACAGTGCTTCTTGTTAACTATTACCTGGGTACCTCTACGGTGACAGTGCTTCTTGTTAACTATTACCTGGGTACCTCTACGGTGACAGTGGTTCTTGTTAACTATTACCTGGATACCTCTACGGTGACAGTGGTTCTTGTTAACTATTACCTGGGTACCTCTACGGTGACAGTGGTTCTTGTTAACTATTACCTGGGTACCTCTACGGTGACAGTGGTTCTTGTTAACTATTACCTGGATACCTCTACGGTGACAGTGCTTCTTGTTAACTATTACCTGGGTACCTCTACGGTAACAGTGGTTCTTGTTAACTATTACCTGGATACCTCTACGGTGACAGTGGTTCTTGTTAACTATTACCTGGGTACCTCTACGGTGACAGTGCTTCTTGTTAACTATTAACTGGATACCTCTACGGTGACAGTGCTTCTTGTTAACTATTAACTGGGTACCTCTACGGTGACAGTGCTTCTTGTTAACTATTACCTGGGTACCTCTACGGTGACGGTGGTTCTTGTTAACTATTACCTGGGTACCTCTACGGTGACAGTGGTTCTTGTTAACTATTACCTGGATACCTCTACGGTGACAGTGCTTCTTGTTAACTATTAACTGGGTACCTCTACGGTGAGAGTGCTTCTTATTAACTATTACCTAGGTACCTCTACGGTGACAGTGCTTCTTGTTAACTATTACCTAGGTACCTCTACGGTGACAGTGGTTCTTGTTAACTATTACCTGGGTACCTCTACGGTGACAGTGCTTCTTGTTAACTATTACCTGGGTACCTCTACGGTGACAGTGCTTCTTGTTAACTATTACCTGGGTACCTCTACGGTGACAGCGCTTCTTCTTAACTATTTCCTGGGTACCTCTACGGTGACAGTGCTTCTTGTTAACTATTACCTGGGTACCTCTACGGTGACAGTGGTTCTTGTTAACTATTACCTGGGTACCTCTACGGTGACAGTGCTTCTTGTTAACTATTACCTGGGTACCTCTACGGTGACAGTGCTTCTTGTTAACTATTACCTGGGTACCTCTACGGTGACAGTGGTTCTTGTTAACTATTACCTGGGTACCTCTACGGTGACAGTGCTTCTTGTTAACTATTACCTGGGTACCTCTACAGTGACAGTGGTTCTTGTTAACTATTACCTGGGTACCTCTACAGTGACAGTGGTTCTTGTTAACTATTACCTGGGTACATCTACGGTGACAGTGGTTCTTGTTAACTATTACCTGGGTACCTCTACGGTGACAGTGCTTCTTGTTAACTATTACCTGGGTACCTCTACGGTGACAGTGGTTCTTGTTAACTATTACCTGGGTACCTCTACGGTTGCAGTGCTTCTTGTTAACTATTACCTGGGTACCTCTACGGTGACAGTGCTTCTTGTTAACTATTACCTGGGTACCTCTACGGTGACAGTGGTTCTTGTTAACTATTACCTGGGTACCTCTACGGTGACAGTGCTTCTTGTTAACTATTACCTGGGTACCTCTACGGTGACAGTGCTTCTTGTTAACTATTACCTGGGTACCTCTACGGTGACAGTGGTTCTTGTTAACTATGACCTGGGTACCTCTACGGTGACAGTGGTTCTTGTTAACTATTACCTGGGTACCTCTACGGTGACAGTGCTTCTTGTTAACTATGACCTGGGTACTTCTACGGTGACAGTGGTTCTTGTTAACTATTACCTGGGTACCTCTACGGTGACAGTGGTTCTTGTTAACTATTACCTGGGTACCTCTACGGTGACAGTGGTTCTTGTTAACTATTACCTGGGTACCTCTACGGTGACAGTGCTTCTTGTTAACTATTACCTGGGTACCTCTACAGTGACAGGTTCTTGTTAACTATTACCTGGGTACCTCTACGGTGACAGTGCTTCTTGTTAACTATTACCTGGGTACCTCTACGGTGACAGTGCTTCTTGTTAACTATTACCTGGGTACCTCTACGGTGACAGTGGTTCTTGTTAACTATTACCTGGGTACCTCTACGTTGACAGTGCTTCTTGTTAACTATGACCTGGGTACCTCTACGGTGACAGTGGTTCTTGTTAACTATTACCTGGGTACCTCTACGGTGACAGTGCTTCTTGTTAACTATTACCTAGGTACCTCTACAGTGACAGGTTCTTGTTAACTATTACCTGGGTACCTCTACGGTGACAGTGCTTCTTGTTAACTATTACCTGGGTACCTCTACAGTGACAGGTTCTTGTTAACTATTACCGGGTACCTCTACGGTGACAGTGCTTCTTGTTAACTATTACCTGGGTACCTCTACAGTGACAGGTTCTTGTTAACTATTACCTGGGTACCTCTACGATGACAGTGCTTCTTGTTAACTATTACCTGGGTACCTCTACAGTGACAGGTTCTTGTTAACTATTACCTGGGTACCTCTACGGTGACAGTGCTTCTTGTTAACTATTACCTGGGTACCTCGTCAGTGACAGGTTCTTGTTAACTATTACCTGGGTACCTCTACGGTGACAGTGCTTCTTGTTAACTATTACCTGGGTACCTCTACAGTGACAGGTTCTTGTTAACTATTACCTGGGTACCTCTACGGTGACAGTGCTTCTTGTTAACTATTACCTGGGTACCTCTACAGTGACAGGTTCTTCTTAACTATTACCTGGGTACCTCTACGGTGACAATGCTTCTTGTTAACTATTACCTGGGTACCTCTACAGTGACAGGTTCTTGTTAACTATTACCTGGGTACCTCTACGGTGACAGTGCTTCTTGTTAACTATTACCTGGGTACCTCTACAGTGACAGGTTCTTGTTAACTATTACCTGGGTACCTCTACGGTGACAGTGCTTCTTGTTAACTATTACCTGGGTACCTCTACAGTGACAGGTTCTTGTTAACTATTACCTGGGTACCTCTACGGTGACAGTGCTTCTTGTTAACTATTACCTGGGTACCTCTACAGTGACAGGTTCTTGTTAACTATTACCTGGGTACCTCTACGGTGACAGTGGTTCTTGTTAACTATTACCTGGGTACCTCTACAGTGACAGGTTCTTGTTAACTACTACCTGGGTACCTCTACGGCGACAGTGCTTCTTGTTAACTATTACCTGGGTACCTCTACAGTGACAGGTTCTTGTTAACTATTACCTGGGTACCTCTACGGTGACAGTGCTTCTTGTTAACTATTACCTGGGTACCTCTACGGTGACAGTGGTTCTTGTTAACTATTACCTGGGTACCTCTACGGTGACAGTGGTTCTTGTTAACTATTACCTGGGTACCTCTACGGTGACAGTGCTTCTTGTTAACTATTACCTGGGTACCTCTACGGTGACAGTGCTTCTTGTTAACTATTACCTGGGTACTTCTACGATGACAGTGCTTCTTGTTAACTATTAACTGGGTACCTCTACGGTGACAGTGCTTCTTGTTAACTATTAACTGCGTACCTCTACGGTGACAGTGGTTCTTGTTAACTATGACCTGGGTACCTCTACGGTGACAGTGGTTCTTGTTAACTATTAACTGGGTACCTCTACGGTGACAGTGGTTCTTGTTAACTATTAACTGGGTACCTCTACGGTGACAGTGGTTCTTGTTAACTATTAACTGGGTACCTCTACGGTGACAGTGGTTCTTGTTAACTATTAACTGGGTACCTCTACGGTGACAGTGCTTCTTGTTAACTATTAACTGGGTACCTCTACGGTGACAGTGCTTCTTGTTAACTATTAACTGGGTACCTCTACGGTGACAGTGCTTCTTGTTAACTATTACCTGGGTACCTCTACGGTGACAGTGGTTCTTGTTAACTATTAACTGGGTACCTCTACGGTGACAGTGGTTCTTGTTAACTATTAACTGGGTACCTCTACGGTGACAGTGGTTCTTGTTAACTATGACCTGGGTACCTCTACGGTGACAGTGGTTCTTGTTAACTATTACCTGGGTACCTCTACGGTGACAGTGCTTCTAGTTAACTATTACCTGGGTACCTCTACGGTGACAGTGGTTCTTGTTAACTATTAACTGGGTACCTCTACGGTGACAGTGGTTCTTGTTAACTATTACCTGGGTACCTCTACGGTGACAGTGGTTCTTGTTAACTATTACCTGGATACCTCTACGGTGACAGTGCTTCTTGTTAACTATTACCTGGGTACCTCTACGGTGACAGTGCTTCTTGTTAACTATTACCTGGGTACCTCTACGGTGACAGTGCTTCTTGTTAACTATTACCTGGGTACTTCTACGATGACAGTGCTTCTTGTTAACTATTAACTGGGTACCTCTACGGTGACAGTGCTTCTTGTTAACTATTAACTGGGTACCTCTACGGTGACAGTGCTTCTTGTTAACTATGACCTGGGTACCTCTACGGTGGCAGTGGTTCTTGTTAACTATTAACTGGGTACCTCTACGGTGACAGTGGTTCTTGTTAACTATTAACTGGGTACCTCTACGGTGACAGTGGTTCTTGTTAACTATTAACTGGGTACCTCTACGGTGACAGTGGTTCTTGTTAACTATTAACTGGGTACCTCTACGGTGACAGTGCTTCTTGTTAACTATTAACTGGGTACCTCTACGGTGACAGTGCTTCTTGTTAACTATTAACTGGGTACCTCTACGGTGACAGTGCTTCTTGTTAACTATTACCTGGGTACCTCTACGGTGACAGTGGTTCTTGTTAACTATTAACTGGGTACCTCTACGGTGACAGTGGTTCTTGTTAACTATTAACTGGTTACCTCTACGGTGACAGTGGTTCTTCTTAACTATTAACTGGGTACCTCTACGGTGACAGTGGTTCTTGTTAACTATTACCTGGGTACCTCTACGGTGACAGTGGTTCTTGTTAACTATTACCTGGATACCTCTACGGTGACAGTGGTTCTTGTTAACTATTACCTGGATACCTCTACGGTGACAGTGCTTCTTGTTAACTATTAACTGGGTACCTCTACGGTGACAGTGCTTCTTGTTAACTATGACATGGGTACCTCTACGGTGACAGTGCTTCTTGTTAACTATTACCTGGATACCTCTACGGTGACAGTGCTTCTTGTTAACTATTAACTGGGTACCTCTACGGTGACAGTGCTTCTTGTTAACTATGACCTGGGTACCTCTACGGTGACAGTGCTTCTTGTTAACTATTACCTGGGTACCTCTACGGTGACAGTGCTTCTTGTTAACTATTACCTGGGTACCTCTACGGTGACAGTGGTTCTTGTTAACTATTACCTGGATACCTCTACGGTGACAGTGGTTCTTGTTAACTATTACCTGGGTACCTCTACGGTGACAGTGGTTCTTGTTAACTATTACCTGGGTACCTCTACGGTGACAGTGGTTCTTGTTAACTATTACCTGGATACCTCTACGGTGACAGTGCTTCTTGTTAACTATTACCTGGGTACCTCTACGGTAACAGTGGTTCTTGTTAACTATTACCTGGATACCTCTACGGTGACAGTGGTTCTTGTTAACTATTACCTGGGTACCTCTACGGTGACAGTGCTTCTTGTTAACTATTAACTGGATACCTCTACGGTGACAGTGCTTCTTGTTAACTATTAACTGGGTACCTCTACGGTGACAGTGCTTCTTGTTAACTATTACCTGGGTACCTCTACGGTGACGGTGGTTCTTGTTAACTATTACCTGGGTACCTCTACGGTGACAGTGGTTCTTGTTAACTATTACCTGGATACCTCTACGGTGACAGTGCTTCTTGTTAACTATTAACTGGGTACCTCTACGGTGAGAGTGCTTCTTGTTAACTATTACCTAGGTACCTCTACGGTGACAGTGCTTCTTGTTAACTATTACCTAGGTACCTCTACGGTGACAGTGGTTCTTGTTAACTATTACCTGGGTACCTCTACGGTGACAGTGCTTCTTGTTAACTATTACCTGGGTACCTCTACGGTGACAGTGCTTCTTGTTAACTATTACCTGGGTACCTCTACGGTGACAGCGCTTCTTCTTAACTATTACCTGGGTACCTCTACGGTGACAGTGCTTCTTGTTAACTATTACCTGGGTACCTCTACGGTGACAGTGGTTCTTGTTAACTATTACCTGGGTACCTCTACGGTGACAGTGCTTCTTGTTAACTATTACCTGGGTACCTCTACGGTGACAGTGCTTCTTGTTAACTATTACCTGGGTACCTCTACGGTGACAGTGGTTCTTGTTAACTATTACCTGGGTACCTCTACGGTGACAGTGCTTCTTGTTAACTATTACCTGGGTACCTCTACAGTGACAGTGGTTCTTGTTAACTATTACCTGGGTACCTCTACAGTGACAGTGGTTCTTGTTAACTATTACCTGGGTACATCTACGGTGACAGTGGTTCTTGTTAACTATTACCTGGGTACCTCTACGGTGACAGTGCTTCTTGTTAACTATTACCTGGGTACCTCTACGGTGACAGTGGTTCTTGTTAACTATTACCTGGGTACCTCTACGGTTGCAGTGCTTCTTGTTAACTATTACCTGGGTACCTCTACGGTGACAGTGCTTCTTGTTAACTATTACCTGGGTACCTCTACGGTGACAGTGGTTCTTGTTAACTATTACCTGGGTACCTCTACGGTGACAGTGCTTCTTGTTAACTATTACCTGGGTACCTCTACGGTGACAGTGCTTCTTGTTAACTATTACCTGGGTACCTCTACGGTGACAGTGGTTCTTGTTAACTATGACCTGGGTACCTCTACGGTGACAGTGGTTCTTGTTAACTATTACCTGGGTACCTCTACGGTGACAGTGCTTCTTGTTAACTATGACCTGGGTACTTCTACGGTGACAGTGGTTCTTGTTAACTATTACCTGGGTACCTCTACGGTGACAGTGGTTCTTGTTAACTATTACCTGGGTACCTCTACGGTGACAGTGGTTCTTGTTAACTATTACCTGGGTACCTCTACGGTGACAGTGCTTCTTGTTAACTATTACCTGGGTACCTCTACAGTGACAGGTTCTTGTTAACTATTACCTGGGTACCTCTACGGTGACAGTGCTTCTTGTTAACTATTACCTGGGTACCTCTACGGTGACAGTGCTTCTTGTTAACTATTACCTGGGTACCTCTACGGTGACAGTGGTTCTTGTTAACTATTACCTGGGTACCTCTACGTTGACAGTGCTTCTTGTTAACTATGACCTGGGTACCTCTACGGTGACAGTGGTTCTTGTTAACTATTACCTGGGTACCCCTACGGTGACAGTGCTTCTTGTTAACTATTACCTAGGTACCTCTACAGTGACAGGTTCTTGTTAACTATTACCTGGGTACCTCTACGGTGACAGTGCTTCTTGTTAACTATTACCTGGGTACCTCTACAGTGACAGGTTCTTGTTAACTATTACCGGGTACCTCTACGGTGACAGTGCTTCTTGTTAACTATTACCTGGGTACCTCTACAGTGACAGGTTCTTGTTAACTATTACCTGGGTACCTCTACGATGACAGTGCTTCTTGTTAACTATTACCTGGGTACCTCTACAGTGACAGGTTCTTGTTAACTATTACCTGGGTACCTCTACGGTGACAGTGCTTCTTGTTAACTATTACCTGGGTACCTCTACAGTGACAGGTTCTTGTTAACTATTACCTGGGTACCTCTACGGTGACAGTGCTTCTTGTTAACTATTACCTGGGTACCTCTACAGTGACAGGTTCTTGTTAACTATTACCTGGGTACCTCTACGGTGACAGTGCTTCTTGTTAACTATTACCTGGGTACCTCTACAGTGACAGGTTCTTCTTAACTATTACCTGGGTACCTCTACGGTGACAATGCTTCTTGTTAACTATTACCTGGGTACCTCTACAGTGACAGGTTCTTGTTAACTATTACCTGGGTACCTCTACGGTGACAGTGCTTCTTGTTAACTATTACCTGGGTACCTCTACAGTGACAGGTTCTTGTTAACTATTACCTGGGTACCTCTACGGTGACAGTGCTTCTTGTTAACTATTACCTGGGTACCTCTACAGTGACAGGTTCTTGTTAACTATTACCTGGGTACCTCTACGGTGACAGTGCTTCTTGTTAACTATTACCTGGGTACCTCTACAGTGACAGGTTCTTGTTAACTATTACCTGGGTACCTCTACGGTGACAGTGGTTCTTGTTAACTATTACCTGGGTACCTCTACAGTGACAGGTTCTTGTTAACTACTACCTGGGTACCTCTACGGCGACAGTGCTTCTTGTTAACTATTACCTGGGTACCTCTACAGTGACAGGTTCTTGTTAACTATTACCTGGGTACCTCTACGGTGACAGTGCTTCTTGTTAACTATTACCTGGGTACCTCTACGGTGACAGTGGTTCTTGTTAACTATTACCTGGTTACCTCTACGGTGACAGTGCTTCTTGTTAACTATGACCTGGGTACCTCTACGGTGACAGTGGTTCTTGTTAACTATTACCTGGGTACCTCTACGGTGACAGTGGTTCTTGTTAACTATTAACTGGGTACCTCTACGGTGACAGTGGTTCTTGTTAACTATTACCTGGGTACCTCTACGGTGACAGTGGTTCTTGTTAACTATTACCTGGGTACCTCTACGGTGACAGTGCTTCTTGTTAACTATTACCTGGGTACCTCTACAGTGACAGGTTCTTGTTAACTATTACCTGGGTACCTCTACGGTGACAGTGCTTCTTGTTAACTATTACCTGGGTACCTCTACGACGACTGCTTCTTGTTAACTATTACCTGGGTACCTCTACGATGACAGTGCTTCTTGTTAACTATTACCTGGGTACCTCTACGGTGACAGTGCTTGTTAACTATTACCTGGGTACCTCTACAGTGACTGGTTCTTGTTAACTATGACCTGGGTACCTCTACGGTGACAGTGCTTCTTGTTAACTATTACCTGGGTACCTCTACGGTGACAGTGCTTCTTGTTAACTATTACCTGGGTACCTCTACGGTGACAGTGCTTCTTGTTAACTATTACCTGGGTACCTCTACGATGACTGCTTCTTGTTAACTATTACCTGGGTACCTCTACGATGACAGTGCTTCTTGTTAACTATTATCTGGGTACCTCTACGGTGACAGTGGTTCTTGTTAACTATTACCTGGGTACCTCTACGGTGACAGTGCTTCTTGTTAATTATTACCTGGGTACCTCTACGGTGACAGTGGTTCTTGTTAACTATTACCTGGGTACCTCTACGGTGACAGTGGTTCTTGTTAACTATTACCTGGGTACCTCTACGCTGACAGTGCTTCTTGTTAACTATTACCTGGGTACCTCTACGGTGACAGTGCTTCTTTTTAACTATTACCTGGGTACCTCTACGGTGACAGTGCTTCTTGTTAACTATTACCTGGGTACCTCTACGGTGACAGTGGTTCTTGTTAACTATTACCTGGGTACCTCTACGGAGACAGTGGTTCTTGTTAACTATTACCTGGGTACCTCTACAGTGACAGGTTCTTGTTAACTATTACCTGGGTACCTCTACGGTGACAGTGCTTCTTGTTAACTATTACCTGGGTACCTCTACAGTGACAGGTTCTTGTTAACTATTACCTGGGTACCTCTACGGTGACAGTGCTTCTTGTTAACTATTACCTGGGTACCTCTACAGTGACAGGTTCTTGTTAACTACTACCTGGGTACCTCTACGGCGACAGTGCTTCTTGTTAACTATTACCTGGGTACCTCTACAGTGACAGGTTCTTGTTAACTATTACCTGGGTACCTCTACGGTGACAGTGCTTCTTGTTAACTATTACCTGGGTACCTCTACGGTGACAGTGGTTCTTGTTAACTATTACCTGGGTACCTCTACGGTGACAGTGGTTCTTGTTAACTATTACCTGGTTACCTCTACGGTGACAGTGCTTCTTGTTAACTATGACCTGGGTACCTCTACGGTGACAGTGGTTCTTGTTAACTATTACCTGGGTACCTCTACGGTGACAGTGGTTCTTGTTAACTATTAACTGGGTACCTCTACGGTGACAGTGGTTCTTGTTAACTATTACCTGGGTACCTCTACGGTGACAGTGGTTCTTGTTAACTATTACCTGGGTACCTCTACGGTGACAGTGCTTCTTGTTAACTATTACCTGGGTACCTCTACAGTGACAGGTTCTTGTTAACTATTACCTGGGTACCTCTACGGTGACAGTGCTTCTTGTTAACTATTACCTGGGTACCTCTACGACGACTGCTTCTTGTTAACTATTACCTGGGTACCTCTACGATGACAGTGCTTCTTGTTAACTATTACCTGGGTACCTCTACGGTGACAGTGCTTGTTAACTATTACCTGGGTACCTCTACAGTGACTGGTTCTTGTTAACTATGACCTGGGTACCTCTACGGTGACAGTGCTTCTTGTTAACTATTACCTGGGTACCTCTACGGTGACAGTGCTTCTTGTTAACTATTACCTGGGTACCTCTACGGTGACAGTGCTTCTTGTTAACTATTACCTGGGTACCTCTACGATGACTGCTTCTTGTTAACTATTACCTGGGTACCTCTACGATGACAGTGCTTCTTGTTAACTATTATCTGGGTACCTCTACGGTGACAGTGGTTCTTGTTAACTATTACCTGGGTACCTCTACGGTGACAGTGCTTCTTGTTAATTATTACCTGGGTACCTCTACGGTGACAGTGGTTCTTGTTAACTATTACCTGGGTACCTCTACGGTGACAGTGGTTCTTGTTAACTATTACCTGGGTACCTCTACGCTGACAGTGCTTCTTGTTAACTATTACCTGGGTACCTCTACGGTGACAGTGCTTCTTTTTAACTATTACCTGGGTACCTCTACGGTGACAGTGCTTCTTGTTAACTATTACCTGGGTACCTCTACGGTGACAGTGGTTCTTGTTAACTATTACCTGGGTACCTCTACGGAGACAGTGGTTCTTGTTAACTATTACCTGGGTACCTCTACGATGACTGCTTCTTGTTAACTATTACCTGGGTACCTCTACGATGACTGCTTCTTGTTAACTATCACCTGGGTACCTCTACGGTGACAGTGGTTCTTGTTAACTATTACCTGGGTACCTCTACGGTGACAGTGCTTCTTGTTAACTATTACCTGGGTACCTCTACGATGACTGCTTCTTGTTAACTATTACCTGGGTACCTCTACAGTGACAGTGCTTCTTGTTAACTATTACCTGGGTACCTCTACGATGACTGCTTCTTGCTACCTTTAACCCTTCTATTACCTGGGTACCTCTACGGTGACAGTGGTTCTTGTTAACTATTACCTGGGTACCTCTACGGTGACAGTGGTTCTTGTTAACTATTACCTGGGTACCTCTACGATGACTGCTTCTTGTTAACTATTACCTCGGTACCTCTACAGTGAGAGTGCTTCTTGTTAACTATTACCTGGGTACCTCTACGGTGACAGTGGTTCTTGTTAACTATTACCTGGGTACCTCTACGGTGACAGTGGTTCTTGTTAACTATTACCTGGGTACCTCTACGATGACTGCTTCTTGTTAACTATTACCTGGGTACCTCTACAGTGAGAGTGGTTCTTGTTAACTATTACCTGGTACCTTTACGGTGACAGTGCTTCTTGTTAACTATTACCTGGGTACCTCTACGGTGACAGTGGTTCTTGTTAACTATTACCTGGGTACCTCTACGGTGACAGTGGTTCTTGTTAACTATTACCTGGGTACCTCTACGCTGACAGTGCTTCTTGTTAACTATTACCTGGGTACCTCTACGGTGACAGTGCTTCTTTTTAACTATTACCTGGGTACCTCTACGGTGACAGTGGTTCTTATTAACTATTACCTGGGTACCTCTACGATGACTGCTTCTTGTTAACTATTACCTGGGTACCTCTACGATGACTGCTTCTTGTTAACTATTACCTGGGTACCTCTACGGTGACAGTGGTTCTTGTTAACTATTACCTGGGTACCTCTACGGTGACAGTGGTTCTTGTTAACTATTACCTGGGTACCTCTACGGTGACAGTGCTTCTTGTTAACTATTACCTGGGTACCTCTACGGTGACAGTGCTTCTTGTTAACTATTACCTGGGTACCTCTAAGGTGACAGTGCTTCTTGTTAACTATTACCTGGGTACCTCTACGGTGACAGTGCTTCTTGTTAACTATTACCTGGGTACCTCTCCGGTGACAGTGCTTCTTGTTAACTATTACCTGGGTACCTCTACGGTGACAGTGCTTCTTGTTAACTATTACCTGGGTACCTCTACGGTGACAGCGCTTCTTGTTAACTATTACCTGGGTACCTCTACGGTGACAGTGCTTCTTGTTAACTATTACCTGGGTACCTCTACGGTGACAGTGGTTCTTGTTAACTATTACCTGGGTACCTCTACGATGACTGCTGCATGTTAACTATTACCTGGGTACCTCTACGGTGACAGTGGTTCTTGTTAACTATCACCTGGGTACCTCTACGGTGACAGTGGTTCTTGTTAACTATTACCTGGGTACCTCTACGGTGACAGTGCTTCTTGTTAACTATTACCTGGGTACCTCTACGATGACTGCTTCTTGTTAACTATTACCTGGGTACCTCAACAGTGACAGTGCTTCTTGTTAACTATTACCTGGGTACCTCTACGATGACTGCTTCTTGCTACCTTTAACCCTTGTTAACTATTACCTGGGTACCTCTACGGTGACAGTGTTTCTTGTTAACTATTACCTGGGTACCTCTACGGTGACAGTGGTTCTTGTTAACTATTACCTGGGTACCTCTACGATGACTGCTTCTTGTTAACTATTACCTGGGTACCTCTACAGTGAGAGTGCTTCTTGTTAACTATTACCTGGGTACCTCTACGGTGACAGTGGTTCTTGTTAACTATTACCTGGGTATCTCTACGGTGACAGTGGTTCTTGTTAACTATTACCTGAGTACCTCTACGATGACTGCTTCTTGTTAACTATTACCTGGGTACCTCTACAGTGAGAGTGGTTCTTGTTAACTATTACCTGGTACCTTTACGGTGACAGTGCTTCTTGTTAACTATTACCTGGGTACCTCTACGGTGACAGTGGTTCTTGTTAACTATTACCTGTGTACCTCTATGGTGACAGTGCTTCTTGTTAACTATTACCTGGGTACCTCTACGGTGACAGTGGTTCTTGTTAACTATTACCTGGGTACCTCTACGATGACTGCTTCTTGTTAACTATTACCTGGGTACCTCTACGATGACTGCTTCTTGTTAACTATTACCTGGGTACCTTTACGGTGACAGTGCTTCTTGTTAACTATTACCTGGGTACCTCTACGGTGACAGTGCTTCTTGTTAACTATTACCTGGGTACCTCTACGGTGACAGTGCTTCTTGTTAACTATTACCTGGGTACCTCTACGGTGACAGTGCTTGTTAACTATTACCTGGGTACCTCTACAGTGACTGGTTCTTGTTAACTATGACCTGGGTACCTCTACGGTGACAGTGCTTCTTGTTAACTATTACCTGGGTACCTCTACGGTGACAGTGCTTCTTGTTAACTATTACCTGGGTACCTCTACGGTGACAGTGCTTCTTGTTAACTATTACCTGGGTACCTCTACGATGACGGCTTCTTGTTAACTATTACCTGGGTACCTCTACGATGACAGTGGTTCTTGTTAACTATTACCTGGGTACCTCTACGGTGACAGTGCTTCTTGTTAATTATTACCTGGGTACCTCTACGGTGACAGTGGTTCTTGTTAACTATTACCTGGGTACCTCTACGGTGACAGTGGTTCTTGTTAACTATTACCTGGGTACCTCTACGCTGACAGTGCTTCTTGTTAACTATTACCTGGGTACCTCTACGGTGACAGTGCTTCTTTTTAACTATTACCTGGGTACCTCTACGGTGACAGTGCTTCTTGTTAACTATTACCTGGGTACCTCTACGGTGACAGTGGTTCTTGTTAACTATTACCTGGGTACCTCTACGGAGACAGTGGTTCTTGTTAACTATTACCTGGGTACCTCTACGATGACTGCTTCTTGTTAACTATTACCTGGGTACCTCTACGATGACTGCTTCTTGTTAACTATCACCTGGGTACCTCTACGGTGACAGTGGTTCTTGTTAACTATTACCTGGGTACCTCTACGGTGACAGTGCTTCTTGTTAACTATTACCTGGTTACCTCTACGATGACTGCTTCTTGTTAACTATTACCTGGGTACCTCTACAGTGACAGTGCTTCTTGTTAACTATTACCTGGGTACCTCTACGATGACTGCTTCTTGCTACCTTTAACCCTTCTATTACCTGGGTACCTCTACGGTGACAGTGGTTCTTGTTAACTATTACCTGGGTACCTCTACGGTGACAGTGGTTCTTGTTAACTATTACCTGGGTACCTCTACGATGACTGCTTCTTGTTAACTATTACCTCGGTACCTCTACAGTGAGAGTGCTTCTTGTTAACTATTACCTGGGTACCTCTACGGTGACAGTGGTTCTTGTTAACTATTACCTGGGTACCTCTACGGTGACAGTGGTTCTTGTTAACTATTACCTGGGTACCTCTACGATGACTGCTTCTTGTTAACTATTACCTGGGTACCTCTACAGTGAGAGTGGTTCTTGTTAACTATTACCTGGTACCTTTACGGTGACAGTGCTTCTTGTTAACTATTACCTGGGTACCTCTACGGTGACAGTGGTTCTTGTTAACTATTACCTGGGTACCTCTACGGTGACAGTGGTTCTTGTTAACTATTACCTGGGTACCTCTACGCTGACAGTGCTTCTTGTTAACTATTACCTGGGTACCTCTACGGTGACAGTGCTTCTTTTTAACTATTACCTGGGTACCTCTACGGTGACAGTGGTTCTTATTAACTATTACCTGGGTACCTCTACGATGACTGCTTCTTGTTAACTATTACCTGGGTACCTCTACGATGACTGCTTCTTGTTAACTATTACCTGGGTACCTCTACGGTGACAGTGGTTCTTGTTAACTATTACCTGGGTACCTCTACGGTGACAGTGGTTCTTGTTAACTATTACCTGGGTACCTCTACGGTGACAGTGCTTCTTGTTAACTATTACCTGGGTACCTCTACGGTGACAGTGCTTCTTGTTAACTATTACCTGGGTACCTCTAAGGTGACAGTGCTTCTTGTTAACTATTACCTGGGTACCTCTACGGTGACAGTGCTTCTTGTTAACTATTACCTGGGTACCTCTCCGGTGACAGTGCTTCTTGTTAACTATTACCTGGGTACCTCTACGGTGACAGTGCTTCTTTTTAACTATTACCTGGGTACCTCTACGGTGACAGTGCTTCTTGTTAACTATTACCTGGGTACCTCTACGGTGACAGCGCTTCTTGTTAACTATTACCTGGGTACCTCTACGGTGACAGTGGTTCTTGTTAACTATTACCTGGGTACCTCTACGATGACTGCTGCTTGTTAACTATTACCTGGGTACCTCTACGGTGACAGTGGTTCTTGTTAACTATCACCTGGGTACCTCTACGGTGACAGTGGTTCTTGTTAACTATTACCTGGGTACCTCTACGGTGACAGTGCTTCTTGTTAACTATTACCTGGGTACCTCTACGATGACTGCTTCTTGTTAACTATTACCTGGGTACCTCAACAGTGACAGTGCTTCTTGTTAACTATTACCTGGGTACCTCTACGATGACTGCTTCTTGCTACCTTTAACCCTTGTTAACTATTACCTGGGTACCTCTACGGTGACAGTGTTTCTTGTTAACTATTACCTGGGTACCTCTACGGTGACAGTGGTTCTTGTTAACTATTACCTGGGTACCTCTACGATGACTGCTTCTTGTTAACTATTACCTGGGTACCTCTACAGTGAGAGTGCTTCTTGTTAACTATTACCTGGGTACCTCTACGGTGACAGTGGTTCTTGTTAACTATTACCTGGGTATCTCTACGGTGACAGTGGTTCTTGTTAACTATTACCTGAGTACCTCTACGATGACTGCTTCTTGTTAACTATTACCTGGGTACCTCTACAGTGAGAGTGGTTCTTGTTAACTATTACCTGGTACCTTTACGGTGACAGTGCTTCTTGTTAACTATTACCTGGGTACCTCTACGGTGACAGTGGTTCTTGTTAACTATTACCTGTGTACCTCTATGGTGACAGTGCTTCTTGTTAACTATTACCTGGGTACCTCTACGGTGACAGTGGTTCTTGTTAACTATTACCTGGGTACCTCTACGATGACTGCTTCTTGTTAACTATTACCTGGGTACCTCTACGATGACTGCTTCTTGTTAACTATTACCTGGGTACCTTTACGGTGACAGTGCTTCTTGTTAACTATTACCTGGGTACCTCTACGGTGACAGTGCTTCTTGTTAACTATTACCTGGGTACCTCTACGATGACTGCTTCTTGTTAACTATTACCTGGGTACCTCTACGATGACTGCTTCTTGTTAACTATTACCTGGGTACCTTTACGGTGACAGTGCTTCTTGTTAACTATTACCTGGGTACCTCTACGGTGACAGTGCTTCTTGTTAACTATTACCTGGGTACCTCTACGGTGACAGTGGTTCTTGTTAACTATTACCTGGGTACCTCTACGGTGACAGTGGTTCTTGTTAACTATTACCTGGGTAGATCTACGGTGACAGTGGTTCTTGTTAACTATTACCTGGGTACCTCTACGGTGACAGTGCTTCTTGTTAACTATTACCTGGGTACCTCTACGGTGACAGTGGTTCTTGTTAACTATTACCTGGGTACCTCTACGGTGACAGTGCTTCTTGTTAACTATTACCTGGGTACCTCTACGGTGACAGTGCTTCTTGTTAACTATCACCTGGGTACCTCTACGGTGACAGTGGTTCTTGTTAACTATTACCTGGGTACCTCTACGGTGACAGTGGTTCTTGTTAACTATCACCTGGGTACCTCTACGGTGACAGTGGTTCTTGTTAACTATTACCTGGGTACCTCTACGGTGACAGTGGTTCTTGTTAACTATTACCTGGGTACCTCTACGGTGACAGTGCTTCTTGTTAACTATTACCTGGGTACCTCTACGGTGACAGTGGTTCTTGTTAACTATTACCTGGGTACCTCTACGGTGACAGTGGTTCTTGTTAACTATGACCTGGGTACCTCTACAGTGACAGTGCTTCTTGTTAACTATTACCTGGGTACCTCTACGGTGACAGTGGTTCTTGTTAACTATTACCTGGGTACCTCTACAATGACTGCTTCTTGTTAACTATTACCTGGGTACCTCTACGGTGACAGTGGTTCTTGTTAACTATCACCTGGGTACCTCTACGATGACAGTGGTTCTTGTTAACTATTACCTGGGTACCTCTACGATGACTGCTTCTTGTTAACTATTACCTGGGTACCTCTACGGTGACAGTGGTTCTTGTTAACTATTACCTGGGTACCTCTGCGATGACTGCTTCTTGTTAACTATTACCTGGATACCTCTACGGTGACAGTGCTTCTTGTTAACTATTACCTGGGTACCTCTACGGTGACAGTGCTTCTTGTTAACTATTACCTGGGTACCTCTACGGTGACAGAGGTTCTTGTTAACTATCACCTGGGTACCTCTACGATGACAGTGCTTCTTGTTAACTATTACCTGGGTACCTCTACGATGACTGCTTCTTGTTAACTATTACCTGGGTACCTCTACGGTGACAGTGGTTCTTGTTAACTATTACCTGGGTACCTCTACGATGACTGCTTCTTGTTAACTATTACCTGGATACCTCTACGGTGACAGTGCTTCTTGTTAACTATTACCTGGGTAGCTCTACGGTGACAGTGCTTCTTGTTAACTATTACCTGGGTACCTCGACAGTGACAGTGGTTCTTGTTAACTATTACCTGGGTACCTCTACAGTGACAGTGGTTCTTGTTAACTATTACCTGGATACCTCTACAGTGACAGTGGTTCTTGTTAACTATTACCTGGGTACCTCTACAGTGACAGTGGTTCTTGTTAACTATTACCTGGGTACCTCTACAGTGACAGTGGTTCTTGTTAACTATTACCTGGGTACGTCTACGGTGACAGTGGTTCTTGTTAACTATTACCTGGGTACCTCTACGGTGACAGTGGTTCTTGTTAACTATTACCTGGGTACCTCTACGGTGACAGTGGTTCTTGTTAACTATTACCTGGGTACCTCTACGGTGACAGTGCTTCTTGTTAACTATTACCTGGGTACCTCTACGGTGACAGTGGCTCTTGTTAACTATTACCTGGGTACCTCTACGGTGACAGTGGTTCTTGTTAACTATTACCTGGGTACCTCTACGGTGACAGTGCTTCTTGTTAACTATTACCTGGGTACCTCTAGAGTGACAGTGCTTCTTGTTAACTATTACCTGGGTACCTCTACAGTGACAGTGGTTCTTGTTAACTATTACCTGGGTACCTCTACGATGACTGCTTCTTGTTAACTATTACCTGGGTACCTCTATGTTGACAGTGCTTCTTGTTAACTATTACCTGGGTACCTCTACGGTGACAGTGGTTCTTGTTAACTATTACCTGGGTACCTCTACATTGAGAGTGGTTCTTGTTAACTATTACCTGGTACCTTTACGGTGACAGTGCTTCTTGTTAACTATTACCTGGGTACCTCTACGGTGACAGTGGTTCTTGTTAACTATTACCTGTGTACCTCTATGGTGACAGTGCTTCGTGTTAACTATTACCTGGGTACCTCTACGGTGACAGTGCTTCTTGTTAACTATTACCTGGGTACCTCTACGGTGACAGTGGTTCTTGTTAACTATTACCTGGGTACCTCTACGGTGACAGTGGTTCTTGTTAACTATTACCTGTGTACCTCTACGGTGACAGTGCTTCTTGTTAACTATTACCTGGGTACCTCTACGGTGACAGTGGTTCTTGTTAACTATTACCTGGGTACCTCTACGGTGACAGTGGTTCTTGTTAACTATTACCTGTGTACCTCTACGGTGACAGTGCTTCTTGTTAACTATTACCTGGGTACCTCTACGGTGACAGTGGTTCTTGTTAACTATTACCTGGGTACCTCTACGGTGACAGTGCTTCTTGTTAACTATTACCTGGGTACCTCTACGGTGACAGTGGTTCTTGTTAACTATTACCTGGGTATCTCTACGGTGACAGTGCTTCTTGTTAACTATTACCTGGGTACCTCTACGGTGACAGTGCTTCTTGTTAACTATTACCTGGGTACCTCTACGGTGACAGTGGTTCTTGTTAACTATTACCTGGGTACCTCTACGGTGACAGTGGTTCTTGTTAACTATGACCTGGATACCTCTACAGTGACAGTGCTTCTTGTTAACTATTACCTGGGTACCTCTACGGTGACAGTGGTTCTTGTTAACTATTACCTGGGTACCTCTACGATGACTGCTTCTTGTTAACTATTACCTGGGTACCTCTACGGTGACAGTGGTTCTTGTTAACTATCACCTGGGTACCTCTACGATGACAGTGCTTCTTGTTAACTATTACCTGGGTACCTCTACGATGACTGCTTCTTGTTAACTATTACCTGGGTACCTCTACGGTGACAGTGGTTCATGTTAACTATTACCTGGGTACCTCTACGATGACTGCTTCTTGTTAACTATTACCTGGATACCTCTACGGTGACAGTGCTTCTTGTTAACTATTACCTGGGTACCTCTACGGTGACAGTGCTTCTTGTTAACTATTACCTGGGTACCTCTACGGTGACAGTGGTTCTTGTTAACTATCACCTGGGTACCTCTACGATGACAGTGCTTCTTGTTAACTATTACCTGGGTACCTCTACGATGACTGCTTCTTGTTAACTATTACCTGGGTACCTCTACGGTGACAGTGGTTCTTGTTAACTATTACCTGGGTACCTCTACGATGACTGCTTCTTGTTAACTATTACCTGGATACCTCTACGGTGACAGTGCTTCTTGTTAACTATTACCTGGGTACCTCTACAGTGACAGTGGTTCTTGTTAACTATTACCTGGGTAGCTCTACAGTGACAGTGGTTCTTGTTAACTATTACCTGGGTACCTCTACAGTGACAGTGGTTCTTGTTAACTATTACCTGAGTACCTCTACAGTGACAGTGGTTCTTGTTAACTGTTACCTGGGTACCTCTACAGTGACAGTGGTTCTTGTTAACTATTACCTGGGTACCTCTACGGTGACAGTGCTTCTTGTTAACTATTACCTGGGTACCTCTACAGTGACAGTGGTTCTTGTTAACTATTACCTGGGTACCTCTACAGTGACAGTGGTTCTTGTTAACTATTACCTGGGTACCTCTACCGTGACAGTGGTTCTTGTTAACTATTACCTGGGTACCTCTACGGTGACAGTGCTTCTTGTTAACTATTACCTGGGTACCTCTACGGTGACAGTGGCTCTTGTTAACTATTACCTGGGTACCTCTACGGTGACAGTGGTTCTTGTTAACTATTACCTGGGTACCTCTACGGTGACAGTGGTTCTTGTTAACTATTACCTGGGTACCTCTACGGTGACAGTGGTTCTTGTTAACTATTACCTGGGTACCTCTACGGTGACAGTGCTTCTTGTTAACTATTACCTGGGTACCTCTACGGTGACAGTGGCACTTGTTAACTATTACCTGGGTACCTCTACGGTGACAGTGCTTCTTGTTAACTATTACCTGGGTACCTCTACGGTGACAGTGGCTCTTGTTAACTATTACCTGGGTACCTCTACGGTGACAGTGCTTCTAGTTAACTATTACCTGGGTACCTCTATGGTGACAGTGCTTCTTGTTAACTATTACCTGGGTAGCTCTACGGTGACAGTGCTTCTTGTTAACTATTACCTGGGTACCTCTAGAGTGACAGTGCTTCTTGGTAACTATTACCTGGGTACCTCTACAGTGACAGTGGTTCTTGTTAACTATTACCTGGGTACCTCTACGATGACTGCTTCTTGTTAACTATTACCTGGGTACCTCTATGGTGACAGTGCTTCTTGTTAACTATTACCTGGGTACCTCTACGGTGAAAGTGGTTCTTGTTAACTATTACCTGGGTACCTCTACATTGAGAGTGGTTCTTGTTAACTATTACCTGGTACCTTTACGGTGACAGTGCTTCTTGTTAACTATTACCTGGGTACCTCTACGGTGACAGTGGTTCTTGTTAACTATTACCTGTGTACCTCTATGGTGACAGTGCTTCGTGTTAACTATTACATGGGTACCTCTACGGTGACAGTGCTTCTTGTTAACTATTACCTGGGTACCTCTACGGTGACAGTGGTTCTTGTTAACTATTACCTGGGTACCTCTACGGTGACAGTGGTTCTTGTTAACTATTACCTGTGTACCTCTACGGTGACAGTGCTTCTTGTTAACTATTACCTGGGTACCTCTACGGTGACAGTGGTTCTTTTTAACTATTACCTGGGTACCTCTACGGTGACAGTGGTTCTTGTTAACTATTACCTGTGTACCTCTACGGTGACAGTGCTTCTTGTTAACTATTACCTGGGTACCTCTACGGTGACAGTGGTTCTTGTTAACTATTACCTGGGTACCTCTACGGTGACAGTGCTTCTTGTTAACTATTACCTGGGTACCTCTACGGTGACAGTGGTTCTTGTTAACTATTACCTGGGTACCTCTACGATAACTGCTTCTTGTTAACTATTACCTGGGTACCTCTACGATGACAGTGGTTCTTGTTAACTATTACCTGGGTACCTCTACGATGACTGCTTCTTGTTAACTATTACCTGGGTACCTCTACGATGACTGCTTCTTGTTAACTATTACCTGGGTACCTCTACGGTGACAGTGGTTCTTGTTAACTATTACCTGTGTACCTCTATGGTGACAGTGCTTCTTGTTAACTATTACCTGGGTACCTCTACGGTGACAGTGGTTCTTGTTAACTATTACCTGGGTACCTCTATGGTGACAGTGCTTCTTGTTAACTATTACCTGGGTACCTCTACGATGACTGCTTCTTGTTAACTATTACCTGGGTACCTCTACGATGACTGCTTCTTGTTAACTATTACCTGGGTACCTCTACGATGACTGCTTCTTGTTAACTATTACCTGGGTACCTCTACGGTGACAGTGCTTCTTGTTAACTATTACCTGGGTACCTCTACGGTGACAGTGGTTCTTGTTAACTATTACCTGTGTACCTCTATGGTGACAGTGCTTCTTGTTAACTATTACCTGGGTACCTCTACGATGACTGCTTCTTGTTAACTATTACCTGGGGACCTCTACGATGACTGCTTTTTGTTAACTATTACCTGGGTACCTCTACAGTGACAGTACTTCTTGTTAACTATTACCTGGGTACCTCTACGGTGACAGTGCTTCTTGTTAACTATTACCTGGGTACCTCTACGGTGACAGTGCTTCTTGTTAACTATTACCTGGGTACCTCTACGGTGACAGTGCTCCTTGTTAACTATTACCTGGGTACCTCTACGGTGACAGTGCTTCTTGTTAACTATTACCTGGGTACCTCTACGGTGACAGTGGTTCTTGTTAACTATTACCTGGGTACCTCTACGGTGACAGTGGTTCTTGTTAACTATTACCTGGGTACCTCTACGGTGACAGTGGTTCTTGTTAACTATTACCTGGGTACCTCTACGGTGACAGTGCTTCTTGTTAACTATTACCTGGGTACCTCCACAGTGACAGTGCTTCTTGTTAACTATTACCTGGGTACCTCTACGGTGACAGTGCTTCTTGTTAACTATTACCTGGGTACCTCTACGGTGACAGTGGTTCTTGTTAACTATTACCTGGGTACCTCTACGATGACTGCTTCTTGTTAACTATTACCTGGGTACCTCTACGATGACTGCTTCTTGTTAACTATTACCTGGGTACCTTTACGGTGACAGTGCTTCTTGTTAACTATTACCTGGGTACCTCTACGGTGACAGTGGTTCTTGTTAACTATGACCTGGGTACCTCTACGGTGACAGTGGTTCTTGTGAACTATTACCTGGGTACCTCTACGATGACTGCTTCTTGTTAACTATTACCTGGGTACCTTTACGGTGACAGTGCTTCTTGTTAACTATTACCTGGGTACCTCTACGGTGACAGTGGTTCTTGTTAACTATTACCTGGGTACCTCTACGGTGACAGTGGTTCTTGTTAACTATTACCTGGGTACCTCTACGGTGACAGTGCTTCTTGTTAACTATTACCTGGGTACCTCTACGGTGACAGTGCTTCTTGTTAACTATTACCTGGGTACCTCTACGGTGACAGTGGTTCTTGTTAACTATTACCTGGGTACCTCTACGGTGACAGTCCTTCTTGTTAACTATTACCTGGGTACCTCTACGGTGACAGTGCTTCTTGTTAACTATTACCTGGGTACCTCTACGGTGACAGTGCTTCTTGTTAACTATTACCTGGGTACCTCTACGATGACTGCTTCTTGTTAACTATTACCTGGGTACCTCTACGCTGACAGTGGTTCTTGTTAACTATCACCTGGGTACCTCTACGATGACAGTGCTTCTTGTTAACTATTACCTGGGTACCTCTACGATGACTGCTTCTTGTTAACTATTACCTGGGTACCTCTACGGTGACAGTGGTTCTTGTTAACTATTACCTGGGTACCTCTACGAAGACTGCTTCTTGTTAACTATTACCTGGATACCTCTACGGTGACAGTGCTTCTTGTTAACTATTACCTGGGTACCTCTACGGTGACAGTGCTTCTTGTTAACTATTACCTGGGTACCTCTACGGTGACAGTGGTTCTTGTTAACTATCACCTGGGTACCTCTACGATGACAGTGCTTCTTGTTAACTATTACCTGGGTACCTCTACGATGACTGCTTCTTGTTAACTATTACCTGGGTACCTCTACGGTGACAGTGGTTCTTGTTAACTATTACCTGGGTACCTCTACGATGACTGCTTCTTGTTAACTATTACCTGGATACCTCTACGGTGACAGTGCTTCTTGTTAACTATTACCTGGGTAGCTCTACGGTGACAGTGCTTCTTGTTAACTATTACCTGGGTACCGCTACAGTGACAGTGGTTCTTGTTAACTATTACCTGGGTACCTCTACAGTGACAGTGGTTCTTGTTAACTATTACCTGGGTACCTCTACAGTGACAGTGGTTCTTGTTAACTATTACCTGGGTACCTCTACAGTGACAGTGGTTCTTGTTAACTATTACCTGGGTACCTCTACAGTGACAGTGGTTCTTGTTAACTATTACCTGGGTACCTCTACGGTGACAGTGATTCTTGTTAACTATTACCTGGGTACCTCTACAGTGACAGTGGTTCTTGTTAACTATTACCTGGGTACCTCTACAGTGACAGTGGTTCTTGTTAACTATTACCTGGGTACCTCTACGGTGACAGTGCTTCTTGTTAACTATTACCTGGGTACCTCTACGGTGACAGTGGCTCTTGTTAACTATTACCTGGGTACCTCTACGGTGACAGTGGTTCTTGTTAACTATTACCTGGGTACCTCTACGGTGACAGTGGTTCTTGTTAACTATTACCAGGATACCTCTACGGTGACAGTGGTTCTTGTTAACTATTACCTGGGTACCTCTACGGTGACAGTGCTTCTTGTTAACTATTACCTGGGTACCTCTACGGTGACAGTGGCTCTTGTTAACTATTACCTGGGTACCTCTACGGTGACAGTGCTTCTTGTTAACTATTACCTGGGTATCTCTACGGTGACAGTGGCTCTTGTTAACTATTACCTGGGTACCTCTACGGTGACAGTGCTTCTAGTTAACTATTACCTGTGTACCTCTATGGTGACAGTGCTTCTTGTTAACTATTACCTGGGTACCTCTACGGTGACAGTGGCTCTTGTTAACTATTACCTGGGTACCTCTACGGTGACAGTGGTTCTTGTTAACTATTACCTGGGTACCTCTACGGTGACAGTGCTTCTTGTTAACTATTACCTGGGTACCTCTAGAGTGACAGTGCTTCTTGTTAACTATTACCTGGGTACCTCTACAGTGACAGTGGTTCTTGTTAACTATTACCTGGGTACCTCTACGATGACTGCTTCTTGTTAACTATTACCTGGGTACCTCTATGGTGACAGTGCTTCTTGTTAACTATTACCTGGGTACCTCTACGGTGACAGTGGTACTTGTTAACTATTACCTGGGTACCTCTACATTGAGAGTGGTTCTTGTTAACTATTACCTGGTACCTTTACGGTGACAGTGCTTCTTGTCAACTATCACCTGGGTACCTCTACGGTGACAGTGGTTCTTGTTAACTATTACCTGTGTATCTCTATGGTGACAGTGCTTCGTGTTAACTATTACCTGGGTACCTCTACGGTGACAGTGCTTCTTGTTAACTATTACCTGGGTACCTCTACGGTGACAGTGGTTCTTGTTAACTATTACCTGGGTACCTCTACGGTGACAGTGGTTCTTGTTAACTATTACCTGTGTACCTCTACGGTGACAGTGCTTCTTGTTAACTATTACCTGGGTACCTCTACGGTGACAGTGGTTCTTGTTAACTATTACCTGGGTACCTCTACGGTGACAGTGGTTCTTGTTAACTATTACCTGTGTACCTCTACGGTGACAGTGCTTCTTGTTAACTATTACCTGGGTACCTCTACGGTGACAGTGGTTCTTGTTAACTATTACCTGGGTACCTCTACGGTGACAGTGCTTCTTGTTAACTATTACCTGGGTACCTCTACGGTGACAGTGGTTCTTGTTAACTATTACCTGGGTACCTCTACGATAACTGCTTCTTGTTAACTATTACCTGGGTACCTCTACGATGACAGTGGTTCTTGTTAACTATTACCTGGGTACCTCTACGATAACTGCTTATTGTTAACTATTACCTGGGTACCTCTACGATGACTGCTTCTTGTTAACTATTACCTGGGTACCTCTACGGTGACAGTGGTTCTTGTTAACTATTACCTGTGTACCTCTATGGTGACAGTGCTTCTTGTTAACTATTACCTGGGTACCTCTACGGTGACAGTGGTTCTTGTTAACTATTACCTGGGTACCTTTATGGTGACAGTGCTTCTTGTTAACAATTACCTGGGTACCTCTACAGTGACAGTGGTTCTTGTTAACTATTACCTGGGTACCTCTACGATGACTGCTTCTTGTTAACTATTACCTGGGTACCTCTATGGTGACAGTGCTTCTTGTTAACTATTACCTGGGTACCTCTACGGTGACAGTGCTTCTTGTTAACTATTACCTGGGTACCTCTACATTGAGAGTGGTTCTTGTTAACTATTACCTGGTACCTTTACGGTGACAGTGCTTCTTGTTAACTATTACCTGGGTACCTCTACGGTGACAGTGGTTCTTGTTAACTATTACCTGTGTATCTCTATGGTGACAGTGCTTCGTGTTAACTATTACCTGGGTACCTCTACGGTGACAGTGCTTCTTGTTAACTATTACCTGGGTACATCTACGGTGACAGTGGTTCTTGTTAACTATTACCTGGGTACCTCTACGGTGACAGTGGTGCTTGTTAACTATTACCTGGGTACCTCTACGGTGACAGTGCTTCTTGTTAACTATTACCTGGGTACCTCTACGGTGACAGTGGTTCTTGTTAACTATTACCTGGGTACCTCTACGGTGACAGTGGTTCTTGTTAACTATTACCTGTGTACCTCTACGGTGACAGTGCTTCTTGTTAACTATTACCTGGGTACCTCTACGGTGACAGTGGTTCTTGTTAACTATTACCTGGGTACCTCTACGGTGACAGTGCTTCTTGTTAACTATTACCTGGGTACCTCTACGGTGACAGTGGTTCTTGTTAACTATTACCTGGGTACCTCTACGATAACTGCTTCTTGTTAACTATTACCTGGGTACCTCTACGATGACAGTGGTTCTTGTTAACTATTACCTGGGTACCTCTACGATGACTGCTTCTTGTTAACTATTACCTGGGTACCTCTACGATGACTACTTCTTGTTAACTATTACCTGGGTACCTCTACGGTGACAGTGGTTCTTGTTAACTATTACCTGTGTACCTCTATGGTGACACTGCTTCTTGTTAACTATTACCTGGGTACCTCTACGGTGACAGTGGTTCTTGTTAACTATTACCTGGGTACCTCTATGGTGACAGTGCTTCTTGTTAACTATTACCTGGGTACCTCTACGATGACTGCTTCTTGTTAACTATTACCTGGGTACCTCTACGATGACTGCTTCTTGTTAACTATTACCTGGGTACCTCTACGATGACTGCTTCTTGTTAACTATTACCTGGGTACCTCTACGGTGACAGTGCTTCTTGTTAACTATTACCTGGGTACCTCTACGGTGACAGTGGTTCTTGTTAACTATTACCTGTGTACCTCTATGGTGACAGTGCTTCTTGTTAACTATTACCTGGGTACCTCTACGATGACTGCTTCTTGTTAACTATTACCTGGGTACCTCTACGATGACTGCTTTTTGTTAACTATTACCTGGGTAGCTCTACAGTGACAGTACTTCTTGTTAACTATTACCTGGGTACCTCTACGGTGACAGTGCTTCTTGTTAACTATTACCTGGGTACCTCTACGGTGACAGTGCTTCTTGTTAACTATTACCTGGGTACCTCTACGGTGACAGTGCTTCTTGTTAACTATTACCTGGGTACCTCTACGGTGACAGTGCTTCTTGTTAACTATTACCTGGGTACCTCTACGGTGACAGTGGTTCTTGTTAACTATTACCTGGGTACCTCTACGGTGACAGTGGTTCTTGTTAACTATTACCTGGGTACCTCTACGGTGACAGTGGTTCTTGTTAACTATTACCTGGGTACCTCTACGGTGACAGTGCTTCTTGTTAACTATTACCTGGGTACCTCCACAGTGACAGTGCTTCTTGTTAACTATTACCTGGGTACCTCTACGGTGACAGTGCTTCTTGTTAACTATTAACTGGGTACCTCTACGGTGACAGTGGTTCTTGTTAACTATTACCTGGGTACCTCTACGGTGACAGTGCTTCTTGTTAACTATTACCTGGGTACCTCTACGGTGACAGTGGTTCTTGTTAACTATTACCTGTGTACCTCTATGGTGACAGTGCTTCGTGTTAACTATTACCTGGGTAGATCTACGATGACAGTGGTTCTTGTTAACTATTACCTGGGTACCTCTACGATGACTGCTTCTTGTTAACTATTACCTGGGTACCTCTACGGTGACAGTGGTTCTTGTTAACTATTACCTGGGTACCTCTACGATGACTGCTTCTTGTTAACTATTACCTGGGTACCTCTACGGTGACAGTGGTTCTTGTTAACTATTACCTGGGTACCTCTACGGTGACAGTGGTTCTTGTTAACTATTACCTGGGTACCTCTACGATGACTGCTTCTTGTTAACTATTACCTGGGTACCTCTACGGTGACAGTGGTTCTTGTTAACTATTACCTGGGTACCTCTACGGTGACAGTGGTTCTTGTTAACTATTACCTGGATACCTCTACGATGACTGCTTCTTGTTAACTATTACCTGGGTACCTCTACGGTGACAGTGGTTCTTGTTAACTATTACCTGGGTACCTCTACGGTGACAGTGGTTCTTGTTAACTATTACCTGGGTACCTCTACGGTGACAGTGGTTCTTGTTGACTATTACCTGGGTACCTCTACGATGAATGCTTCTTGTTAACTATTACCTGGGTACCTCTACGGTGACAGTGGTTCTTGTTAACTATTACCTGGGTACCTCTACGGTGACAGTGGTTCTTGTTAACTATTACCTGTGTACCTCTACGGTGACAGTGCTTCTTGTTAACTATTACCTGGGTACCTCTACGGTGACAGTGGTTCTTGTTAACTATTACCTGCGTACCTCTACGGTGACAGTGGTTCTTGTTAACTATTACCTGGGTACCTCTACGGTGACAGTGCTTCTTGTTAACTATTACCTGGGTACCTCTACGGTGACAGTGGTTCTTCTTAACTATTACCTGGGTACCTCTACGATAACTGCTTCTTGTTAACTATTACCTGGGTACCTCTACGGTGACAGTGGTTCTTGTTAACTATTACCTGGGTACTTCTACGATGACAGTGGTTCTTCTTAACTATTACCTGGGTACCTCTACGGTGACAGTGGTTCTTGTTAACTATTACCTGGGTACCTCTACGGTGACAGTGCTTCTTGTTAACTATTACCTGGGTACCTCTACGGTGACAGTGCTTCTTGTTAACTATTACCTGGGTACCTCTAGGGTGACAGTGGTTCTTGTTAACTATTACCTGGGTACCTCTACGATGACAGTGGTTCTTGTTAACTATTACCTGGGTACTTCTACGATGACAGTGGTGCTTGTTAACTATTACCTGGGTACCTCTACGGTGACAGTGCTTCTTGTTAACTATTACCTGGGTACCTCTACGGTGACAGTGCTTCTTGTTAACTATTACCTGGGTACCTCTACGGTGACAGTGCTTCTTGTTAACTATTACCTGGGTACCTCTACGGTGACAGTGCTTCTTGTTAACTATTACCTGGGTACCTCTACGGTGACAGTGCTTCTTGTTAACTATTACCTGGGTACCTCTACGGTGACAGTGCTTCTTGTTAACTATTACCTGGGTACCTCTACGGTGACAGTGCTTCTTGTTAACTATTACCTGGGTACCTCTACGGTGACAGTGGTTCTTGTTAACTATTACCTGGATACCTCTACGATGACTGCTTCTTGTTAACTATTACCTGGGTACCTCTACAGTGACAGTCCTTCTTGTTAACTATTACCTGGGTACCTCTACGGTGACAGTGCTTCTTGTTAACTATTACCTGGGTACCTCTACGATGACTGCTTCTTGTTAACTATTACCTGGGTACCTCTACGATGACTGCTTCTTGTTAACTATTACCTGGGTACCTCAACGGTGACAGTGGTTCTTGTTAACTATTACCTGTGTACCTCTATGGTGACAGTGCTTCTTGTTAACTATTACCCGGGTACCTCTACGATGACTGCTTCTTGTTAACTATTACCTGGGTACCTCTACGATGACTGCTTCTTGTTAACTATTACCTGCGTACCTCTACAGTGACAGTGCTTCTTGTTAACTATTACCTGGGTACCTCTACGGTGACAGTGCTTCTTGTTTACTATTACCTGGGTACCTCTACGGTGACAGTGCTTCTTGTTAACTATTACCTGGGTACCTCTACGGTGACAGTGCTTCTTGTTAACTATTACCTGGGTACCTCTACGGTGACAGTGGTTCTTGTTAACTATTACCTGGGTACCTCTACGGTGACAGTGGTTCTTGTTAACTATTACCTGGGTACCTCTACGGTGACAGTGCTTGTTGTTAACTATTACCTGGGTACCTCTACGGTGACAGTGGTTCTTGTTAACTATTACCTGGGTACCTCTACGGTGACAGTGGTTCTTGTTAACTATTACCTGGGTACCTCTACGGTGACAGTGCTTCTTGTTAACTATTACCTGGGTACCTCTACGGTGACAGTGGTTCTTGTTAACTATTACCTGGGTACCTCTACGGTGACAGTGCTTCTTGTTAACTATTACCTGGGTACCTCCACAGTGACAGTGCTTCTTGTTAACTATTACCTGGGTACCTCTACAGTGACAGTGGTTCTTGTTAACTATTACCTGCGTACCTCTACGGTGACAGTGGTTCTTGTTAACTATTACCTGGGTACCTCTACGGTGACAGTGGTTCTTGTAAACTATTACCTGGGTACCTCTACGATGACTGCTTCTTGTTAACTATTACCTGGGTACCTCTACGGTGACAGTGGTTCTTGTTAACTATTACCTGGGTACCTCTACGGTGACAGTGGTTCTTGTTAACTATTACCTGGGTACCTCTACGGTGACAGTGCTTCTTGTTAACTATTACCTGGGTACCTCTACGATGACTGCTTCTTGTTAACTATTACCTGGGTACCTCTACGATGACAGTGCTTCTTGTTAACTATTACCTGGGTACCTCTACGGTGACAGTGCTTCTTGTTAACTATTACCTGGGTACCTCTACGATGACTGCTTCTTGTTAACTATTACCTGGGTACCTCTACGGTGACAGTGCTTCTTGTTAACTATTACCTGGGTACCTCTACGGTGACAGTGCTTCTTGTTAACTATTACCTGGGTACCTCTACGATGACTAATTCTTGTTAACTATTACCTGGGTACCTCTACGGTGACAGTGCTTCTTGTTAACTATTACCTGGGTACCTCTACGGTGACAGTGCTTCTTGTTAACTATTACCTGGGTACCTCTACGATGACTGCTTCTTGTTAACTATTACCTGGGTACCTCTACGATGACAGTGCTTCTTGTTAACTATTACCTGGGTACCTCTACGGTGACAGTGGTTCTTGTTAACTATTACCTGGGTACCTCTACGGTGACAGTGGTTCTTGTTAACTATTACCTGGGTACCTCTACGATGACAGTGGTTCTTGTTAACTATTACCTGGGTACCTCTACGGTGACAGTGGTTCTTGTTAACTATTACCTGGGTACCTCTACGGTGACAGTGGTTCTTGTTAACTATTACCTGGGTACCTCTACGATGACAGTGGTTCTTGTTAAGTATTACCTGGGTACCTCTACGGTGACAGTGGTTCTTGTTAACTATGACCTGGGTACCTCTACGGTGACAGTGGTTCTTGTGAACTATTACCTGGGTACCTCTACGGTGACAGTGGTTCTTGTTAACTATGACCTGGGTACCTCTACACTGACAGTGGTTCTTGTGAACTATTACCTGGGTACCTCTACGGTGACAGTGGTTCTTGTTAACTATGACCTGGGTACCTCTACAGTGACAGTGCTTCTTGTTAACTATTACCTGGGTACCTCTACAGTGACAGTGCTTCTTGTTAACTATTACCTGGGTACCTCTACGGTGACAGTGCTTCTTGTTAACTATTACCTGGGTACCTCTACGGTGACAGTGGTTCTTGTTAACTATTACCTGGGTACCTCTACAGTGACAGTGGTTCTTGTTAACTATTACCTGGGTACCTCTACGGTGACAGTGCTTCTTGTTAACTATTACCTGGGTACCTCTACGGTGACAGTGCTTGTTGTTAACTATTACCTGTGTACCTCTACAGTGAGAGTGGTTCTTGTTAACTATTACCTGGGTACCTCTACGGTGACAGTGCTTCTTGTTAACTATTACCTGGGTACCTCTATGGTGACAGTGGTTCTTGTTAACTATTACCTGGGTACCTCTACGGTGACAGTGGTTCTTGTTAACTATTACCTGGGTACATCTACGGTGACAGTGCTTCTTGTTAACTATTACCTGTGTACCTCTACAGTGAGAGTGGTTCTTGTTAACTATTACCTGGGTACCTCTACGGTGACAGTGCTTCTTGTTAACTATTACCTGGGTACCTCTATGGTGACAGTGGTTCTTGTTAACTATTACCTGGTACCTTTACGGTGACAGTGCTTCTTGTTAACTATTACCTGGGTACCTCTACGGTGACAGTGGTTCTTGTTAACTATTACCTGTGTACCTCTATGGTGACAGTGCTTCGTGTTAACTATTACCTGGGTACCTCTACGGTGACAGTGCTTCTTGTTAACTATTACCTGGGTACCTCTACAGTGACAGTGCTTCTTGTTAACTATTACCTGGGTACCTCTACGGTGACAGTGGTTCTTGTTAACTATTACCTGTGTATCTCTACGGTGACAGTGCTTCTTGTTAACTATTACCTGGGTACCTCTACGGTGACAGTGGTTCTTGTTAACTATTACCTGGGTACCTCTACGGTGACAGTGGTTCTTGTTAACTATTACCTGTGTACCTCTACGGTGACAGTGCTTCTTGTTAACTATTACCTGGGTACCTCTACGGTGACAGTGGTTCTTGTTAACTATTACCTGGGTACCTCTACGGTGACAGTGCTTCTTGTTAACTATTACCTGGGTACCTCCACAGTGACAGTGCTTCTTGTTAACTATTACCTGGGTACCTCTACAGTGACAGTGGTTCTTGTTAACTATTACCTGCGTACCTCTACGGTGACAGTGGTTCTTGTTAACTATTACCTGGGTACCTCTACGGTGACAGTGGTTCTTGTAAACTATTACCTGGGTACCTCTACGATGACTGCTTCTTGTTAACTATTACCTGGGTACCTCTACGGTGACAGTGGTTCTTGTTAACTATTACCTGGGTACCTCTACGGTGACAGTGGTTCTTGTTAACTATTACCTGGGTACCTCTACGGTGACAGTGCTTCTTGTTAACTATTACCTGGGTACCTCTACGATGACTGCTTCTTGTTAACTATTACCTGGGTACCTCTACGATGACAGTGCTTCTTGTTAACTATTACCTGGGTACCTCTACGGTGACAGTGCTTCTTGTTAACTATTACCTGGGTACCTCTACGATGACTGCTTCTTGTTAACTATTACCTGGGTACCTCTACGGTGACAGTGCTTCTTGTTAACTATTACCTGGGTACCTCTACGGTGACAGTGCTTCTTGTTAACTATTACCTGGGTACCTCTACGATGACTAATTCTTGTTAACTATTACCTGGGTACCTCTACGGTGACAGTGCTTCTTGTTAACTATTACCTGGGTACCTCTACGGTGACAGTGCTTCTTGTTAACTATTACCTGGGTACCTCTACGATGACTGCTTCTTGTTAACTATTACCTGGGTACCTCTACGATGACAGTGCTTCTTGTTAACTATTACCTGGGTACCTCTACGGTGACAGTGGTTCTTGTTAACTATTACCTGGGTACCTCTACGGTGACAGTGGTTCTTGTTAACTATTACCTGGGTACCTCTACGATGACAGTGGTTCTTGTTAACTATTACCTGGGTACCTCTACGGTGACAGTGGTTCTTGTTAACTATTACCTGGGTACCTCTACGGTGACAGTGGTTCTTGTTAACTATTACCTGGGTACCTCTACGATGACAGTGGTTCTTGTTAAGTATTACCTGGGTACCTCTACGGTGACAGTGGTTCTTGTTAACTATGACCTGGGTACCTCTACGGTGACAGTGGTTCTTGTGAACTATTACCTGGGTACCTCTACGGTGACAGTGGTTCTTGTTAACTATGACCTGGGTACCTCTACACTGACAGTGGTTCTTGTGAACTATTACCTGGGTACCTCTACGGTGACAGTGGTTCTTGTTAACTATGACCTGGGTACCTCTACAGTGACAGTGCTTCTTGTTAACTATTACCTGGGTACCTCTACAGTGACAGTGCTTCTTGTTAACTATTACCTGGGTACCTCTACGGTGACAGTGCTTCTTGTTAACTATTACCTGGGTACCTCTACGGTGACAGTGGTTCTTGTTAACTATTACCTGGGTACCTCTACAGTGACAGTGGTTCTTGTTAACTATTACCTGGGTACCTCTACGGTGACAGTGCTTCTTGTTAACTATTACCTGGGTACCTCTACGGTGACAGTGCTTGTTGTTAACTATTACCTGTGTACCTCTACAGTGAGAGTGGTTCTTGTTAACTATTACCTGGGTACCTCTACGGTGACAGTGCTTCTTGTTAACTATTACCTGGGTACCTCTATGGTGACAGTGGTTCTTGTTAACTATTACCTGGGTACCTCTACGGTGACAGTGGTTCTTGTTAACTATTACCTGGGTACATCTACGGTGACAGTGCTTCTTGTTAACTATTACCTGTGTACCTCTACAGTGAGAGTGGTTCTTGTTAACTATTACCTGGGTACCTCTACGGTGACAGTGCTTCTTGTTAACTATTACCTGGGTACCTCTATGGTGACAGTGGTTCTTGTTAACTATTACCTGGTACCTTTACGGTGACAGTGCTTCTTGTTAACTATTACCTGGGTACCTCTACGGTGACAGTGGTTCTTGTTAACTATTACCTGTGTACCTCTATGGTGACAGTGCTTCGTGTTAACTATTACCTGGGTACCTCTACGGTGACAGTGCTTCTTGTTAACTATTACCTGGGTACCTCTACAGTGACAGTGCTTCTTGTTAACTATTACCTGGGTACCTCTACGGTGACAGTGGTTCTTGTTAACTATTACCTGTGTATCTCTACGGTGACAGTGCTTCTTGTTAACTATTACCTGGGTACCTCTACGGTGACAGTGGTTCTTGTTAACTATTACCTGGGTACCTCTACGGTGACAGTGGTTCTTGTTAACTATTACCTGTGTACCTCTACGGTGACAGTGCTTCTTGTTAACTATTACCTGGGTACCTCTACGGTGACAGTGGTTCTTGTTAACTATTACCTGGGTACCTCTACGGTGACAGTGGTTCTTGTTAACTATTACCTGGGTACCTCTACGATAACTGCTTCTTGTTAACTATTACCTGGGTACCTCTACGATGACAGTGGTTCTTGTTAACTATTACCTGGGTACCTCTACGATGACTGCTTCTTGTTAACTATTACCTGGGTACCTCTACGATGACTGCTTCTTGTTAACTATTACCTGGGTACCTCTACGATGACTGCTTCTTGTTAACTATTACCTGGGTACCTCTACGGTGACAGTGGTTCTTGTTAACTATTACCTGTGTACCTCTATGGTGACAGTGCTTCTTGTTAACTATTACCTGGGTACCTCTACGGTGACAGTGGTTCTTGTTAACTATTACCTGGGTACCTCTATGGTGACAGTGCTTCTTGTTAACTATTACCTGGGTACCTCTACGATGACTGCTTCTTGTTAACTATTACCTGGGTACCTCTACGATGACTGCTTCTTGTTAACTATTACCTGGGTACCTCTACGATGACTGCTTCTTGTTAACTATTACCTGGGTACCTCTACGGTGACAGTGGTTCTTGTTAACTATTACCTGTGTACCTCTATGGTGACAGTGGTTCTTGTTAACTATTACCTGTGTACCTCTATGGTGACAGTGCTTCTTGTTAACTATTACCTGGGTACCTCTACGATGACTGCTTCTTGTTAACTATTACCTGGGTACCTCTACGATGACTGCTTCTTGTTAACTATTACCTGGGTACCTCTACAGTGACAGTACTTCTTGTTAACTATTACCTGGGTACCTCTACGGTGACAGTGCTTCTTGTTAACTATTACCTGGGTACCTCTACGGTGACAGTGGTTCTTGTTAACTATTACCTGGGTACCTCTACGGTGACAGTGGTTCTTGTTAACTATTACCTGGGTACCTCTACGGTGACAGTGCTTCTTGTTAACTATTACCTGGGTACCTCTACGGTGACAGTGGTTCTTGTTAACTATTACCTGGGTACCTCTACGGTGACAGTGGTTCTTGTTAACTATTACCTGGGTACCTCTACGGTGACAGTGCTTCTTGTTAACTATTACCTGGGTACCTCCACAGTGACAGTGCTTCTTGTTAACTATTACCTGGATACCTCTACGGTGACAGTGCTTCTTGTTAACTATTACCTGGGTACCTCTACGGTGACAGTGGTTCTTGTTAACTATTACCTGGGTACCTCTACGGTGACAGTGCTTCTTGTTAACTATTACCTGGGTACCTCTACGGTGACAGTGGTTCTTGTTAACTATTACCTGTGTACCTCTATGGTGACAGTGCTTCGTGTTAACTATTACCTGGGTACCTCTACGATGACAGTGGTTCTTGTTAACTATTACCTGGGTACCTCTACGATGACTGCTTCTTGTTAACTATTACCTGGGTACCTCTACGGTGACAGTGGTTCTTGTTAACTATTACCTGGGTACCTCTACGATGACTGCTTCTTGTTAACTATTACCTGGGTACCTCTACGGTGACAGTGGTTCTTGTTAACTATTACCTGGGTACCTCTACGATGACTGCTTCTTGTTAACTATTACCTGGGTACCTCTACGGTGACAGTGGTTCTTGTTAACTATTACCTGGGTACCTCTACGGTGACAGTGGTTCTTGTTAACTATTACCTGGGTACCTCTACGATGACTGCTTCTTGTTAACTATTACCTGGGTACCTCTACGGTGACAGTGGTTCTTGTTAACTATTACCTGGGTACCTCTACGGTGACAGTGGTTCTTGTTAACTATTACCTGGGTACCTCTACGATGACTGCTTCTTGTTAACTATTACCTGGGTACCTCTACGGTGACAGTGGTTCTTGTTAACTATTACCTGGGTACCTCTACGGTGACAGTGGTTCTTCTTAACTATTACCTGGGTACCTCTACGATAACTGCTTCTTGTTAACTATTACCTGGGTACCTCTACGGTGACAGTGGTTCTTGTTAACTATTACCTGGGTACTTCTACGATGACAGTGGTTCTTCTTAACTATTACCTGGGTACCTCTACGGTGACAGTGGTTCTTGTTAACTATTACCTGGGTACCTCTACGGTGACAGTGCTTCTTGTTAACTATTACCTGGGTACCTCTACGGTGACAGTGCTTCTTGTTAACTATTACCTGGGTACCTCTAGGGTGACAGTGGTTCTTGTTAACTATTACCTGGGTACCTCTACGATGACAGTGGTTCTTGTTAACTATTACCTGGGTACTTCTACGATGACAGTGGTGCTTGTTAACTATTACCTGGGTACCTCTACGGTGACAGTGCTTCTTGTTAACTATTACCTGGGTACCTCTACGGTGACAGTGCTTCTTGTTAACTATTACCTGGGTACCTCTACGGTGACAGTGCTTCTTGTTAACTATTACCTGGGTACCTCTACGGTGACAGTGCTTCTTGTTAACTATTACCTGGGTACCTCTACGGTGACAGTGCTTCTTGTTAACTATTACCTGGGTACCTCTACGGTGACAGTGCTTCTTGTTAACTATTACCTGGGTACCTCTACGGTGACAGTGCTTCTTGTTAACTATTACCTGGGTACCTCTACGGTGACAGTGGTTCTTGTTAACTATTACCTGGATACCTCTACGATGACTGCTTCTTGTTAACTATTACCTGGGTACCTCTACAGTGACAGTCCTTCTTGTTAACTATTACCTGGGTACCTCTACGGTGACAGTGCTTCTTGTTAACTATTACCTGGGTACCTCTACGATGACTGCTTCTTGTTAACTATTACCTGGGTACCTCTACGATGACTGCTTCTTGTTAACTATTACCTGGGTACCTCAACGGTGACAGTGGTTCTTGTTAACTATTACCTGTGTACCTCTATGGTGACAGTGCTTCTTGTTAACTATTACCCGGGTACCTCTACGATGACTGCTTCTTGTTAACTATTACCTGGGTACCTCTACGATGACTGCTTCTTGTTAACTATTACCTGCGTACCTCTACAGTGACAGTGCTTCTTGTTAACTATTACCTGGGTACCTCTACGGTGACAGTGCTTCTTGTTTACTATTACCTGGGTACCTCTACGGTGACAGTGCTTCTTGTTAACTATTACCTGGGTACCTCTACGGTGACAGTGCTTCTTGTTAACTATTACCTGGGTACCTCTACGGTGACAGTGGTTCTTGTTAACTATTACCTGGGTACCTCTACGATAACTGCTTCTTGTTAACTATTACCTGGGTACCTCTACGGTGACAGTGGTTCTTGTTAACTATTACCTGGGTACTTCTACGATGACAGTGGTTCTTGTTAACTATTACCTGGGTACCTCTACGGTGACAGTGGTTCTTGTTAACTATTACCTGGGTACCTCTACGGTGACAGTGCTTCTTGTTAACTATTACCTGGGTACCTCTACCTTGACAGTGCTTCTTGTTAACTATTACCTGGGTACCTCTAGGGTGACAGTGGTTCTTGTTAACTATTTCCTGGGTACCTCTACGATGACAGTGCTTCTTGTTAACTATTACCTGGGTACCTCTACAGTGACAGTGGTTCTTGTTAACTATTACCTGCGTACCTCTACGGTGACAGTGGTTCTTGTTAACTATTACCTGGGTACCTCTACGGTGACAGTGGTTCTTGTAAACTATTACCTGGGTACCTCTACGATGACTGCTTCTTGTTAACTATTACCTGGGTACCTCTACGGTGACAGTGGTTCTTGTTAACTATTACCTGGGTACCTCTACGGTGACAGTGGTTCTTGTTAACTATTACCTGGGTACCTCTACGGTGACAGTGCTTCTTGTTAACTATTACCTGGGTACCTCTACGATGACTGCTTCTTGTTAACTATTACCTGGGTACCTCTACGATGACAGTGCTTCTTGTTAACTATTAGCTGGGTACCTCTACGGTGACAGTGCTTCTTGTTAACTATTACCTGGGTACCTCTACGATGACTGCTTCTTGTTAACTATTACCTGGGTACCTCTACGGTGACAGTGCTTCTTGTTAACTATTACCTGGGTACCTCTACGGTGACAGTGCTTCTTGTTAACTATTACCTGGGTACCTCTACGATGACTAATTCTTGTTAACTATTACCTGGGTACCTCTACGGTGACAGTGCTTCTTGTTAACTATTACCTGGGTACCTCTACGGTGACAGTGCTTCTTGTTAACTATTACCTGGGTACCTCTACGATGACTGCTTCTTGTTAACTATTACCTGGGTACCTCTACGATGACAGTGCTTCTTGTTAACTATTACCTGGGTACCTCTACGGTGACAGTGGTTCTTGTTAACTATTACCTGGGTACCTCTACGGTGACAGTGGTTCTTGTTAACTATTACCTGGGTACCTCTACGATGACAGTGGTTCTTGTTAACTATTACCTGGGTACCTCTACGGTGACAGTGGTTCTTGTTAACTATTACCTGGGTACCTCTACGGTGACAGTGGTTCTTGTTAACTATTACCTGGGTACCTCTACGATGACAGTGGTTCTTGTTAAGTATTACCTGGGTACCTCTACGGTGACAGTGGTTCTTGTTAACTATGACCTGGGTACCTCTACGGTGACAGTGGTTCTTGTGAACTATTACCTGGGTACCTCTACGGTGACAGTGGTTCTTGTTAACTATGACCTGGGTACCTCTACACTGACAGTGGTTCTTGTGAACTATTACCTGGGTACCTCTACGGTGACAGTGGTTCTTGTTAACTATGACCTGGGTACCTCTACAGTGACAGTGCTTCTTGTTAACTATTACCTGGGTACCTCTACAGTGACAGTGCTTCTTGTTAACTATTACCTGGGTACCTCTACGGTGACAGTGCTTCTTGTTAACTATTACCTGGGTACCTCTACGGTGACAGTGGTTCTTGTTAACTATTACCTGGGTACCTCTACAGTGACAGTGGTTCTTGTTAACTATTACCTGGGTACCTCTACGGTGACAGTGCTTCTTGTTAACTATTACCTGGGTACCTCTACGGTGACAGTGCTTGTTGTTAACTATTACCTGTGTACCTCTACAGTGAGAGTGGTTCTTGTTAACTATTACCTGGGTACCTCTACGGTGACAGTGCTTCTTGTTAACTATTACCTGGGTACCTCTATGGTGACAGTGGTTCTTGTTAACTATTACCTGGGTACCTCTACGGTGACAGTGGTTCTTGTTAACTATTACCTGGGTACATCTACGGTGACAGTGCTTCTTGTTAACTATTACCTGTGTACCTCTACAGTGAGAGTGGTTCTTGTTAACTATTACCTGGGTACCTCTACGGTGACAGTGCTTCTTGTTAACTATTACCTGGGTACCTCTATGGTGACAGTGGTTCTTGTTAACTATTACCTGGTACCTTTACGGTGACAGTGCTTCTTGTTAACTATTACCTGGGTACCTCTACGGTGACAGTGGTTCTTGTTAACTATTACCTGTGTACCTCTATGGTGACAGTGCTTCGTGTTAACTATTACCTGGGTACCTCTACGGTGACAGTGCTTCTTGTTAACTATTACCTGGGTACCTCTACAGTGACAGTGCTTCTTGTTAACTATTACCTGGGTACCTCTACGGTGACAGTGGTTCTTGTTAACTATTACCTGTGTATCTCTACGGTGACAGTGCTTCTTGTTAACTATTACCTGGGTACCTCTACGGTGACAGTGGTTCTTGTTAACTATTACCTGGGTACCTCTACGGTGACAGTGGTTCTTGTTAACTATTACCTGTGTACCTCTACGGTGACAGTGCTTCTTGTTAACTATTACCTGGGTACCTCTACGGTGACAGTGGTTCTTGTTAACTATTACCTGGGTACCTCTACGGTGACAGTGGTTCTTGTTAACTATTACCTGGGTACCTCTACGATAACTGCTTCTTGTTAACTATTACCTGGGTACCTCTACGATGACAGTGGTTCTTGTTAACTATTACCTGGGTACCTCTACGATGACTGCTTCTTGTTAACTATTACCTGGGTACCTCTACGATGACTGCTTCTTGTTAACTATTACCTGGGTACCTCTACGATGACTGCTTCTTGTTAACTATTACCTGGGTACCTCTACGGTGACAGTGGTTCTTGTTAACTATTACCTGTGTACCTCTATGGTGACAGTGCTTCTTGTTAACTATTACCTGGGTACCTCTACGGTGACAGTGGTTCTTGTTAACTATTACCTGGGTACCTCTATGGTGACAGTGCTTCTTGTTAACTATTACCTGGGTACCTCTACGATGACTGCTTCTTGTTAACTATTACCTGGGTACCTCTACGATGACTGCTTCTTGTTAACTATTACCTGGGTACCTCTACGATGACTGCTTCTTGTTAACTATTACCTGGGTACCTCTACGGTGACAGTGGTTCTTGTTAACTATTACCTGTGTACCTCTATGGTGACAGTGGTTCTTGTTAACTATTACCTGTGTACCTCTATGGTGACAGTGCTTCTTGTTAACTATTACCTGGGTACCTCTACGATGACTGCTTCTTGTTAACTATTACCTGGGTACCTCTACGATGACTGCTTCTTGTTAACTATTACCTGGGTACCTCTACAGTGACAGTACTTCTTGTTAACTATTACCTGGGTACCTCTACGGTGACAGTGCTTCTTGTTAACTATTACCTGGGTACCTCTACGGTGACAGTGGTTCTTGTTAACTATTACCTGGGTACCTCTACGGTGACAGTGGTTCTTGTTAACTATTACCTGGGTACCTCTACGGTGACAGTGCTTCTTGTTAACTATTACCTGGGTACCTCTACGGTGACAGTGGTTCTTGTTAACTATTACCTGGGTACCTCTACGGTGACAGTGGTTCTTGTTAACTATTACCTGGGTACCTCTACGGTGACAGTGCTTCTTGTTAACTATTACCTGGGTACCTCCACAGTGACAGTGCTTCTTGTTAACTATTACCTGGATACCTCTACGGTGACAGTGCTTCTTGTTAACTATTACCTGGGTACCTCTACGGTGACAGTGGTTCTTGTTAACTATTACCTGGGTACCTCTACGGTGACAGTGCTTCTTGTTAACTATTACCTGGGTACCTCTACGGTGACAGTGGTTCTTGTTAACTATTACCTGTGTACCTCTATGGTGACAGTGCTTCGTGTTAACTATTACCTGGGTACCTCTACGATGAGAGTGGTTCTTGTTAACTATTACCTGGGTACCTCTACGATGACTGCTTCTTGTTAACTATTACCTGGGTACCTCTACGGTGACAGTGGTTCTTGTTAACTATTACCTGGGTACCTCTACGATGACTGCTTCTTGTTAACTATTACCTGGGTACCTCTACGGTGACAGTGGTTCTTGTTAACTATTACCTGGGTACCTCTACGATGACTGCTTCTTGTTAACTATTACCTGGGTACCTCTACGGTGACAGTGGTTCTTGTTAACTATTACCTGGGTACCTCTACGGTGACAGTGGTTCTTGTTAACTATTACCTGGGTACCTCTACGATGACTGCTTCTTGTTAACTATTACCTGGGTACCTCTACGGTGACAGTGGTTCTTGTTAACTATTACCTGGGTACCTCTACGGTGACAGTGGTTCTTGTTAACTATTACCTGGGTACCTCTACGATGACTGCTTCTTGTTAACTATTACCTGGGTACCTCTACGGTGACAGTGGTTCTTGTTAACTATTACCTGGGTACCTCTACGGTGACAGTGGTTCTTGTTAACTATTACCTGGGTACCTCTATGGTGAGAGTGGTTCTTGTTAACTATTACCTGGGTACCTCTACGATGAATGCTTCTTGTTAACTATTACCTGGGTACCTCTACGGTGACAGTGGTTCTTGTTAACTATTACCTGGGTACCTCTACGGTGACAGTGGTTCTTGTTAACTATTACCTGTGTACCTCTACGGTGACAGTGCTTCTTGTTAACTATTACCTGGGTACCTCTACGGTGACAGTGGTTCTTGTTAACTATTACCTGGGTACCTCTACGGTGACAGTGCTTCTTGTTAACTATTACCTGGGTACCTCTACGGTGACAGTGCTTCTTGTTAACTATTACCTGGGTACCTCTACGGTGACAGTGGTTCTTGTTAACTATTACCTGGGTACCTCTACGATAACTGCTTCTTGTTAACTATTACCTGGGTACCTCTACGGTGACAGTGGTTCTTGTTAACTATTACCTGGGTACTTCTACGATGACAGTGGTTCTTGTTAACTATTACCTGGGTACCTCTACGGTGACAGTGGTTCTTGTTAACTATTACCTGGGTACCTCTACGGTGACAGTGCTTCTTGTTAACTATTACCTGGGTACCTCTACCTTGACAGTGCTTCTTGTTAACTATTACCTGGGTACCTCTAGGGTGACAGTGGTTCTTGTTAACTATTACCTGGGTACCTCTACGATGACAGTGGTTCTTGTTAACTATTACCTGGATACCTCTACGATGACTGCTTCTTGTTAACTATTACCTGGGTACCTCTACAGTGACAGTGCTTCTTGTTAACTATTACCTGGGTACCTCTACGGTGACAGTGCTTCTTGTTAACTATTACCTGGGTACTTCTACGATGACAGTGGTTCTTGTTAACTATTACCTGGGTACCTCTACGGTGACAGTGCTTCTTGTTAACTATTACCTGGGTACCTCTACGGTGACAGTGCTTCTTGTTAACTATTACCTGGGTACCTCTACGGTGACAGTGCTTCTTGTTAACTATTACCTGGGTACCTCTACGGTGACAGTGCTTCTTGTTAACTATTACCTGGGTACCTCTACGGTGACAGTGCTTCTTGTTAACTATTACCTGGGTACCTCTACGGTGACAGTGCTTCTTGTTAACTATTACCTGGGTACCTCTACGGTGACAGTGCTTCTTGTTAACTATTACCTGGGTACCTCTACGGTGACAGTGGTTCTTGTTAACTATTACCTGGATACCTCTACGATGACTGCTTCTTGTTAACTATTACCTGGGTACCTCTACAGTGACAGTGCTTCTTGTTAACTATTACCTGGGTACCTCTACGGTGACAGTGCTTCTTGTTAACTATTACCTGGGTACCTCTACGATGACTGCTTCTTGTTAACTATTACCTGGGTACCTCTACGATGACTGCTTCTTGTTAACTATTACCTGGGTACCTCTACGGTGACAGTGGTTCTTGTTAACTATTACCTGTGTACCTCTATGGTGACAGTGCTTCTTGTTAACTATTACCTGGGTACCTCTACGATGACTGCTTCTTGTTAACTATTACCTGGGTACCTCTACGATGACTGCTTCTTGTTAACTATTACCTGGGTAGCTCTACAGTGACAGTGCTTCTTGTTAACTATTACCTGGGTACCTCTACGGTGACAGTGCTTCTTGTTAACTATTACCTGGGTACCTCTACGGTGACAGTGCTTCTTGTTAACTATTACCTGGGTACCTCTACGGTGACAGTGCTTCTTGTTAACTATTACCTGGGTACCTCTACGGTGACAGTGGTTTTTGTTAACTATTACCTGGGTACCTCTACGGTGACAGTGGTTCTTGTTAACTATTACCTGGGTACCTCTACGGTGACAGTGGTTCTTGTTAACTATTACCTGGGTACCTCTACGGTGACAGTGGTTCTTGTTAACTATTACCTGGGTACGTCTACGGTCACAGTGCTTCTTGTTAACTATTACCTGGGTACCTCTACGATGACAGTGCTTCTTGTTAACTATTACCTGGGTACCTCTACGATGACAGTGCTTCTTGTTAACTATTACCTGGGTACCTCTACGGTGACAGTGCTTCTTGTTAACTATTACCTGGATACCTCTACGATGACTGCTTCTTGTTAACTATTACCTGGGTACCTCTACGGTGACAGTGGTTCTTGTGAACTATTACCTGGGTACCTCTACGGTGACAGTGCTTCTTGTTAACTATTACCTGGGTACCTCTACGATGACTGCTTCTTGTTAACTATTACCTGGGTACCTCTACGGTGACAGTGCTTCTTGTTAACTATTACCTGGGTACCTCTACGGTGACAGTGCTTCTTGTTAACTATTACCTGGGTACCTCTACGATGACTGCTTCTTGTTAACTATTACCTGGGTACCTGTACGATGACAGTGCTTCTTGTTAACTATTACCTGGGTACCTCTACGGTGACAGTGGTTCTTGTTAACTATTACCTGGGTACCTCTACGGTGACAGTGGTTCTTGTTAACTATTACCTGGGTACCTCTACGATGACAGTGGTTCTTGTTAACTATTACCTGGGTACCTCTACGGTGACAGTGCTTCTTGTTAACTATTACCTGGGTACCTCTACGGTGACAGTGGTTCTTGTTAACTATTACCTGGGTACCTCTACGGTGACAGTGGTTCTTGTTAACTATTACCTGGGTACCTCTACGGTGACAGTGGTTCTTGTTAACTATTACCTGGGTACCTCTACGATGACAGTGGTTCTTGTTAACTATTACCTGGGTACCTCTACGGTGACAGTGGTTCTTGTTAACTATGACCTGGGTACCTCTACGGTGACAGTGGTTCTTGTGAACTATTACCTGGGTACCTCTACGGTGACAGTGGTTCTTGTTAACTATGACCTGGGTACCTCTACACTGACAGTGGTTCTTGTGAACTATTACCTGGGTACCTCTACGGTGACAGTGGTTCTTGTTAACTATGACCTGGGTACCTCTACAGTGACAGTGCTTCTTGTTAACTATTACCTGGGTACCTCTACAGTGACAGTGCTTCTTGTTAACTATTACCTGGGTACCTCTACGGTGACAGTGCTTCTTGTTAACTATTACCTGGGTACCTCTACGGTGACAGTGGTTCTTGTTAACTATTACCTGGGTACCTCTACAGTGACAGTGGTTCTTGTTAACTATTACCTGGGTACCTCTACGGTGACAGTGCTTCTTGTTAACTATTACCTGGGTATCTCTACGGTGACAGTGCTTCTTGTTAACTATTACCTGTGTACCTCTACAGTGAGAGTGGTTCTTGTTAACTATTACCTGGGTACCTCTACGGTGACAGTGCTTCTTGTTAACTATTACCTGGGTACCTCTATGGTGACAGTGGTTCTTGTTAACTATTACCTGGGTACCTCTACGGTGACAGTGGTTCTTGTTAACTATTACCTGGGTACCTCTACGGTGACAGTGGTTCTTGTTAACTATTACCTGGGTACCTCTACGGTGACAGTGGTTCTTGTTAACTATTACCTGGGTACCTCTACGGTGACAGTGGTTCTTGTTAACTATTACCTGGGTACCTCTACGGTGACAGTGGTTCTTGTTAGCTATTACCTGGGTACCTCTACGGTGACAGTGGTTCTTGTTAACTATTACCTGGGTACCTCTACGGTGACAGTGGTTCTTGTTAACTATTACCTGGGTACCTCTACGATGACTGCTTCTTGTTAACTATTACCTGGGTACCTCTACGATGACTGCTTCTTGTTAACTATTACCTGGGTACCTCTACGGTGACAGTGGTTCTTGTTAACTATTACCTGTGTACCTCTATGGTGACAGTGCTTCTTGTTAACTATTACCTGGGTACCTCTACGGTGACAGTGGTTCTTGTTAACTATTACCTGGGTACCTCTATGGTGACAGTGCTTCTTGTTAACTATTACCTGGGTACCTCTACGATGACTGCTTCTTGTTAACTATTACCTGGGTACCTCTACGATGACTGCTTCTTGTTAACTATTACCTGGGTACCTCTACGATGACTGCTTCTTGTTAACTATTACCTGGGTACCTCTACGGTGACAGTGGTTCTTGTTAACTATTACCTGTGTACCTCTATGGTGACAGTGGTTCTTGTTAACTATTACCTGTGTACCTCTATGGTGACAGTGCTTCTTGTTAACTATTACCTGGGTACCTCTACGATGACTGCTTCTTGTTAACTATTACCTGGGTACCTCTACGATGACTGCTTCTTGTTAACTATTACCTGGGTACCTCTACAGTGACAGTACTTCTTGTTAACTATTACCTGGGTACCTCTACGGTGACAGTGCTTCTTGTTAACTATTACCTGGGTACCTCTACGGTGACAGTGGTTCTTGTTAACTATTACCTGGGTACCTCTACGGTGACAGTGGTTCTTGTTAACTATTACCTGGGTACCTCTACGGTGACAGTGCTTCTTGTTAACTATTACCTGGGTACCTCTACGGTGACAGTGGTTCTTGTTAACTATTACCTGGGTACCTCTACGGTGACAGTGGTTCTTGTTAACTATTACCTGGGTACCTCTACGGTGACAGTGCTTCTTGTTAACTATTACCTGGGTACCTCCACAGTGACAGTGCTTCTTGTTAACTATTACCTGGATACCTCTACGGTGACAGTGCTTCTTGTTAACTATTACCTGGGTACCTCTACGGTGACAGTGGTTCTTGTTAACTATTACCTGGGTACCTCTACGGTGACAGTGCTTCTTGTTAACTATTACCTGGGTACCTCTACGGTGACAGTGGTTCTTGTTAACTATTACCTGTGTACCTCTATGGTGACAGTGCTTCGTGTTAACTATTACCTGGGTACCTCTACGATGACAGTGGTTCTTGTTAACTATTACCTGGGTACCTCTACGATGACTGCTTCTTGTTAACTATTACCTGGGTACCTCTACGGTGACAGTGGTTCTTGTTAACTATTACCTGGGTACCTCTACGATGACTGCTTCTTGTTAACTATTACCTGGGTACCTCTACGGTGACAGTGGTTCTTGTTAACTATTACCTGGGTACCTCTACGATGACTGCTTCTTGTTAACTATTACCTGGGTACCTCTACGGTGACAGTGGTTCTTGTTAACTATTACCTGGGTACCTCTACGGTGACAGTGGTTCTTGTTAACTATTACCTGGGTACCTCTACGATGACTGCTTCTTGTTAACTATTACCTGGGTACCTCTACGGTGACATTGGTTCTTGTTAACTATTACCTGGGTACCTCTACGGTGACAGTGGTTCTTGTTAACTATTACCTGGGTACCTCTACGATGACTGCTTCTTGTTAACTATTACCTGGGTACCTCTACGGTGACAGTGGTTCTTGTTAACTATTACCTGGGTACCTCTACGGTGACAGTGGTTCTTGTTAACTATTACCTGGGTACCTCTATGGTGAGAGTGGTTCTTGTTAACTATTACCTGGGTACCTCTACGATGAATGCTTCTTGTTAACTATTACCTGGGTACCTCTACGGTGACAGTGGTTCTTGTTAACTATTACCTGGGTACCTCTACGGTGACAGTGGTTCTTTTTAACTATTACCTGTGTACCTCTACGGTGACAGTGCTTCTTGTTAACTATTACCTGGGTACCTCTACGGTGACAGTGGTTCTTGTTAACTATTACCTGGGTACCTCTACGGTGACAGTGCTTCTTGTTAACTATTACCTGGGTACCTCTACGGTGACAGTGCTTCTTGTTAACTATTACCTGGGTACCTCTACGGTGACAGTGGTTCTTGTTAACTATTACCTGGGTACCTCTACGATAACTGCTTCTTGTTAACTATTACCTGGGTACCTCTACGGTGACAGTGGTTCTTGTTAACTATTACCTGGGTACTTCTACGATGACAGTGGTTCTTGTTAACTATTACCTGGGTACCTCTACGGTGACAGTGGTTCTTGTTAACTATTACCTGGGTACCTCTACGGTGACAGTGCTTCTTGTTAACTATTACCTGGGTACCTCTACCTTGACAGTGCTTCTTGTTAACTATTACCTGGGTACCTCTAGGGTGACAGTGGTTCTTGTTAACTATTACCTGGGTACCTCTACGATGACAGTGGTTCTTGTTAACTATTACCTGGATACCTCTACGATGACTGCTTCTTGTTAACTATTACCTGGGTACCTCTACAGTGACAGTGCTTCTTGTTAACTATTACCTGGGTACCTCTACGGTGACAGTGCTTCTTGTTAACTATTACCTGGGTACTTCTACGATGACAGTGGTTCTTGTTAACTATTACCTGGGTACCTCTACGGTGACAGTGCTTCTTGTTAACTATTACCTGGGTACCTCTACGGTGACAGTGCTTCTTGTTAACTATTACCTGGGTACCTCTACGGTGACAGTGCTTCTTGTTAACTATTACCTGGGTACCTCTACGGTGACAGTGCTTCTTGTTAACTATTACCTGGGTACCTCTACGGTGACAGTGCTTCTTGTTAACTATTACCTGGGTACCTCTACGGTGACAGTGCTTCTTGTTAACTATTACCTGGGTACCTCTACGGTGACAGTGCTTCTTGTTAACTATTACCTGGGTACCTCTACGGTGACAGTGGTTCTTGTTAACTATTACCTGGATACCTCTACGATGACTGCTTCTTGTTAACTATTACCTGGGTACCTCTACAGTGACAGTGCTTCTTGTTAACTATTACCTGGGTACCTCTACGGTGACAGTGCTTCTTGTTAACTATTACCTGGGTACCTCTACGATGACTGCTTCTTGTTAACTATTACCTGGGTACCTCTACGATGACTGCTTCTTGTTAACTATTACCTGGGTACCTCTACGGTGACAGTGGTTCTTGTTAACTATTACCTGTGTACCTCTATGGTGACAGTGCTTCTTGTTAACTATTACCTGGGTACCTCTACGATGACTGCTTCTTGTTAACTATTACCTGGGTACCTCTACGATGACTGCTTCTTGTTAACTATTACCTGGGTAGCTCTACAGTGACAGTGCTTCTTGTTAACTATTACCTGGGTACCTCTACGGTGACAGTGCTTCTTGTTAACTATTACCTGGGTACCTCTACGGTGACAGTGCTTCTTGTTAACTATTACCTGGGTACCTCTACGGTGACAGTGCTTCTTGTTAACTATTACCTGGGTACCTCTACGGTGACAGTGGTTTTTGTTAACTATTACCTGGGTACCTCTACGGTGACAGTGGTTCTTGTTAACTATTACCTGGGTACCTCTACGGTGACAGTGGTTCTTGTTAACTATTACCTGGGTACCTCTACGGTGACAGTGGTTCTTGTTAACTATTACCTGGGTACCTCTACGGTCACAGTGCTTCTTGTTAACTATTACCTGGGTACCTCTACGATGACAGTGCTTCTTGTTAACTATTACCTGGGTACCTCTACGATGACAGTGCTTCTTGTTAACTATTACCTGGGTACCTCTACGGTGACAGTGCTTCTTGTTAACTATTACCTGGATACCTCTACGATGACTGCTTCTTGTTAACTATTACCTGGGTACCTCTACGGTGACAGTGCTTCTTGTTAACTATTACCTGGGTACCTCTACGGTGACAGTGCTTCTTGTTAACTATTACCTGGGTACCTCTACGATGACTGCTTCTTGTTAACTATTACCTGGGTACCTCTACGGTGACAGTGCTTCTTGTTAACTATTACCTGGGTACCTCTACGGTGACAGTGCTTCTTGTTAACTATTACCTGGGTACCTCTACGATGACTGCTTCTTGTTAACTATTACCTGGGTACCTGTACGATGACAGTGCTTCTTGTTAACTATTACCTGGGTACCTCTACGGTGACAGTGGTTCTTGTTAACTATTACCTGGGTACCTCTACGGTGACAGTGGTTCTTGTTAACTATTACCTGGGTACCTCTACGATGACAGTGGTTCTTGTTAACTATTACCTGGGTACCTCTACGGTGACAGTGCTTCTTGTTAACTATTACCTGGGTACCTCTACGGTGACAGTGGTTCTTGTTAACTATTACCTGGGTACCTCTACGGTGACAGTGGTTCTTGTTAACTATTACCTGGGTACCTCTACGGTGACAGTGGTTCTTGTTAACTATTACCTGGGTACCTCTACGATGACAGTGGTTCTTGTTAACTATTACCTGGGTACCTCTACGGTGACAGTGGTTCTTGTTAACTATGACCTGGGTACCTCTACGGTGACAGTGGTTCTTGTGAACTATTACCTGGGTACCTCTACGGTGACAGTGGTTCTTGTTAACTATGACCTGGGTACCTCTACACTGACAGTGGTTCTTGTGAACTATTACCTGGGTACCTCTACGGTGACAGTGGTTCTTGTTAACTATGACCTGGGTACCTCTACAGTGACAGTGCTTCTTGTTAACTATTACCTGGGTACCTCTACAGTGACAGTGCTTCTTGTTAACTATTACCTGGGTACCTCTACGGTGACAGTGCTTCTTGTTAACTATTACCTGGGTACCTCTACGGTGACAGTGGTTCTTGTTAACTATTACCTGGGTACCTCTACGGTGACAGTGGTTCTTGTTAACTATTACCTGGGTACCTCTACGGTGACAGTGGTTCTTGTTAACTATTACCTGGGTACCTCTACGGTGACAGTGGTTCTTGTTAACTATTACCTGGGTACCTCTACGGTGACAGTGGTTCTTGTTAACTATTACCTGGGTACCTCTACGGTGACAGTGGTTCTTGTTAACTATTACCTGGGTACCTCTACGGTGACAGTGGTTCTTGTTAACTATTACCTGGGTACCTCTACGATGACAGTGCTTCTTGTTAACTATTACCTGGGTACCTCTACGATGACAGTGCTTCTTGTTAACTATTACCTGGGTACCTCTACAGTGAGAGTGGTTCTTGTTAACTATTACCTGGTACCTTTACGGTGACAGTGCTTCTTGTTAACTATTACCTGGGTACCTCTACGGTGACAGTGGTTCTTGTTAACTATTAACTGTGTACCTCTATGGTGACAGTGCTTCTTGTTAACTATTACCTGGGTACCTCTACGGTGACAGTGGTTCTTGTTAACTATTAACTGGGTACCTCTACGATGACTGCTTCTTGTTAACTATTACCTGGGTACCTCTACGATGACTGCTCCTTGTTAACTATTACCTGGGTACCTCTACGGTGACAGTGCTTCTTGTTAACTATTACCTGGGTACCTCTACGGTGACAGTGGTTCTTGTTAACTATTACCTGGGTACCTCTACGGTGACAGTGGTTCTTGTTAACTATTACCTGGGTACCTCTACGGTGACAGTGGTTCTTGTTAACTATTGCCTGGGTACCTCTACGGTGACAGTGCTTCTTGTTAACTATTACCTGGGTACCTCTACGGTGACAGTGCTTCTTGTTAACTATTACCTGGGTACCTCTACGGTGACAGTGCTTCTTGTTAACTATTACCTGGGTACCTCTACGGTGACAGTGGTTCTTGTTAACTATTACCTGGGTACCTCTACGATAACTGCTTCTTGTTAACTATTACCTGGGTACCTCTACGGTGACAGTGGTTCTTGTTAACTATTACCTGGGTACTTCTACGATGACAGTGGTTCTTGTTAACTATTACCTGGGTACCTCTACGGTGACAGTGGTTCTTGTTAACTATTACCTGGGTACCTCTACGGTGACAGTGCTTCTTGTTAACTATTACCTGGGTACCTCTACCTTGACAGTGCTTCTTGTTAACTATTACCTGGGTACCTCTAGGGTGACAGTGGTTCTTGTTAACTATTTCCTGGGTACCTCTACGATGACAGTGGTTCTTGTTAACTATTACCTGGATACCTCTACGATGACTGCTTCTTGTTAACTATTACCTGGGTACCTCTACAGTGACAGTGCTTCTTGTTAACTATTACCTGGGTACCTCTACGGTGACAGTGCTTCTTGTTAACTATTACCTGGGTACTTCTACGATGACAGTGGTTCTTGTTAACTATTACCTGGGTACCTCTACGGTGACAGTGTTTCTTGTTAACTATTACCTGGGTACCTCTACGGTGACAGTGCTTCTTGTTAACTATTACCTGGGTACCTCTACGGTGACAGTGCTTCTTGTTAACTATTACCTGGGTACCTCTACGGTGACAGTGCTTCTTGTTAACTATTACCTGGGTACCTCTACGGTGACAGTGCTTCTTGTTAACTATTACCTGGGTACCTCTACGGTGACAGTGCTTCTTGTTAACTATTACCTGGGTACCTCTACGGTGACAGTGCTTCTTGTTAACTATTACCTGGGTACCTCTACGGTGACAGTGGTTCTTGTTAACTATTACCTGGATACCTCTACGATGACTGCTTCTTGTTAACTATTACCTGGGTACCTCTACAGTGACAGTGCTTCTTGTTAACTATTACCTGGGTACCTCTACGGTGACAGTGCTTCTTGTTAACTATTACCTGGGTACCTCTACGATGACTGCTTCTTGTTAACTATTACCTGGGTACCTCTACGATGACTGCTTCTTGTTAACTATTACCTGGGTACCTCTACGGTGACAGTGGTTCTTGTTAACTATTACCTGTGTACCTCTATGGTGACAGTGCTTCTTGTTAACTATTACCTGGGTACCTCTACGATGACTGCTTCTTGTTAACTATTACCTGGGTACCTCTACGATGACTGCTTCTTGTTAACTATTACCTGGGTAGCTCTACAGTGACAGTGCTTCTTGTTAACTATTACCTGGGTACCTCTACGGTGACAGTGCTTCTTGTTAACTATTACCTGGGTACCTCTACGGTGACAGTGCTTCTTGTTAACTATTACCTGGGTACCTCTACGGTGACAGTGCTTCTTGTTAACTATTACCTGGGTACCTCTACGGTGACAGTGGTTCTTGTTAACTATTACCTGGGTACCTCTACGGTGACAGTGGTTCTTGTTAACTATTACCTGGGTACCTCTGCGGTGACAGTGCTTCTTGTTAACTATTACCTGGGTACCTCTACGGTGACAGTGGTTCTTGTTAACTATTACCTGGGTACCTCTACGGTGACAGTGGTTCTTGTTAACTATTACCTGGGTACCTCTACGATGACTGCTTCTTGTTAACTATTACCTGGGTACCTCTACGGTGACAGTGGTTCTTGTTAACTATTACCTGGGTACCTCTACGGTGACAGTGGTTCTTGTTAACTATTACCTGGGTACCTCTACGGTGACAGTGCTTCTTGTTAACTATTACCTGGGTACCTCTACGATGACAGTGCTTCTTGTTAACTATTACCTGGGTACCTCTACGATGACAGTGCTTCTTGTTAACTATTACCTGGGTACCTCTACGGTGACAGTGCTTCTTGTTAACTATTACCTGGGTACCTCTACGATGACTGCTTCTTGTTAACTATTACCTGGGTACCTCTACGATGACAGTGCTTCTTGTTAACTATTACCTGGGTACCTCTACGGTGACAGTGGTTCTTGTTAACTATTACCTGGGTACCTCTACGGTGACAGTGGTTCTTGTTAACTATTACCTGGGTACCTCTACGGTGACAGTGGTTCTTGTTAACTATTACCTGGGTACCTCTACGGTGACAGTGGTTCTTGTTAACTATTACCTGGGTACCTCTACGGTGACAGTGGTTCTTGTTAACTATTACCTGGGTACCTCTACGATGACAGTGCTTCTTGTTAACTATTACCTGGGTACCTCTACGATGACAGTGCTTCTTGTTAACTATTACCTGGGTACCTCTACAGTGAGAGTGGTTCTTGTTAACTATTACCTGGTACCTTTACGGTGACAGTGCTTCTTGTTAACTATTACCTGGGTACCTCTACGGTGACAGTGGTTCTTGTTAACTATTAACTGTGTACCTCTATGGTGACAGTGCTTCTTGTTAACTATTACCTGGGTACCTCTACGGTGACAGTGGTTCTTGTTAACTATTAACTGGGTACCTCTACGATGACTGCTTCTTGTTAACTATTACCTGGGTACCTCTACGATGACTGCTCCTTGTTAACTATTACCTGGGTACCTCTACGGTGACAGTGCTTCTTGTTAACTATTACCTGGGTACCTCTACGGTGACAGTGGTTCTTGTTAACTATTACCTGGGTACCTCTACGGTGACAGTGGTTCTTGTTAACTATTACCTGGGTACCTCTACGGTGACAGTGGTTCTTGTTAACTATTGCCTGGGTACCTCTACGGTGACAGTGCTTCTTGTTAACTATTACCTGGGTACCTCTACGGTGACAGTGCTTCTTGTTAACTATTACCTGGGTACCTCTACGGTGACAGTGCTTCTTGTTAACTATTACCTGGGTACCTCTACGGTGACAGTGGTTCTTGTTAACTATTACCTGGGTACCTCTACGATAACTGCTTCTTGTTAACTATTACCTGGGTACCTCTACGGTGACAGTGGTTCTTGTTAACTATTACCTGGGTACTTCTACGATGACAGTGGTTCTTGTTAACTATTACCTGGGTACCTCTACGGTGACAGTGGTTCTTGTTAACTATTACCTGGGTACCTCTACGGTGACAGTGCTTCTTGTTAACTATTACCTGGGTACCTCTACCTTGACAGTGCTTCTTGTTAACTATTACCTGGGTACCTCTAGGGTGACAGTGGTTCTTGTTAACTATTACCTGGGTACCTCTACGATGACAGTGGTTCTTGTTAACTATTACCTGGATACCTCTACGATGACTGCTTCTTGTTAACTATTACCTGGGTACCTCTACAGTGACAGTGCTTCTTGTTAACTATTACCTGGGTACCTCTACGGTGACAGTGCTTCTTGTTAACTATTACCTGGGTACTTCTACGATGACAGTGGTTCTTGTTAACTATTACCTGGGTACCTCTACGGTGACAGTGTTTCTTGTTAACTATTACCTGGGTACCTCTACGGTGACAGTGCTTCTTGTTAACTATTACCTGGGTACCTCTACGGTGACAGTGCTTCTTGTTAACTATTACCTGGGTACCTCTACGGTGACAGTGCTTCTTGTTAACTATTACCTGGGTACCTCTACGGTGACAGTGCTTCTTGTTAACTATTACCTGGGTACCTCTACGGTGACAGTGCTTCTTGTTAACTATTACCTGGGTACCTCTACGGTGACAGTGCTTCTTGTTAACTATTACCTGGGTACCTCTACGGTGACAGTGGTTCTTGTTAACTATTACCTGGATACCTCTACGATGACTGCTTCTTGTTAACTATTACCTGGGTACCTCTACAGTGACAGTGCTTCTTGTTAACTATTACCTGGGTACCTCTACGGTGACAGTGCTTCTTGTTAACTATTACCTGGGTACCTCTACGATGACTGCTTCTTGTTAACTATTACCTGGGTACCTCTACGATGACTGCTTCTTGTTAACTATTACCTGGGTACCTCTACGGTGACAGTGGTTCTTGTTAACTATTACCTGTGTACCTCTATGGTGACAGTGCTTCTTGTTAACTATTACCTGGGTACCTCTACGATGACTGCTTCTTGTTAACTATTACCTGGGTACCTCTACGATGACTGCTTCTTGTTAACTATTACCTGGGTAGCTCTACAGTGACAGTGCTTCTTGTTAACTATTACCTGGGTACCTCTACGGTGACAGTGCTTCTTGTTAACTATTACCTGGGTACCTCTACGGTGACAGTGCTTCTTGTTAACTATTACCTGGGTACCTCTACGGTGACAGTGCTTCTTGTTAACTATTACCTGGGTACCTCTACGGTGACAGTGGTTCTTGTTAACTATTACCTGGGTACCTCTACGGTGACAGTGGTTCTTGTTAACTATTACCTGGGTACCTCTGCGGTGACAGTGCTTCTTGTTAACTATTACCTGGGTACCTCTACGGTGACAGTGGTTCTTGTTAACTATTACCTGGGTACCTCTACGGTGACAGTGGTTCTTGTTAACTATTACCTGGGTACCTCTACGATGACTGCTTCTTGTTAACTATTACCTGGGTACCTCTACGGTGACAGTGGTTCTTGTTAACTATTACCTGGGTACCTCTACGGTGACAGTGGTTCTTGTTAACTATTACCTGGGTACCTCTACGGTGACAGTGCTTCTTGTTAACTATTACCTGGGTACCTCTACGATGACAGTGCTTCTTGTTAACTATTACCTGGGTACCTCTACGATGACAGTGCTTCTTGTTAACTATTACCTGGGTACCTCTACGGTGACAGTGCTTCTTGTTAACTATTACCTGGGTACCTCTACGATGACTGTTTCTTGTTAACTATTACCTGGGTACCTCTACGGTGACAGTGCTTCTTGTTAACTATTACCTGGGTACCTCTACGGTGACAGTGCTTCTTGTTAACTATTACCTGGGTACCTCTACGATGACTGCTTCTTGTTAACTATTACCTGGGTACCTCTACGGTGACAGTGCTTCTTGTTAACTATTACCTGGGTACCTCTACGGTGACAGTGCTTCTTGTTAACTATTACCTGGGTACCTCTACGATGACTGCTTCTTGTTAACTATTACCTGGGTACCTGTACGATGACAGTGCTTCTTGTTAACTATTACCTGGGTACCTCTACGGTGACAGTGGTTCTTGTTAACTATTACCTGGGTACCTCTACGGTGACAGTGGTTCTTGTTAACTATTACCTGGGTACCTCTACGATGACAGTGGTTCTTGTTAACTATTACCTGGGTACCTCTACGGTGACAGTGCTTCTTGTTAACTATTACCTGGGTACCTCTACGGTGACAGTGGTTCTTGTTAACTATTACCTGGGTACCTCTACGGTGACAGTGGTTCTTGTTAACTATTACCTGGGTACCTCTACGGTGACAGTGGTTCTTGTTAACTATTACCTGGGTACCTCTACGATGACAGTGGTTCTTGTTAACTATTACCTGGGTACCTCTACGGTGACAGTGGTTCTTGTTAACTATGACCTGGGTACCTCTACAGTGACAGTGCTTCTTGTTAACTATTACCTGGGTACCTCTACAGTGACAGTGCTTCTTGTTAACTATTACCTGGGTACCTCTACGGTGACAGTGCTTCTTGTTAACTATTACCTGGGTACCTCTACGGTGACAGTGGTTCTTGTTAACTATTACCTGGGTACCTCTACAGTGACAGTGGTTCTTGTTAACTATTACCTGGGTACCTCTACGGTGACAGTGCTTCTTGTTAACTATTACCTGGGTATCTCTACGGTGACAGTGCTTCTTGTTAACTATTACCTGTGTACCTCTACAGTGAGAGTGGTTCTTGTTAACTATTACCTGGGTACCTCTACGGTGACAGTGCTTCTTGTTAACTATTACCTGGGTATCTCTACGGTGACAGTGCTTCTTGTTAACTATTACCTGTGTACCTCTACAGTGAGAGTGGTTCTTGTTAACTATTACCTGGGTACCTCTACGGTGACAGTGGTTCTTGTTAACTATTACCTGGGTACCTCTACGGTGACAGTGGTTCTTGTTAACTATTACCTGGGTACCTCTACGGTGACAGTGGTTCTTGTTAACTATTACCTGGGTACCTCTACGGTGACAGTGGTTCTTGTTAACTATTACCTGGGTACCTCTACGGTGACAGTGGTTCTTGTTAACTATTACCTGGGTACCTCTACGGTGACAGTGGTTCTTGTTAACTATTACCTGGGTACCTCTACGGTGACAGTGGTTCTTGTTAACTATTACCTGGGTACCTCTACGATGACAGTGCTTCTTGTTAACTATTACCTGGGTACCTCTACGATGACAGTGCTTCTTGTTAACTATTACCTGGGTACCTCTACAGTGAGAGTGGTTCTTGTTAACTATTACCTGGTACCTTTACGGTGACAGTGCTTCTTGTTAACTATTACCTGGGTACCTCTACGGTGACAGTGGTTCTTGTTAACTATTAACTGTGTACCTCTATGGTGACAGTGCTTCTTGTTAACTATTACCTGGGTACCTCTACGGTGACAGTGGTTCTTGTTAACTATTAACTGGGTACCTCTACGATGACTGCTTCTTGTTAACTATTACCTGGGTACCTCTACGATGACTGCTCCTTGTTAACTATTACCTGGGTACCTCTACGGTGACAGTGCTTCTTGTTAACTATTACCTGGGTACCTCTACGGTGACAGTGGTTCTTTTTAACTATTACCTGGGTACCTCTACGGTGACAGTGGTTCTTGTTAACTATTACCTGGGTACCTCTACGGTGACAGTGGTTCTTGTTAACTATTGCCTGGGTACCTCTACGGTGACAGTGCTTCTTGTTAACTATTACCTGGGTACCTCTACGGTGACAGTGCTTCTTGTTAACTATTACCTGGGTACCTCTACGGTGACAGTGGTTCTTGTTAACTATTACCTGGGTACCTCTACGGTGACAGTGCTTCTTGTTAACTATTACCTGGGTACCTCTACGGTGACAGTGCTTCTTGTTAACTATTACCTGGGTACCTCTACGGTGACAGTGGTTCTTGTTAACTATTACCTGGGTACCTCTACGGTGACAGTGGTTCTTGTTAACTATTACCTGGGTACCTCTGCGGTGACAGTGCTTCTTGTTAACTATTACCTGGGTACCTCTACGGTGACAGTGGTTCTTGTTAACTATTACCTGGGTACCTCTACGGTGACAGTGGTTCTTGTTAACTATTACCTGGGTACCTCTACGATGACTGCTTCTTGTTAACTATTACCTGGGTACCTCTACGGTGACAGTGGTTCTTGTTAACTATTACCTGGGTACCTCTACGGTGACAGTGCTTCTTGTTAACTATTACCTGGGTACCTCTACGATGACAGTGCTTCTTGTTAACTATTACCTGGGTACCTCTACGATGACAGTGCTTCTTGTTAACTATTACCTGGGTACCTCTACGGTGACAGTGCTTCTTGTTAACTATTACCTGGGTACCTCTACGATGACTGCTTCTTGTTAACTATTACCTGGGTACCTCTACGGTGACAGTGCTTCTTGTTAACTATTACCTGGGTACCTCTACGGTGACAGTGCTTCTTGTTAACTATTACCTGGGTACCTCTACGATGACTGCTTCTTGTTAACTATTACCTGGGTACCTCTACGGTGACAGTGCTTCTTGTTAACTATTACCTGGGTACCTCTACGGTGACAGTGCTTCTTGTTAACTATTACCTGGGTACCTCTACGATGACTGCTTCTTGTTAACTATTACCTGGGTACCTGTACGATGACAGTGCTTCTTGTTAACTATTACCTGGGTACCTCTACGGTGACAGTGGTTCTTGTTAACTATTACCTGGGTACCTCTACGGTGACAGTGGTTCTTGTTAACTATTACCTGGGTACCTCTACGATGACAGTGGTTCTTGTTAACTATTACCTGGGTACCTCTACGGTGACAGTGCTTCTTGTTAACTATTACCTGTCTACCTCTACGGTGACAGTGGTTCTTGTTAACTATTACCTGGGTACCTCTACGGTGACAGTGGTTCTTGTTAACTATTACCTGGGTACCTCTACGGTGACAGTGGTTCTTGTTAACTATTACCTGGGTACCTCTACGATGACAGTGGTTCTTGTTAACTATTACCTGGGTACCTCTACGGTGACAGTGGTTCTTGTTAACTATGACCTGGGTACCTCTACGGTGACAGTGGTTCTTGTGAACTATTACCTGGGTACCTCTACGGTGACAGTGGTTCTTGTTAACTATGACCTGGGTACCTCTACACTGACAGTGGTTCTTGTGAACTATTACCTGGGTACCTCTACGGTGACAGTGGTTCTTGTTAACTATGACCTGGGTACCTCTACAGTGACAGTGCTTCTTGTTAACTATTACCTGGGTACCTCTACAGTGACAGTGCTTCTTGTTCACTATTACCTGGGTACCTCTACGGTGACAGTGCTTCTTGTTAACTATTACCTGGGTACCTCTATGGTGACAGTGGTTCTTGTTAACTATTACCTGGGTACCTCTACAGTGACAGTGGTTCTTGTTAACTATTACCTGGGTACCTCTACGGTGACAGTGCTTCTTGTTAACTATTACCTGGGTATCTCTACGGTGACAGTGCTTCTTGTTAACTATTACCTGTGTACCTCTACAGTGAGAGTGGTTCTTGTTAACTATTACCTGGGTACCTCTACGGTGACAGTGCTTCTTGTTAACTATTACCTGGGTACCTCTATGGTGACAGTGGTTCTTGTTAACTATTACCTGGGTACCTCTACGGTGACAGTGGTTCTTGTTAACTATTACCTGGGTACCTCTACGGTGACCGTGGTTCTTGTTAACTATTACCTGGGTACCTCTACGGTGACAGTGGTTCTTGTTAACTATTACCTGGGTACCTCTACGGTGACAGTGGTTCTTGTTAACTATTACCTGGGTACCTCTACGGTGACAGTGGTTCTTGTTAACTATTACCTGGGTACCTCTACGGTGACAGTGGTTCTTGTTAACTATTACCTGGGTACCTCTACGGTGACAGTGGTTCTTGTTAACTATTACCTGGGTACCTCTACGATGACAGTGCTTCTTGTTAACTATTACCTGGGTACCTCTACGATGACAGTGCTTCTTGTTAACTATTACCTGGGTACCTCTACAGTGAGAGTGGTTCTTGTTAACTATTACCTGGTACCTTTACGGTGACAGTGCTTCTTGTTAACTATTACCTGGGTACCTCTACGGTGACAGTGGTTCTTGTTAACTATTAACTGTGTACCTCTATGGTGACAGTGCTTCTTGTTAACTATTACCTGGGTACCTCTACGGTGACAGTGGTTCTTGTTAACTATTAACTGGGTACCTCTACGATGACTGCTTCTTGTTAACTATTACCTGGGTACCTCTACGATGACTGCTCCTTGTTAACTATTACCTGGGTACCTCTACGGTGACAGTGCTTCTTGTTAACTATTACCTGGGTACCTCTACGGTGACAGTGGTTCTTGTTAACTATTACCTGGGTACCTCTACGGTGACAGTGGTTCTTGTTAACTATTACCTGGGTACCTCTACGGTGACAGTGGTTCTTGTTAACTATTGCCTGGGTACCTCTACGGTGACAGTGCTTCTTGTTAACTATTACCTGGGTACCTCTACGGTGACAGTGCTTCTTGTTAACTATTACCTGGGTACCTCTACGGTGACAGTGCTTCTTGTTAACTATTACCTGGATACCTCTACGGTGACAGTGCTTCTTGTTAACTATTACCTGGATACCTCTACGGTGACAGTGCTTCTTGTTAACTATTACCTGGTTACCTCTACGGTGACAGTGGTTCTTGTTAACTATTACCTGGGTACCTCTACGGTGACAGTGCTTCTTGTTAACAATTACCTGGGTACCTCTACGGTGACAGTGGTTCTTGTTAACTATTACCTGGGTACCTCTACGGTGACAGTGCTTCTTGTTAACTATTACCTGGATACCTCTACGGTGACAGTGCTTCTTGTTAACTATTACCTGGGTACCTCTATGGTGACAGTGGTTCTTGTTAACTATTACCTGGGTACCTCTACGGTGACAGTGCTTCTTGTTAACTATTACCTGGGTACCTCTACGGTGACAGTGCTTCTTGTTAACTATTACCTGTGTACCTCTACAGTGAGAGTGGTTCTTGTTAACTATTACCTGGGTACCTCTACGGTGACAGTGCTTCTTGTTAACTATTACCTGGGTACCTCTATGGTGACAGTGGTTCTTGTTAACTATTACCTGGGTACCTCTACGGTGACAGTGGTTCTTGTTAACTATTACCTGGGTACCTCTACGGTGACAGTGCTTCTTGTTAACTATTACCTGGGTACCTCTACGGTGACAGTGGTTCTTGTTAACTATTACCTGGGTACCTCTACGGTGACAGTGGTTCTTGTTAACTATTACCTGGGTACCTCTACGGTGACAGTGGTTCTTGTTAACTATTACCTGGGTACCTCTACGGTGACAGTGGTTCTTGTTAACTATTACCTGGGTACCTCTACGGTGACAGTGGTTCTTGTTAACTATTACCTGGGTACCTCTACGATGACAGTGCTTCTTGTTAACTATTACCTGGGTACCTCTACGATGACAGTGCTTCTTGTTAACTATTACCTGGGTACCTCTACAGTGAGAGTGGTTCTTGTTAACTATTACCTGGTACCTTTACGGTGACAGTGCTTCTTGTTAACTATTACCTGGGTACCTCTACGGTGACAGTGGTTCTTGTTAACTATTAACTGTGTACCTCTATGGTGACAGTGCTTCTTGTTAACTATTACCTGGGTACCTCTACGGTGACAGTGGTTCTTGTTAACTATTAACTGGGTACCTCTACGATGACTGCTTGTTAACTATTACCTGGGTACCTCTACGATGACTGCTTCTTGTTAACTATTACCTGGGTACCTCTACGGTGACAGTGCTTCTTGTTAACTATTACCTGGGTACCTCTACGGTGACAGTGGTTCTTGTTAACTATTACCTGGGTACCTCTACGGTGACAGTGGTTCTTGTTAACTATTACCTGGGTACCTCTACGGTGACAGTGGTTCTTGTTAACTATTACCTGGGTACCTCTACGGTGACAGTGCTTCTTGTTAACTATTACCTGGGTACCTCTACGGTGACAGTGCTTCTTGTTAACTATTACCTGGGTACCTCTACGGTGACAGTGGTTCTTGTTAACTATTACCTGGGTACCTCTACGGTGACAGTGCTTCTTGTTAACTATTACCTGGATACCTCTACGGTGACAGTGCTTCTTGTTAACTATTACCTGGATACCTCTACGGTGACAGTGCTTCTTGTTAACTATTACCTGGGTACCTCTACGGTGACAGTGCTTCTTGTTAACTATTACCTGGGTACCTCTACGGTGACAGTGCTTCTTGTTAACTATTACCTGGGTACCTCTACGGTGACAGTGGTTCTTGTTAACTATTACCTGGGTACCTCTACGGTGACAGTGCTTCTTGTTAACTATTACCTGGGCACCTCTACGGTGACAGTGCTTCTTGTTAACTATTACCTGGGCACCTCTACGGTGACAGTGCTTCTTGTTAACTATTACCTGGGTACCTCTACGGTGACAGTGCTTCTTGTTAACTATTACCTGGATACCTCTACGGTGACAGTGCTTCTTGTTAACTATTACCTGGATACCTCTACGGTGACAGTGCTTCTTGTTAACTATTACCTGGATACCTCTACGGTGACAGTGCTTCTTGTTAACTATTACCTGGGTACCTCTACGGTGACAGTGGTTCTTGTTAACTATTACCTGGGTACCTCTACGGTGACAGTGCTTCTTGTTAACTATTACCTGGGTACCTCTACGGTGACAGTGCTTCTTGTTAACTATTACCTGGGTACCTCTACGGTGACAGTGCTTCTTGTTAACTATTACATGGGCACCTCTACGGTGACAGTGCTTCTTATTAACTATTACCTGGATACCTCTACGGTGACAGTGCTGCTTGTTAACTATTACCTGGATACCTCTACGGTGACAGTGCTTCTTGTTAACTATTACCTGGATACCTCTACGGTGACAGTGCTTCTTGTTAACTATTACCTGGGCACCTCTACAGTGACAGTGGTTCTTGTTAACTATTACCTGGGTACCTCTACGGTGACAGTGGTTCTTGTTAACTATTACCTGGGTACCTCTACGGTGACAGTGCTTCTTGTTAACTATTACCTGGGCACCTCTACGGTGACAGTGCTTCTTGTTAACTATTACCTGGATACCTCTACGGTGACAGTGCTTCTTGTTAACTATTACCTGGATACCTCTACGGTGACAGTGCTTCTTGTTAACTATTACCTGGATACCTCTACGGTGACAGTGCTTCTTGTTAACTATTACCTGGGCACCTCTACAGTGACAGTGGTTCTTGTTAACTATTACCTGGATACCTCTACGGTGACAGTGCTTCTTGTTAACTATTACCTGGATACCTCTACGGTGACAGTGCTTCTTGTTAACTATTACCTGGGCACCTCTACAGTGACAGTGGTTCTTGTTAACTATTACCTGGGTACCTCTACGGTGACAGTGCTTCTTGCTACCTTTAACTCTTGTTAACTATTACCTAGCTGTTTTTACCTTCTAGTTTGGTGGCTTTCTTCATGTTTGCCATTAATGCAGAAGCGAACCGGTGCTACCATTAAAGCAAACTAGGGAGTCACTTAGGGCGCATTATTGAACCTTAAAGGGTTACACTTTTATACAATTTATATGATTAAATTAAATATATATATATATAATATTTCCTGCGATCAATAAATCACTGAACATCTTTGTCGCGTAACAGCCTTGTGGAAATAGACAAACTCGGGGTGAAGGTTGTATAGTGTTAAACCTTTCAGGTGATTTGACGTGGGTGAGAGTAGACTGCGTAGCTGAGAATGCAGGCTTAGTAATTTTGTTAATGTTGTCAAAACAAAAAATATCAAAAACTAGCGCTATTAAACTGCAAATAAATATAATTTATTAAGACATAACCATGAACATAATATTACAAATAAAAAGAGAAAAAAAAGGAAAGGGAAAACGCAAAAAAACACAAGCATGTAATACACACATCTAGGACCACATACAACACACAAGCAAGTAATACACACATCTAGGACCACATACAAGACACAACCAGGTAATACACACATCTAGGACCACATACAAAACACAAGCAGGTAATACACACATCTAGGACCATATACAACACACCAGCAGGTAATACACACATCTAGGACCACATACAAAACACAAGCAGGTAATACACACATCTAGGACCATATACAACACACAAGCAGGTAATACACACATCTAGGACCACATACAACACACAACCAGGTAATACACACATCTAGGACCACATACAAAACACAAGCAGGTAATACACACATCTAGGACCATATACAACACACCAGCAGGTAATACACACATCTAGGACCACATACAAAACACAAGCAGGTAATACACACATCTAGGACCACATACAACACACAAGCAGGTAATACACACATCTAGGACCACATACAAAACACAAGCAGGTAATACACACATCTAGGACCACATACAAAACACAAGCAGGTAATACACACATCTTGGACCACATACAACACACAAGCAAGTAATACACACATCTGGGACCACATACAACACACAACCAGGTAATACACACATCTAGGACCATATACAAAACACAAGCAGGTAATACACACATATAAAATACAAGCAGGTAATACACACATCTAGGACCACATACAACACACAAGCAGGTAATACACACATCTTGGACCACATACAACACACAAGCAAGTAATACACACATCTAGGACCACATACAAAACACAAGCAGGTAATACACACATTTAGAACCACATACAACACACAAGCAGGTAATACACACATCTAGGACCATATACAAAACACAAGCAGGTAATACACACATCTAGGACCACATACAACACACAAGCAGGTAATACACACATCTAGGACCACATACAACACATAAGCAGGTAATACACACATCTAGGACCATATACAACAAACAAGCAAGTAATTCATATATCTACGACCACATACAACAAAAGGCGGGCGAAAGGGGTGGACAAACGAACCACTACTAGAGTAAAAGATAATATCACGAGTAGTACTGGGAAACCTCACTAATAATTTTTGAGGCAGGCCAGTACGCTCGGGTGATGATGAGGCTGATGCACTGAAATATGCAAGCGCGCTCATGAGCATCAAGCAAATTGAAATTGAAATCAAGCAAATTGAAATTGTTTCATTTCGGAGAAGTGACTGTACACTGTATAGCTAGCATAGTGTGCTAAATACTTAGGCACGGGCTTTGATTGGATGCCTTTACCACCTAGTTTATTGAGTTTCTGTCAACAGGTGCTGTTTAGCATAGTAGCTTTCTTCTTGCAATCCCGATTTCTACACTTTCCTGAGTGTACTGGGTGTATTTTATTATGACACCAGCACTACCATTTTACAGAGTGTACTGGGTGTATTTTATTGAAGCACCAGCTCTACCACTTTACAGAGTGTACTGGGTGTACTTTATTATCACACCAACACTACTACTTTACAGAGTGTACTGGGTGTATTATGACACCAGCACTACCACTTTACAGAGTGTACTGGGTGTATTTTATTGAAGCACCAGCTCTACCACTATACAGAGTGTACTGGCTGTACTTTATTAGCACACCAGCACTACTACTTTACAGAGTGTACTGGGTGTATTATGGCACCAGCACTACCACTTTAAAGAGTGTACTGGGTGCATTATGGCACCAGCACTACCACTCTACAGAGTGAGCTGGGTGTATTTTATTATCAAACCAACACTACAATTTTACAGAGTGTACTCGGTGTATTTTATTGTGGCATCAGCATTACTACTTTACAGAGTGTACTGGGTGTATCATAGTACCAATACTACCACTTTACAGAGTGAGCTTGGTGTATTTTATTGTGCCACTGGGACTCAATATGTTCTTTTTCTTTTTAAGATGAGAGGTGATGGTGATAGAGATTAGCTGTTATTTCTAGCAGGTCAAACAATGCAACAGAGGCTGAACATGGCAGGGTTTCTTCTCGTTAATCATAAATTCAACACCATTTAGTTTAGTTGAAGTGTTATTTAACCACGGGACTGTCTTACCTGAACCAACACATTAATCAAAGACATTCTAGTAATGACCACTGAATCGCATTAATTCATGGCCTCACACCTAGGCTTTCAGGTATTTTTAACCCCCTCTGGGACTTTCACCACCACCCACATACAGCCCTTCTATGGCTGACACCCTGATACCATATAATTAATTAATGCAACAAATAATTAAATAGAAAATTTAACAATATACAGTGAATGGAGGTTTATTGATTATATATAGTGCAATATATCTTTAACTATTGAAGCTGTGGGGCAGAGCTAACAATATATAGCAGAGGGTCATAACTCCTGAGGGAGTCATAATATATAGTAGGGAGTCATAATATATAGTAGGGAGTCATAATATATAGCAGGGGGTCATAACTCCTGAGGGAGTCATGATAGTAGGGAGCCATAACTCCTGAGGGAGTCATAATATATAGTAGGGAGTCATAACTCCTGAGGGAGTCATAATATATAGTAGGGAGTCATAACTCCTGAGGGAGTCATGATATATTGTAGGGAGTCATGATATATAGTAGGGAGTCATAACTCCTGAGGGAGTCATGATATATAGTAGGGAGTCATAACTCCTGAGGGAGTCATAATATATAGTAGGGAGTTGTAACTCCTGAGGGAGTCATAATATATAGTAGGGAGTCATAACTCCTGAGGGAGTCATGATATATTGTAGGGAGTCATGATATATAGTAGGGAGTCATAACTCCTGAGGGAGTCATAATATATAGTAGGGAGTTGTAACTCCTGAGGGAGTCATAATATATAGCAGGGGGTCATAACTCCTGAGGGAGTCATGATATATAGTAGAGAGTCATAACTCCTGAGGGAGTCATGATATATAGTAGGGGTCATAACTCCTGAGGGAATCATAATATATAGTAGGGAGTCGTAACTCCTGAGGGAGTAATGACATATAGTAGGGAGTCATAATATATAGCAGGGGGTCATAACTCCTGAGGGAGTCATGATATATAGTAGGGAGTTATAACTCCTGAGGGAGTCATAATATATAGTAGGGAGTCATAACTCCTGAGGGTGTCACTGGGTTGTCATATTGACATACAGTGTTTCTTAGGATATTTTTTAGACCTGGCAGAAACCCATCTCTTCTCCTGGCTTGAGTACAGAAGATTTCTGTCTGAGAAGGATAGAGAGTGAGCGAAAGGAAGAGAGAAAGAGATATAGAGGAAGAAACAACCCCAGTACTTAACAGGTATTTTTTTTATTGGCCTCAAATGGATGAAAGGTAAAATTAACCTTGGCGGGATTTGAACTTACAGAGCAGAGAGCCGGAAAAAATACTGCATTTTATCCAACATTCTAACGACTCTGCCAATTCAGTACCTTCACAGCTAAAAATACTTCAGCAGAAAATAAATCAAGGGGTCCATAGTTCTTGCAGAGGCCTTAGGTTTCATCTAGTCAGTCCTGTGAATAATATGACTTGTGAATTTCCATCTCAATTATTTTGTATAAATCTAGAACTAAATCGTCTGTGTTATTTCTTTTGTTTATGTTTTAAAGACAGTAAGATGTGATTTGAAGATGGTTTATTTGCTGTTAATTATGATAAAAGCTAAAAATAGTGAAATGAGGGCAGATCAGACTTAGTCAATACTGAATTCTAAATTCTAGGATTGTCTCCCTTGCCTTTCTTTACAAAAAAAAAAAAATAATCATTTTGAAATAATTCTTTCTAATATTGGCTCGAGGCCAGCAATTTTTTTTTTTGGGGGGGGGAGTTAATTATAAAGCCCCCATTACTTAATTGGTATTTTATTTTATTGATCCCAGAAAGTTGAAAGGCAAAATTGACCTCAGCAGGATTTTTAACTCAGACCATAAAAAGTTGTAACTGCTGCAAAGTATTTTGTCCAAAGTTTTACTGATACTCCCAATTAACTGGTCTGATAATTATTCAGATAATCAATGTTAATTCTCACTATGGTGTTATTTTAATTAATTCAAACTTCTTGGCTCACTACTTTAAGTATGATAGTGTCCTCTTTGCTATTTGTTTTTCATGCAGTGGGGGACCCTTGGTACCTTACCTCCAGTCATACTTTTGAGGCAGCGGAATATCCCCCACCCCACCCCCACCACCACCAATGACGTTATGTCTATGTGGTTGATGGTCGCCATTTCTTTGTGGAGTGTTGCGGCATCAAAGAAATCCTCTGGCTTTGTTATTTGCATATGCCTCAGTGGAGGTGTGAACACACTTTTGTACTGTTCATTCAGTATTACACTTATCCCTTGGGGATCCTCGGTTAATGAACCATTTTTATGGAAGAGGGCATAATCTTGCAGTGTACCGAGGCAGTTTCTTTTGCAAATTTAAAGAAAGCCTTAGGCTTTGTTTTAATATTTTCTATGGCCCTGGCTTCTCTCTCTCTGCTCTCTTCTTTTCATGGGAAAGTTTGAGTGCTGTTTCAATGTCAAATAGTGCCTGTTTCAGATAGGGTTCCTTTTTTGTTCTTCTATTATGCATTTAACTGGTTTGAGAGCTTAGTTCTTTGTCTCATAAGGATTTTCCTGCCCCTGGGAATAAAAAGTTTGTGTCCGTATTAGTTTTTTTAACAATGATAATAAAGGCAAGTTATTTTACATATCTCATTCATTGTTTACGAAGAAGACAGTATGATCGAACCCATATATTATGTATGATAGTATACAGTTCTACCACTGCTATAGATCAGTCAATATATTGATATGGTCAACCCTCTGAAACGATTGTAAAACAATGAATGAGATATGTAAAATAACTTGACTTCGTTATCGTTGTTAAACTAATATGTAATATTTCAGACTCTGTATCTAAAAGATTTACTCAGTGAAATACAAACCTATGATTTTTGTATCTAGTATCCAATGGAGCCCATCACAGGACCTCACTGAACTACATTCTAACAGATTATATTGAGTTCTAACAACGGTATAGACCCTACCATGTGTGTGTGTGTGTGTATATATATATATGTGTGAGTATGTGAGTATATATATGTGTGTGTGTGTGTGAGTCCCAGGTTCAATAGGGGGTAACCACAGTAAGTAAGGTACTCAATACATTAGTAGGTGTATACAACAACATTTAATATAGAAATGGCTTAAACAGAACTATAACTGTTTCATTCGAAGGAAATCATTAGGAAAAACCCTGATGATTTCCTTCGAATGAAACAGTTCTAGTCCTGTAGAAGTCATTTCTATACTAAATTTTCTTTTATATATATATATAGGAACCAGTAAGACCCCGACGGCTGAGCTCAAGCCGTTTCGACGGCTAATTCTGGACTAAAAGGAACCAGGTGGACCATAACGCACCAAAGTACTCAATACTTGGGGTAGTAGAGTGGGTAATAGAACCAGTAAGACCCCGACGGCTGAGCTCAAGCTGTTTCGACGGCTAATTCTGGAATTAGTCCATAACGCACCAAAGTACTCAATACTTGGGGTAGTAGAGTGGGTAATAGGAACCAGTAAGACCCCGACGGCTGAGCTCAAGCCGTTTCGACGGCTAATTCTGGAATTAGTCCAGAATTAGCCGTCGAAACGGCTTGAGCTCAGCCGTCGGAGTCTTACTGGTTCCTATTACCCACTCTACTACCCCAAGTATTGAGTACTTTGGTGCGTTATGGTCCACCTGGTTCCTTACCACATTTCCTTCGTTATATATATATATATATATATAAACATATTTAAGTTGTAAGTTTTCTTGTCTCCTTTCTAACTAAATTCCAACATCTTAATTCAATTGGATATAAACTATGTTTGACCTAATTATAAATATATTAATTTTGACAACTTTGCTTTATTCAATTATACTAATGTAGATGTTTATATCTTATATATTACTACACCTCTTAGGTAAGGAATTTAGGAAATTACTCACTTTGATTCAGACCCAAACTTCTACCTGAATTCTCAAGAGAGCTTTGGCCCGGGCAAACATACCCCCAATTTTGGAACCGTCTGGGTTATCCAGAATTGATAGGAAAAGATCTGATGACCTTACTCTGTGCCCCTGGTCGAGAAGCAGATGTCTTGTCTGGGACGTCACAGTTAGTGACTCTTTTGCTTCTTCCCACATCCTGGATGCTGCGGTTAGGGCAAGAGCCACACTTCCGCAGCCCAGCGGAACAAAATCCTAAAATGCCGTGATCTGTCGCCTAACTACATTTTCTAACCTATGGCGTTTGAGATGTGTGGGGGAATCGGGTTACTGACTGCGAGATTCATATCTTCACTGGCGGCTCGCCTAACCGAGGTAACTGGTGAAGCTCGTGAGGGCGCTTGGTTATTCCAGCACCTCAGCCTCGCCATCCTCCTAGATAATGATGCAAGCGTGCTGGCTTGCCTAAAAAATCATTAGATAGGTTTTTCAGTGCTCTTCGCGATATTGTTATCTTTGACTGTGGTAGCGGCTCAGTTGTCCACCCTTTTTGCCTGCCTTTCGTTGTATGTGGTCCCAGATGTGTGTTTTACTTGCTTATGTGTTGCATGTGGTCCTAGATGTGTGTTTTACTTGCTTATGTGTTGCATGTGGTCCTAGATGTGTGTATTACTTGCTTGTGTGTTGTATGTGGTCCTAGATGTATGTATTACCTGCTTGTGTGTTGTATGTGGTCCTAGATGTGTGTATTACTTGCTTGTGTGTTGTATGTGGTCCTAGATGTATGTATTACCTGCTTGTGTGTTGTATGTGGTCCTAGATGTGTGTATTACTTGCTTGTGTGTTGTATATGGTCCCAGGATGTATGTATTACCTGCTGGTGTGTTGTATGTGGTCACAGATGTATGTATTACTTGCTTGTGTGTTGTATGTGGTCCTAGATGTAAGTATTACCTGCTTGTGTGTTGTATGTGGTCCTAGATGTGTGTATTACTTGCTTGTGTGTTGTATGTGGTCCTAGATGTATGTATTACCTGCTGGTGTGTTGTATGTGGTCCTAGATGTATGTATTACCTGCTTGTGTGTTGTATGTGGTCCTAGATGTGTGTATTACTTTCTTGTGTGTTGTATGTGGTCCTAGATGTATGTATTACCTGCTGGTGTGTTGTATGTGGTCCCAGATGTATGTATTACCTGCTTGTGTGTTGTATGTGGTCACAGATGTATGTATTACTTGCTTGTGTGTTGTATGTGGTCGTAGATGTAAGTATTACCTGCTTGTGTGTTGTATGTGGTCCTAGATGTGTGTATTACTTGCTTGTGTGTTGTATGTGGTCCTAGATGTATGTATTACCTGCTGGTGTGTTGTATGTGGTCCTAGATGTATGTATTACCTGCTTGTGTGTTGTATGTGGTCCTAGATGTGTGTATTACTTTCTTGTGTGTTGTATGTGGTCCTAGATGTATGTATTACCTGCTTGTGTGTTGTATGTGGTCCTAGATGTGTGTATTACCTGCTTGTATTTTATATGTGTGTATTACCTGCTTGTGTGTTGTATGTGGTCCTAGATGTATGTATTACCTGCTTGTGTGTTGTATGTGGTCCTAGATATATGTATTACCTGCTTGTGTGTTGTATGTGGTCCTAGATGTGTGTATTACTTGCTTGTGTGTTTTATGTGGTCCTAGATGTATGTATTACCTAGTTGTGTGTTGTATCTGGTCCCAGATGTATGCATTACCTGCTTGTGTGTTGTATGTGGTCCTAGATGTATGTATTACCTGCTTGTGTGTTGTATGTGGTCCCAGATGTATGCATTACCTGCTTGTGTGTTGTATGTGGTCCTAGATGTATGTATTACCTGCTTGTGTGTTGTATGTGGCCCGAGATGTATGTATTACCTGCTTGTGTGTTGTATGTGGTCCTAGATGTGTGTATTACCTGGTTATGTGTTCTATGTGGTCCCAGATGTGTATATTACCTGCTTGTGTGTTGTATGTAGTCCGAGATGTGTGTATTACCTGCTTGTGTGTTGTATGTGGTCCCAGATGTATGCATTACCTGCTTGTGTGTTGTATGTGGTCCTAGATGTATGTATTACCTGCTTGTGTGTTGTATGTGGCCCGAGATGTATGTATTACCTGCTTGTGTGTTGTATGTGGTCCTAGATGTGTGTATTACCTGGTTATGTGTTCTATGTGGTCCCAGATGTGTATATTACCTGCTTGTGTGTTGTATGTGGTCCAAGATGTGTGTATTACCTGCTTGTGTGTTGTATGTGGTCCCAGATGTATGCATTACCTGCTTGTGTGTTGTATGTGGTCCTAGATGTATGTATTACCTGCTTGTGTGTTGTATGTGGCCCGAGATGTATGTATTACCTGCTTGTGTGTTGTATGTGGTCCTAGATGTGTGTATTACCTGGTTATGTGTTCTATGTGGTCCCAGATGTGTATATTACCTGCTTGTGTGTTGTATGTAGTCCGAGATGTGTGTATTACCTGCTTGTGTGTTGTATGTGGTCCCAGATGTATGTATTACCTGCTTGTGTGTTGTAAGTGGTCATAGATGTGTGTATTACCTGGTTATGTGTTCTATGTGGTCCCAGATGTGTGTATTACCTGCTTGTGTGTTGTATGTGGTCTTAGATGTGTGTATTACCTGGTTGTGTGTTGTATGTGGTCCTAGATGTGTGTATTACCTGCTTGTGTGTTGTATGTGGTCCGAGATGTGTGTGCTAACTGCTTCTGTGTTCTTTCTTTTTTTCTTCTTTGTTTTCCTTTCTTTTTTTTCTGTTTTCTCTATCCATTTCCTTTATATTATATTTGTTTGTGCTTTCGGTCTGGAAGCATTGTATTATACAACAGTGAATAAATAATGTATTTATGCAGAAAGAGTGAGTCATAAGCATGTATTCATAACATGTACGTCGATACATAGAGACGGAATCTTGTTCCTTTTAACATTTTAACGACAAAATAAAAATATTGTAATTTTATCTAAGTTTAACAATGGCAAAGATAGTATCCTGGTAATATGGCTTCTGAAGTCAGATCTGAAGACTAAAGGGGCACAACTAAGTCAGAGAAGCTACTATATATATATATATATATATTTCGTTTCTGAATTTGTTTAGCAAGATTCTTTATCTGAAATCGTGTGTTGAAACCGATATTGTTATACTTTGGGAGGGTCATGTTGCCAATAAGAAACACACGCACCAGTTGCTTTCACTTCAATTTATTATATATTTATAAATTTACAAATTTATAAATTTCTGGTTGGTTGGTTGGTTCCACAAACAGATAGTTGTTTATATAAACAACTATCTGGTTGTGGAACCAACCAACCAACCAGAAATTTATAAATTTGTAAATTTATAAATATATAATAAATTGAAGTGAAAGCAACTGGTGCGTGTGTTTCTTATTGGCAACATGACCCTCCCAAAGTATAACAATATATATATATATATACAGGGCATGTATGTATATAATATATAGTATATATATATATATATATATATATATACTCATACACATGTACATGTGTGTGTGTATATATATATATGTATGTATATATATATATATATATATACGATATTAATAAATGGAAAGTATATTTATAAAACCATATTTATTTTTATAAATATAGTTTCCATTTATTAATATCGTATTTTTACTCCAAATATTTGTTGAGTGCTTTATATCAATTATAAAAATATTTGCTTGTTGTATCCCAACAATTTAAATAGAACTTTACATATATATATATATATATATATATATATATATATATTGGTAAACGGAATAGAAAATGCTGACAAATTGTTCACAGTTGAAAAATGGTTTAATTAGGAATAAAAGAGTATTAGTGATTGTATGGGTTAGTATTCAGATGTGGTTTTAAGTTTTTAAAACTTAAAACCACAACTGAATACTAACCCATACAATCACTAATACTCTTTTATTCCTAATTAAACCATTTTTCAACTGTGAACAATTTGTCAGCATTTTCTATTCCGTTCACCAATATATAATAACTTGTGTGTTACACCTCTATTCTTTTAACTATATATATATATATATATATATATATATATATATATATATATATATTAATATATATTAATATATATATATATATATATACACACACACACACACACACACACACACACACACACACACACACACACACACACACACACACACACACACACACACACACACACACACTATCACACATTGATACCTATTTATACATTATTGTCACATATGGAGGCACATGGCTTAGTGGTTAGAGCATTGGCCTTGCAATCGAAAGGTTGTGAGTTCAATTCTCAGACCGGGTGATGTGTTGTTTCCTTGAGCAAGACACTTTATTTCACATTGCTCCAGTTTACTCAGCTGTAGAAATGAGATGATAGGGACTGGGGTCCATATCATTCCACTGCAAAGTGGATGTGGAGGTGCCACGGCAAAAAAGCACCCAGCACTCACTGTAAATGAGGTTGGTGTTAGGAAGGGCATCCAGCTGTAGAAATCAAGCCAGAATCAGTTCCCGTCCCACCCTTGCAAGCAGGGAAAAGCGGACGTAAAAAATGAAATGATGATGAAAATGATATATATATATATATATACATATTATATATATATACATACACACACACACACACACATATATATATATATATATATATATAGTCCTTAACACCTAAATGATTGATACAGCCTATTTCTATTCGTATTATATCTCACTAGTCTATAAATTTTATTCTCAGTTGTATAAATAACATTACAAATGTATAACATTAGAAATGTCTAAAAAACATTATAAATTGCTGGCAATCCGTTTAGAAGAACATTAGAAATATAATGTCGTTGGAAAACACAATATAAACACATAAAAGAGGGAAAAAAGAAGGGAAAGGGGGGAAGCAAAAACAAAATCGATCATCAATTGACCACCAAGTGCGACAGTTGGCGGCACATCACATCATAAGGGTTAACTAAACCCATTGAGGTAAGCCAACACGCTCACCATATTGTCACCGGTGATGAGACAACCAGGTACCCTCATGGACATCACCTGACACCTCAGTAAAGTGAGGTTAAGGCACTGAAACAACCTGGTACCCTAATGGACATCACCTGACACCTCAGTAAGGTGAGGCTAAGGCACTGAAACAACCTGGTACCCTAATGGACATCACCTGACACCTCAGTAAGGTGAGGCTAAGGCACTGAAACAACCTGGTATCCTCATGGACATCACCTGACACCTCAGTAAGGTGAGGCTAAGGCACTAAAACAACCAGGTACCCTCATGGACATCATCTGACACCTCAGTAAGGTGAGGCTAAGGTGTTGAGACAACCTGGTACCCTCATGGACATCACCTGACACCTCAGTAAGGTGAGGCTAAGGCACTGAAACAACCAGGTATCCTCATGGACATCACCTGACACCTCAGTAAGGTGAGGTTAAGGCACTGAAACAACCAGGTACCCTAATGGACATCACCTGACACCTCAGTAAGGTGAGGCTAAGGCACTGAAACAACCTGGTACCCTCATGGACATCACCTGACACCTCAGTAAGGTGAGGCTAAGGCACTGAAACAACAAGGTACCCTAATGGACATCACCTGACACATCAGTAAGGTGAGGTTAAGGTGTTGAAACAACCTGGTACCCTCATGGTCATCACCTGACGTCTCAGTAAGGTGAGGTTAAGGCACTGAAACAACCAGTTACCCTCATGGACATCACCTGACACGTCAGTAAGGTGAGGCTAAGGCACTGAAACAACCTGGTACCCTCATGGACATCACCTGACACCTCAGTAAGGTGAGGTTAAGGCATTGAATCAACCAGGTACCCTAATGGACATCACCTGACACCTCAGTAAGGTGAGGTTAAGGCACTGAAACAACCAGGTACCCTAATGGACATCACCTGACACCTCAGTAAGGTGAGGCTAAGGCACTGAAACAACCAGGTACCCTAATGGACATCACCTGGCACCTTAGTAAGGTGAGGCTAAGGCACTGAAACAACCAGGTACCCTAATGGACATCACCTGACACCTCAGTAAGGTGAGGCTAAGGCACTGAAACAACCAGGTACCCTAATGGACATCACCTGACACCTCAGTAAGGTGAGGCTAAGGCACTGAAACAACCATGTACCCTAATGGACATCACCTGACACCTCAGTAAGGTGAGGCTAAGGCACTGAAACAACCAGGTACCCTAATGGACATCACCTGACAGCTCAGTAAGGTGAGGTTAAGGCACTGAAACAACCAGGTACCCTAATGGACATCACCTGACACCTCAGTAAGGTGAGGCTAAGGCACTGAAACAACCAGGTACCCTAATGGACATCACCTGACACGTCAGTAAGGTGAGGCTAAGGCACTGAAACAACCTGGTACCCTAATGGACATCACCTGACACCTCAGTAAGGTGAGGCTAAGGCACTGAAACAACCAGGTACCCTAATGGACATCACCTGACACGTCAGTAAGGTGAGGCTAAGGCACTGAAACAACCAGGTACCCTCATGGACATCACCTGACACCTCAGTAAGGTGAGGCTAAGGCACTGAAACAACCTGGTACCCTCATGGACATCACCTGACACCTCAGTAAGGTGAGGCTAAGGCACTGAAACAACCTGGTACCCTCATGGACATCACCTGACACCTCAGTAAGATGAGGTTAAGGCACTGAAACAACCAGGTACCCTAATGGACATCACCTGACACATCAGTAAGGTGAGGTTAAGGCATTGAATCAACCAGGTACCCTAATGGACATCACCTGACACCTCAGTAAGGTGAGGTTAAGGCACTGAAACAACCAGGTACCCTAATGGACATCACCTGACACCTCAGTAAGGTGAGGCTAAGGCACTGAAACAACCAGGTACCCTAATGGACATCACCTGACACCTCAGTAAGGTGAGGCTAAGGCACTGAAACAACCAGGTACCCTAATGGACATCACCTGACACCTCAGTAAGGTGAGGCTAAGGCACTGAAACAACCAGGTACCCTAATGGACATCACCTGACACCTCAGTAAGGTGAGGCTAAGGCACTGAAACAACCAGGTACCCTAATGGACATCACCTGACACGTCAGTAAGGTGAGGCTAAGGCACTGAAACAACCTGGTACCCTAATGGACATCACCTGACACCTCAGTAAGGTGAGGCTAAGGCACTGAAACAACCAGGTACCCTAATGGACATCACCTGACACATCAGTAAGGTGAGGCTAAGGCACTGAAACAACCAGGTACCCTCATGGACATCACCTGACACCTCAGTAAGGTGAGGCTAAGGCACTGAAACAACCTGGTACCCTCATGGACATCATCTGACACCTCAGTAAGGTGAGGCTAAGGCACTGAAACAACCTGGTACCCTCATGGACATCACCTGACACCTCAGTAAGGTGAGGTTAAGGCACTGAAACAACCGGGTACTCTAATGGACATCACCTGACACCTCAGTAAGGTGAGGCTAAGGCACTGAAACAACCAGGTACCCTAATGGACATCACCTGACACCTCAGTAAGGTGAGGTTAAGGCACTGAAACAACCAGGTACCCTAATGGACATCACCTGACACATCAGTAAGGTGAGGCTAAGGCACTGAAACAACCAGGTACCCTAATGGACATCACCTGACACCTCAGTAAGGTGAGGCTAAGGCACTGAAACAACCAGGTACCCTAATGGACATCACCTGACACGTCAGTAAAGTGAGGCTAAGGCACTGAAACAACCTGGTACCCTAATGGACATCACCTGACACCTCAGTAAGGTGAGGCTAAGGCACTGAAACAACCAGGTACCCTAATGGACATCACCTGACACGTCAGTAAGGTGAGGCTAAGGCACTGAAACAACCAGGTACCCTCATGGACATCACCTGACACCTCAGTAAGGTGAGGCTAAGGCACTGAAACAACCTGGTACCCTCATGGACATCACCTGACACCTCAGTAAGGTGAGATTAAGGTAGTGAAACAACCAGGTACCCTAATGGACATCACCTGACATCTCAGTAAGGTGAGGTTAAGGTACTGAAACAACCTGGTACCCTAATGGACATCACCTGACACCTCAGTAAGGTGAGGCTAAGGCACTGAAACAACCTGGTACCCTCATGGACATCACCTGACACCTCAGTAAGGTGAGGTTAAGGCATTGAATCAACCAGGTACCCTAATGGACATCACCTGACACCTCAGTAAGGTGAGGTTAAGGCATTGAATCAACCAGGTACCCTAATGGACATCACCTGACACCTCAGTAAGGTGAGCTTAAGGCACTGAAACAACCAGGTACCCTAATGGACATCACCTGACACCTCAGTAAGGTGAGGCTAAGGCACTGAAACAACCAGGTACCCTAATGGACATCACCTGACACCTCAGTAAGGTGAGGCTAAGGCACTGAAACAACCAGGTACCCTAATGGACATCACCTGACACCTCAGTAAGGTGAGGCTAAGGCACTGAAACAACCAGGTACCCTAATGGACATCACCTGACACCTCAGTAAGGTGAGGCTAAGGCACTGAAACAACCAGGTACCCTAATGGACATCACCTGACACCTCAGTAAGGTGAGGCTAAGGCACTGAAACAACCATGTACCCTAATGGACATCACCTGACACCTCAGTAAGGTGAGGCTAAGGCACTGAAACAACCAGGTACCCTAATGGACATCACCTGACAGCTCAGTAAGGTGAGGCTAAGGCACTGAAACAACCAGGTACCCTAATGGACATCACCTGACACGTCAGTAAGGTGAGGCTAAGGCACTGAAACAACCAGGTACCCTAATGGACATCACCTGACACCTCAGTAAGGTGAGGCTAAGGCACTGAAACAACCAGGTACCCTAATGGACATCACCTGACACCTCAGTAAGGTGAGGCTAAGGCACTGAAACAACCAGGTACCCTAATGGACATCACCTGACACCTCAGTAAGGTGAGGCTAAGGCACTGAAACAACCAGGTACCCTCATGGACATCACCTGACACCTCAGTAAGGTGAGGCTAAGGCACTGAAACAACCTGGTACCCTCATGGACATCACCTGACACCTCAGTAAGGTGAGGCTAAGGCACTGAAACAACCTGGTACTCTCATGGACATCACCTGACACCTCAGTAAGGTGAGGTTAAGGCACTGAAACAACCAGGTACCCTAATGGACATCACCTGGCACCTCAGTAAGGTGAGGTTAAGGCATTGAAACAACCTGGTACCCTAATGGACATCACCTGACACATCAGTAAGGTGAGGTTAAGGCATTGAATCAACCAGGTACCCTAATGGACATCACCTGATACCTCAGTAAGGTGAGCTTAAGGCACTGAAACAACCAGGTACCCTAATGGACATCACCTGACACCTCAGTAAGGTGAGGCTAAGGCACTGAAACAACCAGGTACCCTAATGGACATCACCTGACACCTCAGTAAGGTGAGGCTAAGGCACTGAAACAACCAGGTACCCTAATGGACATCACCTGACACCTCAGTAAGGTGAGGCTAAGGCACTGAAACAACCAGGTACCCTAATGGACATCACCTGACACCTCAGTAAGGTGAGGCTAAGGAACTGAAACAACCAGGTACCCTAATGGACATCACCTGACACGTCAGTAAGGTGAGGCTAAGGCACTGAAACAACCTGGTACCCTAATGGACATCACCTGACACCTCAGTAAGGTGAGGCTAAGGCACTGAAACAACCAGGTACCCTAATGGACATCACCTGACACATCAGTAAGGTGAGGCTAAGGCACTGAAACAACCAGGTACCCTCATGGACATCACCTGACACCTCAGTAAGGTGAGGCTAAGGCACTGAAACAACCAGGTACCCCAATGGACATCACCTGACACCTCAGTAAGGTGAGGTTAAGGCACTGAAACAACCAGGTACCCTAATGGACATCACCTGACACCTCAGTAAGGTGAGGCTAAGGCACTGAAACAACCAGGTACCCTAATGGACATCACCTGACACCTCAGTAAGGTGAGGCTAAGGCACTGAAACAACCAGGTACCCTAATGGACATCACCTGACACCTCAGTAAGGTGAGGCTAAGGCACTGAAACAACCAGGTACCCTAATGGACATCACCTGACACCTCAGTAAGGTGAGGCTAAGGCACTGAAACAACCAGGTACCCTAATGGACATCACCTGACACCTCAGTAAGGTGAGGCTAAGGCACTGAAACAACCAGGTACCCTAATGGACATCACCTGACACCTCAGTAAGGTGAGGCTAAGGCACTGAAACAACCAGGTACCCTAATGGACATCACCTGACACGTCAGTAAGGTGAGGCTAAGGCACTGAAACAACCAGGTACCCTAATGGACATCACCTGACATGTCAGTAAGGTGAGGCTAAGGCACTGAAACAACCAGGTACCCTCATGGACATCACCTGACACCTCAGTAAGGTGAGGCTAAGGCACTGAAACAACCTGGTACCCTCATGGACATCACCTGACACCTCAGTAAGGTGAGGCTAAGGCACTGAAACAACCTGGTACCCTAATGGACATCACCTGACACCTCAGTAAGGTGAGGCTAAGGCACTGAAACAACCTGGTACCCTAATGGACATCACCTGACACCTCAGTAAGGTGAGGCTAAGGCACTGAAACAACCAGGTACCCTCATGGACATCACCTGACACCTCAGTAAGGTGAGGCTAAGGCACTGAAACAACCTGGTACCCTCATGGACATCACCTGACACCTCAGTAAGGTGAGGCTAAGGCACTGAAACAACCAGGTACCCTAATGGACATCACCTGACACCTCAGTAAGGTGAGGCTAAGGCACTGAAACAACCAGGTACCCTAATGGACATCACCTGACACCTCAGTAAGGTGAGGCTAAGGCACTGAAACAACCAGGTACCCTAATGGACATCACCTGACACCTCAGTAAGGTGAGGCTAAGGCACTGAAACAACCAGGTACCCTAATGGACATCACCTGACACGTCAGTAAGGTGAGGCTAAGGCACTGAAACAACCTGGTACCCTAATGGACATCACCTGACACCTCAGTAAGGTGAGGCTAAGGCACTGAAACAACCAGGTACCCTAATGGACATCACCTGACACGTCAGTAAGGTGAGGCTAAGGCACTGAAACAACCTGGTACCCTAATGGACATCACCTGACACCTCAGTAAGGTGAGGCTAAGGCACTGAAACAACCAGGTACCCTAATGGACATCACCTGACACATCAGTAAGGTGAGGCTAAGGCACTGAAACAACCAGGTACCCTAATGGACATCACCTGACACCTCAGTAAGGTGAGGCTAAGGCACTGAAACAACCTGGTACCCTCATGGACATCATCTGACACCTCCGTAAGGTGAGGCTAAGGCACTGAAACAACCTGGTACCCTCATGGACATCACCTGACACCTCAGTAAGGTGAGGTTAAGGCACTGAAACAACCGGGTACTCTAATGGACATCACCTGACACCTCAGTAAGGTGAGGCTAAGGCACTGAAACAACCAGGTACCCTAATGGACATCACCTGACACCTCAGTAAGGTGAGGTTAAGGCACTGAAACAACCAGGTACCCTAATGGACATCACCTGACACCTCAGTAAGGTGAGGCTAAGGCACTGAAACAACCAGGTACCCTAATGGACATCACCTGACACCTCAGTAAGGTGAGGCTAAGGCACTGAAACAACCAGGTACCCTAATGGACATCACCTGACACCTCAGTAAGGTGAGGCTAAGGCACTGAAACAACCAGGTACCCTAATGGACATCACCTGACACCTCAGTAAGGTGAGGCTAAGGCACTGAAACAACCAGGTACCCTAATGGACATCACCTGACACCTCAGTAAGGTGAGGCTAAGGCACTGAAACAACCAGGTACCCTAATGGACATCACCTGACACCTCAGTAAGGTGAGGCTAAGGCACTGAAACAACCAGGTACCCTAATGGACATCACCTGACACCTCAGTAAGGTGAGGCTAAGGCACTGAAACAACCAGGTACCCTAATGGACATCACCTGACACGTCAGTAAGGTGAGGCTAAGGCACTGAAACAACCAGGTACCCTAATGGACATCACCTGACATGTCAGTAAGGTGAGGCTAAGGCACTGAAACAACCAGGTACCCTCATGGACATCACCTGACACCTCAGTAAGGTGAGGCTAAGGCACTGAAACAACCTGGTACCCTCATGGACATCACCTGACACCTCAGTAAGGTGAGGCTAAGGCACTGAAACAACCTGGTACCCTAATGGACATCACCTGACACCTCAGTAAGGTGAGGCTAAGGCACTGAAACAACCAGGTACCCTAATGGACATCACCTGACACGTCAGTAAGGTGAGGCTAAGGCACTGAAACAACCTGGTACCCTAATGGACATCACCTGACACCTCAGTAAGGTGAGGCTAAGGCACTGAAACAACCAGGTACCCTCATGGACATCACCTGACACCTCAGTAAGGTGAGGCTAAGGCACTGAAACAACCTGGTACCCTCATGGACATCACCTGACACCTCAGTAAGGTGAGGCTAAGGCACTGAAACAACCAGGTACCCTAATGGACATCACCTGACACCTCAGTAAGGTGAGGCTAAGGCACTGAAACAACCTGGTACCCTAATGGACATCACCTGACACCTCAACAAGATCAGCCGCCAGCGATGACAAAAACTCCGCTGTCAGTAGCCCAACTCCTATAACGACGTTGGCAGCGACCAATTGTACATGAATTTTTCTTTATAAAAATTTTCCATGTATGCAAATTATTTGATTCGTAATTTAAACTTATCTACTCTTCTTATGTGTAATATATAATTTGGCGAGCGGAGAACAATTATTGTGTGTGTGTCTGCGTGCGCGCGCGTGTGTGTGTGTGTTTTTCATTAATAAACGGCCAAACTCAAAAGGGTGCATATTTTAGTGTGGTTTAAGTGCTGCATCAATGACCCGAAAGCGGTGATTTCTATAGAACGGGGGTCATTATTCTATATGACCCAGTAAATCTAGTTGTAGGTGTAACACGAGAGAGAGGGAGGTAATCGCCCCGTGACCAACATTTCCTCAGAACTATCCATTGATTAAGGGGGATTGTGTCAAAAGTGTCTTTGCCCCTGGTTGCTGGGAAATGTTGCAACGCCATTGCATATATATCAATACCCAGGAGCCAACGATGGGACCCTCTAATCATAGTAGTCACTCTAAAACACTATTTTGGCAGTATCGGTAGAGGGTCGGACGCCATGCTTTGACGCATAGAGTTACGGCCCCTGCCATTCTGAGTTCAAATCCCGCCGAGGTTAACTTTGTCTTTCATCCTTACGGGGTCGATAAAATAAAGTACCAGTAATGCACTGGGTAATTGCTGGCCTTGTGCCAAAAGTAGAAACAACTATTTATTATTAAGTGGTAAAACCCTTTATGATCTGAGTTGAAATCCCGCCGAGGTTAACTTTGCCTTTCATCCTTACAGGGTCGATAAAATAAAGTACCAGTCACGCACTGGGGTCGATTTAATCGACTTTCCCCTCCCCCAAAATTGCTAGCCTTGTGCCTAAAGTAGAAACAATTATTTAGTGGTAAAATAAGTTTCCAAGACTCCGGCTAGAGTTGCGTCCCTTTAGGGTTTACCGGTAAAATAAGCTTAAAAGCCTGTTTGTCTATTTTGCTGGGACTGGCTACGTAGCCTTTTCCTAAACTATACAACTGATTCAGTGACAATAAAAAGAAAATTGAAATAAACTCTTATAATTAACGAACACTTTGTACTACGTAACGTATGATAATTTTTAAAAAATGAATTTCAAAGCCAGTTACTATTTTTCTTGGGTAAGTTACAATTCTACTTGACATTAATGATCCCGCCGAGGTTAACTTTGCCTTTCATCCTTACGGGGTCGATAAAATAAAGTACCAGTAATACACTGGGTAATTACTGGCCTTGTGCCAATAGTAGTGACAATTATTGATGGTGAATTGGCAGTATCAGTAGAGTGTCGAGCACCATGCTTCGCGTCAGAGAGTTACGGCCCTTTACGTTTTGAGTTCAAATCCCGTCGAAGTTAGCTTTGTCTTTCATCCTTATGGAGTCGATAAAATAAAGCTCCAGTAATATACACTGGGGTCGATTTAACCGTCGACTTTCCCCTTCCCTTCAAATTGCCGGCCTTGTACCAAATGTAGCAACAATTATTGAATGATTTTGCATCACGTAATATCTGAACCTGACAGTCGGCTTCTTCACCGAGTTTCCTGTTTCGAATTATCCAGATCAACGAATCGAATTCTTATATTTACTTGTTTCAGCAAGTGTTCTCTGTCAATGCTGGCTCACAGATGACAATACCGCTTCAATCTAAGTTCTCTTGTTAGTATGATATTTTCATGAATGTTAGTATTTTGCTCTCATATGAATGTTGTCTATTTTGTATTCAGGCCAATTCCGCAAATGACAAGACTTCTGAAAATATGAAAAGATTAAGATGCAATAATGTAATACACCGACGTATACAATACAACGTTCTTTCTCTCGTTCTCCTTATTCATTAGGAGTGTGTATATGTTCTTGTGAAGACTTCTCAGAAACTCTATGACACTGTTTGTTCCAATCTAGAAAGTATCAGTCTGAGAGAAAGGACATCCTGAAGCCGATCATACAACATATTGTCTAAGATCTACAGGGTTATAAACAAGATCTTTGAGTTCATGAAGGTTACGAAAATATTCAACATTAGATACTTCTAGCCGTTTTTTCAGTTTCCCTTGTTTCCATTTTTTTTCTTCAGCTTCTTTATTTTTTATGCGTCTTTTGCTCCCGTTTCTCTCTACCCCCTTTTAAAATATCTCTATTTTGTTTTTGCTTCTTAACTGTAAGGGGTTAGTTTACCATGGCTTACTAGCTCTATACGAACGTTTACATTAATTAAGCAAATAAATATGACAAAGAGAATTTAAACGAGAGCAATGTCAGAGAAGCTATTATATTTCGTAGATAGAAGAATTCTGCCAAGTATTTTTTAACATCTGACACTGTTTCTACTTACGAGATTGTTTTTGTGAGGAGTACAGTCTGTTTGGGATGAGCTTTCTTGAATAAACACACAATTCTTAACTCATAAATACTGGAGCCAGTTGAATTGTCTAGGGGTGATGGGATGAGACCAGATGGTCTTACCTTTTTCCCGTGGGTAAGAGATAGATGTCTCATGTGAGACGACAGAGTCAGCAATTCTTTTACTCCTTCTCACATCCTGGATGCTGTAGTAAAAGTTAGGGTCACTGCATCCGTAGTCGAACGGAATAAAATTCTAAAAATATCAGTAAGTTTTTTAAATTCTAGTCTGTGACGATCGAGATGTTTGGCGAAGGAGCTGAGCCACTGACAATGAAGTTCTTGTCGTCTAGGCGGCTCAACTTAGTGATGTATCAAGTGATGTCCGCGATGGTATTTCAAGAGTTATTCCAACGCCTTAGCTTCCCTATCACCCCTGGCAATGCTGCAAGTATGTCACTTGCCTAAAAAAGTATGTCATCTTTATTATTCCTTCCTTTTTTCTTTTGTTTTTACTATTTTTTCTTTAGTATTGTACATAATTGTTTCTACTTTTGGCACAAGGCCAGCAATTACCCAGTGCATTATTGGTACTTTATTTTATCGACCCCGGAAGGATGAAAGGCAAAGTTAACCTCGGCGGGATTTGAGCTCAGATCATAAAGGGAGGTAACTCTATGCTTCAAATCATGGCATCCGACCCTCTACCGATATTGCCAATCCACATACATTTATTTATTCCCTTTAACAGTGGAGACATCCGGCGTTTTTGGCCCCGTACCACATCCCTACCCACTGCTATCGGAGCAGAGTTGGCTGCCCGCAGTTGCAAGCCTGCGAAGTGAAGTGGATGTTCTAGCGCGTCTCCCTCTTAGATAATGTATTTTCCACCCTGTCCTTTTTACTTTTTTTTTTTACTTCTCTTTCCCTCTTGTTCATTATTCTATATTTTTCTTTCCAGTGACAGGTATTTAAAATGAAGAACAGGTCAACATAATTGGCTGTCATCGAATCGCAGGTTTTACATAAGAATTTTCCTTCTCCTAGAATGATGTCCTAACAAGAACTTGGGGTCCCTTACACCCGGTGGATTAACCGTGTGCTCGGCCACTAAACCGAGTATTTTCATATCCCCGCGCATTAGATAGATCGATAGATGGATCGATAGATCGATAGATAGATAGACTGATAGGCACATACATACAGAGAGAGAGAGAGAGACAGAAAGTCATGGTAATTTAGTGTATATATATGTTTGATAATGATTTCTACATTTGGCACAAGGTCAGTAGTTTTGGGGAGAGGGGAAAGTCGATTAAATGGACCTCAGTGCGTTACTGGTACTTTATTTTATTGACCCCATAAGTATGAAAGGCAAAGCTAACTTTGGTCGGATTTGAACTCAGAACGTAAAAGCGAGGGGATGGGACACTCAATTACATGCCCCCCCCCCCCCCAGTATTTAATTGGTGCTTTATTTTATTGGCCCCCGAAAGGATGAAAGGTATTCTCTTGGGTCCCAAATAATAGGGGGTGTGGTGGAATAAGCAGGGTGGGGGGTTGGAAATTCGGTAATTTTTCTAGGTTGTCTGCGTTGATTTTTTTTTTAAAAACCAGAATTAGTCGTTTAGGTTACATATCGAAACCCCAACTCATCTTATTTATTTTATAACGTATGGGATTTCTAGTAATGTACCTTTTTATCATGCATAATGTTTTTAATGTATAAAGAAAAATTAATTGTCGCAAGAATGCTACCACTTAAAATAAAATTTCGCCGGAGATAGCTTAGCAAAATTTAATAATTGGGGTGCGGGTGGAATAATAACAGTGTGGTGGGAAAATCTGAAAAGTTAATAAGCGGATATTTGTCCTCGGTGGGATTTGAACTCACGATGTAAACCACCGTAACATCACAAAGCATTTGTCCGACGTTGTGACGACTCTGCCAATCCCCTCCCCCCTGTGTGTGTCTGCGAGAGAGAGAGAGAGAGAGAAATAGATTGCATATGTACAGCAGCAGTGTTTGTATTTATTTCTTGTGTGTGTCCTTTATTTTAGATATTTACTGTACATGAAATTGAGGTAAATTTGTCTACTACTTCCAGCATGGCGAGCGACCACGTAGCTTCTTCGTCATTGCGTTTTATTTATGTCCGTTATTGCTCGAGAAGAAATTATTGTTATTAATACTAATACTCGATTTTCTTTTCTTGATAATTTCATAGAAGATATATTTTTTTCAGTTTGACATGTAAATAATATATTTAAGAAAAACAACGGCCGACTTTCATTTTATTAGAGGTCGGTAAAATAGCGGAGCAGTGAAATATTGGGTGCATTTTAATATTCCTACGAAACATCCTACGCGTGAATAGAATTATAATAGAAGATTGAGACTAAAGAGAAAGAGACATAAAAGTTGGACAAGTTGGAATAATTTGCAAGAAAAAAAGAAAAGATAATTATAACAAATAAATAAATAAAAACTTGTTGGTAGAATGTGTCATCAAAGTTATCTCCCCATTACTGTTTTGTCACCAGGGTGCGTTATATGCGAACCCTTACTGTTTACGTATGGCGCACATGTAGCACTAATGTTTCCCACAGAATGGATTTGCCTGTTATTGTGCACGAATTAAGGACTCTAAATGAAGAATACAAGAAAAGAGTAACCGATAAAGAACAAGCTACAGCAGTTTATTGCAAGGGTTTCTGCACGGTAAGTGTAAGGCGTTGGCCACCAGTAATACGAGATATCAGTCGTCTCAACGGTGCAAAGCATCATCGTCGTAGTCGTAGTTGTGAAACACTAATGGCTGCGTGTTGGAACTTTTTTTCTCT